>JANVCC010000034.1:4153421-4345234 GCA_025345505.1 Todiramphus chloris collaris
CCCGCGCTGACGCAGGGGGCGGGGAAGGGAGGGGAGGGGAGGGGAGAGATGGAGCCGCCGCGGCGCGGCGCGCACTGAGGCGAAGCGAGGCGAGGCGCGGCCGGGGCGCAGGGCGGGCGGCGGCGGCGGCGTCTCTTCGTCGTCGTCCCCCCCCCCCACCCCGCCCGCCTCAGCATGGAGGCGCCCCCCGCAGCGGCCAGCGAGCCGGCGGCCTGGGCGACGGAGGCGTTCGCGGAGCCGGAGCTGGGCTCGGAGGAGCTGGAGGCGGCGGGCGGCGCGCTGGACCGCGTCCTGCTGGAGTCGGTTTGCCAGCAGCAGGGCTGGGTCCGCGTCTACGGTGAGGGGGCGCCGGGGGGTGCGGGCTGGGCCCGGGGCCGGGGTAGGGTTGGGGGGTGGGGGGGTGCGGGTCGGGCCAGGGCCCGCGGCCGGTTGCAGCGGCAGGTTGGAAGCGGGGAGCGGCGGAAAACTTCCCGGCCCGAACTTTTTTCTTTTTACCCTTGCTGCCGAAGCTCTCGAGTCCCCTTAAGCCCGGCTTTGGAGCCCCGCGTTCAGCCACAGCCCACCCTTCCCTTCCCGCCGGTACCCCGCGGCCGGGATGCGGGATGCCCCGCGTTAAGCGCTGCCGGAGCCGGCACCCGCTGGGGGGGATGTCGCGGTGTCAGCAAGGCGGGGATCCGCATCCGAACCTTTTGTGTCGCCGGGAGTCAAGTACAGGATGCGAGTGCGGGCAGGGCTGAGCTCTCGCCGCCTGCCAGCGCCGGCTCTGATGAGTATTAATGAGGTACTAAAGGCCTGGGAGGTACTGATACGGTGGGTCCCGTCGCCTCAGACTAAGTGGAGCGGCTGTTAAATTGGCACCTTTATTATTTATAAAAAGCATGTTAAAATCTTTAGCAGCCTGGCCGGCGTACGGCACCCGGTGTTGTTTCCCCTTCTTTTCTCAAACTCTCTCTGGTATGTAACCTTTTAAAATTAGCTTGATTTATGTGAGGGGGCCTCTGGGTTTGTTTAGGCTCCCAACTGAAAGGCAGTCAGGCTTAATCTCTCGATCGGCACCTAAATTCTGGTTTATCTTTTCCTTGTCTTTCCCTCTTGTTTGTCTTGGTAATCTAACGATAATTGCTCCCACGATGCAGAGTGGAGATCACTGCAGACGGTATCTTGTTTTCCCTCCTGTAACAAATTTGATGGTCCATCCTTGAAAAGGCAGCAGTTGTGGTGTTTGCACGTGCGGTTACTGTGTTACCGTTGCCTGATGTTAGGGAGAACGTGTAAAAAACCCACTTTTATTGGTACTTTTTTTTTTACATCGCATCCTGTCACGCTACTGGATGTCCCTGAAGTCTTCCTCACCTGCCCCGAATCCCAAAGAGGATTCTCCAGGTTTTCCCTGGCCTGTAAAACTAGAAGCAAATGCTCTCTGTAACCCATATCGTTGATCTGTTACTGGTTGCCTAATTCCTGAAACACAAAGATGACATAAATAAGTTATCTGCAAGAACTCTGCTGGATTTCTTGTCTGAGGGCAGTCAATTATTGTAAGTACCACCAGCTTTAGCCTTTGCACATATCAAATGGGGAAGATCAGGCTGCAGGTTTTCTGGAGAGCAGAGTCTGTTCAAAGACCTTTGTGTTTATTTTGGAAGCTTGAAAAGCTGGTGCTGTGGGGACGAGGTTGTCTGGCCGCTTTCTGTCTGGTGCATCAATGAGCAAAGTTATACTTAGCACAATTAATTGTAACAGAAGTTTGGGGTTTTTAGTAGTTTCTGCAGTGCCGAGCTTGCCGCTTCTTGCGTGGCTTTCTTTTGTTGCTCGCAGCCTAACACTTGAGACTCTAAAATGAAGCTTTCTTAAAAAAATAAATATCTCTGCCGTTGTCAAGGGGAGCTCCAAAAAAAGGCAGTGTCTTCAAATTGTTTGTTTGTTTAGAAGACTTTCCAAAGGTAAAATGAGAACGTACTTAAGGTGAGGATGTCTGGCACCAGCCTATCTGATTGTTACCCAAGGTTATATCCCCTATGAGTGGAAGCAGGAATGCGGTTTCCAAATTAGCCACAGCGCAAAACATTGCTTGTTGATAAAGTCATATGTTGGGATGTGTTTGTAGTCTGACACTAACGTGAAGATAAATGGGAGAAAATTCCCTGTGACAGAGCAGCTAGCTCACAGGCTATAAAAATCAGCATAGACTGCGAGCATGTAAAAATACATCCCATAGCCCAAGGACAATAGCAAATTATCCTAGTCTGTGTTTAAAAACAACTCGTTATCTCTCTTCCTCATAATAAAAATAATAATAATAAATAAATCTGATGTGGTGGCGTGTTCTTCCTTATGAAATTGCAATCGGATTAACTAGTATTCGTTTATTTCCTCCTGCTCATTAGCCTTTTTTTTTTGTTGTTGCGTGAACACATCTGGAGAAGTTTGCAGACAATGAATCAAGCTGAAACTGTGCCATGTTTGTGCGCAACTAAATATGGGTTACAAACCTATGAGTGACAAGTGTTATTTATAGGATTAAAAGTAAAGCCTTGCACAGTTGTCTGAGGAGCCACAGCAGCGTAGCAAAAGAAAACAGGAGCAGAAAGCTTAGTCTTATTGTCTGTATTGTCTGATAAACAATGAGAACACTAACACTAATTATTTCACCATGAATGGCTGGGGGAGGGAAGGAATATCTAGCATAGGAAGAGCGGAGAAGAAATTTCTAGGACAGCAAGAAATGCAGCTCTTGGTGTCACAGCATTTCTTTTCCATGTGTCTTTATGAACATGGGCTGCTGTGTTGGGGGGGCTTGTTCCGAGTGAATGGTGACTGCCTGAAAAGTGGCTCAAGTAGTGGAAAGGCTTATTTTAAAGAAAAAGGAGTTCAGCAGTTGCTCAAAGACTGTTTCTCTGCATCTCTGTTCTGCAGTGGTGTGCCATCCACTTTGTCTCGACCCAAGTAGGTAATTACTGGCGTGAGAGGAGCTGGATTGGTTGTAGAGCCTGGAAAAACTTTGTCCGAAAGCACAGAGAAAAGAATTTGATAGTAGAGTACCATCATTACTGGTCTCTGTGGCCTGCCAGCAGTATGACAGTGATGTGAATACAGCAGGACTTTGCAATGTCTGGGATGTGATTTCAGTGTGACACTGAGGTCTTGTCTGCCTTCGCTAGGAGATGGGAATCGTAGTCTGGCTATTTTTGCATTTCCTGCGTTAGCTGCAGTAGTTACAGCACAGCGTTTTCATTCCCTGTTCTGGAGGTTGGAGAGCTTCTGGTTAAGCGAATTAGCAAAGGACGTGATCAAACCATGGAAATATGATTTCCGTACCGAAGGACAGTGTTTGTAAAGTAAGCAGTTTCCTCTAACCTCCTGTTTGAATAGTGAACAGGAACAGCAGATTTGCTTGTCAGAGTGATAGGCTTAATTGCTCGTGAAACACAGGTCACGTGAGTGTCGTCAGGAGATGTTTCCAAGAAGCAGTTTTGACACACAACTAGTGTTTCTGTAAAATGTGTATCAACATGTGTTTGGGATGATGGCTTCTTTTCAGACTCCTGGCATGTGTGTAATGGGGAGGAGGCAAGAGGTGTCTTGCCTGGATTAATGCTATGATTTTTTTTTGTCTCTGTACAAGGGATAACTGACATTCGAAAGCACCCACCAGTCTTTCAGGGTCTCATTCTCTTGTTCTTTGAAACAGATTTTGGGAAGAGGAGGCAGGGGAATAACTGAATTTTCAGCATTCTCAGTGCTAGCTGTGAAAACAGAGCAATTATATTGCCTGGTGTGGCTGACTGAACATCTATGGATTTTGGAGCAATGAATTATAAAGCCAGCATCGCAGCATTGATGTTAAATGTTGCATGTGATGGGGGCAGAATCAGATTTTGCCTGACTTACAGGCTGTGTCTAAACAGGTTGTAAACTTCTACGACGGCGGTGGTCAAATTAGTTTCTGATGTGCCTGCTGGAAGCTCGCTACAAAGGCACGTGTGCTAGAATTTCAAACTAGGAGTTGCTGAAATGCGTCGAAAATAGCACGGGGAAGAGTCTGTTCTTGAATACTGGTTAGACATTGTTGCTCTGGAGCCTTATCTGGGCTAGGAAATGTCTTTCTCTTTTAGCAGTGGTGCTAAAAGACGATAGCAGTTGTACAAACTTGAGCGCAGATCGGACGCGGACGTTTTCATCACCTTGTTCTCTAATCCGGCAGGCAGTCTGGAGACATTCCTCATTGCCAGGATAAGCCTCCTCACCCCCCTTCTCCTGGCAGAAAGAGAAGGCTCTTCAAACACAGGCTTGAAGGGCTCCATGCTTTTTTCACGGATATTGATGAACTGTCTGAGCTTTGCTGGCTCTGACTCCAGAAGAAGCCCTAGACCCCGTGCAACCAGACAGAAACGTCTCTTGGCTGCCTCAAACCTGAGTTGCAGGCTTTTAAGCATTGGCCCTCAGAAAAATATTAGACTCGTGCTCAGAACTGAAGCCATGGTAGTGCAGGTAGTGACATGTGGAGAGTAAAAAATAGCTGTGGCTCGAGTGCTGAGCAGAAGCATCTCCTAATCATGTGAAATGCGGTTCAAAAGCCCAGCCTCTGCGAGTTATCTGTTCCAGCAATTCATCGTCTGTCTTGCTCAACTCTTACATCAATGACTCGAACTCTGTTCTCAGGCTTTTCTGGTTCTTTACAGCCTGCCTTGCTGTAAGGCTTTGTAGGTAGCTTGATACCTACCTTGTTTTGTTGGTTCTTTTCCTCCTGTTCTTCCAGCGCCTGCCATTGTACCTAAACAGGCAAAGATTATTCATTTCCAAACCATTTCACTTTGGATGAGCACCACCAGACTTCGCTGATGAACAGCATCTTGTCATTGTCAGTCAATCCTCTCCTTCCAGCCTCACTCACGCTGCTGCTGAGCTTCTTCCGAGCCATCCGTGTGAGGACAGCTAGTGTGGTAGGAGTCGGGACCCTCCCTAGGGTCCAGCCTGGCCCCCAACCTCCACCCAAGTTGGTGGAGATCCCAGCAGGTGGCGGCATCTTCATTGCAGTGGTGCGGGAGGAGCTGAGGATATGGGAGGCTGCCTGAAGCTGGCTGGAGCATCTGAACCTTATCGCTCATCTCCAGAAGCTCAATTAAAAAGCAGTCTGGAGGCTGTATAATAAGGGGTATGTAGGAGGGGTGTATTTTAATGCAACCCCCCCAAAAAAACGTAACATTGAAGCGGTGAGGCAATGTGATAGTCAAGAGGTGGCTGCTCTACCCACAGAGGTTTTCCTTCTCCTTGAGGTGTGTGCTGGTAGTGTAGCTGGGCTAGGGTTTGTAGCCTGCTGCATCAGCGATTGTGGATGGAGATCGTTTGCTGTTCCAAAGAACTGAGATGAGCTGAAGGTGCGGATGAGACCCTCAGAAAGCTGAAAGGGAGCTGGAGAGCTTCCTGGCGTGTCTGTGCAGACAGTCTCGTATTGGAAAGTAGAGAAGGTCAGCGTTCACAAGCGTTTCTTTTGCTTCTGATCAATAGGCTTATTTTTAACTCTCATAGAAAGCTGGTGCAAAAGCAGGCGTGGAAGATAAACCTTGTTGAGCCAGGAAATGTGGTTTCCTCTCTATTTGGACAATGCCTACTGTAGTGATATCTGACCTTATCACAGCCTTCGGGTACCGCCGCAGCCTATTAGGAACAAACATTAAATACCGAAGCCATAAAGCTCTTTTTCACTTTGGTGAGATGATAAATAGCAATGATTTCTAGTTGGTGCCTCATTGTAAGAGGTAGAATTTAATCAGAACCAAGGTTTTTAAGTGACCGTGTTTTCTACAGATGAAAAACAGGCGAGTGTGCTGCGGGCAGAGATATTGCCTTGCTTTGCCTGTCAGCAGTGGGGAATAGCAAAAGATGAATCTGAAATGCTCTTACAGGTGATCTGCTGGTACCTGCTGGATGACAGCTCCTCTCCCAGCTCTTTCTGACTGGAGGGGATTGGTAGAAGCGTGTAGGGAGTGAACTGTGGGTCCTCTGTGCTCCTGCAGCTATCCAATCTCTGCTCTCTTCCTAGTCTATCTGTGTGCAGCTGAGGGCTGGGTAGAGCCTCTCTTCTTCGTGGTTGCTTTATTCCCAAACTGTATTGCAGAATTAGCCCTTTGACATGCCAACTGTTTGCCCTTTCTGTTTTTAAGGAGCATTGACGTTAATTTATACAGAATTTTTTTTTTTTTTTTTGACTTTTTAGCTCTTTCAGCTGGCTGTGTTGTTGCAAATGTTGCCTAGGTTACTAATTTATTAAGTCACTTAAATATTTGGAGGCATCAACAATACTAGAGGGTGTTGAGGAAAAGGAGGATGACATTATTTTAAAACACCAGTTTCCTGACTCCTGTATTTCAGTCGCACGATTTATCTCTGGCTGAAGGTTTTCATGTGGTGCTGTTTCCTATTTTTAAACAATAGGAAAAAAAAGGGAAGATAAGAGGAGCATAACTGTGACCCGTTGACTTATTATGAGATCATGGGTTCCTTTCAACTGATATTTATAGATTTTTTTTTTTTCTTCTTTTATAAAAAAATAGCTGAGATTTCAGCATTTTTCTGGTATTGGCCTTCACAGACCCAAGGTCACAGAGTTAAGCTCTCATCTGAATTCTTTTGAAATCCTCCCTAAAGGCAAATAATGATCAGGGCAATACAATTGGTATCTGCAAGGAAGGTAACCAAGTGAAGAGAAAAATGACAGTGGTTTGGTTTGTAAACTTCTCACAGAGTCCTTTGTGTGTTTTGACACCTCCCTATCTCCGAGAGCCTTTCTAAAAATGATCAGGAGGGAATAACATTTGTTAATTCTCTTTAATGGGGTTTCAAAAGGTCACAAAACTGTACGAAGGCTCTTCTCCGAGAAGAGGGATTATTTTTAATTCTAAAGCAAGTTGGAGCAGTGCGAGTAATGAGCTCTTGGAGGTGAAGGGGGTGTTTGCACTTAAGTAAATGTAAAAACCAAGGCCTGGATTTAGATCCCTCATTATCTAAAGGGATTTAAACAATTTATTTTTTATTTTTTATTTTGTACAGCTGGGAATACCCCATTAAAAATTAGCTCTTGTACTGCAAGCACTGGCAGACAGCTTAACACATGAATTCTGCAAGCTGTGGGAACAGGACACCCCTTCCAGCAGATGTGCAGTGCCCGTGCTCTAGATTTGCATGAGAATGCTTTTGCTTCTCTGTTCCTTCCTGGCTTGATTAAAACTTGCAGGCACCTTTCCCCTTCCTCCAGTGCTGTGGCTGCACTCTTGGCCATCAGCAGTTTCATTCAAAACGGCCTGTTTTCTTCTGTCTTCAGATCCTGGATTTTATTTAGGTGTAGATGTGCTGTCTGTTTGCAGACAGAGGCTGCTTTGCTTGCCTTTGGCAGTTAGTAGCCAGGACTGGAGAAGAAAGGAAATAGCAAAGCTGAAAAATAGCAGCCGTGTTGGGAAGTGGACGGAGGATTGTGCAGTAGAGAGGAGGAGGGATGCTGTGTGTTCCATCCTTGTGTCCCAGGAGGTGAGGGAATGGGAATCAGTACTGTGGTGAGCAGAAAAGAAGCGTTTGGGACCCTCTTGCTAAACATGATTATCTGTCTCTTAGACTTCACCCCTCCCTGTGCTGGGCTTTCATGTAACAGTCCGAAGGATTCAGCAGAACCTCTGGAGTTCGGTTCCATGTCCAATCTGGATGGCACAGCAAAAGCATGGAAAATTCTCTCGGGTAGATCATAGATACTGCAGCATTGATTCTGGGAGCACTGTCGGTGCTCTGGGTATTGGTGAGTTCAAGCGAGACACTGGGAGGCAGGATAGTGGAAAAGAGGAAAGGAACTTGGATTTTGGTGTGAGGTTTACGACAAGGAGAGAGAAATGAAATATGAAGTGACATTTTGCATAGATTTTTATCCACCTCTGACAAATGTGGGATGACCATCACCGCAATCCAGGGCTTCAGGAGAAGAGGTTGTGTGTCAGTAACCGTTTTTTAGGGTTTATTTTGGTGTGAAGGAACTAAAGACAGTTTAGCAGCATTCTAGACAAAGCTTAATGCTTGAGGAATGTAGGTCTGGAGCTGCACTGCCCCATCTCTCCTGCTGGCCATGTTTTTGATATGCCCGGTATCCAGGAGAGCACTTGGGGCTTGGCCAGCACCAGAGGCATTATGTGGCCGGATGAGAAGCGGGTCAGCGTCGCCTGCACGCAGCACCTCTAGCTCTGTCATTTTATCAGTTTCAAGATATTTAGTGACGTGGAATTAAGGAGGAAAGGGAGGAAACGTGTTTAGTATGTGGCAGGGGTCTGTGAGCTGTCGCTGGATGGCAGCGAGCCACCTTGCACTCTTAACAGCTTCAAGCTCTCTGGTGAGAGGATTGATGTTCCCCAGTTTCCCAGCTTTAGGATAGCAGTGTTTATGTTTAGGCTGAGGAAGTTGGAAAGCCTAGAAATGTGTGTGATATCCATTTTTTGGGATATCCTTCACAGAAGCACTTAAAGTGGCTACGTGGAATGTAACGACGTAGCTGCCTTTTTACTTGGAAGAAACACATCTTTTACCAGGGAGGAAATACTGATGGGACTGGTACTCCTGCAGGGATTTCTTTAGCGTGGGTGGTACCTGGATGGCAGAGTTAAAAACCTGCTTCTGTTCTTCAGTGTCTTGTTACTCAAGTCAGTGGATTGGCTTGAGACAAGCAGAGGTAATTCACACCCTTTATCTGACTCTTTCAGTGCACTGACCCCTGTCTTGAGAAGATAGGCTACAGATGCTACCCCAGTCAGCACGGTGGGTAGCGCAGGGGTTCGAGGCAGACCTGTGGAAAAGCAGAATCCAGTTCTGGAGTCTCACTGAGGAAAGAAATGCTACTTTGCTTCAGTTTTGTGTTACCTTTTTGTCACTGCAAATGGCAACTGCAGTATCAACAGTCATGTTAATTAACAGTGCTGCCTGCTGGGGTAAAAGAAGGAAGGCTCAGCTTCACTTCCCTGCCCTGTTCCTTGCCTTGCTCTGTGAGTGCATCCAAAGTATTAATGGTTCTATTTGAGAGTGCTGCTGTAAGCTGGGAAGGTGAAGAATCGAGGTGCAAGTAGGTCAGGTAACTTGCCCAAGGACATACAAGAGACGTGGCAGCAGAAGTCGGATCTCCCGAGACACCTACTGTGCTTTGCTTGCATACTGAGTTGCATGGCTTCACATTTGGGATACCTCTAAGCCTGCTACTTGGATCCTCTTGTGACTATTAATAATCAACCCAAATACCCTATTAGCTGTCAGATCTGTAGGTCAGAAGGGCAGGATGCTCTCAGAGGGGATATTTTCATTCAGGTGGTTGTGTCTGCATACTCTTTTTATTATTCTTTTTTATTTTAATTTATTAAAGAAAAAGCAAACAAAGGTCAAGTTTTATTGACCTTCAAAATGTACTAAACTTGTCCCATTACAGTGACAGCATGCTGGACTGCTGGTAGGAAGGCTTTTGGATAGCTGGCACTGATTAACTTCTCTTCATTTGTCACCAGGTCAAAGTGTTCGACTAAATCATTACTTCCAAGTAGGTAATCCTTTGCTGTAGACTAGGGGAGGAAGATAATACTGCAGACCAGAAAACCATAAAGCAATGCTGAAGCTACCTGGAGCTCTAACATCCTTTCCGTGTCATTTTAGACCCCGTGCCACTGTGTAACACTTCTGTCTTTTCAGCTTTGCCAACAGTTGGCTGATCCAGAGTATTTTTCCGTATTCGTTAGGTGGTTTATCTTGATGTGCAGGGCCCTACGAAAGGAGACAAACAGCTTCCTGAAAAGATGTTTATTTACATTATGAATTTATACCTCAGGCTGTACAGCCAAGCTGCTAAATTTACTGGGTTTCCTTGCTTAATTGAGTATACTGGAACACATACGTGGTGTACCAAAAGCACAATGTGCTCACTCTTGCTAGAAAGTCATTGGACTTCCTCCTCTAATAATACTGAGCATTTGCAGTACATTTCTGTAATTATTTTCCATCTTTTTGGTCAGGATGGTGTGTAGTTGGTAGGTTTCTTGGAACATAAGAAACTGGGGGAAAATGGAGCGGTAGCACCAAAACCAGAAACGGAGAGCTGTGACAAAAGGATATGGTGGTTTTAAAAATAAAACAATGATTGAAAAAAATCAGTGGTCTTATAAACCTGATTTGAGAAGATTTATCTTCGAGATAGCAGAGGCTTATGGGGTCTCTGTCTCTCTCTTGCCTTGTGGCAGCGCTTGTGTAGGATGTCGGTGAGGTGTGGGGTGATGGATTACCTTGTTGAATGGATTTCATGGGGTTCTTCCTTAATTCCTTCAGTTAGCTAAGGTCTTGCTGAATCACTGAAGTTTTCAAGTAGCCTGGACTCCTCAGAGGTAATAAGTTTTATATCCTGTGTAGTAGGGTAGCAAAAAAGCTTTATGGTCTTGCCATAAATATTGACGTCAGTTTTCTTTCACACGCCCTCAGCTAGTGACTCTTGAGTAAAGAAGTCCCTGTGGTTGTTCACATCAAGACCTGTAAGCAGAGGCAGAGCAGTGTGGGCCAAGGCCATTTCCACCTCGACTATCCTCATTTTGGTTCCAGTGCCTGCTAATTTCTCCATTTATAACCATTAAGTCATTATAAACATTAAATCAAATTAAGGAAGAAAGCCTCTCTCTTGTTTTTGTCAGCCCCTACAAGCTTTATAGGTGAAAGTTAAACATTTTCTGCTGTAATGTTTTGTTTTGTTATTGCTGTTGTTTTTTTCTTTTTTGGACTTACTAATAGAGAAGTCAGGAATGTGCAGTAAACAGCCTCTGCTTGCTGAAATGATGAATGTTTAGGAGAAAGGAAGGATGATAAGAAGGAAACAAACATTTAATTTTTTTAAATTCCAGCCTAGTGCTAGGAAGCGGGGTTGGGGGCTTTGCAAGCTGTAAAAATGAAAAAATTCCTGAAACTTTGGTGGAAAAAAATATA
Organism: Todiramphus chloris collaris; assembly: GCA_025345505.1. Classification (NCBI taxonomy): domain Eukaryota; kingdom Metazoa; phylum Chordata; class Aves; order Coraciiformes; family Alcedinidae; genus Todiramphus; species Todiramphus chloris. The sequence goes on from JANVCC010000034.1 coordinate 4,164,402, forward strand.
ATTTGAGAGGAATGCAGTAATAATAGTTAAATAGCTAAGTGGTATGAAAAGGCATTAATCTTCCCGGCACTGGCACAACTTTCCTGCTGCTATTTTCTTGTCAGAACACATTACTTTTTTCAGCGGTAAAAAATAGAAACGGGTGAAAATAGAGAACTGTCTGCAAATGCAGTCTGGCTATCGATGATGAATGTGCCGTTCGAGTAGGAGCAGCACTTGCCTGAAGCCTCGTGTCTCTGAAGTTACCTGGATCCTGACTTTGTCAGGGTGTTAGCCCAGTTATCTCCAATTGTACAGTTTGGTAGTTTGGGTTTAATAGCTCTCTTGGCACCTTCAGCCTGATGCTTGGGAGGAGGAGCTTGCCAGTTATTTTACATATACAAGCCAGGGAGTGAGGTGAGTTATCCACAAGTTGCTGGAAGGAGGCTCTCTCCTTAGTCCTATATTCCAACTTAAACATTTGGAAAAAAAGAAGTTATTCCAAGCCCTGTTTATACAAAGGGTTTGAAGAGCAATAGGTGTTACTATCGTGAGACCGTTACCGTTTCCCTTGCAGTGGTCTGAGTCTCTTCTCAGAATGGGTTTGAAACCAGCCCAGCCCAGGAGTTCCCATGGCAGTTACAGTAGTTTCTCCCAGGAGTAGGTAGGTATTCCTATAGACAGGTGCCAAAAATTAAATTGACCTACTTCTTCCTTGCTGAGAAACTACTTGCTGTGCTTGGGAGCTTACATTAACTTTGATGTTTCACTAACATTTCAGGAAAAAAAAAGGTGAGAGTGGACTGATGGACCTGACTTTTCAGTGTGTTCAGGCTGAAGACGGTGGACAGCTGTCTCGGCAGGACTAGCAGAGGTATCTGCTGTCCAGGCCAGGAGATCTCTTGGCTGACATCCCTGTCCAGTTGTAGAACATAACTACCACATCTGTTTACAGATCAATCTGTACCTAGATGGCTCGTAAGATAATGGTAGAATGCATCTTAAATGAAAATTGTGGTGAGAGGGGGGTGTTGGGGGGGCTTGATATCCAGTAACATAAATCTTTGCTGTCAAGATCGCTATTGTTGTTGATGGAGTTTAGGAGGGTTATCGTGAGTTCAGTCTAAAAAGCATGCAATTTTGTTTAAAACTCACAGCAGCTTTGCAGGAGACTTAAAAGGAAAAGCTGCAGTGTGTCACTTACTGTGTACTTGTATTTCATCCATGAAATGACTTACCAGTTGAAATGTTCTAGCTGTACTTTTGATGTCCCTTTATAATAAGCACTCGATTCTATAGCTGCCACAGTATCCCTCCCTGGTTTGTTTCCAGACTTTATTGATGTGGCTTCTTGGTGACCTACTTTCACTGCTTTAAGGTTGCTTTTTTTCATCGCCTTCCATGAGAAACACTGGAAGTTTACTAGCTCGTTTTGAATACTGGTAGATGGCAACTTTGAGCTGGGTGAGTGGCCTTCCACATACACCCGGGATAGGTGACGTGACTGACTCTGGTACTTAACTTTACTAAGCTCTGTTGCTCATCGTTTTGAGACCCTGGAGGTGGGCGTTTGGGGAATTAGGGAAGGAAATGCCTGTATTTCCTTGGAGCTCTCATTACTCACGGCTGAATTGCTCAGCCCTGTGACTCTAAGGACATCATGTTTGCCTCTTGTCCTTGCGAGGGGCCAGCAGTAAGTCATGTGCTTATTACTTAAGCGTTTGCACAGCTCAAGGGAGAAACATCCCCGTTCTTGCTCCTTTTACTCATTTTGGGGCATTTTTCCTTTGCGTTGCTCCTTGTGGGTTTTTTGTGTGATTTCCACTGGTGGTGAATCAGTTGGAGGCTTAATTGTATCTCTCTTCAGTTAGTGGTGCTTTTGGTTTTGATCTGGGGCGTGAGGTATTTGGGGACACTTAAAAACTGGTTAATATAATGCAGGTGTGTGCTTTTCAGCAGATCCATAGCATTTGGCTAAATCTTGTGGAGGGATTAATGCCTCAAGATATTTTGTGTCACTGGAAAAAAAAAAAATTCACTTCTGTAACGTCACAAAGTGGACGTAGCTTAGCGTTTGGAATCATCTTTTAAGACTTGCTGCTTTCTGCTTTCTCCTTGGCTGCGTTTCACTCGGGTGTCCTGTTGGTATAAACGCTGGTTATCCAAAAGAAAAAGTCCACATCAGTCCTTTTCCCGGAAGCTCGATGGTTTTTTGGTTGCCAGCAAAGAGTGTGTGTCCCTCTGTTACAAAATGGCCATGTGCAATCTTTACTTGGAACAGGGAAGGAAACCATGAGAGAAATGTTTTTTGTGTGTGTAAATGTCAAAGGAATTTCAACAAAGATGATGTCCAGCTTCTCTCTGGAGAAGAACTTGTCTTCGTAGAGTCATAGACTGGTTTGGGTTGGAAGGGACCTTGCAAGGTTATCTAGTCCAACCCCCCTGCAGGGAGCAGGGCCATCTGCAGCTAGAGCAGGGTGCTCAGAGCCCTGGCCAACCTCCCCTGCAATGGTGCCAGGGATGGGGCAGCCACCACCTCTCTGGGCAGCCTGGGCCAGGCTCTCACCACCCTCAGCATCAAAAATATCTTCCTTCTTCCTAGCTTCAATCTCCCCTCTTCTTGTTTAAAACCATCACCCCTTGTCCTGTCCCAACAGGCCCTGCTAAAAAGTCTGTCCCCATCTTTCTGACAGGCCCCTAGAAGTACGGAAAGGACAAAAGAAGGTCTCCCTGGAGCCTTCTCTTCTCCAGGCTGAACAGCATCAGGTCTCTCAAACTCTCCTTGTCAGGGAGATCCTCTCTCCATTCCTTGTTGCTTTGTACCGTATTTATCTGGATATGGGCATGTGTGCTGGAGGTGTGCTTGTGAATGGGAGTGCTGGAAGAGTCCGAGGGGCTGAAAATATAACTAAAAGTAGCCAGATTTGAGTCTCTCGCTTCAAAAAGCAAGCCCTGGGCTTTGGGCTGAGCATTATTGGGGCTCTGAGGTTAATGAGCTGCCTGTGATTGGTGAGAAAAGGAGGAGCTCAGCAGATGCTGTGAATGCCAGCTGCAGGGTGGTGCCAGCTGCCTGACCCAGTGCAGAGCTGGATGTGGAGAAATCCAAGGTTCTTGCCAGCAGGATACTGGCTGAAAGAGGGGTGGTGCTGGTTTTCTTGGAAGCAAACTCAGTCCAGATGCCATGGTAGTCCAGAGGCATGGCATGTGAAAGCTTTTAGTGGTTTGAAGGGTTTTTTTAGCATGTTCTTTTTGTCTGGTAAGTAAGGCAGGTGGAACACTGGCACCCATGAGGGAAAGCTACTGAGTTTTAGACTTTTTTTTTTGTTTTAAACTTTTTTTTTCCCCTTTTTTTAATCTTACCCTTCATCAGCAGATAGGAAACAATGAATGCAAATCTATTCCCCAACACGTGCAGATGCATTTTGTTGCTTGGAAGCTGAGCAGGAGCTCTGATGAATTATCAGCATTTGATTCCAGAGCTCTGACAATCTACAGTCTCCTTAATATTCTGACAAGCCATCGTGGGTATTATTCCTCTGCATTTTTTTTTTTCCCCTTTTTGTATTCTTGAAACCCACAGTGCAATCTGAATGCTGTTGGCTTAGGATGGAAAGAGATGCTGGCTCTATGCTTTGCTCAATTTTCCTTTGACAACAGCGGAGAGAGAGTAGATATGATTCTTATTCACCCCACCCCTAATAGTACAAACGCAGCTTGAATTAGAAGTGAGTTGGAAAATTGAGTAGTTCTGTTCATAATCGTGTCCCTCTAATATGAAGAGTATCAAAGCACATAAATTATTCATGCTAGGAAGAAATCCTTAATAAACTTTTCTTAAAAAATCACAGCACTTCCAGGGGAAAAAAAAAACCCAACCCTTTTTGCCCCCAAAGAGTTTGAGCAGTTCTGCTCCGGATTCTCTGGCCAGAGTGTTATTCCAGTGACAGCTTATCTTGGGAAGTAACTACAGCTGAATTTACAGGTATCTTTTAGAATGCAGCTTGCTTACCCAGATGGCAATTAGACTCGTGTTAATGGCAGTGTAAACCAGCAGGGTCTAGAGTAGCTCTCCAGCCTAAGGGCTGAACGTTTTTACCATCCAGCTGTTTTCCAAATGATTTATTTCATTTTCCCACACTCTTTTTTTGCGTGTGTGTGGGGTTTTTTTGTTGTTTTTTGGGTTTTTTTCTGCCTCACCCCTCAGTTTCATTCTGGTTGCTCACAGTACAGTGTGGGTGGCAAGAGAGGGCAAGGACAGCTGCACTTTGCAGCTCCAAGAAATGACTCGATCAGAGTTAGAACTGCGTCTGCGTTACGCTAATACCAAACGTCTTAGTTCATCCTGGAGCCTCTAAACCAGATTGTCATCGTTTCCAGCCTGCTTACAGTGGGGAAAGACGGCTCTGAGTCAACCCCTGAGATCAGTGGGGACAGAGGGGATGGCGTATCGCTGCCGCGTGGTTTCTCCAGCCGCTGGCAGCAGGCAGAAACTGCTCTCTCCTCACTTCTTGGATGTTGAGAGGAACATGCAGGAGGAAGGATGTGCTTTCAAATGGCTTGGGAGTAAGGGTGAACTACCTTTCTGTCAGAATGGTGTAAAAACGTCTTTATGCTGTTTCTAGCTTGAGGATTTAATACAGAATTTTAGAGGAATGGTACCAACGTCCTCTTGGGACACAGCAAAACCAGTGCTAATCCTGTCTCAGACCTGCAAGGTCTTTGTCGTTCCTTGCTGAGAGAGAAAGAATAAGATTCCAGACCTTACACTTCTCAGTTTTCTCCAACGAAGAATAAGCTTGTGAGTAGGGAGCTGCTTTTTGTCTGTCGTGTGTTAGTTCCTGTTTTGTATGGCACGACGGAAACTGATTTCTTGCTGCTTTCCCTTGTTCTTTTGAGTTTTAGAGATATCTCTACAGGAATAGGTGCCAGATGCAGTACTTTTGTTTGCAATCCCAGGGAATCCATAGCTGCAGTGTCTTGGAGCAGAGCAAGCCTTGGAGGTCAAACTCGACTCCAGGACCCACCTTCCTATTCGAGGTCTATATAAGAAAGTTCTGGAGGAGGAGGTGCCTGGAGAGGCCTTGCCAACAGCCACGCTTGCTCCAGAGGAGGATTCAATGTGAAACACTGGGTTTCACTTCCAGGTTTCTCATCTTTTCATATCTGCTGGTTAAGTCTGAGCTGCTGTTTGCTTTTGTCTGCTCTTTGGATCAAGAGCATTGTAAAGCTCACTGCAGAGCGCTGAGGAATAGCCACTGGACAAGCACCGTTCCCAAGTGATGTTAATTCTCAGGGTAGTAGGAAAAACCATTTCCTCTTCTGTGTTTTCCAATTCCTTACATCTTTTATCTGTAGTAGTTATGTTTCCAAATTAGTCTTTGTCTGTGGTATACCTTCCATGAGCTCCTGAGCACAATTTAATCTCTTAGAAGGAGAGCCCGAACTGCATATTAACACTGTTCTAATTTATTTTGTGAAGAAAGAGCTAAAAAGGGAACAATTTGTATTAGATGTCTTGTCAACCTTACTTAACATCAGTTCTTAAAGTATTTAGCTGGAACTTTTCTGCCTTTATCATAAGCAGGGCAGCTTTTTTTTGTGGCTGGTAGGCATAAAACTCATGCTTCCATTCACACATCTTTGCCATCGCGTTTTTCCCCTCACTTCAGACATCAGTTGTTTCCTTTGAGTGGCTTGTAGCGTCAAACAGGGTGGGTAGAAGAAATGGGGCTTAATTTCATCTTTCCAAAGATGTGCCCCTGTCTTAAAGAAAAGAGAAGTTGATATTTGTAAGCCAAAGAATGCGTTTTCAAATGCAGTGTGCAGTTCGAGGGCTTTTAACTGTTCTGCTTTTAACTGGAGTTCTACAGGTGAAGTGCTAGAATAAAACCCAGCAGCTGGATGCTGGACACCCACTTTAATGGTAAAGCAGAAAGAGAAATACCCCAAAGAAAGCTGGGGAAATGGGCAGCAGCCTTAAAAAAAAATCTAAACTCTTGCTAATCCTTCCCTTACTCTGTTGTGTTCCTGCACTCTCAGGAGTTCACAGGCAGCCTGAAAGCAGAGACCCAAGTACTTCAAGGGGGATTTGACAAATCTACCTGTCAGTGTCACCAGACAACTGATTTATCATCTTTGACAAGTAGAAAATTGCTTTGACTTGTCTGTAGGACAAGTAAAATTTAGTACTAGTGATGGAGTATTTTAAAAATTGTCATGATCATGTAAATCCTGTTATCTCTGTAACCCAACGCTAGCAAGTTCTGAGCTGTAAAATGACATTAACTTTCTTGAAAAAAAAAGTCTAGTATTAACAGATAACTGGACATTTTTCCTCCTCAGTTCATTTTTAAATCCTGTTGCCTTTCAAAGGCTGACACTTCTGTCTCTTACGCCAATTTCTCTGGTAATAGAATATTGAAGATGCCTTTTAAAGGGGGAAAAAAAAATAGCATGCAGCTACATCACATAAAATACAAAGGAAGCAAAGTCTGCTTAATCTGACAAAGCATCAGTGTTTAGGCTTTAAGCTCATTATAAGGCTTGTGTAGTGGGAGCTGATTTTTTTTCAAATTAATTTCTGTGTATTACCATAATAAACATTTTAATAATATTCTTGCCTTGCCTTGTATCCTCAGCAGCTGAATATTTCAGTAAGTTATCTGGTCTTCCCTAGCAGCCTTTATCCTCATCATCCACGCATGATCTGTTTACGAGAATGCTTATAGGTATTTCCAGTTTAATTTAATGTTCCAGGTTGGGCTGCTTCAGCAGTTTCTCTCAGTGCTAGCATTTGGAATGTCTCCAGAAAATACACGGGGAATATTGAGGCTTTTTGTATTGCTGATTTTATTTGGTAGAAATGCAAAGAAGTCATGTCTTTATTTAAATCTTCCAAGTGTCTGGAACGTAACTTGCTGTAGCTAGCATCCAACACCACGAAAAACAAGGCTTGCACTGTAGTGTTTTGTTTGGTATGTTCATTATTTGCTTACAACAATAAATAAAACCTCGTGTTTTGCTGACTGCTGTAACTGAAAGGTTGGAGGAATCTGGAAAGTAGGAGTAGGACACTGTTAAACTGCAGAATTTGGTAGGGACTAGGGCTCTGTGCACAATCTAAAACTACTTCTAGCTTCTCAGAAGCTGCTGAAATTTCAGGTTGTCACACCACTTAATGAGCTGCAAGACCAAACCTATTCTGCTGTTGCTATAACTCATATGTAAAAACTCACAGTTTGTGAGAAACTCTCCAGAAATGTCCAAAAAATACAGTACTGAATCTAGGCACGGTCATAACACACATCCTCTGGGATCTTGCCTTTGCATCCAGACCCTGACTTAGTTCCTGGTTCAGTTTTCCATATCAATCTCATGCTCAGTACATTGCCCACAATTACCCTGGCTCTTTCAGCGCTCCTGCCTCTCGAGTTTCCTTCCCATCAGTAGCTTTGAATATTTGTCCCCTTGCCTGGAGTGTCTCTTTTGTGTCTTGTCAGCAAGTAGAAGAGATGCAGCGCTCTAGCAGTGTATGGGAAGCTGTACATGGGAATGTTAGGTAAGTATTTGAAACCGTATGGAAACCTCCCAGCAAAACATCAGCTTAACCATTAATTCTGGTATTCAGAACTGATTTTTCTAACCCATGTCTTATCCACCCTCAGTTCCTCACCGCCTCCCATCCTTTGCCCGCTGTTTGGGCTTTGGGAGGGCCGCGCCTTTTCTTAAACATAAGATGCATTAAGTGCAGTAGCTAAATTTACTGACCTCAGGAAGCTGCAGGAGAATAATATACTAATTCCCAAAATCTACCAAAACAGAGGTTTTGGAAATAAACCCCAGATAAAACATAGGACATTTTTGCCGTGCTTACATCCGTTAGTACTGAGGATAGACAGCAAAATCTAGAGATGCTTTGGGGTTTATTTATTCCCCCCCCCCCCCCCCCCCCTTTTTTTGAAGCCTGTGCTCAGTTGCTGGGAAGTGACAGTACCACTGCTATCTCCAGGCTTTCCAGTGGCAGCTTGTTAAGAAATCACATATTCCCAGAACTGCACCCTTTTAAAGGGGTTGGGGGTGGAGGATTGTGGGTGCATGAGGAAGCAAACAAACAAACAGCTTTGGAATCCCAGTCTGATGCAAAGAGGAACAGGTTCAGGGCCGCAGGAAGAAATTGTCACAGAGCTCGAAGAGAGTTTTGAAAAAAGGAGGAAGAAAAGAGCAGCGCTTCAGCCCGTGACCCGGTACACGCTTTAAAGGGTTTCACCATCAGGAGGGACAGGAGCGGTGAAGATGGACGATAGCAGCTAAAAGCACTTCTAATGACAGTACTGATAAGACCAGAAGAAACAGGTTTTCCTGTAAAGATGAAATGCTGCTTACATTTGCATTTTAAGCAACTTTTTTTTACTACTTTTTTCTCTTTTTTGAAGTGTTTGTGAGGAAGACAAAGATAAAGCAGTAGGAGATGCGATAATTACACGGAGCGGCTCCTTGTCTTCTGGCGTGTCATGCAAAGCATTAAGTCAGGAGATGTGATGAAAGGTTTAGAACACTGTTTTGCTAAACTTGAGCTGTCATTGTTTTTTCCACTTTATTCTGGTTGTAATTTTGTCGTGTAAAGCCAGCGATGGCATAAACAGAAATATTCCAGCCGTTTAAACTTGCCCTGGTTCCTAGGTGTATGGAGCGGGCTCTGCCTGTTGACCCTGTCCCCCTGGATGGTGTTCTGGGTGTGGGTGGCTGTTGTGAGGAGTGTGCTCTAAAACGTCATTATCTTGGAATACCAATAAGAACAATAATTTTTTTCTCCCCAATCTGCAATATTAAGTTGTTGATTTCAGTGGTTTTGACTCTCATTTTCTGTCAGAATGTCTCTTTGGGTTTTTTTCTTTGTTTTTCTTTTTTTCTATGATGTGGAGAAACACCAGTGGCCAATGATGACAAAAGTTGCTTGGATTTGAAAATTGACCAATGGGAAGCAACATTTTCTTTCTTCCCCCCCCCCCCCCTTATTTTAAGCTATGCAACACACATTCATTCCATGCTTTTTCTGTCCTCAGTTTCAACTTGTAATATCTCTGCTTCCTCCCTGTTTGCATCCACATACCAAAAAAACCCCACAGGGTTGTCTTTCCTCTGGCAAACTAGAAGTCTTTGGTAAGGCTGATGCTATTATTATCACCAGGCTGAAGTTTGCAGGGTGATGCTGAAATGAGAAGCGAGAAATAGGCAAGGTGTAAAGGAATAACTTTGCTGTCGCGCTCAAAGCTTGTTCTCAAGCGAGAAAATAAAATGCCCTGTTGGGAATTGAGTAAGAATCCGATCACCACTGTCTGGTTTTGAAGATGCATCGTTAGAGAGCAGACTGACAGTGTGATAGAAAGAAGGTGTACAGCATCTGCTGCCATGCCTGCGATCGTACAGATTCTCAGTAAACTTGGTTATTGGGGTTAAATGTTACCATATTTTTACTTGTCCAGTCAAACATTTTAAGTAAGTTTTGTCAGCTGCCTTAGAGTAATGTACAGCTGATTGGTTTCTTCGTGTCTTCATTTTTGCTCTGCAGTCTTGTTTGTGATCCTTCTTTTAGATAGCATCATTAAAATATTCAGGCTCATTAGGAAAATGTAATATTTTTTTTGTCTTCTTAATACAGCCTGTGTACATTTACTGTCTGTAGTAACAGTGTACGCAAGCTTCCCCTTTTTTTCTTTTTCTTTAGTTATTTTTTTCCCCTCGATACATTGTCAGCTGTGGTAGAGGAACCAAGAGCAGGGACCCCTGCAGCTCACTGCTGGGGCTCAGGACTTCAGTAGGGACTTACCTGAAGCTTTGCCTGAGTGATGGCTCTGTCAACATTTGCTGAAAGGGATAAATTTTGCTTCCTTGGTCACAGGGTACCAGGTCCACTTTTTCTGTTGATTCCTTTGACTCTCTCTTTGCTGGCTAAAAAATCCCCGCTGTCATCAACAGGAGTAACCTGTAGTCAAGTTAGAGATATAACCTGTTTTAATCCTACTATGAGCAGTAGTTTGATTATATGACATGGAAAGGTTTTAGTTGCTCGGTGTCTGCTTGGTGTAGGTGTGTCTCAAACACTCCATGTCAATATTCATATGCTAAAGGAAAATATTCTTCAAAGTGAACTTGGGATACTTTTTTTTTCCTTTCCCGTGATCTGTGGGCTATTTTCTCACCTACTTTCCTCCTTTTCCTCAAACTCTCAATGTTTCTAGACACTAAGATAGGTCGAAAACTTATTTTGGACTTGCTTGCACTGACCTGCTGGACGCTGAGGACGCTGCTTTGCTGCTCAGTCACCTAGAAATCTGAGTGCCTGCTTTTAGGACTGACCCTCTACGTCCAGACTGTTCTGGCTCACTGACCTTGAGCAGTGTATTTGTGGAGCGTTCATCTTCTGTATGAGGCAAATGCAAATCTACCAGATCCCACATTACCCAGCAAGAGGCTTTCTGTCACTCTTAATTCCCTTATCATAAACACAGCAACTTCAGTTGTCCCCGAATCCTGGCCCATCTGTCTCGGATTTACTAGAATAGTATCGTGGTTTAAATAACGTTCCCTCCATCTGTGGGAGCAAGCATTTATTGTTTTATCTGCAGGAGGAATTGATGAATATTAGTATTTGCAAAGATAAAGGGTGTTTTATTGTCGACTTGTACCAATAACCCACCTGGCTGCACCTTCTGTTTGAGACCAAGGAGCAGGGTGACTTCCAGGCTCAGAGGAGAGCCAGCACTGCTCTGTCTCTCAAAAGGACATGTTTATCAATGATTTCATTTCTTGTTTTTCTTAATTTGAGGTGTCTCTTTCAATTCTGAGTTGTACTTTTGTGACCAACTGCTTATCCCAACAACTTTTCCCCTCTTTTCTTGCACGTTGTTTTGTTCCCCAGTGGGGAATAAGAATTGATAGCATGGTTGAGTTGCAGGATGCCCATTTGTTTGAATGCTGTACCATTTACCTCCTCGATAAACCCAACCTCCTGCTTTTTTAACCTAGCTAACGTGAACCTGAACTTTGCTCCTGCTAGGGAAAGATTAGAGTCCTTTGTATTAGTGCTGATTTCACAGGCAGTGAAACTTTTTTTTCCAATTTTACAAGCTGGTTTGAGAAATACTAGAGGGAAAATCTTCCCACTGTGTTACCAGCCTGAACAATCAGAAAACATTTTCTGTAGCTTTCTGGTATCTTTTCTACTGAGTTTTTCTTGTGACAGTGATTTTTGTAATACTTTTATATCTGCTCCATTCCCGGCTTGTAGCAACTGTGCGAAATCTTTTAAATAAGGATGGTTGTTAGTGTGTGTGGGTTTGAGGAGTTATTAATTCACAGCCACTGGTACGTGCAGGAATAAATAGCTCGGGGGGGTGGGAGGCAGTCATTTCCACAGCCATTTTCCACTGCCAGGTTCCTCTGCTGCGTTCTTCAGGTCCAGGCCAGCGCTGTCATCCCGAACAGCAGAGCTTGTGTTGGGTCCTCTGGCCTGTTGGAGAAGATTGTAGGTCACTGTTTTAAGGCAGAGTTTCTGCACATGCTCTACTGCACCGGAAAGCTTAATTAATTAGAGACTTCTCCTGTTTTCCTTTGGACAGCGAGGCACAGCCAGGCAACGTGAGCGTGCTGCGGGCAGCTGCTGTGAAGGGCTGCAGCTTGCCAAGCCAGGGGCTGCTCTTGCATCCCTTCCCTCACGTTCCAATCATGGGATGAGCTGGCTCCTCAAAGACACCTCCTGAGGCACAGCCAGTTGTGCTGGGAGGTAAGGTGGCTAACCTTGATTTTATTCCTGGGTAAAGGGTGTTGTAAATTTTATTCCATTCATTGATTTGCCACTCCCAGAGAAATGAGTAGTCTGCCCTTGTTGGATCACCTGTTTACCAGCCAAAGTTTAGGAATAGAAGGAAAAAAGTAGTATGTGTGCTGTCAAAGTAGCAGCTAAATATTTGATTATAGGGTTAGAAGGAAAATCATAAGACAAGAAAATGCAAGTGCAGATTACCCATGAAAATGAGATTCTTCCTCAGCTGCCGGCTGCTTCGGGAGCCTGGCAGCTCTCCTGCTCTTCACGGGCTTCGCTGGCTTTGGGATCTCTTCAGGTTTATAATTTACTTGCTTCTGTTGCTGAAATGGTTGCTGAGGTCAGCCTTCTCCTGTAGTCTGAAATAAAGTGGCCTAGTACCTGTCCTCTGCCCAGGCTGGGGTTTGAGAAGTCAGGCGCAAGCGTGGAGCAGGATAGCTCTTCCCTGGGATAAAAAGCAGGGTGAGAACATTTCCTTATATTTTTTCCACTTAATTTGCACATTACTCAGGCTACTGTTGGCTTCTTGCACGTCACAGCATTTGCGGGGCTTCAGTCTGTCTTTGTTCCTTAGGGTTTGGTGCTTGGTTGCCCACAGACTTTATGCGCTTCCTACCTTCGATCTCCCCGAGAACATTGCATGAAGGCTGAGTGGGACAGACACATGACAGGTTTGCCATTCCCTGGGTTTTTTTGGGCCTTTTTCCCATTTTTTTCTTCTTTTTCCTTTCCTCTAAGCTACCTTCCTTCCTTTCCCACCGCCTCTGTTTAGCATTTTTAGGCACTGCAACGTTTCTGCTATAATTAGCTCTGAACATGACTGTTGTTATCTTTATGGAGTTTAATTTTTAAAAGACAGCCTGGAGGAAGTAATGCTCATTTGGCCAAAATCCTCTTATTGTTCTAACCGAGTGGCCAGCTTGGTGATCACAGAAGACCATGGCCTTTTAAATAAAATAATATGCTTGTTCTCTTCAGGTCCTCAGCCTAGGTAAAGGACCTGATGCACCTTGGGATGTACAATGGAAAGAATTACTGTGCACACGTGCTGGTTTATTTTGTTTTACTCTGCATTTGTATCAGAGTAATTTGCCCATCTAAGGACATCAGTGAAAATAAGCTCAGGGTATTACACCCTACAACCATCAGAAGTATGTAAAGCAACTCTTTTGACTTCTTCCCTAGTGAAGAAGACCGATACATCCGTTGTGGGTTTTGCAAAGGCTGGGGGCTCGACCGTATGGAGGAAATAATTTTTCCTCGCTTGGAAGCTTGTGCCAGTGAAGGTTGAGATGCAGGGGTGAGGTGATGCGGTGGGAGGTCTGCTATGGTGTTTCCCTGGGCTGCTGTAACCTCTGCCCCAGTAACTTAGAGAGCACAGGGATCCTGAGGGACTCTGCTCCATCTCTTTTGCCTGCAGCTGCTCGTTGCTATTCATGAGCTCTGCTACACTCCTTTTGGGTGTTGCGTTGGTTTTTCAGCAGCAGCTAGTTTAGGATAACCCCTTTTACCCTTCTAGCACACGTACGAGTGAGTTCTGTCTCCGTGTTTAATAGTGTGAAATACAAAATAAAATCATTAAAAATTGAACAGGATACGGGATCATTAACTTTGACTTCACCTTGCACCATCCTGCAAACAGATCAGCAGCTATCGTAGTGCCCTTCCCAGAGCTGGGTGTGGTGGCTGAAATAAAAGATGTCAGGAGTACAAAGAGAACAGAGTCCTATTGTTTCAGGGCAGGCAGAAAGATGACTTCTGAAGGGTAAAGCGTGGGGTTTGGATTGGTGTTTTTTGTGGGGTTTTTTTTGTTTTGTTTTGGTTTTTTGTTTGTTTTGATTAGGGTGGTTTTTTTTTTGTTTTTTTTTTGTTTTTGTTTGGTTTTGCTTCATTTTGTTTCATTTTGAAGTTGGATATTGGTGCCGCTCTCGCCACTTTTTCCCATTTTTTTGTTGATTATCTAAATAAAGGAATTCTATCGGGAGCCTTCAGGGCCAATTTCTATAATTTGAAGCCCCTTTCAAAGTATCTGCTCCAATTTAATTGAAGTCAGCTAGTGGTGGCTTAGCTTTGAAGTGTTCCTATGTACTGAGGAGGGTTTTCACTGGAAGAGAAACTCCCTTGACAGTTGCCTTGGTAGCTTCAGAGGAACGTTCGTATCCCTTTCACTTCCTCATCCTCATTGTTTTACGCTCGTGCTTACGACTGTCTTGAATTTCATTTTTAGTTTTCAAGCCAGGATTTTCCTTGCACACTTTATGAACACAATGCCACACGGGATTCAGTCTTGTATGTTAAACCCAGTCTAGATTTAGTGCCTAAATAGCAAACAAGAAGGCCTCCTGTATACCTGATACCATTTTCCTTGATGAATAAGCCTGTTCTTGTTATAATTTCTAAACTGTAAGGTTTGTAGACAAGATGCTCCTGCATCTCCATGTCCTGCTCTGTGACTTCTACCCATGTGTGAGGTCTAAAGTGCATTTGGCATGAGCGTGTTACATGTGTTCATCACAGAATCATCGAGTCGTTTAGGTTGGAAAAGACCTTTGAAGGCCATCGAGTCCAACCATGAACCAGCCGAGGTGGCGTGTACTGAACAAAACAGGATGAGCAGCAGAAAGCTTGAGGAGAAAAGCCTTACGGGCTGTAAAATAGCCCCTCAGATCTTGGAACATGATCCCCCAAAGAACCCTGGATGGTGGTGCAGCGTAACTAAAGATAAAAGGTAAATCACGCATAATAAAAGCGTTATTTATGATTGTGGCTTCCTTGTGCCAAATACCTATGCGTGGAGACAGTCATCCTTAGTAACATAAGGAGTGGTCTTTGTGTTTATGATTTTATTTACTCCAAACTCTAGCTGAGGCTGAGCATGTTTGAAAGGAAGTGGTTTCAGGGTGGTTTTCCCCCCTGAAAACACAAAGGAGTGGGGTTCCAGCTTCTTTGCAAGTACTGACTGCTCCGGAAAACTGGGCTATACGAGCACAGCCCGGAGTGTGGCAGTTCAGATCTTCCTGCTGTCCCCAGCAAATTAACACTTGACAGAGTATAAGGACTTGGCTTTTTTATTTTAAAAACCCCAACTTTTTGGTTTGTTTCCAGTCAGCGTTGCTCAGCGTGGGAAATGAAAAGGTTTCTCTTTAAGACCTGTTGTTACTCCTTTCCTACCTGATCTTTCACATACGTTCTCGTGTGACTTTTCTGTCTTCTCTGTTTTCTTTTGGAGCAAATCTGATAAAAACGGTTGATGGAAAAAAGGAAAATAAAACCAAACCACAACAACAACAAAAAAAAAACCCAATTTATATTCAGGTGACCTTCTTCACTGCAAACACAACAATAAAAGTTTTAGCAAGTGAACATCTTGCGAGAGCGGTCATTTCGGGTTGTTCACCGCGGTGGGCTGACGTTCCATCCCTTTGGAAACACAAAACTGCCTGTTTGAAAAGCTTCCTCTCGATTGCAGCCTGAAAGCTGAGACTGTGTAAAATATAAGTACCGTAGAGCAACATGTGCTGGTCAAATGAGATCAATATTTGATGTCCTTCAGCGCGGGGAACAAAAGGACCATAGTCTGTGGAATCCCTGGTGGCAGCTGTGGAGAAAGTTGCTGACTGTTGGCCTGTGCCTGTTTGCTGCTCATACAGTATTACACTTTCACAGGCACAAGCCAAGCTGTGTGCAGTTTTGTGGGGGGTTGTTTTGTTGTTGTTTTAGTTCGGTTTTGTGGGTTTTGGGGTTTGTTTGTTTGTTTTCTTTTTATAAAGGCAAAACAAACATGCACAAATATCAGCAGAGAGGTGTAAAAGAAAAAGCAGGCACCAAAGCATGTTGGTTTATGGGATTAGGAGTAACCTTGCTTTTGACTATTAGCCACACCTTCACTTCTTTATCCCCTTTTCTTCCTTGTCTTCACAAATGCTGCAGCACTGCCTCACTCCTGGAAGAGATGGGTGATAGTGATAGCATTTCCAAGGAATGCAGCATCACATCTCTGCCCAGCCTTCCACATGTTTGCTCTTTGACTTCTCGCTCTCTGCTGCATGCAAATAATCCTCCTCCTTCCGAAAGAGCTTTTCCTGTGTGTTGAATTGAATGTAATATGGACCCAGCAGCTCCTGAGAGATCCCTTTTTTTTTTTCCTTTGTCTTTTTTCTAACCACTGTTAGAAAACCAGAACAATCTCTAACATGACCAGAATGCGGGTAGGGCTGCTGGTTGTGAAAGGTCACGGTGCTGTGCCATAGGGTGTCTAAACAGGGGGTATAGCAATGCATGGATTTGATGGTATCCCCATACTGGCTACCTCTAAAAAAAGGATAAATCGTGATACGCTTCAGAAAAGTTAAATATTTACCAAAATATTTTCTCTTCTCCAGAATCGTGGCCTTTTAAGCGTAGGACTAAGAGAAAATTAAATTAATGTGGATTTACAGAAAACATGCAGATATTTTACGTGACTAATTTTGGTACGTTTGGTACACTGGGAAGGTAAAGATGTAGTTTACAGTGTCCTTTACACACGAAAACACTCCGGAACGTGTGTTTCTTTGAAGGATGGCTCTTCAGGCTACAACAGAATTTTATTAGGAGGCCCTTGGGATGAGTTTGCTCTGCACAATGCTTTGCACTCTGGTAGTAATTCTCCCTGTGCAGAGGAGGATGCCTGGTGGGGCTGAGTGTTGAAGGGCTCTTGGTCTGAGTAGCTCACTGACACCCCTTCCTTACTGAGGGAGAAGCTGCCTTCTGAAATCACAATCATTTTCACGACAACAAAAGTGTTAGGAAGTGCAGCGCTGTGATGTTTACTTTAATGCAGTTAAGAAAACCCTTCGATTTAGATGCAAGCTGAGAATGTCTGTCACTAATCTGCTGTAGAAAGGTGAATTAGAGTTAACTGATGTGCTTCTAAACGTGGCCTCTGTGAAATGAAGTTCTTTGTGGGGTAATTTTTATTTTATTTTTCTTTTAAGTAGTGTGATTTATTATTCCATAAGTAGGTGATTTCTCCTTGCTGATAACCACAGGGCTAGTCTTCCCTTCTGCCATCGCAGATCCCTTCCAATAGCGACGTTTCCTTTCAAAATAGCACTGATTGAGTTGTAGCTCCTTGGGGGGCTGTATTTAGACTCGCTGTTAATAGATCAGCTCGTTCATGTAATTACTGAGCTCTGACAGAGTAGCTTCTGTAGCTCAGTGCACATTATCACTTTACATTTGCTCTCTGTGAATCGCAGGACAACCCACGCTTGGCAAAGGGTTTACGGCTCTAGAAAATGAAGCAATGGTTTTGTAGCTCCTAACAGGGCTTTTAATAAACTTGGCCAAGTTGTGTTGATCAGTGAGGTAGTAGGAAGATATTTTTGTGTCTGGTTCGATGTCATGGCTTCACTGAAATGAGAGGTTTTGCTCGAAGCTGAAGTGCCTCGCTGTGTATATTGCCGGCTTTGGCCCTCGGAGTAATGAGTTAACTCCCACCAAAAATCCTCCTTGCAGGATCATACCTGAGGCTGTAGCTGGTTCTGCAGCCGCTCTGTTCCCTCAGCTGCAGGGCAGAGTGGTGATGGCAGAGACAGGAGGTTTTTCTAGGCTTTTTTTTCTAGGTATGATTTGAGTTCCATTGCAGCATTATGGAGCGGTATGAATGAGAGCAGGCAAAAGGCATCGTGGTTTTATATTAGCAGCAACTGTGCAAGAAAACTTAATTTGGTCATCTTAAGTCCATTGGTGTTTTTCCAGCTTCCCCCGTCAGCTGTTGCTAACTGCATTGCAGAGGACTGTGGAACCAAGCAGTTTCTCCTTGTCTCCAGTCCCTGCCATTTAGAAGTGGGGATTCAGATTGCAGGGTGGAAGAAGTGAGCATTCCCTTTTGCTTTTAATTTGAATGCAGTATTTCCTTCAGTCCTTAGAAAAATATACCTGGCACTTACTGGCCTGAGGACATCTGCTTATTAACTGAGGTGAAGAATACTTGCATATGGCTTTATAGGAAAGAAAATGTTATATACACTTTGCTTTTTACACTTGCTGTATTTTATCTCTTTTTCCCACTTCCAGAACTGGCTTTATTCTTCCTCTTCTTCCTCCTCTCTCATTTCTTTCTTCTGTTACTTCATGGTAAGTCACTTGTGTATGTGTGCTTCCCTTCCTTACCACTGCTCCATGTGGAGCAGCCTGCTCATTTCTTCTTTTAGTACTAAAATTCCCATTGCTTTGATAGTGGTGTTCTTTGGGATGTCATTTACCTGTGCTCTTTTTAAGTTCATGGGAGAATTAGTAAGATTTTCAGCAGCCGCTTTGAAGAGTCTTCTCTCTATGCCAAGGGGAAAGATCTCTCCTGTCCCCTCAGTCAGTTTGTACTTGATTCAGGAGAAGAAATGTGCAAGGGGATTTGTGGTTTTCATTCACCCTGTCCTCGCTCCCTTAAACCAATCCTTTCACAGAAAGCCGTTCTGCACAATTACTTGACTCGGTCACTGACGCGTCGGTGGTGAAACCACGCTTCGGGAGTCCCCGCTGCCTTTTGCCTTCCATGAAAATGGTAGCCCAGAGCTGGTTTACACTTGGGGGCAAGGCTTCTCTCTTGGTAAGGACATTTTTGGCTGGCTGTTGCTTCCACTGGTTGCAGTCCGACAGCCTGGCAGCTGTCTGACTTACCCCCGCTTTGAAAAACTTGGGCAACTTTGACTACACCCTGAAGTTTTTTAACCTGACTGTTGACTCACAGTTAGAAGAAAGCAGCGAGTGAGCAGTCAGGTCAGCTCTGCTTCAATAAGCAAGGCAGCTGTTGTGGGACATAAAGATACCCCTCATTCCTCCAGTGAACCGAGCATCTCGGTCGTAAATACTACCCCTGCTTCAGGCTTTCACTCTCTCCGGACAAACTTGGAAGAGGAAGAAAGAGGGGAAGGTCAGGGAGGTTTTCTTCATGCTAAGAAGCTGCTAACTGTAGTTCAAACAAAAGCCTGTGACTACAAGCACATAGGAGGGAAAAATCACTAATTTTCATTTAATAACATAGACAGCATCTGCTGTGAAGAGAGGATTTGCTTTTTGGGGCCGCGGTATCTTGTAGTTGGAGGGTTTTTTTCTCTCACCTCCTCTAAAACACAAGTGCCTGCCTCGTGGCAGAGCTCACATAACCCTCTCTGCTTCGGGAAAGCAGATGAGGAAGAGTTGTGCAAAACAATGGAAACCAACTGCCTTTCTGTGCCACTGAAGAACAAAGCAATCGCTTTGTTGGACCGTGCATTCAAACTTTCACACGGCTGGCGTAGGAACCCGTGATTTCTCCAAGATGGCAGCTCTGGTTCCCATGATGACAGGAGGTTGAAATGCTCATTTGAGGTTTTGTCAGGAAAAACACATCCCTGTGCACGTGGCTTTGCCATGGGCTTTTGGAGTTATTTTGAAGAGCAAATGACAAGATTCTCCTGCGGTTCTCCGTTGTTTCCCTTGCGCATGGGCTCAGGTTTAGGGATTAAGAGCGGGTTTCTGGCAGCTGCCTGCCAACTGCAGAAGTGTGTGATCTTGGATGTAGACACAGCGATTAAAAATGTCTGGTCTGTGGTGGTGGGAGAGGGAGATCCCAGGAGGAGAAAGGCAGAGACTGCCTAGGTTTGGGGTTGTTTTTTTTTTTTTTTGCTGTGCTAGAGGAGGATGCAAGCGGCCTGGACAAGTTCTTGCTGGGAGGATCTCTCCAGGTGGAGGGTGGCCCCGTGCTGCCCTCTCCTGCAAGCCTGCAGTCCCCTTTGGGGACCACATCCTGAGCACGGTTCTGCTTATTATGTGCTGGAATGGTTTTGTAATACACCTAAACCAGCACCACGAGAATTTTCACCCCTCATGTAGTGGCTCCAGAGCCCAGCAGTCCCTTTTATTGAAGGTCTGGGGTTGGAGGGTAGAGGGATGCTTCGGTGCCGAGCAGTGACTGGAGTCAGCTGGGGGGTTGCATGGAGTGGAGGGCTCTCCCTCTTGGAGAAGACAAGCTGTTCAGCAGGCACGAGTCAGCTCAGGGATGCAGTTGCCTGGAAAAGCGACGAGTGTGGGAGCTGGGGAGGCAAAATGGCTTTGTACCTCTTGCATTTTTAGAACTTAACCTTAAGACTTGGGGGAGTATTTTAATATTTTAAGAGCTGTGAGGTTTATTTTAAACAGATGAGGAGGAGACAAATTGTCATGTGTTGGGAAGTTTTTTTTTTTTAATGGTTGCTTTGTTTGGCTGATCGTTTGGTGGGAAACGTTCTTTGCTGTGAGGGTGGCAGAGCCTGGCCCAGGCTGCCCAGAGAGGCTGTGGAGTCTCCTCTGGAGAGAATCCAAACCCACCTGGACAATGAGATCCTGGGCCCCCTGCTCTGGGTGACCCTGCTGGAGCAGGGGGGTTGGATGAGATGTCTCCAGAGGTCCCTTCCAACGGCTGTCAGTCTGTGTAAAGACCATTATGTTAAAGATGAATATTTGCATCCTCCTCTTAAAATGTTGACACCTTCAATAAACTATTCCAGTCTTCAAGAGTTCTCAATAAAGCTGCAGATGACCAAGTTTGCTGTCACTGGGGGATGGCTGAGAATGCAGGAGATGGAGACCTTTGAGTCTTTTCTACCTTGCAGAGAAGACAAAGCTCTGCTTACTGTCAGTTACTTTCATAACCTCATGGTTTGTTATGTATAAAGGTAAGGTAGTTTACTGACACAGTAATGATGTTATTTTGTTATTTTAACTTGGTAGTATCCCACAGTAAAATAAGCCAAGTGTTAGCATGCTAGTGAATGATGCACTCCTGATGTGCGAGCACCAATAAGTAAGGTACGTGAGGAGACACTCGTTCTTTTCTCTTTTTAACATCCTTTGCCTGGAGATTCTCTTCTGAAAGGAGGGATGCAGAGTAAGGCAAGGTCTGGTGCATTTTTCTTCGCACCGGTGCTGACAACGAAATCATTCATCGCTCTTCCCAGCAGCGCCAGTGGCAAGAACTGGGACTGGTCCTGTGGTAACAGCCGTCAGAAGCGAGATGGATGTTCTGCAGGTGCAGACAGCCTTTCCTCCTTGTGCTGAACACAGGGTTACAGAAATATGCTTCTGGCTCATCCCAGAATGCTTTTTCTAGAGAGATGCAGTGTCCACTGCCAGCTTATGTATATTGGTTTATACTGGGCAAAGGGCTGAGGACCACGAACAAAGTATGTAAAGACAAAACCTAAACCCCTGTTTCTTCTGGCTTCTCCCCATTTCTGATACCTGATCTTTTTTTAGCTTCCCACCCTCGGTCTCCCTGACTTCCCCCTTCCCTTCTTTCCTCCCTTGCTTCTTTAAATGTGTGGTTTGATTAGGAAGCTGTAATCTCTTTAGTGTTCATTTCATTTAAAAGCACTTTAACCTGCAGAATAAACCACAGGCTGTTTCTTGTTGAGTTTCCAATAAATTTCCCGTGTGTCTGGGTTCTGGGTGATTCAGTCAGCAGTTAAGGGAGGCAATTAGGCTGCTGAAAAGTCCTTGCCTCTGAGATCTGCCAGGCTGGCACACGCAGCCCCGTGTCACCCACAAAGGCTCTCCCCCTTTGCTGGCAATGGCATAATTTGTACAGTTCCTTTTCATCTTACGTTTCAGATTTCCCATCTTCTGAATTTAGCTTCTTGTCTCTTTCTTTTTTCTGTCTCATTTCTTTCTTTCTTTCTTAATGGTCTAGCTCAAAGCAATCTTTAGCATGTCTTTCCTTGCACGTTTATGCAGAAAATTGCCTGTCTCCCAGGGGAGGGATGGCGGTGGGAGAGGAGAGAACAGCCTGCAGATTATTCCTCATCAAAACCTTTTGCTGACAGAATTTAGAACCTCACTCTTCTTGATAGACTTTTTATGAAGCACGCCTTAAAATACCAGGCAAACTCCAGCAAACTGAATTTGTTCATCAAGGTGAGAAACACTTGTCACAGTGCAGCTTATATTTTGGGTTTGGGGATTTTTTTTTGCCTCATCTTTGCAGGTTTTGTGTGTAGCCAGAGCAGGCTCTTGCAAGTGGTAGCAGACGGCCTCTTTGCTGTTGTGACCACCCCTAGCTGCTGAGATGGGCCTGCAGAGGACAACAACTGTTCCTCTAAGGACAGACATGGGAGCCCCTCTTCTAGATGTGCTGTCCTTGACCTCCACATCCCTCTATCAGAGGACCTGGTCTCGTCTTCCTGCCCTCTACTTTTTTTTTTCCCTTCTCCTCTTTTCTGTTACGAAGTGTGCAAGTGTGGGTAGGAGAAGCTGCAGGGAGAAGGGGGCTTCTTGCAGAGGAGGTACACTGCTGGGGAAGACAGGGAGACCTGATCTGGGGAGGGAGCCTGAGGTTTGAAACAACCGAGACAGAACGGCTGTTGGAAACATCAGGACGATCCATACTACGTGCATTCAGACCTCAGCCATGGTCAGCTGGATAGGTGAGGAGAATATGAACCTCAGCTCTGTACTGAGAACTTGCTGAGCTGCTGGTGGAAAGTTTGATTCTGCAGACAGTAAAATGTAGATAAAAGAGTGGGCTCTATTGTAGAGAACTGATGCTGCACGCAGAAAGAGTGACTCGTGTTTGCAACTTTTATAGTGTTTTGGGTTTTTTTATCCTATTAAGAGTTATTACGGATACATAGTTTTGACTTCTCGGATTCCAGAAGATATGTCATTTTATCAGCATGTTTCTGGAATTGTGTATGGTTCTCCCTACACATAGCCCCCCCCCCCCCTTGCTATAGATGTCTTGTAAAGCATTATTGTTGTATCAGTCAGAGCAGAATAATGCCTGCGATTACTGATCAGTTCCCTGTGTGTCAGATGCCAAACCAGAGACGTGGAGCTGCTATTGGCCTTTAGACATAGAAAATAAATCTACTTCTCCTCCAAATAAAGACTGTCTCTGGAGACACATTTACAGCAAAGCGATCTCCCATGGAGTCTCAGTGCTTTTTTTCCACCCCCCCAGCTCTCTTGATTCCCCGTTAACGTGCAGAGAGATGTACTAAAGAGGCTTAAAAAGTTGAATTTTTCAGTCGGGTGGCTTTGTTCACATCAGGCACGATTTGCAGGGGTGGGAGGTGGGGAACTGGTGGGTATCTGTCGAGATGAACTTTGTAAGCAATGAACACGTGATTGTCCTTTTCTTTATTTCTCTTTTATTTTTTTCTTCTTTCATCTGTGTGTTTTGTTTTCTAAAATTGCAGACGGTGTAAATACTTTTGAGAATGATCAAAACTCTTCATGCACCATCGATTTCCTTCATTGACTTGGCCATTAGTTATTTAATCTCTTCTTTTTCAAAACCCGTGTGTTTGTCTGTTTCCAAAGCAGGCTCCCACCGCCCCGTGCGCAGCGGGAAGCGTCTCCCGCTGCCTTTCTGTTGCTCTGCCAGTCTTGAGGCTTTGCTTTCAAGGGCGGTTGAACACTTTGGACTTTTCATGTCCTTCTCCTGGTCTTGGGGAGCAAACTCCTCCATTACACACTCAGCTTAGTGCCTGGCCAGGGCCACCCAAGCCAGTTTAATCTCTTTTGCCTGAAGGGTGCAATCTAGGGGCCCGTTGCTTTGTTGCCAAACCGATGGCAGCTCTCGGAGAGGAGCTGCAGCCGTCTCCTGGATGCTCCCTGTCCTGCCTGCTTTTTTCTGCACCTCCTTTCTCTTTACTTAGGCCAGTTGTAATAACGTTTTGTTAGATGGTCACTGGTGATGAGGGGTTTTTAACAGCAACAGCTGCTATTAAAAAAAAATTGTCTGCACTGCATCTGTTTGACAGAGTTGTGTAATAATTCCAGTTATAGGAATATATGGTGCTTAAATCCCAAACCCCATAAAACTGGGAAATGCTCAGCTCTCCTAGGGTCTGCACAGGGACTGTGTTTTTGAACTTCTGAAACAGCTCGTTGAGTTGAACGCCTGAGAAACAAAGTGACTTGACTCATTGCTTATATTTAGTATCATTACCTACTGCAGCAGGTTCCGTTTTCTTCTGAGCATTAATGGTTTTGGTCAGGAAGGTTAACTGGGAAAACGCCCAGCAGAAGGCATTTTTGTGCTTATCAGAGGGCAAAAGCATGGAAAACATCAGGTCACTGTGCTGGGTGTCAACTTTTTTTTTCGAGTCTGTAGAAGGTATTCAAGGGTGGGGAGAGGATGTCCTTCCTTTTTGGAAAAGCCTGTAAAATTGGAAGGGCTGTAGTGGGTCCTTCGTACGAATGTGATGTGAAATCTCAACACCCTCTTTGTGTCTTGATCCAGAATCACATCTCAGAAATATATGAGACCCTAAGCTTAAAATATCTCTTGTGATCCTAGCTACTCAAGGTGATAATTTCTCTGCTTTTGAGTGTATTTGGAATTGAAGTAAAAATCCTAATTACTGGTTTTATATGTAATATTAAAAATGTGCTTGATGGTGTATTTTTTTGTTAGAAACAAGCTTTTACCACGTCTTTCCATAACCCCCATGGCAAACAAAGGGGAAATGCCCAGGTTTAAGCTGGTGAAGCTTTAGCATGAGACCTCTGAAGATTATTTGAAAGTCTTGGCTGCCAAGAAAGCCAGAAACCTGGGAAGGCTCAGCTGAAGGAACTCCGTGGCTCCCTGTGTTCCTTGAACTTGGTGAGGAGCTGCAATCTGATTTCCCCATGGAAGTGTAAAGCAGACTGTTCTGCTTGGTGTGTAACAGGGGAAAGCCCCTGGTACTGGGGAAGCTGGGTTGAAAGTCAAAGCGATGGAAGAGTTTGAGCACAGTTTTGCTGATCTGAAGCCTGTATGCTACTCTTTGCTCTCCACATCTCTGTGTTTACAGTGTTGCTTTATCCTAGAAAAACCTCTTGCAGGGGTTAACTGACCAGACTCCTCTTTCTTTTGTGACCTTAAATAGACACATCCAAGACCATTTTTCTTATCCCTATGGGGTGTGAGAAGCAGCAGCAGAGTTGGTACCGTATTTTTCCCTCTTGGCAAACACGAAGAGCTCTGACTCCTCGGAGTGCAGTTGGTGGAGCAGCAACATTTTCTTTCCCTTGCTCCCAAGCAAGGTCTTATCCTGGGGCTTGTTATTTTTATGACATGGAACCCCCTCTGTAACCAGGCTGAGGAGCTGCTGCCGCCTGAAGTAATCACTCGGAGTTGATAGAAATTTGAGGCATCGTGCAGAGTCTCGCAGCATCTCCTGAGGTTCCCCCTGGTACTCACATCATCCTGCTGAGCAAAGCCCTGTTAATATTCATGTGGTAATTGTTTCATGATTTGGCAGGGATGAGGGCGTTAATGCGAAGCCTTCTTTGGCTGACGGACACTAAAGAAATGGTTTGTGTTTTGTGCTGCAGCAGTGATTTTGTTACGCTGGCACAAGGAGTTCTGGATGTCTTTTGGTAGATGTGCACATAAACGCTTGCATTAAGGCAGTTAGCTGGAATATCAGGCTACGTGAACCTCATGGTATCTTGTCCACAGACCAGTTTACCAAAGGGGACTTGCACAGTGCTGGTCACAAGGTGAGCTTCCTGACTGCTCAAGGGCTACCCAAGAGATTGGGGGTGGACCTGCAGTGTCCCTGCCTGCGTGCGCTTATATGCACATATGTATCCAGACAGAGTCCTGTGTGACTGGGTGGTCTTGACTCTACGTGACTGGGTGGTCTTAAATCCCAGTTAATGTGGGCTCGTGTTTTGTTGCTGGAGACAGCTAATGTTTTGGGTGGTGGTTTGTTGTTTGTTTTGTGTTTTTCAGTTGATCACAGTTGGCCCACTTGAAAGATCAGCCAGGAATGGTTTGCCAGATGAAGAACTTGCGTGAGCAGTTCCCTGACTGTATCTCAGAAGCTGTCAGGAGAGAAAACCAAGAAGTGAGCCAATGTCTGGATGAAGGCTTCTGGCAGAGTACAAGACAGCTGCAGCACAGGAGATGACTGCTGCTGGTCAAGCAAAGGGGAGCAAGCACAGAAGGATGCTGTCTCAGTCAGACTCTTAGGTGCTAGCATGTTTTTTCTGGTTAGATGGAAATGAAGGTTTGAAGCTGTGTCCAGTTCTTCCGTAATGAAGTGTCACTTTTTAATCTTGGTGAGTGGAACAAGAAGCAGCAGCTTTTTGGCTGAAGAGTGATGGCCTTGACACTGCTTGTCCTGTGCTCCTGTGCCTGGACTTCTCTCTGTCATGTGGAGGGTGGTTGTGCAACTTGTCCCCTTTACCCTGGGAAGACTCAAGGAAAGTCTCTGATTTAAAATCAGAGCAGCTCTGTCTCTTTTTTTGACCTCAACCCCTTGATCTTGCAGTTACGAGTCTTAAGTGATAGCAGCAATTTAATTTTACTTTACATTTATGAGTATTTGGTTTGTCTTGAAAGACTGGGTGGAAGGGGGAGGAAGAGGTGGACTGGGGAATCCCCTGTTGCCATATTGAGAGTTTGAAAAAAGGGGGCATCTTTTAGTGTCCAGTGTTGCAAGGTGGTAATAAAAAGGATGTCTGTTGAATAGTCAGAGCGTTTCAGTGTTTCAGCTTAGATGTAATAAAGCTCTTTTATGAGATAAGTGGTCTTTGATAGACGGATAAATAAGATGCATCTGTCTGAAAAGGCATGAGGTGGCAGCTTTTTCAGGCAGGCACTTCTTATCTTCTTGGGGCTATGTATTGCCAAGCTGCCAGCTTCTCTTCACTCAGCTTTTTGTGCTGGCCACTTGATTCGAGGAACCCCTCAGTGGTCAGGCACTACTGTGTTGTCAATAAGGACACCAGCTGCTGAAGATCCCAGACAAAGAACTACTATAACTTTGGGATACTTTCAGAGACATGGAAAAGTTTCTAGTGCTGGAAAGACACATGTTCCCTGCCATAGGCAGTTGGATTGATTTATTTTTATTTATTTCTTAGAATCATTAAGGCTGGCAAAGAGCTCTAACATCAAGTCCAACCATCTACCCAACATTATCATGACCCCTGTTTGGCTGATCCTTGGTGGTGGACCAAGGGCATTCAGACCATCTCCCCTTTTCTCTTCTTCCAAGGATGCTTGGATGCAGCAGGCTTGTAGGTTTGGGGGCTGCTGCTGTAGCCTGTTCCAACAGGAGAGGATGGGCAGCGGTCTGTGTCTGGCAGACAAGGTAGGACGCTCTTCAGAGCCACCCAGCTTGGCACAGTCTGCAGCAGGACATCTGAGGGACAGCAGTAGGCAGAAGCAGCTGCTTCCCTCTCTCTCATGGGCTCTGCTTGCCTTTGCTCATCCTGTCTGCCAAGCACATGGGCCTGCTGGAGATCCATGGAGTGGTCAAAGCCATCATAGTCTTCTTTCGGGGCATCTTGGGTGAGGAGAGCTTGACCTCCTTGTGTCCTTACCCGTCATGAGAGTGTGTGTTGCCAAGTGTTAGACTCCTCTGGGTCTGTGAAGAAGGGTTTGGAGGTGTGTCTGATGCACGCTGTTAGTGTGTTCTCCAGTCTGCTCAGAGGTGGACCTGCTGCCAGTGAAATGCCTCAAAACAGAGGAGAAAACCCACTGAAGACTTAAAGAGCCTGAAGCTGTGGGGGTAGATAAAGTGGACTGTTGGAGAGGGTGCAGTTGACTCCTGCCAGCACGCACACACACACACTCCTGCCAGCTGACCTGGTTCCTGAGAGTTGGCTGGCTTGTGGGGCAGGGCTGGTAGCCCTGGCCATGCGGTGTGACCCAAACGCAAGCTAAGCATCCCTCTCCTGCTTATTCATGGTATCTACACCTGTTGGGGTTGGTGGTGCTTCTTCTGGGGCTTCTGTGTCCATCTGCCTCCCCCTTCTTTGCCTCTTCTCCCTGGAGTGACATGAACCCTTCACAAGTCTTTTGTCCAGGCGCTCGGAAAGCGGACGGGACGCTTCGTACTGGAAATCCAGGAGACCTCTCCAGAGGAGGAAGCAGCGTCTCCTGTTTGTCTTGAGTTATTCTGTCACAACAATGGCTTCAGAATTTGCCTAATTTAAAAGCTAGTTTTAATCTGATGGGAAGATGTTTGTGTATTTAAAATAGTTATTCCTTGCTGGAGCCACTCCCTTCTTTTGTCCTTCCCTGCCGGACTTTTCGGCTTCGCTTAGCTAATAACCCAGTGCTTGTTTACAGCAGAGATACTGGAGCATGAAGAAGGAAGTCGGTACGTTTAACACTGATTCGGTTCCAAGCTTCCTGTGCGTGTGCATGCACACGTGTGTGTGTGTGTGTGTGTGTGTGTGTGTTCAGCTTTGCTCATCCAGAGGCTGTGCAGCTGGAGCTGAAAAAGCCAAGGAGCCGGCGGAGACGCAGGGAATAGATGCAGGCGGTTTTCTTTTAATTCTTCCACCCGGTTTGGTCCCGAGCAGGTTCAGACAACGTGGGTGAACATTCCAGTATGGCAAGCCTGGTGAGGAAGGTGCTAGTGCAGGCAAAGCCCTTCAGTGGTGAGTATGAGACGTGTCTTGCCTGATGGGAAAGATAACTGATCAGAGAGCGTCGGCTGAGGCGCCTGGGAGGAGAAAGGCAGCAGTGGGCAGAGAGCTGTTGGGTGATGGTGGTGTTTTCATCTCCCATTTCCAGTGTGAGATGGCCACTTGGAAATGCCAGAACCTTTGTCCGTGGCACTGTGGTTATCCAGGGGAATTTGCTAGTTTTAATGTCTGTTCCTCACCGTGCCCTGGGGTTTCTGCTTTAGCTTGGCTAAATGACAGCAGCAGTCTGCATAAGCAGGATGCCTTTTAATTCAGGATGGTGTCAGGGGAGTGGGGAGCTTGCAGGAGACAAGGCAGCTCGGGAGCATATAAACTGCTCTGTCAGTTGTGACTGTACTAAAAGATGGGATTGAGAAGAAAGCAATGTTAATAAACTGTAGGAGAAGCAATTTTACCAGTTTATTTGTATTCTTTTGCTTTGGTGGTAAGCACCTCACCAGATTTCAGTAAGGGGCTCTCGTATCTCAGTGGTTCCAGTGGATTGTCATCAGCTGTGTTCTGTATTTTGGATTTTAAAGTATTCTAGTAGCAGCACCAGCCTGTGCCTGAGGTTTTTCATTTAAATTTATGGTGTTTATTCAGCTCTTAATTGTGCAAATTAGAATAATTACGGAGTGTGATTATGTGCCTACTCAGTGAGCGTTTTTAAGAGGCCGGCTCAGATTTCAGGGATTTATTTTATTAGCCTTGTGTCTTTCTGGTGCCAGCGTCCTTTCTTCATGCTGCCATTCGGCAAAGCAAACATCATAAACTGCCACAGCAGGAAACAATTTTTGCAGCAGCATATCTGAGTGAATAGATATTTAATAGGGCAGAAGGCTCTTCAATAACTCAGGCTAATTAGGACTGATCTGGTGAGTTACTGGAGGCTAAAACAGCCTTCCCCAGGCAGAGCAGCTTCTCTCTGCTCTGGGATTTAGTAAAGGTAGGAGGGCACGGTTTGATCCGGGCACGGTCAGCTTTGTGCAAGTGCCAGTTTCATCTGTGTGAAAACTTCAGTGAAAAGTTGTTGTTGGGAAAGAGGATTTTTGTGTGAGTTACTGGCTGCTGCTGGTCTCTCCCAAGACTCCAGCTGAGACTGTGTTTGTGGAGGGGGCAGCTCAGACCCAGCTGTAAGCACTGGCATTTGCCTGGGAGTTACGGACTGGATGTGCCAAGTATTACTTTGGCTTTTTCTGGGAAAGATCTTGTGGGCAAATGCCCTTCTAGCCCAACTTCTAGTCTCTCTTCACTCTCCCGAGACTCCTCAGAAACCATAAATTTCTGCCTCTAGGAAAAACGGGGGTATCACTTGAGATGGAGTAATCTCCTTGATGACTTAGTGGCAGATGTGGAGTGACAAATACAGGCAACTGAAGAGGAGATATCCCTGATCTCCCTGTAAATAACTTGGGGTGAATTAACCAGTCTTTACAAAAGCAACTGAGTGAAAATAAAGACATTTCTGGGTTTCATTCATTCAGGCATAAGATTGGAATGACTCTAGTTGAAACTTCACTTGGAAAAAAGGCAGTCAGAATAAATGTAGGGGGAGATTTATTGGTTTGTTCTTTTTTCTGGTTTATTTTTGATGGTTTTTTTGTGTGTGCCTGTGTGATTTTTTTTTTTTTTGTTTTGCTTTTTTGTTTTGCTTTTTTTTGTTTTGTTGTTGGGTTTTTTTTTTTTGTAGAGAACTCTAGCAGATATTAAAGGACTAAAGCATCCATTTACCTTGCATGGATTTCTTCAGAAGTTTTAGCCCATTAATGTTTGAAAGCACAATTCTTTGATGAAAGAAACATGTAACGAGCATTGGCTTGGTAACTTCCAGCATGCTTTCAGAATCTCTGGAGACTTGGTTTTTGTTTTTTTTTTTTTTAGATTTAAATCTCACTATTTACACTGTGGGGATGTCTGTTAAACACGTTTAGGGTTTTGGTTTTTATTTCCCACTACCTGCAGGATGTCAGAAAGTTTGGGAAGCTGGGGGTATGGTCTGGAATACAGCTGGTGGGCTGGTGACCCCAGAGAAGAGCTATTTGGGTAGAGTATATAAATACAAGCACTTGTTCTGCCTCATGGAACCTGGGTTCTTGAAGCCAGTTTGGTTTTTTTCACGTGGGGAAGCTGGGTGCTGAGACCTCAGTTCTACCATCCCAGCCTTCTCCCCAGACCTTCCTGCTCATGCGCAGATAAAAGGAACACTTCAGTGGGTGGTCAGATGGAAAAAGAAAGGGCACAGGAAGGAAACATTATAAAGAAGCAGAAAGGACACTTGCAGTATTTATTTTCCAGTGTTTAAAGTATGGGGAGCAGCAAGAATCTATCTACACCTTATTCTGTGTTACAACGTGATTCTGGCAGGAGAAAAGCTTGCAGTGAAATATGCTGATGAGCATTTTGCCTTTGCTATGGAGGGTCTGTGTCTGATCGCTGCTCTTCTTTATTTAACTCTTTTCATGCTGTAAGAAAAAAAAAAAAGAAATATATATATAAAAATTCTTGTGTTCTTGGCTCCTAGTGAGAAGTTTACTGGTGGGATATCTGGAAGTTTGCATGTGTCATATTCATGCATTTCCTTATGCACCAGCAGCTTGCAGAGATCTCAGGATTAATAAACTCACAAAGAACAGCAGTCTTTAGAAGGGGCTTCTAAGTGGTGACTTCTGTATAAGAACAGATGTGCTCAGAGGCTTTTTCAGCAGTTCTATCCCCGTTAGGTTGAGAGAGTTGTTTTTTTCTAGTGAGCCCCCTGTATAAATATGTTTCAGGTTGGTTATGGTAGAGAACTTGTGAACGCTTCGTGAAGTGCTGGTGAAACTGCACATCTGAAGGTTTCCATCTTTGTTTAAAACACAAAGGTTATAAGAAGTCAAGGTCAAAGTAGGCAAATGGCATTTTGCCAGCTTAGGAAATGCTGTCGTATTTATCTCTCCTCTCCTGAGATCCCTGTTACTTTAAAAATACTGTTTAATTTGCTTGTCCGTTGGCTGGCAACTGCAGGAGAAAATGCAAATAATTTTCTGGATTGGAGATAAAATGAAACTGGCTTGAGCTGTGCCCCAGTTAAAGAGAATTTAAGTCAACTGAAGCTGGCTGTTGTTTAACATCATTGTTTGCCTTGTAAAATGGAAAAACACAAACTGTATGGAAAACTCAACACATTAGAGAACAGAGAAGCGGCAAAAACTTCCAGAGAAGGGCTTAGCTGAGCAATATTCTTTGCTTTCTAACTATGTGCTGCGTTTCCTTTTAGCTGACGTTTGAAATGACACCCATTATTCCAGCCGCATCGTCACAAACAACGCTGCCACATCATCTGAAGCTTCTCTGAGATGCTGTTAAATGAAAGTTTAAGTCACATCAAAGCTCTCAAACAGCAGAAAAGCAACAGCCTTAATGGTTGCCCCATCTTGCCATTACTTTCTTTTGGCAGGTAAATAATGACAGTCTAGCAAGAGTCTGGGGTACCTCAGAGGTTTGGGGTGTTTTTGAAGAACATCTTAATATCTGAGACTGCTGAGGGGGATACGTTGGGAACCTCTGCAGCAAGTGACTGTACATAAAACAGCATGGATTTTAAAGGCAGTAGCCACTGAGCCATCCTGGCAGAACACCACAGCTCAGGGAGCTTCACTGGTGATGTAATCATGTGAGTGCAATGACATTTATGCCGCCAGTCGAGGTGAGCGTGCCATAGAACATTATTTAATGAGCAGAGCATCTCACCTAATGAAAATCTTGCAGTACAGGTGTTGGACATCTGCTGAGGCTGGCTGGGATTTAGTAATGCTGCGTTCTTCCGTCGGGGAGCTGTCAGAATCCTGTCTTCAGAAAGTCTTTTTAAAAACAAAAAAACAAAAAGGGAAGAAAAAAGAATAAATCTCTTTAAAAATAATGTAGTATTACCTTGTCTAGTCATCATTCTTGTCAACGTGGTGAAGCACAGTCTTGAGTTATTTCCTCTGCAGACAGATAATTGCAGTAGGGGAGAGGAAACAGAGCAGGGTAAAGTACAGCATCTTTAATAGTGTATTTAAGTTCCTACTTCTGGTTACTGGGAACTTCATCTATATTTTCTTTTTAATTTTTTGAAGTCATGAAAACGTTTCAGCCTCTAAAAAGCAACGTTATTGTGAGGAATAAATCACAAATACTGCTTTTGAAGATACCTTGTATTAAAAGTAAACCTTTTCCTGTTCTTTATATCTCTGGGTCTCCTCTTCATTACAAACAACCAAAGAACAGCAGCAAAGCTACTTACATTGTTCCGTAGTCGCTTTGTTTTGTGGAGGAAAGTTTGTGGTCCCTTTCTGACGTGACAAAATAGGGTATGTATTTATTCTCAGAGCACAAGTCATAGTCTCTGGCAGTCCTGCAGACCAGGCTTTCCTTTCTAGCTCTGCAATAGATTTGAGCTTAGCTTCTCCACAAGATAATTAAGAGTTCCACGTTGTAGTCTTTCCAGCATCAAAAACTGGACTAATAATACCCTTTAGTATCCTCTCTGTGGTTTTGCTTTGAGTTCAGTAGACGGATCATTCTGTCAAGGGTATTTCTGAGTTTTTCCAGATCTGCCCATTCCCTTCCATCATATCCTGACTGTTTTGGGACAGCTTTTTTTAGTGTGCAGTAGAATTTTTCCAAAGAATTAATTCCCAACTGAATTAAGCTGTACCAGAAGAAAGCGACTAATTCTGAATGGGGAATGTTTATTAAATGTTTCATTACCTATCTTAAATTATCATAACTGCCGAACATAATCAGGCTGGGGTTTGGTTTTTTTTTTTGCATATCCCTCCATTTATCCACCTAAAATTCACAGAAGGTGCTTGCAACATCAGCTGTGACATGAAGCTGTTTTGCCCTTTGCTAACCAACTCTCCACTGCTACCACTGTGTAAATAAACACCAGTTATTGCTGCTGGTGCTGGTGGTACAAATACCTAAAGCTTTCTGGGTTCACTTGTCAGTATATTCTGCTGTTATCATGATTAAATTTGCAGTCCTGAGGGTTGTTATCAGATAACAGTGAGGGAGAGAATTAGTTTTCAAAATGACACTTCCACTTTTAGCAGGGCCTGAGAGGAGATAACGAATTAGACGATAGTTTAGGCAGAAGTGAGTTGCTTTAGGGATGGAATTTATAATTAGGCTACAAAAAGCACAAACATTAATTTCCTGCTTGTGTCTGTAGAACTTAAAGCTTTAAAAGTCCCTGTATGAATCTTTTGATACAGCCAGTTACTTTCTGGGACAATCTCAGGCAGTGGCTAGTTCTTCTCTGAGCTAAATTCAGCTTTTTCCTGAGTAAGTGCTCAAAAATAACGACCTTTGCTAAATTACAGCTTTCCAGCTGTCAGGGTTCAGGAGCTCTGCATCAATCCTCAGGTTCATATGGCTGGGTAATGGCAGCATTAGACCTCTCTATGTCAGAGAAGAAGCTGCAGTGGAATTGCTTTGTTGCTCCTGCACTTCTCCTGGAATCCTTGAATTTAAGATCCTGAGAAAACAAATACATGTTTCTTCTCTTCCCTTCCCTTCCCCTTCCGCTCTATGTCATGTTTCCCCTTTTATTCTTGGCTCTACATTACTGAGCTTTAAATACATATTTATTCCTCCTTTTTCTTGAGTGAGAAATTGTGTTGTGTGTCCCTAATCTCTTCTGTATGGCTGCACTGGTTTTCCTTCTGCTCAGTTTTCCCAGTAGTGTAGTTCACGGCGATTTGCTTCAGTTATTTTACTAGGAATCCTTGCATCTAATTATATTGCATTTAATAACAGAAAAAGAAAGTGAGAGCAGTGCTTTGGTAGGATTACCCAGAAATTGCCACCTTCTGCTTCAACCAGACGTTCCCTTAAACTAGCTAGGACAAAACTTAAGGGATGTTGACGGTAGAGGAGCTGAAGCTCTCATTTTAATGTTCCTCTCACTGCCAGCTTTAAAAAGAGAAAATTCAAATTAGTGTTGGAATAGGTATTTCTTGCATTGTTAAATTTATTGAACTGTAGTTCATTTGATGGACTAGAGTTGTAAGTTGTGACTTTAAAGAGGGACTGAAAGCAGAGATGCAGGTGGGCGAACTGTTAACTTCAGCCATAGGTAATCTCTTAGAGTCTCTATACATTGGGATACGTGCGCGCTGTTCATCTGCAAAGATTACAGTGAATAACAATGGGAAGGTTTCAGTGATTTAATCTGCCTGTTGGTTGTGTTTGGTAGCTGTTAAATGGGAAGAGCAGAGAGGAGAGTGAGTGGGAAAAGTAATTGATAAAGCCCCAGAGGGTAGAAGAATGGACAGGAATAAATCCAACCTTTTTTATTTCCCGGTGTATGTCCAAAAGATTCAGAAGGCGGCATCAATGTCCAATCACCTCTGTATAAATCTTGCACTATTTCTGGAAAACTTTTGGTAAGCTTCAAATTCCACAGTAGACTGATTGCAATAACCAAGTCAGTTTAAGAGGTGTTTGTCTGTCTTCTCCCACCTTTGGCACCGTTTCCTTGGACACACCGCCTCAAACTGTGGAGTCGCAGACCCGCAATCACCCAAGTGAAGGGGTTTGAAACAGCTCATGACAACAGCAGGCTCCCCCGAGATCACCTTGCAGCCAGAGCTTCTGCAGGGTGCCACAGCAGCCTGGTGCCACAGCAGCCTGGTGCCAGCACGGAGCTCTGGGTCCGCTTGTGTTTGCTTGGACTTCTGCGGTGCAGGATGCACAAGTGGACATGAAGTTCATAGAATCATGGAATAGTTTTGGCCAGAAGAGACCTTCAAGATCATCAAGTCCATCCTTACTCCCAGCCCTATCAAAACCACTAAACCACGTCCCTCAGCACAACATCCAACTGACTCTTGAACCCCTCCAGGGATGGGGACTCCACCACCTCCCTGGGCAGCCCGTTCCGATGCCTAAAGTCGATTCTCTCAGGACTTGATGGGCTTCACCATCCTCCTTCTGGCAAGCTGACCGTTGCAGCTTGGCAAACTTGCTCTTTGCCTACCTAAATTTCCACCCAAACCACTAAGAAATTGGGGGTACATTCTAAGATCTAACGTGTTTCCGTGGTTTGTCAGGAAATGCACATTTTTGGTCACTTGACATTAAAAAAAAAAAAAAAAGAAAAGAGAAGCAAGCTCAATTTAGGCACACTGAAAATTTGCAAAAGGGTTGGGATTTGGGGGCAAAGCAGGAGATCTCCTACCTTGTCCGGTGAGCAGAGAGCGTCTGCTGTGGGAACAGAGCATTCCACTTCTCAGCTGGTTGGGGAACATCTTTCTCTGCGCGGAACAAAGCGAGTAAGAAAATATAGAGAAAAAAGCTCACGCCTTCTGTGTGCAGGAAATAGACCCTCTGTCTAAACTCTAGTGACCCAGAAAGGAAAGACAAGGAAACTCAGAAGAAAGCTTGTTAAAATAACTTTTCTATATCTAAAGAGCATATAAAGGTTGTTTTAAATATTGACAACCGAATCTGTCTTAAGCGTAAAAACAATGGTGTTTTTATTGTGGGACAGTAAATATCTAGAACGTTATCAGCTCTTTTCAAGCACTTTGAGATCAAGAATTTCTTGCTGGTCTGTGAGAGCCTGAGTCAAAAACTTGGGTGGCAGGAGACTCCAATTGCCACGGTGATGTCGCTGTGTCTGCTGGATGAATATATCACACTGCACAAGTTCCCTGAGGTTATTTATGGTACAAGCCAAGACCCGAGACTTGGTGTTAGCTGAAGAATTAAATATTCTATGCTTCTTTATTGGAAAAGTTACCTTGGTGGTCCTGGAAACTAACCTGCCTGAACAACAGCTTCTGCTCTGCCTCCCATGCTGACCAGTTGGGAGAGGTTCTGAAGTCGGTTGGACAGGTCAGTGTAAAAGATGTACATTGAAAAATCCCCCAAACCAAACCACAACTTACTAAACTCTTAAGGTGATTTGTTAAGGCTTATCTTGAGGATTGTCTTTTTACATTTAATTGCAGCAAATTATATTCTTTGAGGGGTTTATATTTTAAGAAGATAAGCTCTGATTTATCCTTTTTTTTGTTTTTTTTTTTTTGTTTGTTTGTTTGTGTGTGTTCCCTCCTCTGTTCCAGTTTATTCCAGAGTAATAACTGGTTTTTTTCCTCAGTTATTTAGGCAGACAAGAAGACATAAGGCCTTGATACTCATGACAGCTTTTCAAAGAGGAGAAATTTGCTTTTATTTTGGTTTGTTGTCCTCATGTTCCTATGTGTATATTTATAGAAGGGGGTGATTTTTGCCCTCTGTTGCTGGCAGTCCTGCCAGTTGCTTGCTGGCGGAACCACACGAGTCTCCAAACAGTGTGTCAGTCCTGTAACACCATCGCTTTCTCATCTGAACCTCTTTGTGCTACGCTCTGCTCTTGGGATACGGGAGGGCAGAGCTTGTTTGAAGTGGGGACCCAAGGTTTAGGTTGGGAAGGAGACTTTTAAGTGTGCTCTGCCACCTTGTTCCACATCTGGTAGGAGCAGAGCTGCCTGGGTCCCTGACCCCCTTGCCCCCCTCTACAGTGAGATTACAAGCAGGGAGCGAGTTGTTCTGAGCTTTGGGGTCTCCTCTTTCCATCGTTCTGTCCCTTTTAACCACCTCTACCCCAAAATTCATCCATCTAGATGATAAGAAGACAGCCTCATTGGCTTTTGCAGGATGCCTGGCCAGTTCATCTTTGGTTTTGAGATGGGAAGTGTAGGAGGAGCTTTACTGATGCTAAGACCTGATCTGGATTGCCATAATTAATAAAAGGGATGCATTGGTGCAGGATGAGAAGCTGCACGTTGCCCAGACAAACAGCATAACCCCAAACTTGTGCACATTTGACCTACTGGGGCTTTTTCTCTCTCGTTGGTAGCATTCCTGTGAGATCTGACATGAGCATCGTCCTGCTTCATCCTCGCTTGCTGTGAGGTGAGGAGGGAAAAGGAAGCAAAAGGCCTTGTATTCATCTAACGTGGTGGTGTTGGGCATGGCGAATTGGGAGGATTTCCTGGCCTTTCTTGTTTTTATGGAAAGAAGAAAACAAAACTTTAAGGCCAAAAAATAAAAAAGAATCCTTGTTCCGTTTGCCTCTTCCCTTGCCACTCCCCACCACTTCTGCCTCGTGTATCTCCAGACAGGGGTAAAGTGCTTCCAGGCTCCTTTTTCAAGATATTTATAAATAAGTTGAGCTCCATGTGTTTGGTTTTGTGTTTCGGTGGGTTTTTTTTTTTGTTTTGGGTTTTTTCCATGTGTGGGTTTGGGTTTTTTGTGTGTTGTTTTTGTTGTGTTTATTTATTTATTTATTAGATTGTTTGTTGTTGGTTTTTTTTTTTTTTTTAATTCCCAAATGATTTCTTTACCATAAGTCATTGTATTTCTGCAGAACTGATCTATGCGTGGCAGCCCACATCTAGGAAGGGAAGCCTCAAACAGGTTTGGCCTGTGCTCTGCGAGCACGGAGAAAGGAAATAAAAAAACAGTTTGACAATAACCCTGGCAGTGACAGCTGGGGAGAGAAACGTGTTAAAAAAAAAAAAAAACAAGTTAGTTTTAACTTGTTTTGAAACAGTAAGAATGAATGTGCTTCCTAACTGTTATGAACTAAAATAGAACAGGGGATAGCAGACACAGATTTCTCTAGACAGCCTGCCCAGTAAAATTTGCTTTATAATTATCAATAGATCAAGGAGGGCAAAGGTGCTTTAAGTCACAAGTATTTTTAGCAAGAAGCATCTCAGTGATGTTTCTCCCTATACGTTATGGTCATGAATCGCATTACCTTGGTGTGCTTCCGGACCAATCAAGACTGCAGGTTCTGCGTCCTCAATGGTGTAGATTTTGTTTGCCAGCACAAAAAGGGGTGAATTCTCCGTGTTCCCACCTGGTTTGGGAGGAAAAGGGGGACGTATGGCTGGCTGGGTGCTGCAGTCGGGACTGTCTGGGGTGGAAAAACATCAGGCACAGCAGGGTTGGGGGGAGCAAATGCCCTGGCGTGTCCCGTGTAAGAAGATTAGGTTAATACTGCAGCACAGACTTAGCAAAAATTAGACTTAGCAAAAATTAGAAAGGGTAATGCTGCATTAATTCACACAGGTCTAGTTTCTGTAGCACGATGACAAAACAAAGCTAGTAATAGTCTAAAAATATAACCCTGAATAAAAGAACTTTATCCTCCTCTTTTTTTTTTTTTCCCCCCTCCTCCCCTCATTTCCTGCTTGGGCACCCGAAGTTGGAAATTTCAAGTGAGTTTTGAATGGGATTTCTCAAAAATTAAAATAAATATTCAAATAGCTGTTTCTGTAGCCGTGACTCAGTCCTGTGGTGCCTGTTTGCCTCGTGTCAGGCATGGGGCTGTCTGGGGGAAGAGGAGTACGCGCATACCCGAAGTGTGATGCAAGCTTTGAACTGGCACCAAGTGCACTCGTAGCATCAAATGTGCCGGATCACGCTGTGGTTCCAGTAACAGCCAGAGCTCTCTTGGCTCCGAGTGGGAAAGTGGTCATGAAGTCTGGAAAAAAAAAGGGGGGGGGGGGGGGAGAGGGGCCAAACTGCACATTCATTTGGATAATTAGGTAAACAGTAAATAGGAGAAGTCTGTCTCCTGCTCGAACTCCATTGTTTTTTCCTAAAAGTCTATATTTAGATTTGGCAGCCAGCTTTACCGCGGTAACCGGCGCATTGTTTAAACAAGGTCGCTGATGCGTGCGCGTGTTTATCTCTGCCGAACCAGGTTGCTTATTTGAAGTAGAAATACCTCCAGAAATGTTAGGCAGAGCTCTTAAAAACCGAGTCCTGAGGCACATGGTCTTTATTAGAAAATAGATGCGATTATTCACGTTCGGTTTTGCAGCCTCAAGTCCCGCGGGATCTGTATATCAAACCGTGGTGATTTGATTACATCCTGATTTGATGTCTCGCCGGTACATGAGTGTTTCATACATGTTAAAAAAAAAAACCATCCCAAACCTTTTTATAAGGCATAGATTAGAATAAGTTACTAAGTGAAGCCATACAAGTGCCGTCCTGTCTATTGGAACTGGACTGCACATGTTGGTTAATTTAGTCTAGCTTTGGTGGTTGCTTGGGTGTTTGTAGAAGCCAGCGTGGCGTTGTGTTTTGTATTCAGAGCAAACGCTTCTGGCTCGTTGGCAGGTCAGGTTGGAACTTCAAGATGCAATTTCAAAGTGGGACTTTGATTGTTCCCAGTTCTGCAGCACGCAGTGAGGATGGAACCCAGTTTACTAGCGGTTCTAGGGAAAACCAGCACCCAGCAGCTCGTTTTCCCTCTTCTGATGAAGTGAGTAAACACCAAGGCCTTGAGGGGAGGGGAGTTTTCATCAAGTCACTTTTTTGACAATAGTTGCACATCAAGAGAGAGCAGGACAAAAGGATCCGGACTGAAAGTGCTGCCTCCTGTGACCTTGGTCGCAGCCGGGTGTTGGCAGGTCATTTCAGAGGCTTGGCAGTAATTTGTTTTGGAGACAATTAGTAACTTCTTTCTGAAAGCCAGTTTCTTGGTTGGTGTCATTTCTGTGATAGTGGCACCCTAAAGAGGCTTGGACAAAACTGTCTGAGGGTTTAAACAAAAAAAGCTTTTAAGGAATATCAACTGGAAGGATTTTGCTCAAAGCAAGACTATGCAGTGCAAGATTTTTTGTGGTTTTCTTTTGTGTTTGGTTTTTGTTTTGTTGGAGGTTTTTTGTTTGGTTTGGTGTGGTTTTGTTTCTTTGTTTCTTTTTTCTTTCCTGGTCCTCTTAAACCTTTTGGTTAAACTTTCCACTTTTGCACTAGAAATAATTGAGAATTTATATACTTTTTTTTTTTTTTTCCTTAAGAGATGGCTGAACAGCGGCCGCCCACTGACCATGCCACTTGCACAAACTTACAAATGGGTCTTTGCATTCTCAGTTTGGGAAGGATTTGCCTCAGAGACAGGCAGCTCTGTCATCTGGTAAGCCAGCATTCACACCTCATGAAACAAAACCAAAGTCGTTTCGGAACTGGAAAGAGAAGTAGTCTCTGGTATGGTAATAATGAATGAAAAGACACGAAAGAAAAGAAGTGCTTGTGTCACGGGCATGACTTGCTGTTGTGGGCAGCTGTTCAAGGACTGGGCTTCAGCCTCTCTGTCCAGCTGACACAGGCAGCAGTCCTCAGAAGGACGGTTTTAGTGCCTGGGGATCCTGCCTGGGATGTAATGACTCATGCTTTGTGCAAATCCTTTTTCATGTCCAGCTATTTTTTGTTCTGTAGTGAGGAAGTGTGCGCGTGTGTCACAGATTTGTTCCCTAACTAGTCTCTGAAAGAGAAATTCTATTCCCTTCCTCACTTCTTCAAATGCTGGAATTACTCTTTTTCCCTTTTTTGATGGGAGAGTCTCTTCTGTACGTGTTGCCATGAGACGTATTTTAATATTGATTTTTAAAGGGTTTCATTTAAATTCTCAGTTCAGACCCAGTCTTAAGGATGTCCAGGACCATCTCTGAGATCACACGGTGCTATCACAAGCCGTGTGCTGGACATCTTGAATCAATCTTTAAATTACAAACAAAGACTTCGATTTGGTCAAAGCGGGCGTGCTCCTTTCTCTCCCCCGGTCTTGTGCTGTTTCAGTGCCCGCGGGTCACCTTGCTCATCTTTTGGCTCTGCACACCGTTGCCGGTTGTGCAATCACCTCCAGCCCTGGCACCGG
Source organism: Todiramphus chloris collaris (assembly GCA_025345505.1). Taxonomy (NCBI): domain Eukaryota; kingdom Metazoa; phylum Chordata; class Aves; order Coraciiformes; family Alcedinidae; genus Todiramphus; species Todiramphus chloris. The sequence continues at coordinate 4,205,306 of JANVCC010000034.1, forward strand.
GCTCACAGCTGGCTCAGCTTGACAGAAGGTAGGTCTTCATTTCAGTGCTTCATCACTGTCTGTCTCCTGGCTTTTGCACTGATTCAAGACTCTTTCCGACAGACAACCTGTGGAGAAAGAACTCTTTTGGTTAGAAGGTCATTTAAATTTCATAACTGCTCTTCTTTCTTTGCCTCCTCTCTTTTTCCTTCTCTTTCTGTTGTTCCTTTTGCTACTTTCTCTATGCAGTGCGTAGTACTTAGTGCTATAGCAACTGGAATTTTACACAGACCCTCTTCCCAAGCTGGTGTTAAATGTTTTAGTTCCAAACTTTTGGCTGTTTGAGATACTGGCGTGTTTTCATCTTTCCACTCTGAAATCTATTCCTCTTTTTAGACTAAGGCTTAATATTGAATTCCTACACATTATAGATTTATTGTCAGTTGTTGCATTTTAATGTGATAATATTAATACAGCACTTTGGAAGGGCTATGGGGTGGGTATTAGATTAGTTCTCATACAGCTTAAGGAATTTCCCTGCCTGAATTCAGAGCCTAAAATAAGTCTAGATTTGTGAATTCTTCCTCCTGGTTGGTTGTATTCCCATCTCCTGGTGCCCATCTCCATGGCTAATGCTTTAAAGCTGTTACACATTCAGGTTTTCAAACCATTGCTTTTTGCAGTCCCATCTAGCAGGCAGAAACACCACTGGGTATCAAGGCTGTCAGGAACCCTTGTGCAGACTGGATGTAAAACTAAGCGGAATCTCAAGTGTGTCTTTGATTTCAAACATTTTGTTGGGTTGTGTTCCTTCCAATCACACACAGATCCTGTAAGTGTCAAATGCAGAAGGACGTTTCAGTTTGTGTGAGATAGTGGTTCACTTTCTCCTTATGGACTAGAGTTTTTAAAAATCTCACTAGTTTGGCCCTGGAAAGCCCCAGGTCTGCCTGTTGGCATTTTCTGGCAGTAAACCCAACTCCAGAACGGGTAAGTGCTTGGCACAGGGCATTGGAAAAACCTCTCTGCTGTTGTCCAGTTGCTACCCATCTTTCTACCTGAGCTACCACAAAGTCTTCTACTTCACACCACTGCAGGGTGAGAGTTATGACAGTGGGCAGAGTGTTTCTGTTACTCGTGGTGTTTACATGGTAAATGCAAGAATTATAATTAAGAATGTTGCTCGGGTTTGTTTCTGATTTATACCATGATACACAATGGCTTTGGAGGGCATTGTCGGTTGGTGGTTATCTTTTGTTGCTAGTTGGCTTCACAGAGGGATTTTGAGAAGCTATATGCTAAAATAGATTTACATAGCTAGTATTGCATGAAGGAGTTGCTGGAATAAAGATAGTTTATTCACTCTGCTGCAGGGAAGAGCAGGGTGAAATAAGACAGACTGAGAGCAATTAATTTTCTGAGAAACAAAATAATTAAACCCAATTCCTAATGTCTTTGGTGGATGTTGGTGTTGGTAGGTCTTATTTTTACAACGGTTTGCACCGAGGATGTGGTTCTTTACAGCTAAATAAAAATAAAGGGTGGAAAGCTTGAATATATACACCTGTTATTTGGGCATAGTCACCGAAACCATTTTCGAGATGTTTATCCATGAACAGGCCTATATACTATGAATATTTTTCCTCTTTTTAAGCTGCAGTTGGTTAGATCCATGCAGGGATCACATTTAGCAATAAAACTGTGTTCTGCTTTAAGATTACAGGAATAATGTGGTTTGAGTTCCCCCACCCCCTCACCCCCCCCCAAAAAATTTTAAAAAACACTTCTAAAAGGAAAAGGAGGGGGGCAATGGAAAGGTAATTTTGCCTGCTGAAAAACAGAGAATTGTTTTGTTTGGAAGAGACCTTTAAGAGCATCAAGTCCAACCATTAACCCAGCACTTCCAGGTCACCGCTAACCCATGTCCCTCAGCACCACATCTCCATGGCTTTGAAACCCCTGCAGGGATGGGGACTCCACCACTGCCCTGGGCAGCCTGGGACAGGCCTGCACAACCCTTCTGGGGAAAAAGTTTTTCATGATGTCCAACCTAAACCTCCCCTGGTGCAACTTGAGGCCATTTCCTCTTGTCCTATCACTTAGTACTTGGGAGAAGAGACTGACAACAACATTATTAAAAACCTAAATCAGTACCTTCCGTATGATGCTTCAAACGGTGCCAAGCCCAACCTGTAATCCCGAAGAAAAGGCTGTCAGATTGGGCCAAGCCCGACCTGTAATCATGAAGAAAAGGTTCTCAGGTTGGGGATAAACGCTTTTTTATTTATATAGTTGAAGGACGTCTGCAGACGTTGTCAGTGAGGTAGGTCAGTGTGTTTGTCTCTCTTCAGGGGCTGCGGTTGGTGGTCTCTGACTCCAGAGGGTCTCCCATCTTGAGCCCCCTGGATGTGTTGGTGTCTCCACAGCCTAGTGATCTCCAGAGGGTCTCCTTCCATCTTGAGCCCCCTGGATGTGTTGGTGTCTCCACAGCCTTGTGATCTCCAGAGGGTCTCCCATCTTGAGCCCCCTGGATGTGTTGGTGGCTCCACAGCCGGGTGATCTCCAGAGGGTCTCCTGCCATCTTGAGCCCCCTGGATGTGTTGGTGTCTCCACAGCTGGGTGATCTCCAGAGGGTCTCCCATCTTGAGCCCCCTGGATGTGTTGGTGTCTCCATAGCCAGGCCGGGTGGCGAGCCCACGGAAGAGCCAGGCCTGTGGGAGCAACTGCGACACAGGCCAAGGCCGAGCGCCTGCCGTACAGGAAACCTGTAAACCTCAGAATTCCTGAGGCAAGTGCCACCACTCACTACAAAACGGGCCTTTTCTGTGCCACACCGTCACTGCCAGCGCGTTTCCCTGCAGGTTATGCGTTTGTTTGTTTGCAGCAGCGCACGTTGCCGAGACCCCGGGGTGACGTGTGGGCTCGCTCCGCGCGCTTGGCTAGCGCCTTTTCTTACGGCCCTCGAAACTTGGCACGAGCTGTGTTTTTGTTGTCGGCGACGACAGCGGAAGATGGCCAGCGAAATGAAAAGCTGGCAGCGCCGCTCTGCAGGTTTATTCGCGACGTACTGAAATGGGATTTTCTCGCGAACTTTTCCTGGCGCCCGCCCAAAGCCCGGCGTCTCGTACGTCTCTGCTCGGGGAGGGGGCTGGAGCAGCTTCGCCTGCCGAGCACGGGAACAGCGAGGAGAAGGGAAGCCAGGAGACCTTCAGCTGTGGAGTTTGTATCGGCAGTGAAAGCCTAGAAGTTGTTTTGCCCCAGAATCAGAGGGCAGAAGTCTTCACGAGTCTTTCTCGGTGCCTGCTTTCAGAAAGCAGACGGCTGGAAACGCAGAGCTGAGCCAGCCTGTGTGGCCGCGGCGGAAGGCGAAGGGCTTGGAGACGTGGGGCAGGGACAGTAGGACACAGCGCGTTCCTGGGGCTGGGAATTTCTGACTGAGAAGATGAGGTGCTCTCTGGCTCCAAGACGCGCTGGTCTCACCGATTAGCTTGCCTTGGAGTTGTGTTTCATTCCCAGTGTAGCGAGAACAGTGTGCCTCAGTGATTTATCTGTCGAGCTTTCCCAGTGGTCACTGGTTGTGCTGCCAGCTCAAAGCATGGCAGAGAAACACATGGCAGGTTTGCTTGCAGGAGCTCTGTTTTGGGCTCTTTAAGTTCTCTGCCTTGCAGCCATGCCCCTTCTCAACTCCAGCCTTGCCTTGCTCTTCCAGCCCCTGATCCCAAATGCAGCAGTTTTGAAGGTGCTGTTTCATTTGTCCCCCGTGTAACTTCACGCACCGAACGTGAAGCGGGTGAGTAAATCAGGTGCACTGGTCTGTGCTGAGCTGAGGAGAAGTGATACCCACCTGCAGGAAGTACCACGGTGGGAAACAGATGGATCTTGGTGATAGGAGATGGGAAGGGGATGTTAGGTCATTAATTACTTAGCCTTGCATAAACAAAATTTAATCTTTTGAAAAGTCTCTAATTTAAAGGGAAGGGGAAAAAAAAATCTTTAGTCTTCTGTGCTATTTGGCTGCATGTCAGTTTGGGTCAGTTGAAGACTTTTGTGATAGTTTCTGCTTTATATATTGATTACTCCTCCATTAACTGTTCCAGTGTGGTGAGCACTGGACTGGTTTTGAAGGGGAAAAGAGCTAAGGGGAGGTAGACTGCAGAATCGAGGATCTCTGCCTGACTGCATCCCTGCTGGTTTGTCTGGGGAGGATGCAGGGTGCCATTTGGTTTGCTTTTCTACAGGTTACAGAACTCATCTGGTGCCTGGTAGTTGGGGACTTACCTGGGATCTGCTCAGAAGTGGTGTTTTCTTAACCAGCTGTCTTTAGCGTTTAGAAGAGAGGAGTTGGTTGAAAATCCAATGAACGTTCAGGGTTTGTCGTGGGTTTGGTGGTGGTGTAAAGCTTTGGGCTTGTTTGTATTTTTATTTTTTTAAACTCTTTTCTTTCCCCTCTCCCCTTCCACGTCTTGGCAAATACTATAAAAAATGAGAAGCTGGTAAGTTTGTGCTGGGTCCAACACTCATTTAAAACAGAGTAGTTCAGTCATGGGAGGTTTCAGTTCATCTATTTCTCAATATAAGCTGCACTAAAGATGAACCTAAAATTGTATACACTGCAGTGCCTTTGCTCAAGCACTAGCCAGCTTTTAGAGAGCGAGCGAGCATTAGACATTGATTTTTATCATCAGACAGGTTTTCCTTCCAGCTGCTTGGCAACGCTGCGTTTTGTTGCTTTGTGGTGGTGTTTAGTTTTGTTTGTTTATTTATTTTAATTGGCTTGTCGTACTTATTAAACAGCAGATCCTCTGAGGAATTTCTGAAGCTTCGTGCAGCAGAGCTGGGTAGGTTTCTTGGAAAGCTGAATGGCTGAGAGCGGGCTGCCCACGTGGGAGGCCGTTGCCGAAGATTTATCTTCATGTGCTCAGTGAAAATGTAATGCTGCTTGTGTACGTTTTCCCTCAAGTGCTGTTATAAAGTTAAGAAAGATTGTTTTCCCAGTACAATCCTAAAGCTGCAATACGGTTACACTCCAACACAGCAAATCTTCATTTTGTGCATAAATTACTCGAATATCTAGGAAGAGTGAAATCTCTGCTGTTAAACATGTCAAATTGGATGATTAAATGACTGGATTGTTAGGAATAAAATAGTAATTTTCTGAACAAGCTAGATGAATGATTTGGCACAATGAACTGCAAACATGACCAAAAAAAAAAAAAAGCCTTACTCTGTGGAACATTTGCTATCTGAGGATCACATTTTTAAGCAGTAGGTATTAAAAACAGGAGGTACAAGTGAAAATATCCCAGATTTTCTCAAGTGAACTGACAAGCTCCTTTCTTCCCCTGCAGTTGTTTTACCTGCTGACAGCTGAGTGGGTGGCTCTGTACGATTAGGGATCTCGTGTAAGTGAGATGTTAGCAGTCACTGCTCTAAGCTGATTGCTTTGTGATACTGAGACCGTGTAAACGCTGCCCAAGATGAACTGCTGCTCTGAAAGGACTTGAGTTTTCACATGAGTAACTTGACTGTAGATCAAGGAGAAGGTTCTGCTACGTGAATTGCTTTCTTGCCTGTTGTATGTACATAAGGAAGTGTTGAAGCCAAGGAGACTGATTTTGTCAGTGGCATTGGATTAGCATAGACAGAGGGTTTGTTTAGGCATCATCTTTGCTACTGATGATGTGTATGAGGGAGACAGAGTCCAGTTTGACTCCAGGCACAGGCTAAAAGTTTTGAGCTAGCAATGTTAAAGAATTGTCTTGGTTGTAGACTAAGCAAACTTGTGTACCAGCGATTTGGTGTCAGTAAACACATAAGCCTTGTATGCCTTTTTAGAAGCACTTTGAGAAAGACCCTCTGTGGAGTACACTGTGACGTTGCAGTTGGGTAACTGTTTTCTTTGATCACAAAATGCATTCGTCTGAGCGGTGGTAACGTGAAATCAGAAGTCAAAAGTAAAGACCCTTCTTAACATGATTCAAACTGAAACTCAGCTGTGACTTCGACGTTCCAGGGTTTCACGCTGAGTGCTTATTGAAGCCTGTCTTTTTCTGTATTGTTAGTTCCGTACAGAGCTGTGGTCCAAGCCCTGGCCACACCAGTACCAATATTTTTAAGTAGAAGTTAACCCATAACTGGTGTTGCACGTTGCCTCGTGCTGTGACGTGATGCAGGGTTACCCTTGCTGTTGCTGAATTGGGTGGTCTGTGCAAATCAACGATGGATGCGACGCGAGCTGCGTTGGGAAGGAGGTGAAACAATCTTTCTGTGCCATCAGGTGTCTGCAGGATGGTGGTGAAAAGGAGAATTAAGATGAGAGCAGCCCTAGTGATCATTTCTGTCCTGGGGCAAAAACCAGCATCTCACCTGAAGTTTCATTCTATCCAAAGTGCTGTCGGGCTAAATCCCTGCTTCAGAATAACGTTGACGCAGCTGCTGTCATATTATCTGGGTTGAGTCATTTCTGTTGGTCATCCCAAGTCCTCTGATGCAGCAGATAAGTGCTTTCAAAATGCTGTTTCAAAACATGGCTTGTGCGAGTGCTCAGATTGGTTGTTCTGTTTAACCAGAAGTTAGAAAGCGTGCTAGAAATCTACAGCGAGCAGATCGCAGGAGGACTTCAACTGCTGCACTGGCTGCCTCCATCGTCTGTCCTCTCCTGCCCTTCTCTACTCCCTAACCAAAAGTAGATGTAGATGTGGTAGAGGAAACTTGTACAAACAAGGCTTGCAGAGCTGACCAGAAACCTCCCTCCCTCACATTCTCAGTTTTCTCTGCTGATTATGGCTTGTGCTGTTAGTGAACCACACCGTTGTCTGCCATACTCATTTAGACTTATTTCTGAAGTTCCATAAAGCCCACTTTACCAGACGGGCTGATTCAAAGCGTTTGTTCAAAGCACTGCTGCCACGGTAGTAGTAAAAGGCTCAGTGAGGACAAGGAGGACCCGTTGCTGAAAGGGATGGGTGATCCAGTAACAGCAGACCCACTTTAAGTTGGGGACCTCAGTGCTGTGTTTGCCTCAGCCTTCAGAAGCAAAGACTCCTGGGCCTCTCTGCTTCGTCAAAGGGATCAAGGAGAAGAAAATCTACCAGTGGATAGGGGTTAAGTCAGGAATTCCTTAAAAGAACTCAACCTATGCAAGTCCATGGGACCAAAGAGTGATCAGCAACCCCTGGGATCGAGAAACGCAAGACTTCTTTTTCCTGGTGAATTCTGTCTCATTTTCACAATGGGAGAACTTGTGCACATCCTCGCTGCTCCCAGCGCTTCCCTGAGACATCGTGGCTCTGGATGGAAACTGTGGCAGAGTTCTTGTTGTTTTGGTTTGTTTCGTCATTTAAGACTTGGGCTCTGAGCAGCGTGACTTCCTCAAACCACGAGAGTCAGCATCGTTATTTTTGATGCAGGATTTGCATTGCAGTGCCTGAGCTGCCCTTACCTCTGAGCTCAGTTCTTCTGACTTCTGCAGCGTGGTGATTTTTACATGCTTGCTTCTGTTGCTTCTAACTGAAAAACGTGAACTTGCTCCTGTATAGAGAAGTTCTTTCTTGATGTGGTCGATGTGTTTGGGTAACCCCATCCCTATTCCAGGGAGCCGTGATCCCCTTTTCCAGATAGACTCGTAAGGAAGGGAAGTTTTTGCATCTGCAGCTGTCAGGAATGTGCTTTGGCTGAGGAACGCAGCCGAGCTTAAAGGCGAGATCCCATAGCGGGTCAGTTAAGCTTTACTGGTCTGCCAGACCAGATTAGCATTTTATTTAACCAGAGAAGCAGCTTTCATTGTCACTTGATTGCCAAGGGTCTGTCAGCATTTCCATTATAAACCCCCTATTTTCAGGGATTTGAGTAGACTTGAGATTTAAGTGCTCTGGTCTAAAACTTGGCAAGTGTGGTCTGAGTTCACCAGTGGATATTTTCTTTATGAGATTTTAAAATCGTCAGCTGTTTCTGAAATTGTAGAGAAGGCAAGGGTTGGGTTTTTTGGGTTGTTCCCCCCCCCTCGTTGGTTAAACAGATAGGACTATTTTTTCCATAGCATTTATTCCAGCTAGATTGATAAAAATAAAACCCTATTCTGTTTGTTGTCTGGTTTTGTTTTTGGTTGGTTTTTTTTTTTCTAAAAAAAGGGGAATTGGGGGGAGGAAAAGGAAAATTTACCTGGTGTTCTGTTCTGTTCTGTTAGCCAGAGGATCGTGCCTCGACACCTTCCCTTTGCTTTGGTCTCTGTTTGGTGAGGTCCCACCCACACTCTGTATCCTTTCTCCTCCCCTTTACTTATTTACCTTCAGCGTATTCACACTCTCACTATATGAAGCTGCAGCTTTTCTTCTCCTTCCTCCATTCCTCCCCTTTGCCTTCCTCTCTGGGGCTTCCAGAGTGCAATTCTGATGAATCTGCCCGTTTCACCTCTCTCTAAAAGGCAACTCTGAGGTATTCTTCAGTTATACGACGTACCTGTGGTAAAGAGAAACACTGAGAATCACCTTTATGTTCTATATTACTTAATTATATGTGTATAGTTATGTACTTTACTACTTAAGAACGTAACGTGCATGACTCTCAGTTGAGCATTGCATATTTTTATTGCTTTTCTTGAGACTTTGCTGTGACTCCAGAGTGAGTACTTTCTCATTCTTTTTTTTTTTTTTTTTTTGGTAACCAAATCTTTAATGTAGCCTGAAAAAAGTGAAGTGTGATTGGCGCAGAACACCACTGTGGGTTTGCATGGCTGGGCTCTTTTAGTCATTTCCTGAGAGCTTGGTGCAGAAATGTGACAGCGCAGGAAGCAGCAGCAAGCTCAGCAAGGCTTCGTGTGCCGTTAGAAGTCAGCTTGCTAGAGGTGAGGGCACGTCCTTCTTCCTGAGATGGCATTGGTGCCCAGGATCTTCAGGAAGAACCTCGGGGGTCTTGCAGTTCATGGTGGTTAACAAAGTGGCTGGTGCTTGAAAATGGTGAGCGAAGGACTACGGTGTATGACTGTTAAGCCACAAGGAATGTAAGTGAAGAGCTGAAATTCAAGGGGTGGAAAATGAGTGCTTTCAAAAAGCACTACAGTCTCTCTCCCAGGACCTTCAGAAGATCGTTGTCGGAACACGATGCTGGCACTGCTGCCTTGAAGGACTATCATTGGTACCACCCAGTGAAAAGCAAGAAGGTGAATAAAGGAACGAGTTCGGACGCAGAGAAACCTCTCGGAGCGTTCTGGTGGCAGACACATCCTCGGCTTCTCTGGAGGGTAAGCAAAAGGGAGGGCTCCTGCAGCCTAAAAGGGGAGTGCCATGATCCAACTCTTGCCAAAAGTTCTGCAAGCATGGATGCTACCAGTGCTGATAATCTCCACGAAGACCCAAAAGAGATGCTTTTCCAGGCAAGGACCAGACAGTTTCGAGTTCCCTTCAACCGCTCTCTCTCGGAGCCTGTGCCACACGTTGGGAACAGGAATGCCAAGCCCTTTCTGCAAGCCGTGCATTCAGTGGACTCTGAACAGCAGGGTTATTTCAACCGTGGCATTTTCTCCTCTCTCTCAAGTGGCTTTTCAAAGATAATGAGTCGAAAAGGGGAGCCTGGCAGTGAGTCGGTAAATGAAGGGAAGGCAGAGGATAATCAGAGTGATTTGGGCACAGGTAATGAACTCGTTTTTGGTTTGGTCTCTCTCTGTTTGCGTGACGGGCGAGCGTAGTGAAGCAGTCTGTGGGACACACAATAGTTGCTCAAACCAGTTTTTAACTTCACTTTATTAACGTGACATTGGCAACTCTCTGATATTCTGTCTTGATTTTTAAAACAGCAACTGAGAAAGGGCCTTTCCTGATAAGGAAGTGGTGTGAGATGTTTTGGTGTGCGTTTAGAAACTTGGCAGTCCCTTTAAAACAAGCACATCTGGTGGAATCAGTAGCACTTCCCTTTCAGCTGCAGCCCGTGTGCATGGTGTGCACAGTGCTCCAGGCACGCTTACCTCTGCGGTGTTCTGGTGCCCTGCTGCTCTGAATCAGGTACTAGGGGGGGAGGAGAGAGGAATTAAGCTGTCTTCCAAATAGTGATGGAGATAGTGGCCCAGATCTAGTTCCTCATACTAGGTTTGTAATCGGGCAGCTAAACGGATGGCTGCCCTCGGGTAGATGCCAAGGACAGCAGTGTTGCAAAGGTTTAGTCAGCTGGAATAAAGGTCAAGAAGATGCCAGTCTGAGATGTCATTTAAATCAACTCTGCTGATAACAAGACTCAGAAAGCAGGAAGAAAAAAAAAAAAGGGGGGGGGGAGGGAGGGAAGGGGAGAAACTTGCTTTCTGTTTTCTGTGTTTCCTGTAACTTTCTAGTGGGCTACCCAGCCTGGATCAGGTCACTGATGATGCTTTGAAAAAAAATAATAATCATTAAAAAAAAAATCACAAAGTTTACACTTGTAATAAAAACAAACATAACCCTTCATGCTCTCCAAAATCTCCTCGCTTTCTAGAGTCATCCAGATTATTGCATTAAAAGCCTGATGACATCTGGATCTAGCTGAGGCTGCTGGACAAGTCATCAGTATTCAAAAAAGCTCAGCATAGTAGCAGTGAAAGAAGAATATATTCTGTCTCCAGGGGTGTTCAGTCTTTCAGTCACAGTGGAATGTCCCTGACAGGGTTATGTTTGCTACTGGAAGCACTTACATTGTTTTAAGACAAAAAGACATGGCCAGAAAGAAGAAAGAATTAAGGACTATATCTAGTTCAAACCTAGTCACATACAGTCACTGGTTTGTGTTTCTCCAAGACCTTTCTCAGTTGGAATTTGGCTTGATGATGGTTGGTGATTCATGGAGTACCTGGAAAAAAAGCATTAGTAATAGAATGAGTTTTTTCTTTTCTGTTGAAGGGATTTGGGTTTTTTTTTTCCTCTCCTCTCTGGTCATTCACATTAGAAACAAAATTACCTGAAAGAGACAGGTCCTGTTTGGGCCACCATCGTTGGACCATGGAGCTTTTGGTGGGATGGGCACCTCTGTGGAGTTTCTTTCCAGCCTTTGCCTTCTGAAAGGTTCAGCCTCTGATCTTCAGGTAGACAACAAGCTTATGTTTAAGAGAGCTAGCTCACCCTGCAAGACATGCTGCTCTGTGGAATATATCGCCATAGGACAACTAATTGCTTACCACTGGTTTTAATTTACCTTAAAGAAGAGCTGCTCTTGCCAGAGTTAGCTGGAGCTGCTGGATAGAGTCTCCTGCCCCACATGGCACCTGATAAACCAGTGGCAAAAACCTGTGAGCTCCTGGGGTTTACATCTTGGGGCTGAGAGAGGTAACTTGGAGACAAAGGGGCAAGAGAAATATACTTGGTTTCAACCACAGTCTAGATGCTCAGAAGTGATCAAACATGTTCCCCTTCCAAATTCCACCCAAGTCTGGTTCTAGGGGAGGGGGTCACTGAATTCTTCACTGGCAGTTTTGGTGCTTGGGTGGGCAGAAGGTATCTTCCCATGCCTACAGTCCTGTCTGCTGTTCAAAGAAAAATCAGAGAAGAAGGATTCTGTTTTCCTGTCCAAGTGAGGTAAGCATTTGGGATCCCTCAGGCAGTTGGAGTCTGTGGTAAAAATGTTCAGGCACTTTACTGGCCGAGAGATGATGTGAGACATAGGGTTTCTCCAAAGAATGCACATAGTTTGAACTTCGAGCAGCTTGGTCAAAGGTCTCCCAGGAAACAGCTCTTTGGACAGAAATTCTTGCCACTATGACACAACCCAAGAGGACCTTTCTGCTTTTTTAAGTAGAAGGTGGGAGAGGCTTGCTTTGGAGTTCAACCAGGAGACCCTGGAGGCTTGCTTTCTGTCTTTCTTCTGTCCAAGGAGCCAAGGTCTTCCACAAGCTCATTTCATTAAAAGTATTTCCACTTTCCTCTGAAATACTTGCAGACTATCAACTTCTTAAAAGATTGTCTTCCTTCCAAAGCTTGCCTGGCCTCTTGTGTTTTGCTTCATCCCTGCTCCACAATGTCAGAGACTGGGTTGTCGCCGTGGGTTTGTGTAGTGATTGCTGGAGTTTGCTACTGATCTTTGTAAGCCTAGGGAAGAGCAGTTCCCTTCTTCAAGAAATGGTTACCTCCCAAGGGAGGACTGGCTGTTTTCTTGGCAACTGGAAGAGGGAAGTGGGATTTAAAAAGAAAATTAAAACAAAAAAAGTAGAAAGGGGGGGCTGGGGGATAAATATTTTCCAGTTGGTCTCACAGTCTAGGAGACTGTTCAGACACGGTTTCATCAGTTCTTGGCTGTAGAAATCCCTACTGGATGGGCTCACTCCTCCTCTCCAGCGATGAAAGGCTGCTGAACCTCAGGAGAGCTGCCTCTGGCTCTGCCTGGAGCTCTGGAGAGGTGCCAGGGCTTCCCGGCATGTGGGGCTCGGGAGGGAGAGGACAAGAGCAGGGCTCTTTGCTAGTGTGCTGTGTGGGGCTTCCCAGGAGAAGCCTGGGCTGGGTTTGGGTGTGAATGAAGTGCTTCTGGTGCATGTGGGCTGATTTCTAGCCACCTGTACCGTGCATCTGCAAAGCCTGAAGGTGACAAGGTTTACCCTGGCTCCTAAGTCCTTATTTCTGACTTAAGAAATCTAAGAATGCTTTTGATTTCTAGTAAATGTATCAGCTTGAGAAAGGAGAAGTGTCGTTCTGATAAACGTGCCGGTTGTGACCATAGTGTGAGGTCGGCAGAAAGGAGATAAGGAAGGAGCTGTGCAGACAAAGCCTGGGATCCGAGGGCTGCAGGTGAGCTGCTGCACCTTTGCTTTCACTGTTATTCCTGAGGATTACCAGTGACCCTTTCACACTGCTGAGAATGGCTTTGCCAGCGAGCTCTCAGATAACATTTATTTCACTGTTCCTTCTTATCTGGCTCTCAGAGCTGCGGGAGTTTAATTGTGAATTGATGACAAAATAATTCTTGAGCAGAATCAATTACCTATATCTTCCCTGGGTATCTCCGTTTCGGTCTGGGGGGGTGGGGACAGAGTAAACACTGATTTCTTTTATGTAGTGTGCATTTAGCTTTCACAGTTGCTCTCTTGTTGCTCTTCAGCATTATTTCCTTCTCTTTCTTCACCTGGATAAAGATATGTTTCTTGAGTCTTTTAATTTTGATTTCATGCTGTAATTCATTTTACAGAGAGTTTTTTTTTGTGCCTGGTGTGAGAGAGAATATTTTATATCCTTCCTTGCTTTTCTGGAATTAATTTTGTGAGTTTTTTTTTTTTTTGCTTGATTTGGTTTTTTAAAATGAGTTTAGGGTTTTAAAAGTGATTCAGACTCTAAGCTCTTTTTAATATCTCTACATTCTAGAGTCATCAAATTCTATTCCTTATATCTTTCCATGTAAACTTACTTAGAGATCTGGATGTTCACATTTATAACTCAAAGCTGAGGCAGTTCCACCTTCCATCTCTTTCAGGGAGTCCCGAAGTACAAAGCTGTTTCTTCCAGGCTGAGACGAGACTTTAGTATTTCTTACTCATTGGAACAGCTTTTCTGTTTTCATGTTTTTAAAACCACGTTCTCATTTTAGAAGTCATTCTACTGACTCACGTTCCTCCACCCCCAAATCTCTTTTACTCTTCAGCGGTTTATTTTTGTCCGGGTTTTTATTAGGGAACTTTTAGAGAATTGAGCTTGTTCTGTGATTCATGTGTTCATTTAAGTCCTCTGCAAATGTCAGCCTATGCTCCTTCTGCTACATTCCCCTGTCTTTGGTTGCAAGGTGTAGGTTCAACGTTGAAACTCATTCACCTTTACCTCTTGGAAGAGATTCAAGATCTTGGCTTATACCTGGTCCCTACATTGCATTAAAACGCCTGGGGTTTATGGAGTTGTAGCTAGGAAAATAACACATTGCAGTCCAGTGTTGTTTGTCTCTTTTGAAGTGTAGTGTGGCTTTGTGGCAGCAAATGTTGTGTTAGGTGGTATATTGAACAGCACAGGGGGATGGGGATGCTCAGGGCAGCGTTTCTGGCAGTTGGCAGCTTTGAGTATCACTTAAACGCTCCGTCCCACATCCCGAAGTCTTTCCTTGGCCTGGGGAACTGTGCCTGGTTCATCCAAGTGATTTCAACACTTCATGTGGGCAGTGGGCTAATACTGTTCAGCTGAAGATTTACCAACACAGCACAAAATAATTAGCCATAATATTTGAAGGTAATAAAATTCCGCTTATCTGGTTTCGATTACGCTTCACGAACGGTGTCTCTGAGCAGGCAGTTGTGCTCGTTTCAGCGTCCATTGTTGATTTGCCTTTCTTTAATCCGCAGACCGTTTCACCTGAATCCAAAAATGAGCATTCAGTGGGATGAACGAGGACAGTTAGGTTTGTGAGAGCTGTTTTCTGACTCAGGAAATCAAGCGAAGGGTAGAGCTTTGCGTTCCAGGCTGCTTTCTGTTGGGTTTGTGGTTGACATCTGTGGGCCTGCTGGGCCCTTGTACTTTGTGCTGCCCGTGCAGAGGAGGCTGACAACTGGTGCATGCAAGAATATTATCTGTGATTACGTTGATCATGAGGAGTTATTGCACGGGGGTTATCTGAGGAGGGGGTATTTGTATCCTAGAGACATCTTGTCTCCTGTATTTTCTTTGCAGGGAGATAGGGATTTAAAGGGATGCAGCTTTCTTAGAGGCAGCCAAAGAGTGAAAGCGTGGAGATTAGGAGAAAGGGCTCTCGGTGAAGAAAAGATTTGGGGGTTTGGTGGGAGAAGCTTTTCCTTTGATCAGAGGCCAGACAGGGTCAAAAGGAAGTAGCTGGAGGAGGAAAAACAGTCTTTGCTTTCCAGAGCAGAAGCTGGGTCTGGAGCAGTTGGAGTCTTTGGCAAAGCTTCGTGTTTCATCTGTTGAATCTCCAGAAAGAGAAGCTAACAGGGCAGGATCTCCAGGAGGGCAGCAGGAGATGCTCATGGTCTAGGGGTGCCTGCAGCATGTCAGCACCTACCCCACAGCCCAGGAGGGCAGCTGCTCCTTGCTACTTCTCCCAGGGATGGAAGAGAGTGCAGGATTAGGAAGTATGAAAGAGACTGTTAGATTTTTCTGTTTTTTTTTTTTTTTTTCAAAAGAAGGGGGAACTGGACCCTGTGCTTCAGCTCTTCTGGAAGATTCAGTCCCTGATAAGCTCCTCTGAGCCTGAAAATGAGAACCTTAACTCTTGTAGGCAGATACATTTAGACCATGCAGCAAGAGGGGAAGTTCTGCCGCAGTAGGATTATCTTCAGGCAGAGCTCCCTGGTTTGCATTTCCATCAACACTGCCCGTAGTGGAACTTGGCACGAGATGAAAATTGCCCTGCGTGATGACGCGGCGAGCGCTTCCTAGGCACGCTGACCCCTTCTTGCCTGGAAATAACAAACCCAAAGGAAAGCATTTGGATTTTAGGTCTCCGGGTTTTTTCCAAATAACGAACGGTGTAGATTTGTGCTGCTAACAGTGTGTGATTTAGGACTCAAAGCCATGGCATTTTAGAAGTAAACACACATGCACAAGATGATGCACGCCCTTCTTTATACCAGTGCTCTGTTACAGGGTTGCTTGATCACTTGTTTGAACTTGTGTTATCATTTAGCCTTGTGTTTTCTGTGGTGATGCTTTCTCTGTGGTAGTCACTCAAGAGACTCTAGACTCTTCTGGAATAAATACTTCCTAATCCTGTAAACCATCACTTGTTTAAAGGAAGCTGTTTATGTAAACAGTGGGCTGATGCGTGAAACTCCTGACATGTCACTGTTGAAACCAACTGTCCCCTGCATGGTTTTCTTCTTACTATGAGGAAGTCTGAAGCTAGACATCTGGTCTTCTGTGGGCGAGAGAGCTCTTCACAAGTTATGGGACTGTGTGTTCAAGTGAAGTTAAAAAATATTTTGTACAGTGAAGGTGAGAAAAAAAAAAGATGGAAATAGCTAGTTTTTCAAAGAAGCTTACGGTTTAGAGAGCAGGCAGTCTCTGTCTTTATCCCTTCTGGGGCTTATCTTCATTCCTTATGAGATATCTTTATCTCTTCTGGGGGAGCAGCATTAAAATGGTGCTCGTTTTAATGTGGACAGTTAGCACAGGAGCATTCTTCTCAAACCCACTCATGTGAAAGCTGATGCAGGATGGAGACAGGCTATCGGCAGCGCTCTGGGAGTACAGGTAGTGAGCAAACACGTTTCCAGCTCCGACACGCGTGTTTCACTCACCGCTGCCTATGCTCTCAACACGTTTGGGACCTAGGAGATCACAATTATTTGTTGGCTTAATAGTTCCTTGGTTTAGATTCTAGTTCTTGACGGGCATTTCTTTTGCAAAGCTTCCTGATTCTCCTCGTCCTCCCTTTCCTGTTACAGAAAAATCCCTCTTTCTAAAAAGTGAAATGCAAGACAGTACCCTGCCAATTCCAGTGGCAAGCTGTAAGCAAACTTGCTTATTCATTCTATGTCTGAATTCAGGTTTTGCGTGTTTTGTAGGAACTGAAGTGGTTTCCTGCATCCCAAACTCTGACTACTCCCAAGTAAAACCTTAAAATCTCCTGAGGTGATCACATACTTCTGTGATGACAGAGTGGTCGGCCTTCTAGGTGCATCTCACTCATCTGAAGCTGAGGTGCTGTAGATTTTCTTCTGCTTACGTCTGAGTTTCCAATGCATTTTCATAGCTTGAATAAAAGCCCTTTTAATGCAGTCACTCATCAGAGCAGTTTTCCTCTAACAGTCATTTAGTGACACAGATGCTTTGGCAAGCACTTTGGATAAACTACTACCAAAAAAAACCCAACCCTGCCAAACTTTAAATTCTTGCAGTGTGTCTCCATCTACCTTACCCCACCAACTAGCCCTGGCTGCATTTGTACAGGAGAAGAGGCTTTGTCAGGCAGTGCCACAGGATGAGCTGGCTGGGAGAAGGTGGGTACAGAGATGTGAACAGGTCCTGGCTGCCCACCGTCACCTCCACTTGAGCAGCAGTTACTGCTCGAGTGCATTGGCCGTGTCCCCTGTACATAGCCTGCCTCAGTGATCAGTTCCTCCGTGAGCTTTATGAAGCAACAAAGACTTGCTTGGTTAATATCTGAAGCATTTTCAGGCTGAGGGTGCTGAGTGTGGCAGTCAGCATGGGCTGGGCATCTGTTTGCAGGGGGCTTGGTGGCAGGTTTCCTGACAGCTCTCCTCTAGCTTGATAAAACCAAGTACGCTTCAAGCTTCGGATGTCATGAAATGACAGCCCTTTCCTTTCTTGAGGTAGTCCCAGCTGATACTGAGACTTACTCTGATCAAAAATAGTATGGAGTTGTGAAAGGGCAGGGGAGAGGAAAAGATAGTTGTTCAGCCTGCTGCTAAAGAGCCGAGTCATTTGTCTCGACGTTGGGTTTCGTGATTTCTGACCGTGACTTTCACCCCCTCTTACAATGTGGAACTGTCGCGTGGCGAGCTGACTCTTATTTGCCATGTCTCAGTGTCAGAGATGACCTGTGTCAATAAAAGCCTTTTAATCCAGAAGACTCGTAGAAAGCACAGGGCACCTAGGAGAGTGTTGAACCCCCTGGCAGGGAGGGAAGTGGCCCTTTGTGGGACTAGGCATCAAGAGTTTCATGTATCTCTTACTGCTCACACATAATCTTGAGGAAATGGCCGAGCTAGCTGCCCTGGTACTTCAGACGAGTCAGTCGGGTGGCAGCGTACGTAAAAAAGGAAAGAGCAAACCCACATATGTCAGCAAAAGATGGTGCAAAATTTTCTCTATCTTGGTCCTGCAGAGACAAATCCTGGATGTGTCCAAAATCAGTCTGCCCATCCCGTGGGGTTTTTTTTTCCCCCTCCTCATGCAGATCCGTGACTGCTGCAGCAGCTATTTTAGCTGTGCTAACAAGGTGATTTTTAGTTGGCTTAGCTGTAGCAGCAGGGAGCTCATTGCAGGTTGCCCCAAAACCTGCCTGAGGAGCTCATTAGAATGACAGGTCGTTAGCTCCTGCTTAGATCTACTCTAATAGCTGCAAAAGGGGAGCACTTCTTTCTAGGAAATATGTTTTTCCTTCGTTGCAGAGTTTCTTCTGATCTTTCTGTGAATGCTACGTGTCTATAAACAGAAGTGAAAGCCCTTAAATACAATCATAAAATGCTGTTGGGTTTGTCTTGGGAGGGGAATTGTACGTGTGGACCAGGAGTTTTGAGTTCCTTAGCAAAAGACATGAATGGCTCAAATCTACTTAATTGAGAAATCCGTGTTTGCGCAGCAACCGAGCGAATTTCTTGTGCCCGTGTGTAGCATCTTGAGCGGGGAGTGCCAGCGACCCGCCAGCCTCGCCGTGCAGCATATGTGCCAAGCCTTCTGACACCTTCCTACTGTTACTGTGGAAACTATGATTTTGAACTCCACACTTGTATGTTCCTGAAACAGGTTTGGGTTTTATGGGTTTTTTTGGTTTCTTTTTTTTTTTTTTTTTTGTTTCTGTTGAGCCAAAAAGGGGACAAAATCTGCACATTGAGAAAGAAATATTCTTGCGCAGGGTGAACCCACCTGGGGCACCGAATGGTGCTTCCTGGGGACTCACGTGTTCACGTGGATATAGGTGCATTTATTTTCTCAGCGAAACTCGAGCTGGTCATGTTATATATGAACCCAGACACGTGAACCTAAGGAGACCTCTCCTGAGAAATGGAAACTACAATACAAGGGGAAGAAAAACATCCTCACTGAGACATATGCTTTTGAATCATCAATTATATGGAGGGGAGGGTGGAAAATTGACAGCACAGAGCCTCGTCGGTTGTACTAGGTGATCGTTGTAGGTCCCTTCCAACTGAAATCGTCTACGTTTCTGGATTGCTGTGTTCCATCAGACTCCCTCCCTGCGCCCAGCAGGCCCAGGCTGAATTGAAAACATACCCGGCAATCTCCGCTCTGAATTAACTTCTGCTTGGCTATGTGATTTCAAAGAGAAACGCTTGCAGGGCGATGATAGGTTTTGTCTACATCTGTAATGTCTCGTTTGTCTTTGGGTACCCAACAGCAGGCGCTTTGTTTGCTCAGAGATGAGCAAACATGAAGCTGAATGTACTTTACAGTGATCAATGCCAGTCGACGTGAAAAATGGAGATCGTTACAAAATACACACACACATATATATATATATATTTTGCAAGGTTGACTAGATTGATTGCTCCTAAACCTAGAGCTTGACTCCTCTTATGTGCAGAGAATTCACAAAGAGACAGTCATAGCCCAGGGACGGTGAAGTGTGGTCACTGATGGGTAAAATAAAATTCAAGCCTTTTTGCATTTTAATAGATTTTAATCACATGAGAGATTGGGAAAGAAAAAATAGGGTGAGTTGTGTCTGACTGCTTCAGGGCTAGCAGCACTGGGCCCAGGTACCAAGATATCACTGTCAGCTCTCATACTGTTGTTAAAAAAGGCTTTTACAAAGGCAGGGGATACGCAGGATCATCAATAGTCACTGAGAGCAGGGCAAAATAATACTGGTCTGGAGACGTGGCAAAAGAAAGTGGACCTTAAAGTTTTTGGCAAACTACACGGTAAGGAGGAAATGATCAAGATGCCATGCATGGTTTTTAGTGCCAGAGATTTAAAAAAATAAGTTTGCCATCCATCAAGGGCTGGGGGTAGGGTACCAGCCTCCTCTAATGACGTGGAAGAAGCGCAGGCTGTCTTAACACGCTCAGACTCTTGTAAGAAGGGAGTCGGTCCTAAATCTTTCACCTTTCAGTGCTGCCTCTCATCTGTTTGTCATTTCTGCTGTCTGTGAGAAGATCTCCATACCTGCTGGAAATGCTCTTGCTCTCTACAGCCCGCGTGGACCAGCTCTGCCTGATCCACCGCTCCCTGCCACAGCCTCTGCTGCTGCAGCCTCATTCGTGCTGCATCAGCTGCTGCTTCTGTCAGCTGAAACTCAGGTCCCTGCACGGTAATACTGGGTGGAATTCATCCCTCAACCCCATTGCAAAGACAGCCAAGCAGGGTGTTTTGTGATAATGCTGTCACTTAAAAAAAAAACAGGGGGTGGGTGGAGCAGAGTATGTTTAAATCGCCAAGATCTTTTATAACAGGCAGAAAACAGAGAAGCTAATTTCCCCCCTCCCCCCGTATTTTCCTTTGTTATATCACTAAGTGGATGTTTGTGTCTGTTTATACTCTGATTTCGCGTGTGTTTTGAAATCTCATTGTACTCAGTGGTGGAAAATTGGCTGCTTAAGTAAAGGCATGTTAAGGACAGCTATCTACAGTAGCTGGAAGGAAATGCTTCTCAAATGTATTGTCCAAGTTGGTTCTAGTTAATAATCTCTTGGGTACGTGAACTTTCCTTGCCTTCTCCACCCATCTTCTGGCAGCAAACAGAATTCTTAGCATTTCAATTTAAAAAGAAAATAATTAATAAAACCCTGTGCTGCTCCTGTAAAGCGTTTCCCAATCAGCATGAAATGAATTTCAGTAAGAACTCCAAATCACTTCTGTGGGCTGATTATTCCTGCTGGGGGGTGGCCCGCCACAAACCAGTAACATAAAGCAAATCTCTTTAAATGGGTGGAAGATTATTATATTCCTACAAAGATTCCCCTCTCCCTTTCCTCCCAGTTTGCTCGGATTCACTGTTAGAAAGCGCAGTTGCGCAGCGGGACTGCTAATTAGATGTTATCAGGCCTGGTTCTGCGAGGTTGTGACCCAGAAATTTCTGTTTAGCGTTGCTGTGGGAAAGACATTTTCTCTCCACTGGTTATTTATCCTTGTTGGGTTAATTCATTCTTTTCCTGGGATTTTGGAGACCAGCTACCTGTGGCTTTACCCTTCTGATGGAAGGGGGGTTGGGTTCTCGGCGTAGGCTTGGTGATGGCAGCTTGCACAATGCGCAGCGGGGAACGCGTGGACGTTTGCACTTAGTGGATTTGTGGTGTCTCCACTGAGAGTCAGATAAATCAGCTAAAAGGCAGCGCCGTGAATAATGACAGGCTTGGTCTTCACAAGCTTCATATTTTGCAAGGTTTGCAAAGTATCAGGAGTAAGGAAGAGATGCTAAGTAGGCGTAGGCTCTAGGGTGGAGGGTATTTGGGGTGAGGATGTGGGGTTGCCTTTATTCTTCGTAGCGTAGAGAGACGGAAATGTATTAAGTAGAGGGGAAAATCCAGCTGGAGAATACCTGAAATACTGCACCTTGTTACAGATCGTTTTAATTAGCTAGCCCATCATCAAAGGGTACATTAATGGTGCTTATTTGGGTCTGCCAAAAGCACAGCAAACCTGCTTCACCTGTTTTGGTGGTATCTTGGGAGCCTTGATCTCAGCATGGCTAAGATCACAGAATCATTTAGGTTGGAAAAGACCCTTGGGATCATCGTGTCCAACCATCAGCCCTACTCTACAAGTTCACCCCTAGACCATGTACCCCAACATCCAAGTGATGTTTAAACACATCCAGGGATGGGGACTCAACCCCCTCCCTGGGCAGCCCATTCCAATATCTCACCACTCTTTCCATGAAGATTTTTTTCCTAGTGTCCGGTCTAAACCTGCCTTGTTTCAGCTTGAGGCCATTCCCTCTGGTTCTGTCCCTAACTACCTGAGAGAAGAGCCCAGCACCAGCCTCTCTACAATGTCCTTTCAGGGAGTTGGAGAGAGTGATGAGGTCTCCCCTCAGCCTCCTCTTCTATCCAGACCCAGCTGGCCAAACCGAGCTCGCCTACTAGAATGACACAGTGTCTGCTCAGCGTTGGCCATTTCTCTGCCCTGGCACTGTTATTTCTTCTCAGGTCACTTCTTTCTTTCTTTCCCAGTTAGCTTCCCTCAGCATCGTACAGAGCAGGCCCGAATGCACATTCTGACATGTGGAACAAACCTGAGCTTTGATTTGCAAGGATTGACATCACGTGGCAATAAGGAGAGCAAAGCGCTCCAGGTCAGGAGGCTTCTGAGCCAGGAACTCAAGTGTCCTGCCTTGACCAAATCCGTGGTGACCTCCTTCTGCGTAACCCCAGCTTTCCCTCCCTAAAACCAGTTACAGTAGCTGGGCTAAATTACAAGAGGGAGCTAACCTCGTCTAGCCTGTAACGAAAGGTTAAAGGGCAGAGCTGATGAAAGAGGTGTTACAGGTTGTTACCTCGCTGCGCTGGATTCAGATTATCTGCAATGAGACATCTCTTTGCATACATCGAAGTACGGCTCAGAATTTAGGTAAGATCCACTCTCCTTCCTCTCAAGTTTTGCATCTGAGCCACCTTTAAAGGGGGACCAAAGTCCAGTCCTTTGTACAGTTAGCACTGCGCTACCAAAGGAAAAAGAAAGGAACGAGGACGAGGAGCATCGCGGTGCTTTTGTGTGAGGTTTTGTTTTGAAGTAGGTCAAATCGACGAATCGGTCTGTAATAGCTGGGTCCGGGTTCTGCAGAAAATGGTTTGACAATGCCAGAAGCAGAGTGGCTCTTTTGAAAGAGCCTGGGGAGTACTGGAGAGCTCCTTTTCCGTGGTATTTGAGTCCCTTGAGGTGGCCCCTTGCTAAGTCGTTTCTTTTGAGCAGTTAAAATAAGAAAGCTAAGTTTAGCCGATGTGCCTGAATGGCCTGGATAATATGCAAGGAAAAAAATAAAGCTTGGTGGTCCTGGTGGGTCTTGGTGGTCCTGGTGGGTTTTGGTGGCCCTAGTGGGTTTTGGTGTCATGTGAACTCTCCCTTCAACAAGGAGAATAACCTTGTCTGTCTTGAGACATCGGGGTGGTTGGAACTCCTATATTCTCTTTTCCCAGAAGTCTGCTGAGGCAAAAAAGACCAACCCAAAAGAAACTCCTTATCACTCAGACTTCACGAAACATTCAGGTTGAAAATAGCTGAAGGAGCAGAGCAGCAACAGGATGTGCAGTGGTGGCAGGGTGATGGAGCGTTTGAAACTCAGACATGTGGAAGAGCATCACAGGAGAGCTTTGTGATCTTTTTTTTTTTTTTTAAATTATTATTATTTTTTAACTCTTTATTTCTCCTCTCTTCTTCTCTCTCACCATGAAAACCACCACACACAGGCAGGGTTGTTTCTTGAGACCACAGAGGTTGTGTTTCTGTAGGGGCAGGTTTAAGGGGAAGGGAATTCAGCAATCCCGCCATTGCTTTGAGAAATAAGTTTACAGGCTGTGTAAATTAAGTTGAAATTAAGTTTATCTGACTGACGATCAGTGGCAATGAATATATCAGTTTTCTTGAAGGAAAGCCAAAGGTGAAAGCTTCTAAAAGAACCAGCCTGCGTGGTGTAAATCAAACGGCACGTGAAAGCCTGAAAGCTGTGTTTGGGGTTCAGTTGCTCCACTTGAACTTGTTGTGGTCACTGTCTCATCACCTCGGCCGTTCCCGTGCCTCGCTCTTGTCTCTGCAGAAACTCTTCTCTGCCTTCTCTCTTCCTGTCCCTCCCTTCTTGGCAGAAGAAAGCAGAAGGGTCTTGCTGTGTTGAAACGGGTCTGTGACAGATGAACATCAGCTGGTTGATGCCTCGTTGACGGTGCTGGGGGGTAAAGCTCTTGGTGACCCTTTGGTTCTGGTGCGTTTGCTGAGCTGTGTGCACTGCTTGTAGCAGACCTGTCTGTTGATGCAGACCTGTCTGTTGATGCAGACCTGTCTGTTGAGCTTTGACCACAAATGTGCTAGTAAGTTTTTCTTGCACATGCAACAAATGTGCAGGAACCACGTAGCACTTGCTTTTAAGCTGTTTCGGGTTGGTTTTCTTCACGGCTGCCTTGGGCCGAGGTCCTTTTTAAGTTCAGGGTGCTTCTCTCATCTTCCTTCACTGCTAGAAAGACTAAAGAATTAAGAGGGACCAGCCCAGGCTGGATGCCCAGTCCTGGAGGGGCTGTAAGATGGAGATTAGTGGTTGGTGAGAGCAAGCATTACAGAGAAAAGAGCGGGGGGTAGGGTATAGAGCTGGATATGAAAAAGACTGTGCATAGATTAAGAGGGAAAACTGCAGATATTTTTTTCTCCCACAAATAATTAACTTCTCTTCTCCATTTTCCACTTCCTAAACCCCTCACGAAAGCCTCTCCTGGCTTTGGGGAGAAGTGTCACTTGAGAATCTTCTCAGAACTTGGCAGCTCTGTAATAGGGGCATGTAATCTTTTATAATCCTCTCTACAGGTTTGTAATAACCATTTCTGTTTTGAGATTCCAGAGTGTTTTGTAGGCCAAGTGAGAATTTAACGGCGAGAGAAGAATGTACTTAATATTCAGGAGCAAAGATGAGTGGTCCTGGGCAGGGAATGAGAATTGAATAGGGAGGAATGAAAACCTCCTTAGCATTGTAGGAAGGGTCACAGCAACGGCTTGGAGCAGCTGCAGGTTATTTGGAATCTTACGTATCCTGGGAACCAAATTGTTGTGGGTTTTGTTTTGGCTTGGTCTGGTTTTTGCACACAGATAGCAGCTTCTGTTGCGGTGATGTCACGAGCCCTACGAGGCTGCACAAAGAGCTGCTTGTTTGCGGGCTCGAGCAGGAGGCTGGGCCGAGCACAAAGGGCACCTGCGAGTTTGGTCAGGTCCCCACCCCGGCCGGGCTGCGTTCTCCGGCTCCGCTTGGTGAGCTGCGAAGCGCGCGGGTGAGCGCGCCGTTTGAGGCCGCTGGCAGCGCTCCGCTCGAGAAGGTGCCGGCGTCTCCCCACAGACACGTCTTTCCCACTGTCTCCCACGAACCTGGCCGGGTACGGGCCCCGAGAACGGGCGTGGGGAGAGAGGCAGAGCCGAGGGGAGCGAGGATCCATTACCCTTCCTAAGTTCAGCAATCGGCTGTGCGCCGCGTAAGCAGCTTAGAGGAGCTCAGCGGCGTTCAAGCTAATTGGCAGCTTTAAATTGCTATTAAGGGCTCCCACACCTTGTGCTCGAGGAAGCTGCAGAGGGGCAGCGAGCTAGTGCAGTGGGCTGCTTCCTCATCAGAGCTACCCTGCGAGGCCAGGTTTAGCTCTGCACCCAATTTTTCCTTCTGCCATGAGCTCCTTAGTTCTTGGTTTTTAGGACTTTGCAAGAAAGCCGGAGACTGCTGGCGCGCTCAGCATCTGCTCGCTAAACTACTCGTAAGATTTTAAGACTTGCGGTTTCTTTTTTGGAATGACTCCATGCCTTTTTTTTTTTTTTCCCGCTTCTGAAAAGAAAATCTCAGTGGAACTGCTCGCGCAGTTGCGGCCCAACTGAATTTGCGCTCTCGAGCTTCCACGGGGCGCTTGGGTACCAGGGAACACTGAAGCCTTTCAGCAAACGTTAGGGGCTGAGTGCGGTTAGCGGCTTAGCGCAGGTCTGGGGGAAGGTTTGGGTGTTGCATTGCATGTGCTGTGGGGAAATCTTGGCCCATCCCTGCCGTAGTCGCAGCCTCGGTGTGAAAAGCACCGAGGTTTCGCTAGGCAGAGCAGCGGCGTTGCGAGCCTGGGGCAGATGCACTGACTCGGGACCCAGTCAAATTGGCAGAGCTGCTCGTGGAGCTCAGCTGGGGGAGCGAGCCTGCTGTGCCTTGCTCACTGCTGGCTGTCTCTCCTACAAACGAGTCACAGCTCTCCTCGGCCAGGAATGACGGCGTGAGAATGATGTCAGCAACGGAGAGGAGAGGAGAGGCAGCAAGAGCTCATCCTTCTGGGACGTGCCAGGCTCGTTCAACAGTGGCATTCTGTATTTTGTCTCCTGCCGGTTGCGACGGAGACAGCCCTTGTCTGGCTATTAAGTATTCACTCATCACGTGGTTTAGCCCTTCCCACATGAAAATTGCTCCTTACTTTTTTTTTTTAAATGCAGAAAATCTGGAGGAAATTTAAGAATCTGGCTGGTAGCTCTGGTAGTGGACAAAAGTTGGTGCTTGCTCCTTGAGCTTTCGAGGTTATTCTCGCTTCCTCTGGCTTGAGGTGAGACTGCTGCCCATAGACAGAGCAGAACAGCTCTCCTTTTTCTCCCACCCCATCACAGATCTCATCAAAGCTTTCCAGCAACTGGTGGAAAAAAAAAGCTGTGCCCTTACCTCTTTGCAGAAGAGATGCACAGTCCTTTATTCAGAGGAGAGGAAAAAAAAACTTGAAACCTTACCTGTTAGGAGTGAGTAGCAGATACCTTTAAACTTCTCTAAATTTCAAGAGATTCCTTTGCCCAGAGTTGGCCGGCTGATGGTAGGGAAATGTAAGCATAAAAATTGCCATGGTGATACCTCTGTGAGGGTACAGGGCATGAAAACTGCACCTGACTGAGCAGTTTTCACATTGAGTCTGTGGCTTATGAGGTTCTCCACTGGGATAATGGAAAAGTGGGTTTTAGACTGTGCCTGATCACCCAGTAAAAGAGCAGTGGAAAGTTAATAGGTTAGATTGGCAAGATTGGCCTGTGTTAGAAAAACTGAAGATCTTCTGAAGAATTTGTTTTGTGGTGCCAAATACTTTGGAAGCTGACAACGTCATGGCATTGGTCGTGGCTCCTGCCACCTTCAAAAAGTACCATTTTCACCTACTTCAACCTTTTATACCTTTATTCTGTGCAGAATAGATTTTCCAGGTACTGTTTTGGCTGTAACCACTCGTGTGAGAGCTTTTGAGATCTCTGAGACCTGACAGTCTGACTAAGCTTCCCTTGCCTCCTACCCCATGCTATTAGGTTTCCTTACAAGAATTTGGTTATTGCTGCCTGCAGCTGCCAGAGGAGAGCAACTGGATTCGGCGGAATCGAGGGCCAGTTGTTGCACGTGTGATGGAGCTTGTGGAGTGCAGTGATTAAATATAACAGAAAGAATTCACACTAGATACTTACCTCTGTAATAACATCCTACATAAATAGCATGCCTCTCATCCCAGAGGATCTGCTACACTTAAAATAACACCTACTTTACCAGAGAGCTCTGCTGCTGACCAGGAAAATGTGGGTACCTCTTAACTGGAATGGAGCTGTGGCACACAGGGATTTTTAGAGGGGCAAGTGGGCAATGGTGTATCTCACAGGAGCTCCACGGAGCTTCCTAGGAAGCCCACAGTCATTGCCCGTGTCATGATTCAAAAGGAAATGACAGGATTAGTGGTTTTATTTCTGTAATGTGCACTGGTCATATCTGTTAAGTGTGTCGTGATTCAGAGAAGAATTAATCAAGCCTAAGAGCATCTTGTTTTCTCTGTAGCTTGTGAGTCTCTGCATCACCACACATGGTATATGCTGACAGGGCAAGAGGAAATGGCCTCAAGTTGAGCCAGGGAGGTTTAAGTTGGACATGATGAAAAATTTCTTCCCCAAAAGGGTTGTCAGGGCCTGTCCCAGGCTGCCCAGGGCAGTGGTGGTCCCCATCCCTGGAGGGGTTTCAAAACCATGGAGATGTGGTGCTGAGGGACATGGGTTAGTGGTGCCCTGGCAGTGCTGGGTTAACGGTTGGACCGGGTGATCTTTAAGGTCTCTCCAACCACAACAATTCTATGATTCTAATATTTTTCCTTATTTTATCATTCAATTACTCATGAGCGTTGTGCGTTCTGTGTTGGGGCATTGCGGTGGCTGTCCATACAAACGTGGAGGATTAAGTGTCCCCTCCTTATCCCAAGTGGATTTGTACATCGTGATAGGTTTTCTTTGAACAGTTGCTTCTGATAGTGTCTGCAGCCCTGCTTGGACCCGAGCTGTTGCGTATGGCTGGGAGCTGGTTTGAGAAATGAGATGTAAACAAAAGCTATATATATCAGCATGAGGGAAAGTGGAAGTTGTCTTGATTGTGCTTTTCCTACTGGACCCTCAGTAACTGACCTCCGTTGTCCTCTGCTCTGCATAAACGTTGAGAGGTCGTCCCTCACTGAGCTGAGCCAGGGTTGCTCCAAAGCCTGCATCTTCTCTCAGGGCAGCGGCGCTTGAGTTCTCTTCTGTTTCCAATCCAGGTCCTGCAGATCTTCATCCGAGCATCAGGCAGCTGTCTGAAATAGTTGCATATACACACCCAGCTGCGTATCCTGTAACTCTGCTCTTGCTGTTTATTTTCACTCACATTAGTGACTTCTTTGGCGGAAATCCTGCCTTGTTCCAAGATGCAGGTTTAAGGGAGTGAAGTGTGTTGGGACGTGGTGTGCTTCTCTTTCTGCCGTATCTTCCCTTCGAATCATGAGGTTCCTCAGCTTTTAGAGACGGTGGAAGTTCAGCAAAGAGCTCGTAGTTGCCCTTTGTCTCTGAAGCATCGTGTTGATGGGAAGGCTTGCTTCACTTTCTCCTTCATACAGGTTCAAAATGATGGTTATCCAAACAGGTCTTTGTGCTTCTGCCCAACTGGGTATGCTAGGGTTCCCACAAGCTCTGAGACGATAGCGCTTACCTAACGTTCTCTTGAGTCTTGTCTCTATGGTAAGTACATAAAACCATGGAAACATTGACATGGGGCAAGTAGACCTGTTGTCAAAAGTTGTTAGAGCTGCTTCAGGGGGGAAAAAAAATCCTCCCTGCATACAAACTTGGCCACTGCAGTAGTTACTCAGCTGCTTGGCAGCTCCTTACTGGAAATACTAGGAACAGAACACAGACCCTAATAAAGTCGATAAAAATTTGGCAAGTAGTTCAGTAAGCCTTTGATTTCACTGTAGGAAGAGTGTGGCTCAAAAAAGGAGCTTTGACGCATGCCAGGGGTGCTCTTGTCATCACTGGGATGAAGGCTTATTTCTGAGGTTTTATTGATGGTAAGGAGGGAGCGCTCTTTGGCAAAGAGACTGAAGGCATGAGTTTACCTTTTAATGTAGTTTTCTTGGCCTGATTTCTGCTAATTCTTTCCTCTCACTAGCTCTGAAGAGGAGAGAAGACGCTGCTCTTCTGGTTGGTGCCTAAATGACACTGGGTCATCTCTTGGAAATAATATTCTGATTCTGTCCATTGCCTGGTTTTTGGAAAGTATTCTCCACCATAAATGTATTTGGAATTAAAAAAAAAAAACAAACAAAGAACTGCTGCATACTTGCAGTGGAAGATTCAGAAACGGTCCCATCTGATAGCACTGGGACTACTCCCTGAACTCCTGGCAGTTTTTGTATAATGTCTTACCCTTTCTGTGGGATCAACTTGGCACGGGCTGCTCCTTGCCTTGTTCTCTCTCCCTGCACCAGTCAACGCTGCTTCTTCTTGTTGTTGTACTGTGGTGACGGCGTAACTCTTCCTTTTATTTTTTTTTCCTTCCCCCCCCCCCCCTTTTTTTTTAATAAGCTCTGTACTTAAAGAATAATAAGGTACAAGTTGTCATTCGGCCGAGAGAAAGGGAGCTTTGTGGGTATTTATAACATGCCTAGTGGCATTTCGGAGCCCTGAGGAAAACCAACTCAGTTTCCAATCTTGAGCTCCGTCAGATGTGGCAGGCGAGCAGTGATGCTCTTCTCAGTTCAGCAGGGGAGGATGTACCGAGAAGGGGATTTTTTCCAAGCTGTTACTTAACTGATATTAGCATTTGAAGGCACATAAGGCATGACCTTTAATCCTGTTCGTAGACTAACTGATCTGCTTGCTTGAATGGCTCATTGTAAGACGCAGAGTGGAAAGGATTGCATCAGACTGGAGAAAGAAAGCTTCCGATAGCAGAACTTGCGTGTTGAGGTGTGTGGCTGCCCAAGTCCATCCCACACCTAACATCTGCACACTCGGAGCTTTCGGATGCACCTTCCTGATCTCACCTCCAACTCCTGTCTGGAAATTGCATTCATCATACCCCCTCAAAACAGAAGCCTTCCTTCCTCTCTGAGCTGACAGATAGTGGTCCCGAAGTGAGAAAGGACATCCCTGACTTTCCATCTTGCCCAAAAGTGTAAGTGCTCCTGGTTATGAGGGGACTTTTTGCCCTTCACTTGCACAGTGATTCAAACGGAGGTGGTAAATTAGTTTTATGAGGCATTAGTGGAAGAGGTCGATGGGTTTTATTACATTCACGTGAGATGCTGGAGCCAAGAATGCAAAAGGAAAACTGAAGATGAAGAGTACCGGAAAGCGGCACAGGGTTTGTGAAGCCACCGAGTGTATATGTGATACTGTGTCAAGTCCCAGAGAGTCTTCAGTCTGAACTGGTAACACACTGCAGAGTATGTTTCCACGTTTCAGCTGTCGTGAGAGGCTCCAGAGAGGTCAGCCGTGCAGGAGAGCTA
This sequence comes from Todiramphus chloris collaris, assembly GCA_025345505.1. Taxonomy (NCBI): domain Eukaryota; kingdom Metazoa; phylum Chordata; class Aves; order Coraciiformes; family Alcedinidae; genus Todiramphus; species Todiramphus chloris. Next base: position 4,235,340 of record JANVCC010000034.1, read on the forward strand.
GCTGAGAAATAACTCAGATAGGTGGGACGAGCGCACCAGAGCTACGCTGAGATCTTTTTTTGCAGGCAGTTTGCTTGTAACGCGTGTTCAGCGTCTGCCTGGTCTGCAGGCTGGCCTTGCAGCACCCGCCCCGGGGAGAGGGCTGGAGCTGTGGGATCCAATACCTCAGAAAACCACCTTGCAACTGCTCCTCGTTGCTCAGGAGAGCGCTCGGTCAGCCCGCAGGGGTGGCAGGGCCCTGTCCCGACCTGCGTTCAAAAGGATACCAATCGAAACGCAAAATGTTAATGCTGTGGTCTGCTCTGGCAGTGATTGACAGCTCCAGACACCGAGATGGCACGTTCCTCTGCCAGCAGCCTGGGGAAAGCTGTTCTGCCATAGCCAGCCCACTTGGCAGCAGAGCCACGGCTGGCCCGCAGCGCCCGATGACTCAGTTAAGTCCCGGAGTTGTTATTGCAATGGAAGAATTCATCCTGTTCTTTAATTCCTTTGTGCAGTGCATGGATCAGCTGGATGCAGGCCAAGGCCTGTCATTAGTAGAAATTGTAAGGCAGAAGTCTTTTGGGGCTGGGTGAGTCGTGACTGTCGATTCTGCGTTGGAGCTGATGGTCCAGAAGGTCGTCGTTCTGCCATGAGAAAGCCCACCAGCAGTTCAGAATGCATTTACTTGGTTATCTCGTGGCGTAGCAGCTGGAGGCACTCTCCTGCTGCTAGCCCACCCACGTGAGCAGGATGGGGCATGCCTTTATTTTTCCCTTGGTGAGCTATCATGTGCTTTCTCTACCCAAGAGACTAGATCTTCACATTTCTGTTGCACACTCATGGTAGGAGCCCATGGCTTCATCCTTCTTGCTCATCTTCCCTCTGTCAGCCAGTTGCTCATAGGTTTGTCATCTTTAGGCATGTGGCAGGGTTCACGTGGTGCTCTTTGGGAAACCAAGGCCTCAGCAGGAGCTGCAGTGGTCTCATTTTCCATCTGGTTAGGTTTTTTTGGTTGGAGGCCATGATAAATGTGAAGTAGTGCCAAAAATCTACCTGAAGGCTGAATGTCTGTAAGGTGGACAAATACATAAGTTGTGTGAGAGCCTATTGCACTCCAGGAGTTCTCACAAATGCACTTCTGCTTCGCAGAGATTGTGCTGGTTTCCCTTCATTGTGCTTACACCCAAGTAGATTCTTGGGCTATTTCAAGACACGCAGCCTTGCTTGTCACTGCTGGAAACTGAGCTTTGTTAGGAGAGGTCACTGCATGGGTCATGATTCTGAATCCCAGCTTCTTCCCTCAATTTTTTTCACCTGAAATGAAGGGAGCAAAGGTGTGTGTGTGTGTTTATTCTTTGGAGCAGCCACGCAGTCCTCTTCTTTTTCTTGCTTAAAGGTATCAGATTGCCTGCTAAAACCATTCTCCTGACCGATCACAAGGATCTTAACGCAGCATGAGGTTGAACCAGGTCCTGAAAGCCATCTTTCAGGTTAATTCTCCAGCTCCAGAAGTCAACACGTTCCTTTCGGTGCAGAGGCAAATTTGCTGTTATGGGTGGGAAAAGAGCATGAAAATATTGCAGCTTTTTTAGTCGTTGGGTGAGATTTGGCACATCCAGGGTCCGCAAGAAGCGACATCGGTTGGAGGGGTTCATCACTCAAGGTTTAAGGCTTGTCTTTGGACTTGTACTCTTCCTTGAACTGGGCAGGTGCTGGGTGTTTGAGGATTCGCTGGCCTCTAGTGGTGAAGCTGGGTAGAAGCTCCAAGAAGCATCTGTGCTCAGCTCTGTGCAGGCACTGGGTTGAGGTCTGTGCTACAAGGAACCTTACGTTTTGAATGCTCATTTTGGTTAACGAGCTCCTGTCACAGTTGAAGGAGGTCCTGGACTCCTGTGCAGCAGGCACTTTGATGTTTGCAGTGTCTACTTTAGACCCATTAGAGATAGTCCAGGGATTGCAGGAATCCTACAGCATGTGCATTGAGAACGGCCCATTTTTAGATCAGAGAATCAGGGAATTGTTTGGGTTGGAAGGGACCTTAAAGATCATTCTGCTTCAAATCCCCCTGCCGTGGGCAGGGACACCTCCTACTAGAGTGGATTGTTCCAAGTCCCAGCCAACCTGGTCTTGAACACATCCAGTGTTGGAACATCTGCAACTTCCCTGGGCAACCTCTCCCAGAAGCTCACCACTGTCACAGTAAAACATCTCTTCCTGATATCTACTCAAAATCCTCCCCTCTTTCCATTCAAAATCGTGACCCCTCATCCTATCCCTCCTTTCCCCCACAGAGAGTCCCTCCCCAGCTTTCCTTTTGCCCCCTTTACGTACTGAAAGGCCCCAAGAAGGTCTCCCCAGAGCCACCTCTTCTCCAAGCTGAACAACCCCAACTCCCTCAGCCTGTTTCCATAAGGGAGCTGCTCCAACCCTTAGATGACCTTCGTGGCCTCCCCTGGACCCGCTCAAGCAGGATGATAAATGCCCTCGGTGGGATGTTGGTTTCCTGTGGTCAGTGCAGGTCAAGTTGTGTAAAACTAGACTGCAAGGTAAACCAAACTCAGCGTGACAAAGCAACCACAACTTCATCTCCAAACTGTAGAAAGGGATGACTTAAATTAATATAAACAGTGCTGCCTCTGGCTCTGTTGCATACCTCCCTTTTTTTTCCCCCCCTGTTACTTAGGTGGTGTTTCTGCCTTCTGTAGAGAGATTGGTATAAGCTGACTGCACACCTGAATTCCTAGGGTGCCCTCTCTGCACTGGGTCTTCTCGTAGCACTGCCAGCTTGCCTTGATGCTCCACGGCTTTCTCTGCTTTTGGGCTTGGCTGTGAAGTCTGCCTGTCTGTCTGTCTGCTGTGCTTGTTTCTGCACTTTCCTCTCCCAGTCTGACAGAAAAAATTCTTCAGTGGTGAGAGGCATGATGTGAGATGTAGCTCAAGCTTGAGAGACTTAAGGGAAATTGATGTTGGAATAAATTTTAAAAGATCAGCACCGGGAGCCAAACAAGTTGGATTTTAAGTTTTTTTGGGGGGTTGGTGTTTTTTGTTTGAGATCTTTTTTTGGCACTGTAGTGGCTGTGGCTGAATGGAAATGCTGAGAGACTCCTCTATCTGTCACAATTTAATCAAATAGCTTCCCTAGCAAAAGACGCTAGCTAATAAGCCTTTCTTAATTAAATGCCCATCTCTTTGCATTTTTCTCTCCCTTCTTCAAGCCTGCCTTCCTTGATCTCCACCTTCCTTCCCATATCTCTCTATCCTTAGTCTCAGATAATGTAGTTTGATAAGATGTAGAGTACATTCAGGACCCAGAAGCCACAGTTCTGAGAAGGGACTGGAGGGAAGATGGTTTTCACGTGAGCTCTCGGTCCTTTCTTTCGATTATATTTCAATCTTTGTGACAAAGACATTTGTATTAATCTTGGCTATTGTCATTTTTCTAAGTCACTCTATAAATAACTATTTACACCACACGGGTGCCTCCCAGGATGAGCATTTTGCAGCGTGCCAGAGCAGGCGTTCTGCAGACCGGCAGAAGCTGGGGGCTGATGACGCGCGCTAACGACGGTGGCACCGCTGTTCTCTGTTGCAGATGTGAAAGGGCCACCTACTCACCGACTGTCCTGCGGCCAGTCCCCCTACACCGACACGACAACATGGGAGAGGAAGTACTGCATCCTGACAGACAGCCAGCTGGTGCTGCTCAACAGGGAGAAAGAGGTGAGAGAAACTCAACGTTGACCGCTCAGGATTTACCTTTCGGCCTCGAATGGTAGCAGGAGAAGACAGCTTTTGTCAGCCCCTGGTATTTTGTTCACGAGTCTAGCGAAATGTGTGAGAGGGAGGAAAAGGGGAGCTTGAGTTGTTCTGGGTATGGAGGGTGTGGTGTGCGCAGTTAGAATCCAGCTGCACAGAAGAGGTGACAGCAACCTGTGTGCATCCAGAGCTCTCTCCTGGGGTTTGATAGCCTGCATTTGATAGGACAAGAGGAAATGGTCTCAGGTTGTGCCAGGGAAGTTTTAGGTTGGACATGATGAAAAATTTCTTCCCCAAAAGGGTTGTCAGGGCCTGTCCCAGGCTGCCCAGGGCATCTGGGGAGTCCCCATCCCTGGAGGGGTTTCAAAGCCATGGAGCTGTGGTGCTGAGGGACATGGGTTAGTGGTGCCCTGGCAGTGCTGGGTTGACATTTGAATTCAATGATCTTAAAGGTCTCTTCCAACCAAAATCATTCTATGATTTAAGTCTGTCACTACATCCTCCTACTCTATTGCTGCTTTTCATGGTAGTTAAAGCCACCACAGCTATGTAAACCAACATCCTCAGCACAGCCATAAAGGTAGCTAAAAGCACAATAAAAGTAAGGAAAAAGGAGCTGATTTGTGTCCTTCTTGGAGTGCTGGGCAGAGGAGGTGTGTGCAGCCCTCACACCGTACAGCCATCCTTGCAGCAGACACAAGGGGAAATAGTTTGAGACAGAGGTTTGCCCCCTCTCTTGCTAAACAAATGCAGCGAGGAAGATGGGGCGCCCCTCGGCGTGGATACTCAAAGCTATTACAGCCATCTTTGCTTTAATTATCAAATTACTCTGTGTGTGGGGTGTGTGTGTATATATAGCATGGAGGAGTTGGCTTTGTGCCTCGCTGTGAAGGTAATGTCAATATGGTTAAAGAACAGGCATATTTTAGTGGGTGAAACACTGAATAAACAAATGCTGGTAATTCCCTTCCCCTAGACTATGCCATGATATGGTTTTTTTTTCTCCTGTGATATTTCACATCTACAGACTGTCAAGGAAACGTGAGCTTTAGAAGCATTTGATAATGCTCCTGGGTTTGTTTAATTAATCTGCTGCAGATTTACCCTGTTTAAAAATAAATACTTTAGAAGGAGGTGTAAAATAGGAATGTTTTCAGATCACAAAAATAGATTTTTATTACATATAAATGCCTGTGAATTTGAGTCTAATACCATGGTTCCCTACATTTGGAGATGACTATTTTTGGTTTTGGTTTTTTTGTTTGGTTTTGTTTGTTTGCTTGTTTTTTGGCTGTTTTTGTGTGTGTGTTTTGGTTGGTTGGTTTTTTCCCATGGTTCTTTTGAAACTTCTGTGTATGGCTGTGTGCAGGCTGAGAGTATGAGACCTGGTTCTGCTGTGGCACTAAAATACTATTCATCTCTTGCTGTGATCAGGTTTATTTACAAGGGCTGAGATATTTCCTTGCATAGTGAGAGCCAGAGGAAATGATTTAGTGAAGGTCTTGAGTGATTAGAAGGGAACAACATCAATGCTAACGTGTAGGAGAGGTGAATAAGCATGGGGAAAATGGAATGCCCGTACCATGATGTCAGTTTACCATGTAATTGTCTAGTCTGACAGGACTGTCACCTAAACAATTAATGTATATACTGAGGGAGCTTAAGGACGTGTGAGTATTACTCCTAGAACTGGACTGTACCAGCACACCTGGGCTAAAAGGATGCATCTCATTAAAGAAATGTAATTGAAAATAACACTGCCTCGTATCACAAATAATTATCTGAAGGTGGTAATCATGGGCTTACCAGTTCTTAATTTCTCCTGCCACAGAGTTGAAAGCATTTTGCTGGGAGTAAGATGAGTCTTTCGCTTAGATCTCAAGGAGTTAATATGGGAAGTCTGATATAGTGCTGGTGTATGAAGTCATTATATCTTATCTTTAAATACACTCCTTTTTTTTTTCAGTAGCTGGAGAAATTCCCTATCAGACTATACAGAGCCTGGGCTTTAAGTACAGCAGTTAGCCCCCAAAACATCAAGCAGGAGGGTAAATCTTTGCAGCCTGCTCTCAAAGGAGCCTGCCCACATGATCACCATGAGATATAACTTGGTTGGGGAAATGCTGCATGCAGACGGGCCGGGCAGACATGCCTTGGGTGCAGGTGTGACTCCACATGCTGATAATGCCATTTGTTTCAGAAACTAGGAGCTGAAGTCAGAGATTTGCCATTCTGATTTTCAAGTAATTTGGGACTACTGTAAGTGAAAGGAAAAAAGGTTTTTAGTTGAGAAAGATACACTGAGAAAGGCAGGGGGAGGAGACTCGGTTACATTTCACTTGGCAAAGTCATTCCGAGTTGAAAGAGGCTCCATGGGATGTGATCTACAAGTGAGAGTGAACAAAGGCCTGAGGCAGCACTGGGGAGAGATGCTGGGCAAGAGCGGAATGACTGAAAAGTGTGTAGGAGGGAAATCAAAAAAAGAAAAAGCCCATGGGTGAGACTACAGGTACAGAGAGCCTAAGCAGAAAGCCAGGTGAACGAGGAAGTGGGAGGTTCCTTAAAGAAGAAAATTGGAGATAATGTTTAGAGCCAAATTATTGGAAAGGTGACGTGGGAGGAGGGTTTTTATCAGCCTGAAATGAGGTGCTAGGCAAGGGGAGCTGAGGATGGAGAGGTTCCTGTCCTGAACGTGGAAATTGCTGATAGAGTGAGTAGGTTAGAATTTCTTTGGACTACCAAAGAGCATCTTGGAAACAATGTGAGGGACAGAATGATACCCATGAGTAAGGGGTGGGTGTGGGGGAAGAAGGCAGAGATGGTAAAGCAGAGTGCCCTTGCAGCCGAGAGGGAACACTTGCATCATCACAAGGCTGGTGACATTTGGAAGCTCTAAGTCTGAAGCATCTCGTTTTAGTCTCTGTGCATCTGCTTTGTTACTTCATGAAATAAAAATCCAAGAGGTTTAGGCCACGTGAGATTGAAAGGGAACAGAAATGTCTGATGTTTATAATACTTTGTAAAATCATTAGGCAAGTATGTATGTCAGAGCCAAAAAGTAGGAAAGCATACACAAAATGCAAACGGGCAAATGAAAGGTGTCTTAATTGTTTCAGGTATAGTGCTAAACTTGTTTTCTGGCAGTTAATGCTGTTAAAATGCAATATTATGAATTGGACAGATTTTGAAGACTGAGGGGACAGTTCAGAAATAAACAGAGCAATAAGAAAACTCCTCTCTTGTAACATCCCCCCGCTCCGGATTTATTGTCGAGGCAGTTTGGGTGGAGTATGTTCAAGAGAGATTTTTGTGCTGTGAAGCAGAAAAGTAGGTTGGAAATGACAGAAATTTCAAGGTACCACTTGATCCAAAAATATCTGGAGTTACTTAGACAAAAATAGTCTGGCTGTGTCACCTTGTGCAATGTAGAAAAATATTAATTACTCCACACCTTGTCAACTTTACAAAACAGAAAGAGGTGAGACCGAAGGATGAAGATGATTAATGAAGGGAAGAGATTGATGCCAAAAAAACTAAGTAGAAAGAAAATGAATCCCTATAGGGGCCTGAGAGACAACTTGGCAATTAAGGAGTCGTGAGTGACAGGAGATGTGCAATTCCTACATCATGGTGTGGTAATACCTAGTAGCATCTTCCAAGGCTAGACCACCAGGTCTAGATTGATTCACTTAAAAATCAGGTACTTTTTCTATGAGGAAGACAGTTTCCCAGTGCCAGGAAGGTGTAGGTATTTTCATCATACATGGAGCCTGTTCTATAGGGTAAGGGCTGTGAGGGCACAGGAGAACTGTCAGAAGAATCAGTGCCATTGAAACAGGGAAAGGGATGAGTTAAGTGCTTATGAAGAGCAGTTTCAGATAATCCATTGCACAGCACTTCCACGAGGGGTGTGACAAATGACTGCCTCTGTTTTGGGGCTGCTTTTTAGTCGTCTTTGTTTGTAACTTGGCTGCTTTCAATTTGGAAACGAAGATGAGTAACACTTTTCACTATGTTAGACCTGTCTTTTTTCCTCCCTGAACCCAAAATCTCAAACTTTCTTCTTGGATTTTGAGGTGGTTTTAATCAAGGGCAAAGGATAGTAAAGAACAACGTTCACTGTGTCGAGTTCTACTACTTACCAGTGCTGATGAGAGAGGCTAGCAGCAGGACATCTCTGATGTATTTTCCTCCTCTTGCATCTCCTGTGACAGACACCAGAAGTGGAGTGACGCCGGTGATCCCAAGAGAAAAGAGAAAGAGCAAACACTGGTGCATGGGGCCCCGTGGGAGGTTCTTCAGACACGCCATTCTCAAAAGACTTGTCACGTTGGTATCTTACAGCACATACGTTTTACCTGTAAACAGGAGGTTGTCAAAGCTGAACTCAGTCGTAAGAAAAGATTTGCTTCAATACCCAAGTGAATTTAATTACTTACTTTCCAAAAGCCTAAAGAAATGTTGCGCTGTCGGCATTTTTCAAGTGGATTTCTGTGTCAAAACTGCAGTCAGTTTGTAACTTTCTTTATGAGGTTACAGATTAAGAGGAATTATTTCACTGTGACGTTGACACGATTCTAAACTTCCTGACAGGTCAGAAAAAGTTGCAAGTTCTGGAGCTTTTCCCTTGAGTCAGTCCAATCTTGAAAAATCTACCTGCAGTGAAGAAACCTTTCTTCCTTACGTCTTCATTTGGAAAAAACCTATCTCAGTTTGCCTTTAAGAGGCATTAAATGCTTGTTAAAACTCTTACTCCTGTTTCTTCTGAAATCTCTTTATCGACAAACTACTAGAAATACTAAATACAGGCTTTCTGTAGCTAAAAAGCATATTCAGTGGCAGGTGAGCTGTGATGCTGTTTGAGGGTTTAGAGTCTGAGCTCTGAACCCATCTCTTGTGAAATTTGCCAGTGAAACGTGGCCTGTGATCAAAACTGTCAAGATTGCCAGAAACAGCAACATTTGGACTGTCCCTACGTGCCTTCTTGTCCCAGAGTTATGCTGCTCCAAGTCTGGCCCTGAGCCAGCAGCTTCAACACATTGGCTCAGGGGTGGTTAGTTCCCAGGTTGGTGAAGTCTTAGCAGGGCAAAGAGGATAACAAAGCTGGACTGGGGGGGGTGGGAAACAGCCAAAAGCTTAAATTGCCGTTAGGATGCTGGCTCTGGAAGACTTCTTCGTTCTCTTTGATCCTTTCCTGAACTGCTTGCTGGAGTGGCAGAGGCTGGAGAAAGGTCAGGAAGATGGTAGATGTCTGGCTTGCTGTTTATTGTGGAATTTAGTTGTGCACTTGCTTGGGTTTTGGTGCCAGCCCATTTGTGAATCTGTTTGACCTGCCACAGAGCAGTTTATATGCTGGTTTAAAAACGTGTCCAGCCCCAGCAGAGCTTATCTGCTCCCCGAGTTCACTTTGCACCTTCATGAAGCTGAGTTTTTAAGACCAGGCTGATCTTATATTAAGCAAGAAATACTGGTCCTGCAGTCCTGGAGTTAGTTCATTTTTTTAATCGATATATCTGAAACTATGGTTTTGGAGGAGCATTAAGTTAAAATAACACAGCACTTTTATGTCAGTCTTAAGGGGGGGGGGGGGGGGATGCTTTTTATCTACTTCGCTGCTTTAATCTTGTCCATGAAATTGTGGGATGTTTGTATATTCTGTGGTGTAGATCAAGCAATGTCGCATTACAGTGTTGTTCCTTATACAGAATTACTGAGTGAATTAGTCTCTGTTTTTTCTTAAGCTGCTCTAAATACTCTAAGACAAAAAGCAGGGTTATTTTTTCTGGTGGGGACTGTACTGCACTAGACAAATGCAGCTACGCCGATGAACCTTTTTTTTTAGTGTGCAGCATAACCATTTTTTCCTAGTCTGGCCAAATGTTAAGTACTAGAGGCTGAGTGACCCAGAATTAGGACCTGAGCTCTCAGTCAGTCTTCCTGTTAATGGCTCCCTTCCTCTTTGAAGATAAATCCTATCTCTGGTATGCAGAAGTAGATTTTTTTTTGACACCGACTCCGGTGTGTTGCAGCCTGTTTGCCTTTCCCAAGGACACAAAGGGCAGCATGGCCTTGATCACCACTCTCTTCCTCACCCTCAGCAGCAAGTCAGTGCATCCATAGTGTCCTCTTGACTGTTGTCTCTGCTCTTGTATCTGCTGTTATCAGGGTGGTAGTGCTGCTTTTTTTTTTTTCCCTTGTCAGCATATTAAAAGAATGTTTCTGTCATTACGTGTCTGATCTTCACACACTGAAGATTTATACTTGAAGATACTGAAGATTTATACTTGAAAGAAAAAGGATTATATTAATACCTCAGTTTAAAAACTTGAACAGTGAAGAAATCTACCCCACAGGAGTTGTGTTTGGTAGAGAGCGAGCAAGTAGGTGTAGGTGCAGCAAGTTCACTGAGAAAGGAATCCCCAGGGTGGTAGCTCGATGCTTTTAAGGTGTGTGAGAGCTGCTCTGGAAATAAAGCCCTTACAGCATCCCACCAAAAACATGCTCTGAAGGAAATGGGGAGAGGCAGAAGAGGCAGTGGAGCAAGGGTTTAGAAGAGAATAAGGCTAAATGGAGCCTCCAGATGAAACCCGAAAATCTAATATGTGAGCTAGATTGAATGAATGTGGCATAAACTAACCAAATTAGCCTCTCCTTAACTTCCTAACGTGCTCTCCAACAGAGATTGTTCACCAGAGGAGCTGTGTAAAAACCCAGCAGCAAAGCAAGTAGCCTTTCCAGGATAACCACTGGGGATTTGGGAACTTGTTTTGAAAAATGAGTGCTGTTTGAAGGAGACAAATAGACTAACAGAGTAATAAATAGCATTAAAAAAATGACCTTAAGAGAATGCTAAGTGCTTAAAAGTCAGGAAATGCCAGAACTAGTTTGTGAGAGCCACAGCCTGCTTCTAAAATAGTGCTGTATCTGGTAAATCTTTTACAACTGTCAGTACAAATGAATAATATCTTTTTGTTTGCTATTAATACTCAGTTTTCAGAGATGATTGAAGATATGAAAGGATAATGCAGCACAGGAAATATGCCAGGAGTTTCTATTTTTATTTTTTTGTTAGCTGCGAGCTGGTTTTTACGTAGCTGTGTGAAGATAAATTGCCACGTTGGATGCGTGGCAGTTGCACTGCTGAATCCCATGTCCTCAGCAGAAGTGCACCCAGATGTTTTGGGCACTGAGGGCTTGTGCCTGCTTCCAGCCCCTGGATGCTGCATCTCTCCCTCATCCCCAGGGTTTCTTCTAGCTGTTGAATATAAGGGCTTAAGACAGCCCCAGCGAGTTACAGCTTCCAGATATGGTAACAGGCAGCAGACCAACAGCTTTAGGGATAAACAATTTAGCTCTGAGTTACTAATTGGTGGTAGCAAATGCAGATCAGGACAAATGAGTTACAAGATGAAGCGCAGTAACTCCGTAGCACAATTATCCAGGTCAGAAGGATGGTAACTCCAGTAATTCACCAACACTGAGCTAAATCTAATATCTGAGCATGCAAACACCTGAAAAAGACGTGGGCATAACCATGACTATGAGGCAGGCCAGAAGCAAGCAGGGCATGTTTTCCTCAGACAAGCAGCTTGAACCAGCCACAGGTCTCGGGGAATTCCCAGTTCCCTGACCTTCTTGTTGAGACACGGAAGCATTGTCTGGACTTGTTAATCAACCATCACATCCCACCATGTGACAGTTCTCTGGGGCACATGGGGTTCAGAAATACTGTATAAGGCAGTGGTGGCCCCCAGCTGCCTCCCTGGGTAGCGGGTTCATTCTAGGAAACCATGGTTACCATGGATACAGAACTTCTTTGTCTTTGGTGTGGAGAGAGGGTCTTTGGACACCACCTTTGGTGTCCAGCCTTTCACCAGCTGGAAGGATCTTTGCAGTCTTTTGATTCTCTTCAGGACAATGTGTTTCTTCTTCAAAAAGGTAGAGTGAAATAAGTTTTGTCTCCTGGTGAAGGAAATGTCTTCCTACTGAATGTTCTTATCAGACTAAGGCCAGCTGCCGGGGCAACCCAGATTACCCCTCTGAAGTTTTTGTCTTTTTATATCCAGCATAAGTGTTGCTGTTTAGACTGGGAGTGGAGAGATGCAGCAACACACAAATTCAGCAAGAGAAGGAGGAGAAGAAGCAGCAACTTTATTAATTTCTAGCCCCATTTTCTATCCCCTAGCCCCACAGTGCGATGGGTCAGTGACCACGCATCTCCTAGGGTGAGTGGCTAAAGTCCTACAGCACCCACTGCAAAATATTTCCCCAATGTACCATAAACAGAACTTAGCAAAACACCAGGTGTGGGTCCAGCTTACAAAAGCCATCCTGCTGTTTTCCATAACACGCATGAGAAAGGCAGGACTCTCACCGAATATTGTGAGAACCTGAGAAAATCCCTCTGCCAGCAGCTTTGCAGCATCCACACATAAGCACCTCTCTAGCAAGATGGAGTTGTCCAGGCTGGTGTTTAAATGCAAGTGGAGGGTGGGAGCAAACTGAGTGGTCAAGTTCTGCCCAAATTTCAGAAGAAAACCAAGATCTTCATACATTCAGTACTTTCAAAGGGAATGAACATGCAGAATTTTATTACTATACAATAGTGAATACCCCAAGCCTTTCTTAGAACCTTCTGAGGTCCCACCTTTAGGGTGAGTTTGACTTAAATATAGAAGATACACCCTTTCTCCATGTGCCCAGTATGACCAGCAGAACGTCCGTTTTCCTCTGACATGCTGTAGCCAGTCACTGAATGTGCTGAGACTGCAAAAACACTTTTGCAGGCTCCGAGTTTCTCATGTAGCATCTGACCAGCAGCCTCTGCCTGACTCTCCCAGCACGGAAGCGGGCAAGGCTGGGCAGCAAGGGCTCCGGCACTGGAGAACCAGTTTGGAAAGGCAGGACTGCCTGGTTAGTCAGACGGGTGGGAGGTGTCGTGACTTGATACCTCCGGATGAGCAGAAAACGAAGTTCTTATCCACATGGCACACGAACAACACGGCCCGGTGGCAGATTAACAGCTCTTGGTGTCCTTTCTACGTAGGTTCCTATAGACGGGGTCCAGGAGCCACCACCCGACGCTACCAAAGGCCGATGCCTTCGCCGGACGGTGAGCGTCCCCTCCGAGGGCCAGTTCCCAGAATACCCACCAGAGGGGGCCGCCAAACTGGGTAAGTGCAGACCTGGGCTGGGAGAAGTGGATTTTCCTTCATGGCTGGATGGGAGGGCGCTGCTTCTCCAGCAGCATCCCTGCCAAGGAGCCTGCTGAGCGTGGGTAGCGTCGCAGCTACACGGTGGAGGTCTCGTGACCGTGGTATTGTTTCTAAACGCCTCCAAAAATGACTTTGAGGATTTCTCTGGACGTCGGGGAGGTTATTATGGAATAACAGAGAAGCTGGTCTCGTTGCTGCAGCCAGGAAGGTTTGTAGCTATGTTTGTAAGCTGTGGGATTTGCCACGGAGAGCTGCTGAAGGGAAGGCAGCTTTTGCAGGTAGCTCTAAGTGATGCCCGCTGGTTTTTACAGCTGTTAGGTGGTTATGTTTTTACCTCACCTCGACTCTCTTCGGAATTTCCTTTGCCTCCTATTTTTGTAACAAGTACTGGATAACAGGTTTTTCTGTAACTTACCTCATGCCACTTCAGGGTGCAGTTCCTGAAAGAACCAACCAACTGCCTGCTGCTGTTGGCTATAATTACACATGTCGAAATGCAGGGAAAGCAAAACAAAAGGCAAGTATTAAAAATGACAGACAGAAGCTCTGCTGCAGTACTTTCCCAAGTCCAGATTTGGCCCAGTTTCCCCTATTTATTCCACCCTACCTGTGGTTGCATAAAGAGCGTTATTCCGACTCTTTCTAAAAGAAAGGAAGAGGGAAGGGAGACAGCAACCACACACAAGTGAACTCTTCTTTCTGTTCCCTCCCAATGCAAGAAGCTTTCCTCAGCATAGGCTGATAGGATCTAGGAGCAATTCTTCCATGGTTCAGCTGTAAAAAAGAAACCCAAAACAATCCTGAGCGAGAGTGAGCTACATGGAAAAAAGTACCATGCATCTCTAAACAGAAGAGCAGGCTTGATAACATTGTTATCAAATGTGAAGGGCAGGTAAAGTATTTTTCATTTCACAGGCTCAGCTGGTTTTTTATGCCAAAGAAATCTATTCTGTGTGCCTGTTGCACACAAGTAATTAAAATCTCACTCTTCTAGATAATTCATTAACACGTTGCAACTGTAGTACTTATTTATTGTAGTAATCCTTAACTCTTCCTTATTTGAGGGTAGGGTTTTTTTGGTTTTTTTTTGGGGGGATTTGTTTGATTCTTGGCTTAGAAGCCCAAAAAGAAACAGGGAAGGTCAGGGATTTAGGACAGAAAACCCTAAAATACTTGGGGATGCGTGACACAAACAGAACTCCTGTTGGATTTGTTCGTGGTGTCTCAAACACAGCTCTAAATGATCATCTTGTTTTGCCATATGAACAAATATTCATTCTTGTTTGGAACTAAACCCAGTACTAAACATATTTATACAGTGTTCTAGGCAGAGCACTTACTCCAGGTGGGTGGGTAGTGAGATGAATGAAGAATCCTATTGCAACCAGTCTGCACTAGGCAACACATGGTTTGTGCAGCTTTGCAAGCTAGGAAGACCTTTAAAATCTAGCATTTAAATGCCTTCTTTTTCTATGCCATGTGCAAAAAAAAAAAAATCGTGTAGAATAATTTTTAGATGTCAGTGAGCACCTCAATAGCTGGAAATGCCACTCTTGTTTTTAAATGTAACCTTGTAACCTCTTTTTTTCTTGAGTTGCCATACAGAAGGGATGACTGTGCTGTTTGGGTGTATGCTTTGCTAGGTATTTTGCCACGATTTGAAGTGTATGTGGCATCTTGTAGCATGCTGCTTGATGTATACCTGATGAGAATATATTAAAAGTACAAGAGAAACCTGGATCCACGTGGTCCTCTCCATGTGAGAGCTGCAGCTGTAGTGAACATAGACACGGTAACAAGTGTAGCTAAAGGAAGGTGCCAGGCAGCAGGAGTGGAAGGATGCAAGACACAGGCCAGAGAAAAATTGAGCCATGTCCACACAGAGAGGAAGGATGAGGGTAAGTGGGAGGGAAGGTTGTATACCATCTCTGACTGCAGCGCTCTGGATAGTTCCCTTGTTATCACATCCTGGTTAGAAATGTCTCTTATCATGATTATAGAATTCCTGCTAACGGAAAAAAGGGGGTTGATGGCAAGCAGCAGGAATAGCTTTGTGTCAAGATCATGGGCCAGAGGACAAACCAGTGAAGGAAACCACTGAACATCTTTATAAAGAGAAAGTAATGGGTGGTGGCAGCCAGAATGTATGCCCGGCAGTACAGATAACAACTGGACTAAAATAGCTTTGGAATGGACACCAAAAACTGAAAAGCCCAGCAGGGGCAGCTAAAATATCTAGCAGAGAAGTTGCTATGCAGAGCTGATAAGAATATCTAGCTTGTCCCAGGGAGGCACGTGCGTAACATGGCAACAGTAGGCGTTGCATCTTATGATGGTATCTGAAATCACTGCTTGCAGAAGAGCTCCTTAGGGCTGGCTCTAGAGCAGAGGTTAAGGCACAGCACTGGCATTTGCCTTTTTCCCTAACTAAGCTTGGTGTATCTCTTGTGATTTATTGTTTGTTTGTTTTTTTAAAAGAGTGAATCAGATGATGGAACTCTTCTTAATCTACAGTTACACTTGGTATGAACCACGAAGAGTATCCTATGAGGTCCATCTTTCTGCTAATGGAGCAACTGGGACATTGCCCGTTCCTCAGGGGCTCTGCGTAAGCAGCAGTAGTACCTGTTCTGCAGATTGCTGCAGCATTCTTTATAGCATTGTGCACACATCCTTGTAGCACCGTTCCTAGGAAGTGTGTGGGAGAGAAACTACCCATGCTAGGGCTGAGAAGTTGAAGCAAGAGATGTGTAACTCGCCAAAGGTCAACGTGAAGTCAAGTGCGCGTTACCCAAGGGCTGTTGTAGTCATTCCTGCCATCTCTTTCATTTTTACCATTGCTGCAGGCTTGGCTCAGCTGTTCACGAGGCAGCTGCTGATCCACCATGGTTTTCAGTCCCGGGTGCTAAGATAGACACCAACTTCCACATATTTCAGTAGAGTAGACTGTAATTTGTGCTGGCTCAGCAGTTGCTAGAAGAGCAGCTGAGCCATCCCTTCTGTGCAGGCAGAAACCATGGTGGTCACCCTCGAATGAGAGCCAGAGGGGCCGACACAGAGATGAAACACAAGATAAAAAGCAGTAAGATCATTTAAAAGCTGTACCTCCGGAGGACACTCACCATCTACTGCTAGCTTAGGAGTAATGCTGCGTGCAGAGTTGTGTCAGCAAGCCAGACATTAAATATACGCCGCGAAACGGCCTCGGTACATAATCTGTATTGTTGTAGTAATGCCTCTCTCTGAGTGAACAGGCACACTCTAAATATGTCATGTACTTCCTAGGATTTCATCTTGGCAGCATTCATTCAGAGGTGCTTCCATTCAGAGAAGCTAAAAATGTAGCTGTAATTTCTCTCTAACTGGAGCTTGACAACTTCTTTCCTTCTTCTTTCAATGAGCTAATTCTGTTATGAAGTGTGATCTAAGCCCTGGAGACCAGCATCTAAATGTTATAGGAAGAGGTACAAGGGAAATTCAAGCTGATCTATCTCTGCAATGCCTCCATTTCTCTTCAGATCCTGCTCTTTTCCCTAGCAGGTGGGGTTTTGGGGTTTTTTTCCTGTTAGGGAGATTACATCCTTTGTAAAGGATCATTGTTTATAATAGCTTGTTGGAATTAAAGCATGATTCACATTTCCACCATTCATATGCTCGACAGCATAGTAACAGTTAGTGCTTCCTTCCCAAAATAATCCTCTTCTCTCTTACTCTGCTTCCTTCTCACCACCTGCTCATGCTACATGAAAGTTGTTAAGGAGAATATGTAGCTAAAGTTTGATTCTGGCATCTGGGTGCATCTTTGTGGCACTAAGAAGAGATTTTTTTTTTTTTTTTTTTTTTTTTTTTTTTTTTTTTTTTTTTTTTTTATTATTATTATTATTTCTTTTTTTTTCTTTTTGCTTCCATATGTGAAAATACCAGGAGGGGTTGAAACTGAGGAAATAATTTGGGTTTTGGTGTTTTTGGAGTTGTTTTTTTTTGTCTGTTCGGGGGTTTTGTTGTTTGGTTTGGTTTGGTTTTTTGTTTTGTTTGCTTGTTTGGTTGGGGATTTTTAAATTTATTTTTAAACTATTAGAAAAGAGCATCATCAGGGAGAGTTTTTTCAGATTCTCTGATGCTTAGAAAAGCTCATGCTGAAAATGGCTTTTCTTTTTGTATTTGGAGATGAAGTCATCTGAGAAGAAATGAAGACTGTTTCGCTTGTTGAAACAAGTGAACCCCTGGGTTTTTTTCTCAATCACACCTATGTCTGCTGAATATGAAGGCTCTTGAGAAAAACTTTCTGAAAGCAGCTCAGAGGTGAAAGCTTCTCGTGCAGATTTCCATTTTTTTCCTCACCTTGAGTCAGGAGCATTGAGAGATTTTGGGTCGTGTCCAGTCAGTCTAATCAATGGCAAAGCATAATTGGTACCCCCTACCCACACTGAATACTGATGTGCTGCCTGCTTGTTGCCTTCGCTGGTCTGATTGTTCTCAGCACTGTTAATGTGGCATGTGGATGAGGAGCACTGATGGAATGGTTCTGCCATGCAGACCAGCAGCTAAAGGTGAGAGAGGGGGAGGAGGCAGAGACTCCTTAAACTGCTTTTGTTGCTGACAAAAGTAGCTGGAATCACACAATTAAAGAAGCTGGTTTTTCTTTTCTCTGCCCTCTGTGCTCTTTTTTTTTTTTTTCCCTTCTGAAAATTGCTTCAGTTTCTTGTCTGGAGAGAGAATAGCCACCAAGACTGAGGATAACTGAGACTAAGGATAACTGAGACTGAGCCACCAAATTGGATAAGCAAGCCTTAAACCTTTCAGGAGCTTCTATGCGGTCAACTCTGCATATACAATATCTACTGCATGTCAGTGTCTGTTCACTCTTGCAAAGGTCTCTAGCTCATCTTCCAAACTGGTGCTGGAGCCCTCTTCACTTCCTCAGGGAACCAGCTGTCCTTCAGTCCCTCAGCCCTCCTTGTAGATCATCGATAGCTGTTGCTCAGCTGCTGCCTCCCATCTTGGCTCTGCAGCTCTTCTCCCTGTCCCTTGCTATGGTTGCATCCACACAGCCTTCTGTTACCATCTATTCTTCCTCCTTGGAAGGAATTTCCCATGCCTCGATGAGATCCCATCCCCAGGGTGGCGAAGAATGCCGTTGTGACAACTAACATGGCACTCAGTGGTGCTGATGTGCTGTGCTCAGCACCGCTCACCTACGGGGAAACTGGGCCCATCATAGGGCCCACCTCTCAGGGAAGGATGTTAAGAATCTGGAGATGATCCAGCAGAGATCTGCAAAGGTCATTTTGTTCAGGAGTATATGACCCATGAAAAGAGGCTGAGAGAGCTGGACTGGTTTAGGCTGGCAAAAAAAAAAAGGAGGCTACGGGGTTGATCTGATAGTCTATGGCTACTTGAAAGAGTTGGCAGTAATGGAGCCAAACCCTTCTTAATGGTGGCAGATGATAAAACAAGGGGGAATGGCCACAAACTACACCTTGGGAGATTCAGATTGAGGGATTAAGATAAAGCATGGTACCAGGAGGGCAGTGCAGCTCTAAACCAGGTTGCCCAGCAAGGCTGTAGAAACTTCACCCTTCAAGGCTTTCATGGCTCAGCTGGACAAAGCCACATCTGACCTTATCAGGGTGGAAATTAGGACTAGGTAACCTCCGGGAGTTCCTTACAACCAGTGTTTCACTGGTTCTCTGTCTTACTTTCTGTCCCTTTTTGACTTTCTCTTCCTAACAAGATGTGTATCTGCCTGTTGTCATAAAGCAACTCTAACTTGTCTCGTGCTGAGACATCTCTGATGGTTTTCAGCCTGTTGCTTGAATGAAGTAAAACTGATTCTGTGTCCGTGTCACCCACTTTCTCCAATATTCTTGTGTCTCCCAACCACCAGATGCTGAATTTGAGAGAGAGATAAAGGTCCCTGAGGTACTAAGCTCCTACAGCTTTCATTAAACATGTGTAGCCTAGAGATCGTAGGGGAAGGAGACTGGACAACTGCTGATGAAAACAGTATTGCACTGTGTGCTCTGGTTGGGAAATCAGCACTAAAAGACAGGAAACTAGGTGCCCATACTTTCCTGCTCACACAACTGTTATGTAATGGGCATCCAGTCTGGAATTCTAGCTTGGTGGTAAATCATTCAGGTTGGATTTTCTCAAGCTTGGCTCTCCTCAAGTTAGGCATGTAAATGAGAGGGCTGAGTTTCAAAGCAATTGCACCTACCTCTACCTTTAGCAGCCTTAGGCTTTCTGGAAAAGCTGATTTTGGGTCTCTAAACAACTTCAGGAGTATACTATAGAGCTATTAAATAAAATATACTTTGTAATTCATGGACTACGTGTTTAATTTTGAAATCTGGTGGCGATGGAATGTTGAGCTTCAAACATGAGTTTTACCTTCCTCATCCTCTGGCTTAGTTGCACAGATGGAAGATTTTTATTTCTAGTGATCACCCTTTTTGCATTCCCTCAAGCTCATTTTTTTTTCAGTAAAAATGACACTGAATTCAGAAAATTCTGTGATCAAGGGCAGAAGGGATAAAAATGAAGCACCGATCTGTTCTGGTGCCACATCTGTGCTGCTTTGCTAGTAGGTGACCAGGTAACCGTGCAGAAATCCTGCCTCTGTACTGTTTGAAAAGGTTATGTCCAGAAGCTTGGAAATGGACTGAGCAAGAGGGGGTAAGTGAAGTGATGTCTGGTTTCCTGGCTGCCTGGTATGTACTCTTACCACAGTTCCTTAGTGACTCCTGAGCCCTTCTACGTGGGGATGATTGCACCAAGAAAATACGCAGCCCCTGCTCTTCCTTCAGGTAAAAACTTGGCAGGAGAGAACAGACATTAGGTAATAAAACTTCTAGGGTTATGTCAGTAACTGCTGTTTCTAAGATAAGGTTGTTTGCAGCTAAACCAATCAAAGCTGGACCTTGCTTTCTGTATATTCCAGTTGGAATGAGTACTACGAGTACTTTGTAATTACAGGTTAAGTAGATTTACTCTGTGCTCACTATGTGCTTGGGATCCTTGTGCACAGCTCAGGATGAATACCTGGGAAGGGTTACTCCTCGGCAGGGAGCAGGGGGAGACAGTCTGTTAGAGAGACTGTTTGTGGCCTGGGCACTGAAGGAATGTGCAGTGCACCAATCTTCCCACATTCAGTAAAGATTTTCTTAGGAAAGATACAGGAATTGGAAATAACAGATTTCATGTCACTTCTGAAAAAGAGGCCTGTCCCTTCACCTTCCACATTCAACTTTCCTACAAAGAATATCTGTTGGAAAGGGAGGATTAAAAAAAAAAAAAGCAGTTTACAGCTCCCTGTACCTTAGCTGTAAGGATTTATGATCCAGTATCTGAAGGGGCTACAAGAAAGCTGGGGAGGGACTTTTTAGGCTGTGGGGCAGTGATAGGACTGGAGGGAATGGATTAAAACTAGAGATAGGTCGATTCAGGTTGGACACTAGGAAGAATTTCTTCCCCATGAGGGTGGTGAGACACTGGCACAGGTTGCCCAGAGAGGTGGTGGAAGCCCCATCCTTGGAAGTGTTTAAGCCCAGGCTGGCTGGGGCTGTGAGCAACCTGCTCTAGTGGGAGGTGTCCCTGCCCATGGCAGGGGGGTTGGAACTGGGTGAGCTTTAAGGTCCCTTCCAACCCTGACAATTCTATGATGTGTCTTGATGTAATAGTTTTCCCAAAAGCACTGTCTGCTTTTCCGCTGCGTTGCTATCTGGAAAATACCCATCTCCTGACACCTGGCAGGAATGCAAAATAGGGCTTTGGGTTCAGCCCTCAAATCGTGGGGTGTGTTGTATGGCAGTATCTCCGGCAGGAAGATGGATTCAGATGTGCTGACTTGACTTGTTTGATGCTTGCACGAGGGTGTTTGTGTACACGTGCACAAATACACAAGCGAGGGAGCTTCGCATCCTCCTTTATGAAGAGGCTGAAGGATCAAATGCGTTACTGCCCACTGCCTTTTTCATTTAAACTAGCAACCCTCCATCAGTGGCTTGGGAACTTTACTCTTTCTTTTTTTTTCCTTCTTTATCCTTTTTGCCCTGCTTTGTGCCATAAATCTAAACTCAAAGGTCCCCAGCAGCTGAAAGGTGATACTCTAAGGAGCTGAGTACAGAAGGCACCGTTCTGCACTCGGGTGGTTTGAAAGGTGCTCAGTGGTGGCAGAAGAAGGGGCTGTTGCTGTTGGCTGCGGGGGGGGATGGAGCACGGTGAGCTGCACGGCTCCATTCTTCACCACACTTCAGCCCTGAGCTGACAGGGCTGCTGGAACCCATGCCTGGGAGCCTTTTGTGAGCTGATTCTGAAGCCTTTGGCTCACGTAATAGCAGAAACGAGGGTTTGCTAAAGGCTTTCTGCTTTGCCTGCTTCACTCTCTAGTGCACTGGGTCACGATCCCCTAGCGCTGTGACCACTGCGTGTGATGAGTAGGGATTGTAGCTACAGCAAGATCAAATGCTGAAGATTGACATGCTAAAACTTTGTCTTTAGATGACATTGTTTACCCATCCTGTCCTATTCCAAAATGCAAATACGTGCAAGCTGTGAGTTCCATTTAGCAAATTTACTTCTAAAAATCTCCTGCTTCTGGGCATCGTTAAAGACCCAACGGGCTACACAGGGAAATGGCCACTGTGCAGAACACGTCCTGCTATCACCTGCATCCATGAAAGAGGTTGGGAATCTTGGGGAAAAGCCCTGAAGTCATCTGAAAGTTGGACTATGGACAGTGCAATTTGCTTGCCTTGGAAGGATGAAGAATTTAGACAACTCTGCTTGAAATTAAACCTGACTCCAGGGAGGCTAGATGTTCACAAACAGGATGGCTGTGCCTTGGTGACATTCCCCCTGGGCAATTGGAGTTATTTGTATACAGCAAATTGCCAAGCTGCTATCTTCTTCTTCTTCTCTTCTCCTGTAACGCAAGCAAAGCCAAAGGATTTTGTTTGTTCTGAAGGCTGCTGAAACTTTATTCCCTTGGAAACAGATCACAGGTGCTGCAAGCCAAGTTCCATCATGAAGCAAATTTTATCTTTTTAGATCTTAAGCCTTTTTAGAGCAAAGATTAACAGGGGTATGGATGCATAATCTGAACTTTCTCTTATTGACATATCCATTGGTTTGGTTGGGTTTTTTCCCCTCTTTGTAAATTTATTACTACATCCCTGCCCTCTACTTCCAGCGCAGAGAAAAGATGGCTTTAGAGATTTAAAAATTTCCTTCTGTGAGCATAAAGAGGACTTCAGAAGTACAGCATGTTGTGCAACGTGGTAATTGCTAAGAACTGGTAGCTCTTGGCCCGTCTGGGGCAGATTTTTTTGTGGACTGTGTTTTAACTAAACCTCAGTTTGTTGTGAAGGAAGCTATAATTTTCCTTAAGCTTTCCCAGCAACAACAAGAAAAAGTTACTTAGGAAATCCTTTAGAGAAATCTACCTTAAATCATGCATGAACTTACTGTGGACTGTTAAATTTTGTAGGTTCTCTTTTATAGTTGTTTGATCTTGTGGCAAAAAGTAATTACACTCCACCCAACCATGTACGCTTGCCTTTTTTTGCTTCAGTAACAACCAGCTTAACACTTAATGGAAAATTACCCTTTCTTCCTGCAGCCTGAGTTTCCTTATCTGAAGTCTTGTCTGGAGTTAATTTGAAGTGCTGAACTAAATTTAAAGATGTTGGTGTAATTAAATCTGCTTCAGGCTTCGGTATTAACAGAATTTTGCTACGGAGCAGTCGCTGATCAGTTGATGGGTTTGGCATAACTCGATAGCTGCCTATGCAGATATTTATGGAACTGGATTGAGCGTGTCTGGTGTGAAGGTCTGGTGGAATTAAATACCCAGAGTTGTCTCCACTGTTCAGGGGTGTGCAGGCTCTTAGCTCACTGCTTTGCCACCCATCAGGTGCCTGCCAGGTGAGTCGGTTGGATTTCACGCAGCGCAATCACGTTCAGAGACGTGTTGCGTTGATGGGTTGATCTGGCAGATGTTCCAGGTGACCCTGCAGCTGTGTGGTGGCTCCAGCACGACAGAAATGGTGGGAGCACGTTGCTTAAGGACAGGAGAAGAGCCGAATTGTTTCCACTTCTGCTTCCCCTCCCCAGTAGCAGCCTGGGTGTAATCTGAAGCTGCTCTGTTGTAGCTTTGATCTCACCAGTGCGCTCACAGGAAGAGCGGAGATTTGAACGAGGGCTGGGCGAGATGTTCAGAAGGGTCTGTGTTCCACGCTTCTGGAGTCTGGGCTCTCACATTCTATCTCCTGCTGTTACTTGAACTCCTCCTGGTATGTCTTTGTGTGTGGCAGGGAGGGCTCAGGCCTCGCTGCTGAAAACTATTTCACTTGGGTTGCGCGTTTTGCTGGCCAAGGCACAGCCTCGAGGTTCCCTGTTTCACGTGAGCTACGCGTACGTTGTGTTCCAAGTTCACCCGCCGGGTTCATCCCACCGTCCGGGTGTTCCTGTAGTCTTTTTCACAGCCCAAGCTTCCAACCAAGAAAAATACAGCCCCAATATTTGATGGACAGGGCTGTACCAACAGTGGGAGAAACATGGAGTTCTTCTGGAGGACCATTCCAGTCATGCTGCCAGGAGCTCTGCAAAAACAAGATTTGTGTTAAAGAAGTGCACCATGCTGAATAGTAAAACCATCACATTATTTTATATTAAAGAAGCCTGGGACTGGAGCTTCCATTGTTTGTTGTTGGTTTGGTTTGGTTGGTTGGTTTTCCTTGGTTTTATGTTGTTTCGAAGAGGTTTGAACGAGTCTTTTCTTCTCTCACACCTCCCCCTTTCCTCAGAGCACTTTCTCCTTGTCGTGCTCCGTTGGACGTTCTCATAACAAAGGAATATGGCCACGTAGGGTTGGCTGGTATTATACCACAATAATCACTGAGTGCTGAAAACCTGCACATCCCTGTACTTGTGTCCTGGCATTATGGGTTGTTTTGACCTTCAGTGGGTTTCCATGTGCATCTGAGCTGCTCCTGCTGAAGTGTCTTGGAATGCTCCTGCTGAAGCGTCTCGGAAGGTGTTCAGGCTTTCACACATCTGCATGAAAAGTGCTGAAGAACTTTCTGTTGTTGCTGCCCTACGATCCAAACTTTGAGGATTTTCTTCCCTAGGATTAGTTCTGGTTGAGGATGGCAGAACTTGCTAAGGAAGCTATAATGTGGCAGGAAATCCATTGTCGGTCGTGTATCGGGTTTTTCCATGCAAGACCTTGGGAGATTTGTTTCCCATCAGGCAGTAATATTCTTACATTTTCAAAACAGTCTGCGAACATGAGCTAATTCATCTCCACAATACCTCTGGGAAGTAGACAAGTAGAGTGTGGGGTTTTTTTTCTTAAATAAATAAAAGAAGCAGAGGTTTTGGTGATTCCTGTGCCATCTTGTGATATTTCCTCTCCCCTGAGACAGTGGCATCTCCTGGGGGTGAACTACTTTTTATCGATGCATAAATAAAGAAGTGCATAATGTATGAGATGGCTTAGGTAGTAAATCAGACTTAGCCAAGCGTATCCTGGGATGTTTTGCTAACCTGCTACCCCTTTTGTAAGTGATCGCTCTTTCATAGTACGAGGGGAGGAAAGAATTATAACAGTGATTTTTATCTGCAAAACAGACAAAAATGTTTCAGCGGCACAGCAGAGAGATAATTTACTTAAGAGAAAAATAATAAAGCCACAGAGGAAAAGTGGGGCTATTGAACTCCACTGGAGTTCATCAGATACTCTTATAACAGGCACCTCTGTGTCGCAAGGAAATCCCTGATTCCCAGAAGGAGCCTTGGGGATGGAGAGGACTATACGTTCTAGCGGTGATTAGTGTCCATTAAGATTCAACTTGGTGTCCAGTAAAGTGCTTTTGGCTACAGGCTAATAATTCTTGATGCATATTTGAGACTGCTTTATCTTGTGCATTACCCAGTGAAGAAGAACTGAAGGGGTTTTTGTCTTTTCAGCTGAGATGGAACTGCAAATATTTCCTTGTCTAGCAGCCTTATTTTCCAGTAAGTTGGATCTAATTTAGGTGAGAGTCTGACCATTGAAAGCTCCAGCCATCTCACTAGTTCCTCACCGATGGTCTTTTCCTACTGTTGGTGGCATGGATGGGCTAAAACAGTAGCAGGAAGGTCCAGAGTGGTGGCCACCACCCTTGCTGGCTCAAAGACACCAGTGCTGTGCAAATAACAAGTGTTTTGCTTTTGCAGTCAACTTTGGTACCCCTTGGCTTCAGGTGGTGTTGGGGGTTGCTGGTCTAAAGGCTGGGAAACCCGCATGGAACCTCTAGAGGCTTTTAAATTGTTGGGGGTTGGTGCTCTGGTCCTGTTCTGCCAGTGAGGGTAAGGTGTTAACTTGAAGCAAACAGGAAGGATTTCAAGACCGATTTTTCTTGGATTTTAGAGACTCTGAATTTTGGAAGAGATGTTTTATTCATGCTCCTGGTGAAGCATGCAGTGGTGGGCTGCCCACCCAGCTGCTCTCACCCCTTCTCAACAGGACGGGGAGAAAATAAGATGGAGAAGCTCACAGGTGAAGAGGATGACAGGAAAACCCTTACCCATCACTGTCATGGGCAAACCAGGCTTGATGTGGGGGAAAATTAATTTCATTTCTTGCCAATTCAAATAAGTTTGGAGGAGCAAAACTTAAAATACCACCTTCCCCCAGCACTTCTTCCAATTTCAACCCTAAATTGTAAATTCCTTCAGAGAAAGTGCTCTGAGATGTTAGGAAACCTAATGATGCTCCTTAGTTTCTAAATTAAGTTCTCGGTCCTTTGCGTGAGACTGAGAAAGAGAAACTTTGGTGATTACAGGCAACTCTTCTTTAAATTAATTATTCTGGAGTATGCAGAGAATGGTCACCAAAACACTTTCCTAGTAGCTTCTCTCCCTGAGTGTTTAAAAAATATTCTGGGAGCTGAGTGTCCCTCATATTCCTAATTCTAAGTAGTTCATTATAAATCATTTATACTAAAAGAAATGGATTTATATTTAAACCTTAGATTTTTTTTCTTCCTTTCTTTTCCCTTCCTTCCTTCCTTCCTTCCTTCCTTCCTTCCTTCCTTCCTTCCTTCCTTCCTTCCTTCTTTTTTTTTTTTTTCCTTTTCTTCTTTTTTTTTTTTTTTCCTCTTTTTCCTTTTTTCTTTTTTTTTAAAAAAAACATCTAACTCTGTTTTCTTTTGATCTGTTCTGCTCTAGTGCTTCTGCCCTGCTAATAAGCTGCTTCAGCAGCGGCCTCTGGAGTCAGAAACTGTAAAGGTGCCATCTCTGGAGCTGGCCAGGAACGAGTTAATTCACTGCACATTTTTCTTGCGATACTGGGAGGCAACCTCCTGTTCTTCCAAGTCACCAGGCCCCTTTTTTATGAGCATCAGAATATTCCATTGGTCACAGGATTGGTTATTTGAACAGAAGTCCCGTGGCCATATTTTCAGGGGTTGGTTTTTGGTTGTTGTTGGGGTTATTTTTTTGGTTTGGTTGGGTTTTTTATGTAATCATTATTCAATGTCACAGTCTTTTGGAATCAGCTTTTACTCCTGGCCTTCACAAACTGCATTCCAAACTCCTGAAACTGGGTAGATTTCTAGAATGATTGGCAATACTTGCATAACTTGCCTTTTTCCCCTCTGATTTATTATTTTTCTTAGTATCTTCCTAATACACTGTTCCAAAGTCCTCAGCAGGTGTATCTCCTTGAGCTGCCAGCTCCTTCAGCATTTCAGAAGTCTTATTTTGAGGTCAGTACAGCAAGTTTTAGGGTTGATAAAAACACATAGCAGGACTAAAGCTTTCCACATCACAAAAAAATAATAAAAAAATAAAAATAAGTCTTCTTTGGAAGAAATAGGCAGATTATGGCCTTGATTCAGAGCTGGATCCCAAGTTTTAATTCCTCTGAACCCGATTTAAAAGCGGAGGATTCCTAAATGTTGTGAAATGAAAAAGCAAATGGAAACACAACCTAGAAATGTAATCAGAGACACTTTAAAAAAAAAAGGGGGGGGAAGAAGGAAAGAAAAGCCACAATTTGCCCATTGCAGCACTAGACCTCTTTGAAGGGATGTACAGACTAAGTTCAACATCCTGGTCCTTAATTTTTCCATCTTTTCTGCCATGCCCTGTGGTATACATGGAATTGTCTGATGCTGCTCCACCTTCCAGAGAGATGGTTTCCTGCGGTGCTGTGAACACAGTTGGTACAGGGCTCTGGAATGAGCTGTTCTCTGTAATTACCACAGTACGCAGGGGTTTTTTCTGCAGTGCGAGGGAGAGGAGATAGAGATTGCTTATGAGCTGCTTTTTGCTTTTTTTTTTTTTTTTCCAGAATCTGGCTCAACTGAGATCATGAGACCGTTTTTTTTGCCCTGCTGTTTCCGGCAATTAGGCATTTCTAAGCAGCAGGTCAAACCAATTTGTCTTTTAAAGGGACTATCTTGTTATACTGCTGGTAGTGACAGGGGTTGTGGCTTGGTTTGGTTTCTCCAGGGTGGGGGGGGTGCTGTTTTTTGAGCTCCTCTTCTCTCCCAGCACTAATTGTGGCACAGGATCCCTGGCTGCAGTTTAATGACCAGCATTAGAGGGCAGGGGAGCAGTTGTAGCTTTCTATTATTTATTCTGCAGTGGGTATTGTTTAAACATAGCATTCAACAAGTTCCTTTCCCAACGGGCTGCTGCTCTGCTCTTCACACGGATTTCTCATGTGAGCCTTGGCAGGGGGTAAGGTGACCCAAGTTAGTGTTGCTTCCAGGAGAAACACTGCAAGGGTGTGGGAGATGGTTGCTTAAGAGAACCTGTAGGAGCTCATCCTAAGTAATCCAGCGAGAATCAAGGAGCTGGGTAGCATTAGTGGAGAAAAAAGGCTGAATCAGGAGATCGTGGTTGCAAACAAGGGGCAAAATTAGAGTAAAGCAGGTATGTTCACCCCTCACACGCAAACACACGCGCTCCGAAGAGCTGCAGGAGGTCGGCGCGAGCGCTCGGGCTCCTCGGGAGCAATTTCAGCCTGTTCAGCAACAGGCTGAACAACTTTGCATTCCTCTTGTGTGTGTGCTTGTCTGCTCCGGTCCCCGACTGGCAGGTGGGATCGGCTGGGAAGCAAACCGTGGACTTTTTAAACTGATCCAACTTGACACGCTGTTCTTAGCAGGGCCATTGTGGTGTGTAAGGGAGGTTGTGATGACAGCAGTAGCCAAAAGCAGCTGTTGCCTCTTTATTTTAAAGCAACGCTGTACCTGGAAGTTCAGCTCTCGACACTTCTGAAATAGAAAAGAGCACAGCTCAGGAAAAGGCTTTTTCAGACTTCACCATTTTGCTTTCAAAGCCATAGAGCTTAGCTTGAATTTAAAGGAATAAAAAAAAAACTCAGCACAAGAAACAAAGAAGCTGGGGGGGGTTGGGGGAGTTCATTGTTTAAGTGTCTCTCCAGGGGTTTTTTTGGTACTGCGTATTTTTGAAGCTGTAGAAGCATTCAAAGTGGGGTAACATCTTCAAATACCAGTGCAGTTTGGCAGACACGTTCTGATACAGTTCCTTCTTCAGCTGACAAGAAAAATTATAGGTTTTCTTCTTGCCTGGCTTGCTGTAAGTCCGGATGGTGCGTGCAGCAGTATCAGCCTTTTAAGTTGCCTTGTAGCCGATTTTAGACTTGGGAGTCAGCTGCTTGAAATCCCAGAGTTTTCTCGGCATCGGACGTGTTCCAGCTTAGCAGGAGTCTCCTCCTGCCCACACCCCCTTCCACCCCACCCCGAGTGCTTGCGCCATCTCCCAGCTCCCCCACCCTCCCTTGGGACAGGGAAAATGAAGTGGTAGATGATGTCGCTGTCTGGAGGGAGGACGGGGTGCATCCCATCCCATCCCCTGCGAGGGAAGGCAAGGCGACTGCCCGACCCAAGGGAGGCTATTGTTCGACTCGAGCCAAGGAGCTGAACAGAGCCTCCCGCTCTCGACGGGCTCGGGCTCTGGCTTTTCTGCATTCCAGCCCGTCGGAGGCAGAGACAAGCCAGCGCGGGAGAGGAGAGCGCGGAGGCTACGCTGCCCTTCTGGCTGGCGTGGTGGCAGGACCATGGTAGAGGTGTTAGGATTCCCACAGGATGCAGTTCACAGGTGAGAGATCCCTCCTGCCAGGGGCCGTGCAGAAGGGGGACTCTATTGCTGCGGTGTTTCCAGTGAGGCGGGACTGGGTAGCAGGCACGTAGGTGTTTTGCTGGCTATTTAAAGTGACTGGACTTAAAGGCAGCTAGAAACTTTTTGTTTGGTTTTTTTTTCCTAGTGTTGCATGTATATAGATCAACTCCCTCATTATTTCAGTTTTATGCACAGGATTTTAAAGAGATACTTGCATGGATGAAGGGAAGAGCAGGTTATTGGTACTTCCCTGCTCACTAGCACAGCAATGATGTTTGAATATCCAAACATCATATAGGTGCAAAGATGAGAAACAAGGTTGGTTGCTGCTTTTTGTTTATTGGCTTTCAAAATTAAAAGCCTGGTTCGTCGATACTTAAATCATTAGGTTTGCAGTTCTCCCTCTCCCTGAAAGCCTTTACTTACCTAACCTAGGTCAGTACATTTTTCTGTGACAGTGGATTTCTGGCTACGGCCAGACGTCGTTCTTCAAGGGCACGCTGTGGGAATGTCTTTCAGTGTTTCCTTGTGCCTGGTGTTGCATGATGTTTGCATCATATGATGTTGCCAACCTTGCTTCCTGTCCTCCAGCAAGCGATAGTAAATCAGAGTAGTTCAGGGAAACCTACAGGTTGCTCATAAAAACAAGGGGATTTGTTTTCTTTTCAGTATAAAGGGCACTTGCCTTTATAAATGCTGCTTGCTTTTCCAGCAGCTTTTGGTTTAAAATGTATTGTTAAGTGATAGCAAGCCGGAAAAAATTTAAATTTCATGCCTTTTGGTATAATTAAGACATTTTTCAGTAGCTCCAAAAGCAATGAATGTTGTCTAAGAAAGCCAGGAATGGAATCTCCTGAGTTAAATATAGTTTCTACCTTGGAAACATCCTTTAATAGGTACTGATTATGAAGTCTCCTTAGTCATTTCCCCCCTCATCTGTAGACCAGGGAGAATACTAATTTGTGAACTTGGAGAGACTGCTTTTGTTAGCCTGAACCAATGAGGTTGTTCTGCAGCTGCTTTTGAATTCCATGATCAGAAAATGAAAACCTCCTGCCTTAGCTTTTTTTTGGACAAACACGTTTCTTTCAAAAACAAGCAAACTTTTGGCAAACTAATCGGCAGAGCTCGAGGCGATGCGATCCCCGTTCCTCCCAAGTCTGCATTTAGGTGATTCTGGGGTGGTTACCAGGAGGTACCCTTTAGAATTTCCTGTCTCTTTTTGGAGCTTTTTTCATACGATTAACATGTTAATAGGGCAGTGAATTAAAAATACAGTGCTGGGGAGTTCTGGAAGGCAGGCGTGAGCAGCAGCTTACATTCCTGCAAAGTCTTAGCTTTATCTGATAACTCTGTGGGTGCTCTTGCTCTTTCTCTCTCTAACAATCTGTGGGGAGGGGAAAAACGGGATGGTTGTAACGAATACTTAAGGTGCCTCGTGTCAGAAAGATCTGTCATGGCTCTGTAGAGCTCATGGGAACAAACCAGCTTCGTTTGTACACAAGCAGGAGGAAGGGGCGTTCTGGTACACAGAGGCTTGACCTTCTCCTTGCCATTTGCTGATGTCTGGGAGCAAGAATCACACCAGCTATGTGATCTGGGAAGTCAGAGGATTCTGTGATACAGCAGAATCCAGGGTATGGATGGCATTTGTAAATGGCTCATTGGCATCAAGAGGCAGAATCATTTGTCAGCCTGTAGAGGTATGTACTTTTTCAAAGCTTTAATTCCCCACAAAGGGAATCCTTCCTTTTATCTCGATTTCTTGGATAATTGGCATCAGACAGCACAAATAGTTCGTATAGTTTAGAGTTCTAATTTATAGTTCTGATAGTTTAGAGTTCTAATTTATAGTTCTGATAGTTTAGAGCTAATAGTGGTGGGATCTGAAAGTGGGCCAATGGCAGAAGGGAGACCTCATGATCCCCGTCCACTTAATTTTCTGTGTACATGGTGACTGCTTCTGGTAAGGGAGAAGGAGGTCTGCACAGGAAGTCAGCAAACGAATGATGCAACTACAGTGGGTGCTTACAGCTTCAGTGGTATCATCTCTACATCTGAAGTGGTCAGCAGCCTTTGACTGCCTTCCAGGTTTAATGGGAAATGGTGCCGTGGTAAACACCAACCTCAAAAATTGGGTGGTGGGGTTGTGTAATTGCTGGCTATCGGAGCAGATGGTGGCAGCTCACGGATAGCTGCGGTGGTTTCCTTCCCCAGCTGACCTGGGCTGCTCCTGGGGCAGTTAACCTGCCCTGATCACACACAGCATTGCATTTTTCTTCCCTTGCACCTCAGCAGGGACTTCGGGGCTGGGGGGGTGGAAATGGGGAAATGCTGGGACATGGATGCTCGCCAGAGATGTGAAACGGCTCCGCTGAAGGCCTCTGGGCCACCTTCAAAAGTGGCACCAACCCCAAGCATTCAAAAATGCAAGTCTGGCTTGGAAAAGAAGAGATTGAAAATACTAGTGTTTTTTAAATTCATTTTTCCTGCTTGTTTTGATCCTTTCTGGAGTAGGCTTCAGTCAGATTTTCAAGCTCGGTCACAAAGTGTGAAAGCCAGGTCCTTTTTCTAGAATTAGAGGCTCTTAATTGCTTCCACACTTGTTTGATGCCAGGGGTAAGGGCTACAGGAAAAACAGCAAATACACAAAATACAGCGTAATTCTAATGCCAGCTTTCACAGCATCTCAACGGCCAGTCTTGGTATCTCCTGAGGTAGCTTAAACATGCCGACTGTGTTCTCCAGGGCAACTCGCACCAGAGGGTTGAAGAGAATTGTGTCACTCAGAAATTAAGCCCATGTCCACAAGATGGAAGGCTTGATATGTCCTTGTAAAAACTCCCTCGACTACCCAGCCTCTTACCTCGCTGTTCCCTTCCTTCACTGATAAATCCAGTCCCTAATTTGGAAAGAGATGAATAAAAAGCCCTGCAAGCGCTGCCTTTCTTGTGCAGCTCTCCAGTGTTTGGGAAGGCCCTGGGCCTTGGCAGTCGCCTTATTTTGCTGCTTACCCAGAGATGAACACGGTATTCCTATAAACACAGGTGGATCGGAGTCCCAGGGGGGAGGGTAGGGGTAGGAAATCCTATCACTGGGCAGAACCACGCGTTCTCCAGAATGCTCCTGCTCTTCTGCTGCGCGCTTGGTAAGTGCAAGCCGCGCGCGTTCGGGCTGCTGGGCGCTAGCAGGCTTTTGGTGCTGGCTGGTCACCTGGTATAGTGAATTAGTCTCTTTTTTTCTTCTCCCCTTGTTTTTTTGGTCTGTTTTTGTCTGTGCCACTGAAGGAGGGTTCAACTCCCACCTGATGATGTCAGCGAAGCTGCGGTTTCTTGGCACGGAAAGGGAGCGAGCGGTGACCTCGGGGCGGGTAGAGCTCCCCGTTGGCACAGCACCCGCAACCCTGCTCGGCAAGAATCGCTGGCATTGGCTCTGTGCTGCAAACAAGCAAGTTCAACTTGTGGGAGTGCTACATAAAGCTGTTACCGTGTACTAAACCTTGTCAGAGAGGGTAAATAATGCTTAACTTGCTGGGCTGATAGGGCAGTGCCTGTGTGATCTGACCAGAAGCTAAAGAATTCGTATGGTCAGTAGAATATCAGCTATTGATCATGCTGAATCGCTTCCCGAAGTGCTTGGGAGCCATCTGTGTGAGTCTCGCGCGTTCCGATGGCACCAGAATGGTGCAGACTGAATGATGTTTAGTTTTCTGTCATCTGAAACTGTTTTTCTGAAGATTGTAGTTCTCTGTTATCTATGTGAGCCTGTCCGGTCGTAGAAGGCCAAAGAAAACCCCAAACCAGGCACCACCCAAACCCCAGCCCTCGCCAGGTTTTCTTTCATTTCTTTGCTTGTTGATGTCATCCCACTAAGTTAGTCTAAATAAGCAAAATCCTTCCTGGCAGTTTTCCCTGCTCTGCTTGCAAGTATATGCCTAAGGAAAAACAGTCGGTCAGAAAGTCCCAGCATCTGGATTTGGGCAAAATTCAGCGCTTGCGATGCCGCGAGCTGCGCAAACGATGCGACCTGCAGGGTGAGCGAGAAACATGGGTTTCCTTTTCCATGCCCGACTGCAGCAACATTAACAGAGGGCAGGCTTTGCTGTCCTGGAGGACAGCTTAGTGCAAGGTGTTCCCTTGCCCCCCAAAACCAGCCTGCTCTTTTTCACAGCGGATAGCACTTGTTGAAGTGCAAAGGATTGAGCAGTTGAGGCTTCAAGGGTGGTAATAACCTGTCAGATTGCCAGCCCGGGGCACAGGACCTGTCCCTCTCTGTTACCCTGGGAAGAATTATTTAAAGACATTTTTTTTCCCCATAGTGTTCCAATATCATTTCTGATAAATCCATCATGTCTTACATGCTGCTTGTCTGTCTTTCTAATAAAGCTCCTTTCTGATGATTTAGAAGAGATAAGATTTGAAGGGCCTTTTAAGATCATCTGTAAAATAGCAGTGGTGCTGTACCTGAACCACTGAAGCAAGGCTTGTACCTTCAGGGCCTGCACCATGCTTTCTGGGCAGTTTCTTCAGGTTTTTATTGCTTGTTACTACCTGGAAGACTTGGAAGTACAGCCAGCAAAGCTTCCTTGCCTGGAAATGTTGATTTTTCTAGGACTACTGTTAAGTGATGCAGGTCTGGGGGACTGAAGGAAGGAAACTGCGCTCCTGGTTTGCTTTTTCAGTTGCTTGGGGTTTTTTCAGTCAGCACATGTTAGTATTTGGTTTTTGCCGTTTTCTTTCCAGTAGCTCTGCAAAAATAGTGTTCTTTCTTGACAGCTTTTGTCTTGGGCATGTTCAAGCTGTATTTCTATTTGAAGTTTGGGTTTCTTGTAATTCTTGTTCAGAAAAACGGTGTGATGCTGCTATCACTTGAGACACTGGCAAATTCAGTCTTCACAGTATCCAAGTTCTCAAAATCATTCCCTGTTCCTCTTCCGTATGACTTTAAAAGATGGAAGAGCTCTTGGATTTCTGGGCTGGATCTTCAGACGTGTGAAGCAGGTAATGTAACTGGGCTTAGTGGGTAGGGGATCAGACCCTGAATGTTGATCTTTTCCATGTTCTTCATCCATTCTTCAAGGTTTGGCACCTCTCGGGGGTTCTTCATTTTTTCTTTCAGTCTTAGCATTCAAGTAACATCTCTAATGCTAAGTAACTTTGAACCAACATAACATTTATAGGAAAACTGCTAGCTCAGAAATCCCTTTTTAAATTGAGGTGCTTGTGCCTCGATTCATTTCAAGCTGTCCCTTTCCCAGTGTTACAGAGCAAGGGCTCCCATATCAATTGGGAAAGTGGGGGTGTTTTGTTTTTAACAGCCTCATGGTTCCAGGATATTTTCAGTCTGCTCTTTGTTGTGAACCCTTAGTGGTTTTAGTTGGAGGGAAAGAATACAGAAGGTATTCTTTGTGAACACATTCTTGGGGAAGAAGTCATGGCCTGAATACCAGCATCAGAAATTAAGTAGCCTTTCCATACTGCTTGTTAAATATATAGCCGGTTGTATTCATACTTTAATGCAAGATGTCTGTTTACATGTGGCATATGGTTCACAGTTTGAGAAAATACTCCAGAGTGGATGGCTCTGTAAATAATGTCTTTGCCCTAACTTGGAATTAAATTAGCTTAATGTTTTTAGACTAGTCATTAATAGATACTTACAAACTACCATACTGCTAGCAGTGTAACTTAGCCAAATCCCCTGGCTATGCTGAGGGTACCTGAAGTTAGACAGAGTACAGGAATGTAATGAAAGTAGCATTGGGAAAAAAAAAAAGAACAAAACAGCCCCATGGTTGCTTCATCAGTGAAGTTCTGAAAATCCAGCAGCTCTCCCTAGCAGAAATACTTGTGTCAGAGCTTGTAGTGCTTCTGGTTAGGTCACTGTTTTGTAACGTCGGCAAAGTGTTTTTCCATGGGCAAGTGGACAACAATAACAGGATGGTTTGACCTATGGTAGTAAAACTTTCCTCTTGCTAGCTCTTCTGAGTTTTGGAACTGGCTTGCTTAGGGTTGACATGCCCAAGAAACAAAATGACAGTAATTTGCCTATTCTTCAATTATAGTCATTTTGTAAAGGTCATTTCAGACTGCATCTTTCTTGCTGTACGTGAGCAGCATGGTGGTTCCTCTGTGCTTAGCTCCTTGGCCTCCAGATAGAGCCAAGTTCCTTCCCTTACACAGTGCTGGACGTTCTCTGTGGTGGGGGTTGCAGGTACGTGTCTCACTCACCCTGATGGCTTGACTCCCAGTCCTCCTGCTTTCCTTGAGCATCTCTGTATTACTGCATCCTGGAGGAAAAAAGCTTAGGGGTGTATAGTCTTAGACTCAGCAAAACTTTGTTTTCTGGGTGGGTACAATCATCAGCATGAAGCATTCATCTCCAGCCCCCGCAGCATTACAGCCTTGCAGCAGTTTTGCCAGGTAAACAACACTGGGATCTGGAGAGGGAACTGGGGCAAGCATCCTTCTAAAAAAAACCGTCTTGTTTATGTTGTGTTAGAATGTTCAGGAGGAAGATATTCTGGAGAAATTGAAGGCTTATTTTAAAAGCAGTTTAAAATCCAGCTCCTTGGGAGTAGCTTCATAGGCTTCTGGCAGCTTTTGGCTTTTTCTTTAACCTGAAAAGCACGTCTGCAATCCTGAGATGCTGCGTGTACTCAAAGTAGTTGATTTGCACCATGGAAACATGATGGCCTCTTAAGACAGAGCTTGGTCTTGTGGAAAAGGTTTTGAACCATTGATTACATTCATATAGGCAGTTAGATCTATCTTCACATTGCAAGGTTAAGTCTAAGCCACCTTCTGCACTGGTAAGTGTCATTCTTTGTGTCCAAGTGAAGTGACTTAAGTGAATTTTGTCTGAGAAGCTCGTGACTCAACTTACATGTTTGGCCATTTCTGAAGTGTTTGTCATGGGGACTTGCTGCTGGGTGAAGCATGAGGCCAGGGAGGCTCTGGGGGCTTGGAATAGTTCTATGAAGGCTAGCTCCTTCGGGTTTAGTTTAAACTTGTGTTTCAGCTGCTGAGCTGTTTGTCACCAAGGCCCTGTCAAAACTAAACGTGGCATTATTGGAAATGTCACCTGTGCAAGGGAGCTCTTGCCTCTATTATTATATACCAGAGAACTTCAAGGTTTGCTGGTTTTCTCACCTTCATTTTGAGCCTTTCTGTCCGTATTTATCTTTACAGGCTGTCAGCAGACACAGCTTTCACTACCCCTGGTTTCCTCACTGCTCTGCCTCCCTCCTGTGTAACCACTAAGTTAACATCTCAGCTCTCAGCTGGGTTTGGAGGGATGGTGGTAGTGTTCACTCTGGAAAGTAAGGGGAATTATTACCTTGGTTAAAGATAATATTGCATCAGGGCTGTGGTATGTAGAGGCTGTCATCTTCAGCTGGCTGGGAGTTGTTGAGAGTGAGTGCTGAAGATCACTGACTGTGCTAAAATCACTTCATTAAGCAACCTGAAAGGATAAAATACGAGACAATAACGTGGATGTGTGGGCTGGTATTTCATCAGCACAGTTTCACTTTCCACAGCAGAATGGATTGGCTTAAAGAGACACCTGAGTGTCCCATCACTTGGTTTGGTTTGGTTTTGTTTAATAAAAAGGGCTTTCTGTGCACTCAGTCATGTTCCAACAGGGCTATCCACATCTCCCATCTGATGTCAATCTTCTGTTGGTTTACATTGCAACAGAGTGATTCCGTTGGCTGCTCGCAGCTCCTTCATGGGATTGTGTCATGGTGTTACACCCTGGTTTTGCTTCTGGAGCTTGAGCCAAAAAGTTTTCCATAATCATAAAATACTGGTGAATCCTTCCACCGTGGCTCCATAGTACCCGATGAGTTACTCGGCCCTGTCCCAATTAGATTGTAGCGTGGTTAGCAGGCTGGTCTCCTGTAAAACCACTTCAAGTGACTTTGATTACAGACAGGCATTTTGAATTGTTTAATGCAGGAAACAGAGCCTTTTGCATATAGAATTGACATGTTTAGATGTCTGAGAAATGTTTTCAAGCTAGCGTGCCTGTTCTGTGCCGCGGCATCGGATAGGATTTGAAAGTTGCATTGGGTTTTTCTGCATTGCATTGGGTTTTTGTGGGGCAAAAGGACTTGGATAACTTTTTTCCTAATGGACAGGTACAGAGGTGAGTAGTTGCGTCTGGTAAGTATGAGGCTGGTCCAGGAGAAACAGATGTTTAGTGTTGCTTGTGGATTAACTAGTGCTGCAGCCTTGGCAAGCTGTTTTCTATCTGCCTGAGTTTTGTGGAAAAAGAAAAATTTGCCCTCTCCCAGCCCATTTTGTCCCTGTTCTGAAAGGAGCATTTCCTTTTTCAAATGCACCAATATTCCACCCGTACTCGCTCCTCAATTAACTGTAAAATATTTTAATGAGAATGACTTGGGTGTACGATATCTGATGCCTGTTGCTGTGAAGACATCATCTACTGACTATACCAATATCCATCAATCAGTCCGTCAGAATCTGTCCCTAGTGAAAGCAAGATCTATTTCTCCTCGTCTTCTAAGTGCCTCACGCAGAGAACATTAATACACCGTGATTTATAAGACTACTGCAACTTTGTGCTTACAAAGCAGCTGCATCAGAAGGCATCTGTGCTCTATTATTTGCATATATTATGAATTATCATTTACTCAAATTCCTGTAGAAAAATCAGAGCACTGGTGCTTCTGTGTAGTTTGGCTCACCAAGGATGCTAATTCTGAAAGCCATAGGGTGACAAAGCTGCTTAGCTTCAGAGGTCTCAAAATCATAACTGTAGGAGGGTGACATTTCTGACAACGGCAGAAAGGAGCAGAAGCTCAGTGGCTGACAGTAAGGCAAAGAATTACCAGCTGGGGATGTGTACAGGTTCTAAAGGGAGTCGTTTATATAAGAGGTTCCAAAACATAAGGGCTTGGTTTAATTTTCAGCCTCGTGGGTTCATCTTCTTCTGGAACCCAGGGGTGAGGGAGATGAACCCCAGCACGCTGAAGGAGTTTTCCTGTTTTTTCACCTGCTGTTCTGTATGGCAGAGATCAGCTGCTTCTTACTCCTGCTTTTTGCCTTTTTTAATTACTGCTTTGCTGATTTCTCCCACCTCTTCTCTATTTTCATGTTTTGCCTACTTCCGCTCTGGTCGATAGAGCAATTTGTATCTGTATTTGTGTTGGCTCGACAAGCTTTTGTCCCACCCTAGGTAGGTCTGGCAGCATGAAAAGAAGTCTGTCACGTTTTGAATATTCCCCTCATGCTCATTTGCAGCTTATCTCAAAACCTGTCTGTCCTGGAGAATTTGGACAAGGCTTTTTGAAAGCTTTTGGTAAGCTCTAGAGCACAAGACCTGCTTTTTTGGGGGGGAGAAAGATAAATTTAAGCTGCTCTTTGCACTGTTTCTTCTGCCTGTGGCGAGCTATAGTGGGAGATTTCCACTCCATCTCTCCTGCCGTTGTGGAGCAAGTTTAGTCTCTGGTTTTCTTGCACAGCAAAAGGTTTAAAAATTGCAATCAATGCTACAGAGCAATTTCAAGATACTTCTGAAGTGATTGTTTGAAACTGAGTATTCAAAGGTGGTAACCAGGTGGGTATTTCTGCTGCTGGAGTTGGATCATGGGGAGTATCAAAGCATGCAGGATGTCAAACAGTGCCCAGTGGTGGGGAGACCAGGCTGGATACATTTATTCCTGGGACTAAGGAGCAAATAGCTAAGCACAAGTGGAGTTAAGTGTTGGAACAGCTTACCAAGGGCACACGCTGGCTCTTCATGTCTTTGCAGTGTCTGTTTACAGTCAGATGTCTCATTTTCTGAAAGATGTGTCTTTGTTCAACTAGAAATAACGCGATGAATGGATGAGAGACACTGGGTGATGCTCTTAAGGTGTTCCAAATCAGGTTAGACCGTTGTAATCATTATTTCTGCATTTAAATTTAGTGCATTTGGTGTTTCTAAATGCCAGTGCTTCTTCTACATCTATATATGGCTTTAAAGTTCCTGCATTTCTAACGAGGGTATGTTCATGACTTACTTTCTTACGAGGACTTTTCAATTAATGCTTTTGTTCGGAGGCACATCTTCACAGTCCACTGCAGGCAGGCTCCCTGCGTGGTATTGTCACCTGTCAAACCACAAAGAAAAAAGGAGACAAATAGTAGGGAGGCATTTAAACAGAATCACCCCTTGCCCACCCCCTGTGTTGCCCCAGGAAGGTTAATGTGCAGGAGAGGTCTGCCTATGAAAAACTTTCAACGCTCTTGCAGTTCCTAGTTGCATCCCCCTGCCTGACTGAACTCCATTTTTTACCAAAGGTTTTTATGTTCCCATATTTTTAAGTATTCCAATAAACCAGCTTCACATTTGATATTTATTATACTTTTCCTGTTATCGTGCACATTATGAAACATTGAAAGGGATAAATAAAGATAAATCACGATACCAGACGAGGCAGCTAGGGGGGAAAACAGGATCTGTACGCAATCTGCGCTCCTAGGAAGGATGTGGAATTGGTAAGCATTCATGGGAAATCAATACTCTTAACTTAGTTTTCTCTAGAACCTATTATTTATGGAGTTAATAGTTAATATTGCAAATAAAACCAGTTTTTAATGGAAGGGCAGGCCAGTGGTTGTGGCACAGTATTTGTTTCACAGAAAACGAAAAGGAAGAAGGTGGAATTTTTGTTCCATATTGGTCAGCTGGGTAGAAGAAAGTAGCTAGTTAATCCTTGGGGTTTGGTTTGGGGTTTTTTTTCTTCTTTTTTTTAAATTCCATCCTTATTGCAAGCAGATTTACACCATCAGCTTGCTCAGTCTTAGCTCCTGGACAAAACGTGAGCCTCCCACATCCGGAGTAAAATCTGTTAGAAAAGCTCATTTTGTCCTTAGATGGAAAATACACCTGATGTCTTTCTATCGTTGGGTTTTATATTACATGGGAAATGTTACACCTGATGTCTTTCTA
This sequence comes from Todiramphus chloris collaris, assembly GCA_025345505.1. Classification (NCBI taxonomy): domain Eukaryota; kingdom Metazoa; phylum Chordata; class Aves; order Coraciiformes; family Alcedinidae; genus Todiramphus; species Todiramphus chloris. The sequence continues at coordinate 4,275,395 of JANVCC010000034.1, forward strand.
TCATTGGATTTATATTACGTGGGAAATGTTTCTGGTTTTCTGCATCCCTCTGTTCACGTTGGGGATGGAGGTGGGCACCTTTTCAGTGTGAACGGGAGGGCTGCTTGCCTAAGTCTTCCAAGCTGCTGCGCTATCTCACCCCTGTCCCATGTTCCCTCATTAATTGTGAATTCTTTATAGCATCTGCCCTGCCTGGCAGGTGTTTTATGAAAATATCTGTCCTGCACAAACAATGCTTGCTACAGTTTGTCTTAGTAATTGGAATTTTCTTCCCTGCTGGGACTTGATAGCTCTTTTTTTTTTTTCCTTCCCTTCGTTTGTTGCACGGTGTCTAATTCTTCTCTTTGCTGATCTAATGGCTTTTTGTTGTGGCCGTTTGGGCTTGGGTTTTACTCGGGGGTCAGCAAGTGTCCTGGTTTGTGACAGGGATTGGCAACGGTGTAAATTATTTAAAGTAAAGACAGGTTCAGAAGATGGTGAAACAAAAGGCAGCTGTCTCTTTAAAGAGTGCAGTTTGATCACAGCATCAGCTCCATCCCCTGAGGACAAAGGCAATTTTGATTTGTGGGGCCCAGGAGTCCCTCACTTACCGGGATTCGTCTCTGCTCGTGCATGTGGAAACCTGTAAAACTCTCTTTTGTGTAGAATAAATCATATGCTATAAATCCTGTACAATTAAACGTGACCCTTCATAAAGTCCCAGTGACAAGTCTTGGTTGCGAAGCTGCGCGGAGCAAGCTGGCAGTCTAGACACGGCAGAATTATTTCCCATTTATCCTATGTGTGTGTGAAATAAATAACCCACCGTTAGCACCGATGACTTCTCCGACGCCCCGAGAGCGCGGCGCTCATCCTGCCTCCTTCCCCTTGGCCCTGGTGCAGCCGAGGGGCCGTGGCTCTGCCTGGCGCTGAGGAAGAGGAGCAGCCCCCCTGGCTCTGCCGCCGCCGTTCCATTATTGCCGATCAATGCTGCCGCCATGCAGGAGGAGGAGGAGGAGGAGGGGAGAGGGAGGGGGGGAGCTTCCTCTTCACAGATTGATCAACCTGCCATTGCACGAGCAAATTCATTGTAAGGAAGGCTGGGATGCCGTTGTAATAGCTGGAGCGGGAAGGGGCTCGTTAAACAGGGGGACGCAGGCTCCTTGGGAGTGGGGAGAGTATTTAAATTGCCTCTAAGCTTGCTGGGTTTGCTTTTAGCATAAAGCATAATACCTGAGCTCACAAACAAAGCCAACACTACGAGGAACGACAGGGATATCTTTCTTACACTTAACTGATGAGCTATTGTGCTGACTTATTTGAGCTCCTTCAGCACTGAGACCTATTTCTTCTTTTTGCTTAAACTGATTCCATCACAACCTGCTCCCCCTTTTGGATTGGAAAACCAGATTTCCCCCCACTCCCCATTTTTTTGCCGCCTTTCTGTTCCTGCTTGGACTGAAACCTGACACAAAGGGATAAGAAGTATCCCCCTAACTGCTCCCACCCATGCCTGCTTTGTCAGTACGGGCTGTCAGATGTAGGGTTGAGAGAACCAGTCAGGATCATGCTCTCGTGTTGTCAGTGTAGACAATAACTGGAGTACTGGAATCCCAACAGCATCAGCTCCTCCCCACCCTTCCTGCCCTGCTTCGTTCACTTCTTCTTTTCTGTATGGAAAAGTTTTCTGGCTGGAGAATGAGTCTTCTTTCTCCTGGGGATGTGGCCGAATGGCTGGATAGCAGCACGGAAGATGAGAAAAGCCTTCTCTCGTTTCTTGGTACGGTAGGGTGCTAACTGTCTTTCCTTACTTATTTATTTTCAACACTTTATACTGGCAAGCCTTTAATACTTTCACGGGCGTTTAACTTCTTCAGTACTTCACTTACCTGAAAGTAGTTCTTTTTCGAAGCTTTTCAGCGGTGTGCAATTGTTAATTGTTTGAAATCGTTGCAAACAGAGTTGGGCAAAAAGATCAGGTTATAAAGATCAGGTTATAAACGTGCACGTGCCACACGGGAAAGAGTTTCTGGACTAAACAGTTCCTTTCTGCTCTGGTTCTCTGCCCCGTGCTGTCGGACCAGCTGACAGCTCTGTTCGTGCAGCCTACTCCCAGTCGTTTCTGTCGGCTTGCCTACAGCTTAACTTCTCAACTGTGTGATGGTAGGGAGATAAATCAGTGGAGACTGCTGAAAGCTTTCTGTCTCAAGAGAAATGTTTGGGTGCACTTGGAATAAAAATGTCAGCTAAGGGATCGGGTAATTCTCGAGCCTAGAAATTAAATCTAGGAAGCACAATCGAACAATCCCGTGCTCTGTTTCTGGATGCTTGCACATTAGTTTAACAGCATGCAGGTAGAAAATTGGAACTATTCTTTTATTTATAGTTCAGCGGAAATACCACTGAGAGGCTGGAAGTGTTTTAAACTGAATTCACACAGAGAAGCTGGAGATTGTTCCATCTTCCCCTTCGAGCTGGTGCCGTGTCAGACTGTTGTTTGGTTTTGTTCTTTTAATTTCAGTTCATTCCATCTCTCTCTTGTGCTCAGGATGCAGTCTGTTATCTTTCCATTTTGATAATTTCTAGGCACCGAGTTGCTCCGATGGGCTGCTTGATGTGTGTGCTCCCCTTCTCCTTTGCATGGACTAATTAAAACAATGCTCGTTGTGATACCTGCTGTGATATCTCCTTGCCCCCCCCAGGTGCAGTAGTCTCTGTTGCGGATCTTTGTCGGTCACTCGGGCGACAGCCAATCCAGATGCTGGTTTTGTCACCCTGCATCCAGACCACAGCCAGGTACCTGGTGTGGCTGTGCTCCTTTGAGAAAATAGTTCAGACTGGTCTTTCTGTGGTAAGCAGTTCCCTCACTTGGCAAGTCCAGAATGTGGGAGGAAAGTAAGGGACTCTGACAGAGTCTGCTTTGATTTGCTAACACTTCATCGCTGTGTGCTGTGGTCGTCTGTGGAATGTCACCCCAGAAACACCAGGAAGTATTTATTCATCCTGAAGTCTGAAGGGTGTCACAGAGCTGGGATATTTAAGGCAGCCTTTTTTGCCTCCAAGTACATTTTATTATTTAATTAATTTATTTATTTCTCTTAGAGAGATAGCAATTCCCAAATGGCATCTTAACTCGGGGGCCATATTTAAGGTTCAGTGGCATCCCTGAGATGCCATTGGGATTTTTTCTTTTTATGTGTCCATAACAATCATTCTTATTGCTTGGGGGCAAAATCCTGCCATGGTGAGCAAAAGGTACTGAAGCTTAGAGCAGCCTTCTGGCCCATCGAGAGGAACAGGGAAGAGCTGTCAAGCTTTGAGGCATCCAAGAGCCAGTCGCTTGTGAAAATATCCCGATAACCAAAGCAAAGGATCTCTTTTTAGAGAATGCCTCAATTCACAGCCCTTTTGCAGAGAGCAAAAAGATTGGGTTTGAAAGCTGTGGCTCAAGGCCGTTGTTAAATAATGAGGATAATAAATATTGATATCACACTAATGTGTGTCTAAGTCATAAGCCTCTAAACAAATTACATTGCGGGAACGACTTACCATGCATCAGCTGATCTGCGTTAATTGTCTGTGTGCAAGCTCTCTGCAGCAAACACAAGGTAATTTGAATTAGCAGGGGCAGTCCAAGATCATTATGAACTAACGAGGACATCAACATCTCCAGGTCATGTGCAGCAGCTCCTTGTGTCTGCTTTTGTGTTGGCAGAGTGGTCCAGGCAATTTGTGTCGCTGTGCACAGAGCCGGCCGTTAAAGGAGGCTCTGCGGGCTGATGCACGGGGAGGTTAGAAAGGGGCAGCCGGTCCCAGCTTTCTGTGGCCCTGCAGATCCTGCTGAGGATCTGTTTCAGTTCTGACTCAACGTTTGCAGAGCTGGAGGATTTGTTCCCCCACCTCAAGGCAAAGGGATCAGTGCATTCCCAGCTGATGTGTGTGTTGCTAAATGCCACGTAGGGTTCCTCGGAACATGCTCCAAATAAAGCAGTTGTGAAAGTCGGGACTTGGAAGGCAACGATTGTTCTCTCCTATGATATTCTTGCCCTTTCTTCCAGCCTCCTCTGTGTACTCCTCTGCTTTGCATGTTAGGTCTCATCTTTCAGATCGTAAAGTCCTTTAGGGATCAGTGCCTTAAATGTCTTTTAAGTGACTTAAACTGTCGTTTAGGTTGCTTGCTACGCACCTTCCGAACCGGGCACTATTTCAATCACACCTTTTTTTGTATGCCAGCACAATGCACGTGTCTCTCAGCAACAGAATTACCTGTCTGCAAATTCAAAATCTTTGATATTTACCTGGATCATCTTGCAAGACTTGTCTGATCAGCTCAATCCCTCGCAAAGCACGCTGTCTTCTTTTGCAGTCCCTGCTAATGGACTGGCAGAGGTTTTGATCATAATTGGCACCTAGCAGTTGTTTGAGGATGGAGTTCTATAGCCAGGGAGCTTCACAGGGTTTCCTTTTTCTTTCCCTTTCCAGGCTTTTGTGCACTCCAGTGTACTGTGACTGGGGTGTATTCTCTCTGATGTATCTTCTTGCGGTGTTTTTTTTCCCCCCACCTGCTTGTCCTGATAAACGTGGAAAAAGCTATCATTGCAAGTTCCCATTTTCTTCTTTAACTTATACCTTGTAGAATTTGCATAATGCATTTCAGGCAGAACACGACCTTGGACTTCAGGACTTAAAAACAGATCGGGGGGGATTTTGAGTTTGCTTTTACCCTAAGCTTCTTACATAGGCATTTAATTAAATTTTTATGATGGTCTGCGAATTGGGCCTAAGTCTGAATTCTCCCCAAGTGAGCAAAATGAGAGAGACTGCTTACATCAAGATAAAACAGTAACGTTTTTATTTGCTTTTTTATGAGGCTTCCTATCTCATTAAGTAATAGTCATCTGAAAGATGCTGTTCAGACATTTCTACTTCCTCTTCTTGTTCCTTCTTCTGTATCTCCTAACGCTTTCTATCTGCCTGCTTTTTATTACTGTTGCTAATTTTGTCAGTTGGTTTCTATGTTTACCAGGGTAGAGAAAACCATGAGTAAATACTGCCTGCACCTAACAACATCTCATTCTCGTTAGTGCTGTCACAAGAGCTCTGTAAACAGCCCCAAAGAGACGATGAGACCAAAATAGTCTCTTTTGTCTTAATGAAGTTGAGAGTCCATAAGGTTAGTGGATGTCTATAAGCTGTACCGATGCATTGTGAACTGCCTTGGAGCACGTTGGATTTCTGTACGTGTTGAAATTCTTGTTTATTTTTAAAAGGTTCTGAAAGGGAATTAAATTCTCACATTTGAAGAGGCTCTGCACAGTAGTTTATTTGGAATGGAAGGACTTCAGTTAGCATCCCACTTGATGAACGGTCATTCATGCGTGTAAACCAGGTTGTTGGGGTTTTTTTTAAATGACATATATACTGTGTTGGGTTTTAATATTTTTTTTAATATATGTATGTGCACAGGAGGAGACCAAACCTTTGGGGTCAAACCAGCACCTTCCTGGTTTTTTATATGCTGTGGTAGGTGATCGGCAGCTCGTAATGAGAATGGTTAATGAAGATGTAGCAGAGTAGAAAGGGAGTATCTCTCTTTTGGTTTGTTTTCCTGCTCTGCCGGCTCAAAGTTTGAGGTACAGAGTCATAAACAAGCTCGGTAGTTCCTGCTGTTGGTGAAACAAATATCGAATCCCTGTCTCTGTAATAAACTACTCAACTGGTGGCTGTGTCTTTGAGTAACATCTTCAAAACCTAGCTGCCGACAGCAAACCCAGAAGTGCTCCCACTCCTCCAAGCTTAGCTTTGAGCCCTTGATTTCTTCAAGTGTGCTTGTAAAGGAAATACTGAATCACAAAAAGTCAAGTGCTGCAGGTTTTTAGTCTGTATTTCTTTTGTAGTTAATCCGTAAGGCTAATTGGCCTTTTGACAGAGTAGAAAGTAGTGCTGAGGCCTTGAAATCCTTTAGTCCTTTCTAGTCCATCGCCACATCCCCAGAAGGGTCTCTTCTCTCTGTCCTCTTTGAGAGACAGTTGTCTACCCCATTCTTACAAATCTTCAATAACAACAATTTTTTTATTATTATTATTTTTTTCAAATCCTTTCTCCTACAAGAAAGCTGGGGAGGGGCTTTTTAGGCTGTGGGGCAGTGATGGGACTGGAGGGGATGGATTAAAACTAGGGATGGGTCGATTCAGGTTGGACATAGGAAGAATTTCTTCCCCAGGAGGGTGGTGAGACACTGGCACAGGTTGCCCAGAGAGGTGCTGGAAGCCCCATCCTTGGAAGTGTTTAAGCCCAGGCTGGCTGGGGCTGTGAGCAACCTGCTCTAGTGGGAGGGGTCCCTGCCCATGGCAGGGGGGTTGGAACTGGGTGAGCTTTAAGGTCCCTTCCAACCCTGACAATTCTATGATTCCTCAAGGTACTCTCTTATTTTCACCCCCTAGGATCTGGTTATTTATCTGAGGATAATTGCTTTAGTACAAGTTTATTTTAGAAGTAAATAATCACCCACCAGCCCATAAAGGGTAACTTAGTTAATTTGCATGTCTCATTTTCTCAACATCCTTCTTCCCTCCTGTGCAGGGTTTATCCCACTCTGACAGTGTAGGTAGTCCAGCCAGGTTGCATCTTGGTGAGAGGCCTCTTGGCATCAGTGTACCCAAGATGTATGAATTTCTGAAGGTAAACATTCAGATTGTTTGTCCCCAGTGGTAACTATCGCTGCCTGAGCGCTACTGCCTTTAAAACAACGACAAACTTTCCTTTAAAAGAGGGCTGTAGCACGTGTAGCTTATTGATCCCTCCTTCTGCCAAGAGGCTAATTGCAGGATTGCTTGATGGTTCAGCTAATGCTCCCAGCAGCAGCAATTCCCGTTTTCTCCTGGGGAGTGCCAAGGTAGCTACAGAAATGGGAGGGGGTGGGGGAATATTTGGATGGGGTTGGGTTTTGTTTCAACTGGGGACACTTTAAAGGGAGAGCACCCGAGAGGCAAGCGTTGGGAGGACCTGCTGCTTGGTAACTGGTCATACTGAACTGGTTCTGTGCTTTGCAAATGCCTGTAATTAAGCTAGACTGGAGAGGGGGAATGAATTCATTCTTTTTATGAATCATATTCTCTATCTCCTCTAGTCACGTCATATCAGGATGTGTGCAGACAAAACAAAAGGAAGTCCTAATCCTTGAAATCCTATTCTACCTTTCCTTTGTTTTTGTAAGCAGTTGATAATATACCCCAGCAAGTCTACCCCTTCCTGGTAAAGACAACGCAAGGATAGCAAATAAAGATTTGGGAGAATTCATTGGAGGATGGAGTTTTTTAAACATTTTTTTTTCTCAGTTCTCAACAGAGTATGTCTTGGGAAAAGAAATATTAATTAAATATTTCCAGTAGTATGACTTGTTGGTTTTCAGCGGATGCTGAATGTAGCCAGTCCAAATGTTGCACATCAGAGGAAGGGATGCTGGAGCAGAGAACTGGTCTGGTGCTAAGCCTTGTGTCCTTATGAACTACTGAAAGCCACAGTTGCCAAAAGGCTGGTGACCAGGCCAGGAAGTTTATAATGGAAATGCAGGACCTGCCAGCCTGGAGTGGATGGTCTGAGCTGTCATTTGCCGTGACAGAGACCAGTACCAGCCCCTTACGAGTAATGCCAGACCAGAGCTACGCTTGCCAGCGTGCTTAGCCTTTTCTTGCAGCTCCAGGTAGGTCTTCGGGGCTGCTTTAGAGTCATCTCCTGGACTTGGTAAGCAAGAACTCAGATCTGGAAATGTTCTTGCCAGACCTGGCAGGACACAAGCCCGATCTAAAAGGTGCCACAGTCTTGGTGCAAGTTCCACCGAGACCATGCAGTGGCTTCATTGCATTGCCCTTTGCAAAATCACTGTCACCCCGGCAGTCTTTGTTTCTGTGACCTTCTTTGCAAGTTCAGTAGCTGAATTCTTCTCACTCTAACCCCCGAGGGTGTTTCTTTGTTCCTGTGTTTTCCTTTTTTTTAATTCCCCTCCTGCCCTTCTCCAATCATTTCTAATTCAGAAAAACAGAGAGTCCTGCAAAGCTGGGAGGTTTGTTTCATCTCTACTTCTTCCACCCTGAGAAGAAGCTCTTTGCAGTAGAATACAAATCCCCCCAACAGCCAGCTTTTGGATTCCAAGCAGCCAGAGCACCCAGCAATAGGAGATTCAGCTCCAGTCCAAGAGTTGCATCCTGGCTGGAGGTCACCAAGGCTGTGCCGCTGCGGCCCAGGCAGTTTGCCTTCAAAGGAGGTCAGTCTTCACCACTACTCCTTGTAGTAAGTGTTCCACAGACCTGCCTCCTGGCCAGCAAAACAAGCTCTGCTGTTGCAGAGGGTAGAGAGAGTGGTGCAATATGAAGATGTGAAAAGAGACCTACCTTCATCGTATCCTTGGGCAGTTCCCTCTTCAGAGGTGGCTGCTGCTGCTGCTGAGTAATTGCCTCGGCTAATTGGTAACTATTTCTGTGCAGTGTGTAAATATTTATTTGGATAACGGTTTATTTGCATAAATCTGTATTTACATAAATACCACGGTGTATCACCAATATATGAGGGAATAAATCAAAAATGTCCCGTGGGGATGTCTGCAACTCATTTGTTTGATGGATTTATTGGGTTTTTTTAAGGTTGAAAAGGGGACGAGCTGATCTGTCTACCTATTTTACTTATTTTTTTCCCTTCCCAGAAATTATGAGTGGATGAAAAAGGTTTCAGAGTGTTTATCCGTAAAAACAATGTGATTTAGCTGTAGTCTTGATCCCTGAGAGTGAGCAATGCAGAAAGCAGTTGTAATTTAATACTAAGCTGGTGAGAGGTGCATTGATTTTTACAGCAGGTGAAGATTATGCAAGAGTAGCCTCTGGCTTCACTTGGGCAGCAGGAGAGGGAACTGTCCAATTTTTTTGCCCGGTGGTGACAGTATAGATTTTTTTATTTTTTTAGCCACAACTCAGCAAAAATACTGTTCTAGGGGTGCCAGAGCAGATTGCTTTAGCTTTTGATTTCCAGGTAACACAGCTCGACAATTTTGCTACATCGAGGTCTTCTTTCTCCTGGGGACTGAGCATGTTTATTCGCTGCTCTTTTCGGGTAGAGAAGGGAGGGAAAGGTAGTTTAATTTTCAGCTCATTGCAGGCACTTTGTGAATATTCCCTCTTCCCTTCCCCACTGGGTAACAAATCTGTGAGGGTCTGAGAATGGGAGAAATTCATGTTAGTGATGGCATCTCAGTGTTTTATTTGCAGAGGGCTTGAATTAAGTGGATGTGTCGGGAAGAGGGAAGGCAGGGAGACCCAGGCACGTCCTTTGTTGCAGCTTTTCAGCCCCATTTGGTTTCAACTTAAACTTTTTTCCTAAACTTCCCCTCTTGCAGAACCTATTGTTGCAAATAGTGGGAGAACTCGGGCTCCTCTTTTCATTTATGACTCAGCAGAGTTAGCAGACTGTGGTAAATTACCGAAGCAGCTTTGATGTGATTTTTTTGCGTGTGAGAAGTGGAGAAAGCCCAGCCTATTACATTACGCATTACTATTGGGTGTAAAATCAAAGGTGCTTGCTTTAGTCCCCGGCTCCAAGCGAACGTATCGCTCCCATCTGGGTTCATCACATTTACACCGAGAACAGCGGGAGCAGTCGCTGAAATCCTCCGTAATGCAGCTCTTTGGGAGAGAGGTACTTACAGGTGCTGCAGGAAATAAGTTTCCCTTTGTCGAGGTGGGAGGAGGAGGAGGATGAGGGGGTAGGAAAGAGCTCATCTTCAGATCAAACTACCAACCTCCGCACGGGCTCCCGAGACCACGCGACTGACCGCTGCTCAACCCCCTTGGGCTGGCACTGGCCCTTCTCCAAGCGCTTTGTTCTCTAAAGGTGCCCTGCCAGGGACTTACCCTCCAGCGCTGGACCAGGTGATGCCTCCTCAGCTCTGAGAGAAGGTGCCCCGTGCTGCTCAGCAGCCAAAGGAGAAACCTGCCCAGGAGTGGCATTGCTCTAGGGCAGCTACTGCGAGCTGTGGCAGTCGGCGAGCGGCCGTGCCCTGCCCATTTTCCCGTGGTAGCCACATTGTGTGCCAAGACTTTGTTTGCCCAGGTCAGGAGGCTGCTCTCCCTCTTAGCGGTCCTCTCCTCAGCGGTGGTTACGAGCGGGTCGCGAGGCTGAAGGTTAGCGGTCTGCTCTGTGAAAAGATAAATATCTACAGTGCGAGACACTCAACACTGCAGGGTCCAGATTTCCGAGCCTCTCGTTCGGTACGCTCCATTTTGTCGTTCTTCAAGCATCCCTGGGAGATACGGGTTATAACTCTGGTGAAATCAAAATCCAGTGTGCAGAGGCATCACAAGTAACGTTATCCCTGAAGAAGGCTTCTCTCATATATTTATTTTTCCCCCCCCTCCGGTTATTTTGAGGAAAACACAGCTCTCGTGGCACCAGCTGGCTGTCTATCTCTGCAAAAACCTTTTTTTTTTTTTTTTTTTTCATTTTTTTTTTTTTTGCTGCTGTGAATCAGGATACACAGTGAAATTTTCTGTAGCGGAGGGAAGCCGGCAGTTGGGCGTCTGTTAATAGCCTGAAAGTAACTAATGAGGATGTGCAGTCGGAGCGATTGATTGAATAGCTGCAGTCCTGTGCCTTCCTTTTTCTCCGCTGGCTCGCTCTCTCTCTGCAAGCGCTGGGGAGGGAGGGGGAACCGAGAGACCCGGCGTTCTCTGAAGTGGAAGTGGCACGGATCCCCAGGGCCGGGCGGCCAGCGATGGAAGTTTAAGCTGCATCTGTCTCTTGAAAGGAAAACGGCAGGAGTCAAAATGTCACTGTCTGGAGTCACGGCTTGCCCCTTTTCTTTAAGATTCAGAAGATAACAATGGACTTGCTGCTAGGAAGTGATTTTTTTTTTTTTTTCTTTTCTTTCCCCTCCCCACCTTGGGGGATGTTTTGCGAAGCTGGATTCCTTTAAGTCTGGCGATTGAGCTAGAGATGGGCAGCAGTTGTGATAAAGGTATCCGTATGTCTGTGTATCTAGCTATAGATTAAAATGCATCTATGTACAGTATATGTGTGCGTGCAGAGATCGTTCATAATCTGTCTCCTTTATCATGCTGTTCTTCTAGTGTTTAGACTAGAGAAAGAGCCAAGTGCATCTTTTAGGAAGGTTCGTGCTCGTCAGATCAGCCTGCATGGATTTAAGATGCCAAAGTCGTATCTTAGTAAGGTCATATTGCCAGAATGAGGAGAAGCTGACCTATTTTTTTTTTTATCTGCAGAGATATATGTGTCATATTACCCGGGCAGCTACGAGTCTTCTGCTGCCTGCATGGTTTGAGCAAGCAGTGTGACGGTGCAAGACCGAACTTTGACCTTTGGCAAAATTGTGCTCAGCTTGACTAAAATTGAGCCTCCCCTTGTCTCCAGTTTAGTTATCTGTTAATTACTGCATTGCTTTCAAAAGAAAGAAAGAAAAACCCGTAAAGTTCTCGGAGCGATACCTCGGGAGCAGCGGTAGAATACTGAGTGTGTGTGGTTATTGATCCTTAGTAGCACTTTTAATTGCCTGCAATCAAGTCAGATTCACACCCTTGAATCTGTCAGTGGCCGTGCCATTGGAATTTAGGAAGTAAATAAGATAAATAGGTGAGTGTAATTCAGCAGTTCAGCAATGCATGTGAAACTTTGCTGAGGCGTCTCTCCTACAGAGCATAAAACCTGACTGTTCCCCACCCCCCCGGGTACCCATTCACCTTCTGTTTTTTCTTCTCTTCCTTAGAGGTCCCAGCAGAGAGATCTCCTCGCAGACGGAGCATCTCCGGGACCAGCACCTCTGAGAAAACCAACTCCATGGATGCTTCGAATACTTCTCCTTTCAAAGTGCCAGTAAGTGTGCCTTTCCTGCAAAGGAGGAATTTTGTGCATTGAATAGGAGGAGGAGATTAAAATATCACAGTGTACAGCTAAGCTTGGGGGGGGGTAGACAGAGTTGGGGGGGTGTAGTATTTAGTTAACATTTCCAGTTGACCAAGAGGTATTGCTGTCAACTGTCATGTTTCATCCATGAGGTTTCTGGTGGTAACTTGCTTATTTTCATTGCCTTGATCAAAAGCTGCAAATAGTGAAAAATCAGTGCTAATGTGGGCAGCGACCTATATAAATACTTTTGAAGTCACCGCCGGGGATTCCATTACATATTCAATTCTGACTAGGAAAGAAGTTCCTTTCAGCTGGCGATTGCATGTTATTTTTCCCTCGTGCCAATGAAGTACATAGGAAACTGAAAAGGCTTTATGGTTTATTCGGAGGCTGGTGGAATTTCTGCAGGTGTGTTAACTGCTCTTTAGCTCTTCGGCTTTTGTCGTGAGCTTGGTTGGTTGGGAGCCTGCAGGAGACTTTTCCAGCTCGAGTCCAGGTTTGCTTGCTTGTGTCAGTCTTTGGTCAGGGTATCCAGGAGTGCAAGGGCTTTTCTATTATTAGACCGAGGGCAAATGTCTCAAGTGAAGATGAGGTGCTCAGTCATTTTTTAACGATGTTTGTTTGTGGTTTAAAATGTCTCAACTTGAATATCAGAAATCTTTTCGTACCCCTCTTTATTTTTGGCAAGTAATTTGCCTACTTTAAATCCCAGAGAAAACCACAAGAATGATCTAGTGAACACTGGGGGGTTTTGTACATTCTCTGTGGGCGTGAGTGTCGTGTCTGTACCTCAGCATATATGATTCTGCTTTGCTTTAGGTAGCTCTCATCCCTTTTAAGCACTTTCTAGCTCACTTCAGATCCAAATGTGTGTGAAACTTGGTTGGTTTTTTTTTTCCTTGAAATCCTACATTGTGTCATTTTAAACGTAAATAGAAAAACAGTCAAGGATTTAATGAGAGCTATTTAAATTCTAAAAGGATCTGATCAGAGTATATGGAATATATGGTGTTTAAAGCAACCTGTAAGCTCGTGATTTATTGGGATTGAAAAGGAGCCCAAGGAAGCAGTGAATATACTGGGTATCCATACTTGGTCCCTTTTCAGAGCCCTGGAGTAATACAGTTTGGAAGGGACCTCCAAAAGCCTCTGATCTATCCCTCTCCTCAAACCTGCAGCACCTAATCCCGGGTTGCTCAAGGGCGTTCTCCAGTCAAGTGTTGAAAACCTCTGAAGATGCAGGTTGCACAGCCTGACTGGACAGCCTCTTCTGATGTTTGCCTGTCTTCACTGTGAGGAACGTGTCTTTTGTAAAGGCTTTCTTTCCAGAACAGAACTGGAGCTTCTGATGTCTATGGAAAGAACATGAATTGCATTTCCCTCTGGTTCAAAAAGTGTCTGAAGTAGCAGTTAAAGCAGAACATATTGCTCAGAATATATTGCTTAGCCTTGAGAAGAGAGAGCTCCGAGGGAATGCTGTAGCAATCTGTGTACATACCTGATGGGAGGGAATGAAGACGATGGAGGCAGTCTCTTTAGACAAGGGACAGTTAGCACAAATTGAAATACAAGAAATTCTATTTAAACGTAAGAAAAACCTTTTTTTTTTGAGGGTGATCAAACACTGGAACAGGTTGTGGAGTCTCCATCCTTGGAGAGATACTCAAAAGCAGACTGGACACACGGTCCTAAGCATCTTGCTCTGTTTTTACCCTGCTTTGAGCTTTGGGGTTGGACTATGAAATCTCCAGAGGTGACTTCCCACCTCAGCTATTCTGTGAAATATGCTCTACCACCTCAGGGAGCTGGTTTTCTGGGTGGAACTTGTGGGGGAAAAAAGTGTCTTGGTCTGGTTGATTGTAGTCACAAGAACATTCTGTTATGTCAAGTTATGCTGAGAGTTATGGGTTTTTATGCTGAGCCCATGGTCCATACAGTTCCAGGAGGATTTCTGAACTCAGAGAGCCTTCAAAACTTCAAGTTATCTTCATGCATAAGAAATTCTCTGACGTCTTTGTCTGCATCTATAAGTAGTTGCCCTAGCCTTTAGATGTGTGCCTGCATTGTCAGAGTCTTTGTCTAACAACTGCGAGCCACATTTCAGAAGTGCTTGATTGCTATCTGCAGTATTTATTTTGCATGCCTCCTTTTTTCCTTTGTTCCACATTTCTGTGCAATTTTTTTAACGTTGATCCTATCTTTGAAGTAACGTGTTAATGTTTCTCTAATTCTCCTCTAATAGTTCTCTGATACTTCTTAGCTCCTGCTCCCTTTCAAAAGAAGAACCTTGGAGAAGTTTTTTGATTTCTCCTGGCAGTGTGTTGGGCTTTCAGGACTCTGGCAAACGGGCTCAGGAAAGCAGTACGTGGCTGTCTTTCTTGCGCATAAACCAGCAAGGAACCCCTCGAAGCTCCTTGTGCCACGTGTAGCTGGTATTATGCTGCTTTGTCTGTCTGGCCACCTGTATACCCAGGAGCAGAATGCACCCTTCTGCTTCTCTTACAGGGACAAGGCTTCTGGCTTTGTAGGTTCTGCCCTGAATGGCCCATTTATGCAGTGCTGCTCCTTAGCAGGTTGCAGTGCAGGTGGGAGCTGAGATCACCCTCTTTTAAAACATGCCAACTTCTGAGCTGTTTAAAAGAGCAAGCTGCAATTAGAAGTCAGATTGCTTAAGAAAACAGATGAGCTCAAGCCAAATACCCTGCAATAAAATACCCTGTTAACTTCATGGATTGGCACATGTCGAATAGGTGGGTGGTAAGCTGGGGAGGAATCGTGTTTCTGCCTTTGACTGAGATGAAGAATTTCCCATCTCTCAGAGGTAGGTGTGATGATTTGGGCACCTTGTGGAAGTCTCAGATCAGCAGCCTGAGAAGAGCTTCAAGTGAAGGATGTAAGGAGTGCCTACAGGGACTTCAAATTTGTGCGTGTGAGGTCATCTTGACAGGGATTTATTTTACATATAAAGGAGATGAATAATATGAGATCTCTCACTTGTGTTTTTCCAAGCACTGCCCCCTCCATCACAGGTCCGAGGGATGCACCGAGGTGCTGTCTCTGTGACCAGACTGGGCATGGACCTGACTCTGTGCCACACCTCTTCTGTTCCCTGCTTGGATTTCTAACAGAAAGCAGCTTAAGGCAGGGGACGGCTTAACCTTCTTCCATACTGATGGCAAATTATGCTGAGATTTTCATAATAAGTTGCTTTTACAGCTTTTTAAGTTTGCCTCTCAGAAAAGCTATTTAAAAGCTGTCTTCTCAATAGGACAGTGGCTTCCAGCATGTTCTGTGCAGGGTTTTTTTTTTCCCCCCTTTCAAATGCCAGGCAGTGGTACTCACTCAGAACAAGGCATCTGTTTTTTTAATACTGCTAATTGGCATTTGTTTAGCATCTGGAATTTTGATTCATAACAGCTTAATGGCCTTTAAGCAAACATTTCCTTGATGAGGCATTTTTTAAGCAGTCTCTTCCGTGGTAGCGGTCAGTGAAGGATTTATTTTAGGGGTGTAACTTGTAAAGTTAGGAAACTCGCCGTCCTGCCTCCTGCACGTGCACTGGAGGAGCAGACGTGTTTCAATTTATTATTGTGTGAAGAGTAGAATTTCAGTAGATAGAAACATACTCTTCCTCAGGACTCACCCGTACACAGACCAGCGTGAGGTTGATGAGATATTGGAACAGGTTGCCCAGAGAAGCTGTGGATGCCCCATCCCTGGAAGTGTTCAAAGCCAGGTTGGATGGGGCTCTGAGCACCCTGCTCTAGTGGGAGGTGTCCCTGCCCGTGGCAGAGTGGCTGGAACTTGATGATCTTTAAGGCCCCTTCCAACCCAAGCCATTCTGTGATTCCATGTGCAATGTTTGTTCTGGTTACCTCCCACCAGAGGGGAATAAAGTGGATTGTGCTCATGCTGACCTTGCACAGCACAAGGCATTCTTAGAGAGACAGGAGCTCTTGGTCCTTGTCCTTCCTTTTCCTTCCCCATTTCCCCAAATGCTCTTGTCTGCAGTAGAGCCATTGTTCTCCATTCAGGTTCAGTTGTGTTAATTGCCATTTGATCATTTCCAAACATCTCTGGGAGAAATAGTGAGAGAGAATGGAAGGGCACAAAAGGTATGAGAGTGGGGATGAGCAAGCGCAGGCGGGTGTCTTCTCACATCTAGACAGATGTGTGCCGTTTATAGATACGCCTGTATAGGAGAACTCTTTATTTTTAATAATGAGCATTATTGGACTGAACAAATAGGCAGGCAGACGGAACTGGCTAGAAGTAGGCATCGTGACGCATCGGTGGGCGAGAAACCAGCTTTTCCCTTCCCACACACACTATGTCCTGGCAGAGCATCTCCGTCTCGGCGCATCCCGTTCCCTACTGTCGCGCTGTCGAGCGCCGATAGCTCTGCGGCAACCCCCCGTGTTCTCTCATTGCTCTGCTGGTGGAATCGAGGGGCCAGGGTAAATAGGAGACCGTCCGAAGCTTTGACCCTCCTGCAGGGATGGGGTAGAGAGGAATCCCTTAAACTACTCTGCAGACTCGCGGCGCGCTCTCCAATTGTTGCTGCTTTGAGTTTGGGTTGTTAGTGAGTTGTTATTACAATTAATATGTGACTCATCCGTGTCCACTGGCTATTAGGAATTAAAAAAAAACAAAAGGAGACGAAGTGCAAATGAGATAGGAGAGCCAGAACACAAGGTTGGAAGTAAATAAAATGATTTTTATAGGAACCCTGTGTGCATGTGATGGGAAGACTGGTACAGATTGCCTTCCTTGGTGTGTTGCTAGCCGAGGGTATAATTGGCTCTACAGAAATCCTGTCTGCCTCTTTGCTCTTTAAGAGTACAGCTAAATGGAACAGAAGACAATGCAGCTACCCTAAGTGAAGGTCAAAGCTTGATGAGATCTCGCGGCTGCCCAGCCTCATCTTTTATGCAGTCAGCAAGATTGTTGCATCTCCAGAGCGCTGCTCGGCTACCGTCATGCTGCCAGGTTAGGACAAGGCTGATCTTTTCTGGCCATGTGACCCAGTGGCATACGAGCACGCATTTTTAATTCTGCCTCAGCACCAATGCAGAGGTGGGGTTCTTGATTTACATGAGCACGAGGTGTCGCGGCATCTGTCCTGAAACACGGGCTGTGCTCAAACCTGTCCTTCCTATTGTGAGGTTAACACTTTTCCATCCACTTTCCTCTTATTTTCTTTCCGTGACATGTTTGTTGGAGTCCACTTTGATTTTTTTTTTGGCCTGTGATGTGATGGCTGAGGGTTGCTGGCTATTATTCCCTGGGTTTGGTGTTGGGATACATAAAGGAGTGATTGGCTGTCTCCAGGATGCTCACCAAGTTCTCATCCGTATCTTTATTCCGGGGTAACACTGTTCAGAGGCTCTGTAACCTTCCCAATCTCTTTCTGCCAAAGTGGATTTATTCATTGCATCAAGCTGGAGCGTTGGAGTCGGGTGATGGGTACCCACTCTGTGACGCTCTCTGGGGGACCTCAACGGCAGCAACATTTTTCTCATGTTTGGTATAAACCTGACTTTAATTCCCCTGCGCTTAACGTAGGGGAACTGTGAACATGTATAGCCTTAAACACTGGTCACAGTCCAGTCGACACTGGATAAATAGTATTTAAACATTTACCCACTCACCCTATTCTTCACCTCCAAATCATGGCCTAGTCAAGTTATGCAGAGTTTAATTACTGCATCCTCTGCAAATCAGCCCTCCCGGCCCTTTTATCACTTCTCTCGCTCTTCTGTTTTTAATTCCCTTCAATTGATTCTCCAAATTCTGGTACTAAGGTTCACAGGAATGTGTGCTACCAGTTTCTAATTGCTCCCAACCCTTTGTGTCATTTCTCTGTCCTCCCTGGCCCTCGCTTCACCTCCTAATTTAATATAGCTCAGTGTAATTAATGTGCTGTTTAACTTTTCTTCCAGATCATTAACAGAGATGTTAAACAGAAGCAGCCATGCCACAATCCCACCACATCCCATTGGACCCTTTCTTCTACCTTGATACCTTATCGCGTGTCCTAATTACTCTTCCTAGATACTCCTGCAGCCCGTTCTCGGGTTTGTGTTGCTGGCTTTGACAAAGCTCGTTTTCATTAATTGTTCTAATTAGTATGGATGCCGTGTTATCAAAAGGTGAAGGGCTGAAGTGTTGGGCTGCTTACTGGCTACGTGCCAGGGGAGTGAAGAGCCAGGGTCAGAGAAGTTTCTGCCTCCTTCCTGATGGGAGGGGAAGAGAAGAAGGCAGCCGCTTGGCTGGTGGTGAGGTGGGCTGGGGGGCATGGCTTCTCCACCAGCATCACGGGCTGCAGCCAGTTGATCAGCCACTCTGAGAGACCCAGGTGACCTGCTTCTTACCGTATTTGTTGCTTATCTTCGTTGTTCTGTTGTCCTCTAGGTGGACTTTCTGACCTTTGTTCCTTAATTCCTGGATAGGGGCTTTTAAGGAGGCTCTGTTCCGATGCCGGTGCCTGATGGGGACAGCTCCCGTGGAGGCAGCAGCCAGTCTCCGCTCCCAGTCACATCCATGCTAAACACCTTGCTGGATTGGGATCTGAAAAGCTGATGTAGCTCTCCCCAGCTATCGGGAAGCTCATGTTTCCTCATGAATTTTTTAGTATGATTCCCAGTGACTTGGAAATTTGATTCCTTCAGTACTTTTGACTGCGCATCACGCAGAGTACGTGCAATCTTGTGATACATTTTATTAATAGGTGTATTATCAACGTATCCCTGTTGTGGTATCCTCTTCATTTCCTTAGTTTTCTTTTTACTGTTCTTAAACTTGCTCATCCTGTTCTGCATCCCTCCTGTGACCGTAAACATTTTTTCATTGGGAGGTTGAAATTGTTATCTGGCCAAATCTGCAGTGCTGTCCCATCAGGGGAAAAATATCTTCCTGATCCTTGCTGTTGATCAGCTTGTGTCCTGAAGCATGATAATTGCTCACTCTTGTTATTTTTAAACCTGACTAATGCAGCTACATATGTTATTCTTCCTTATATAAACACATAATCCTTTTTTAATCTTGCTGAAAAAAAATTTGTCTGTATAATATCTTGCGGTAGAGAATTCTACAGGCTTGTTTAGAGATAGCATTAGAAAAGGTCTCCTGACAATCAGCTAAATGTGCTGCCTCTCACGTTAAATTGCCCCTTGCTTTTCTTATGTAACAGGGTGCAGGAGGATCTTAGGTAATTCCTATTCTATTTGTTTTTATACATCTGTAATCCCTTCTTGCTTTTGTTTCTAAAATAGTTGGTCTTTCAAGCATCCCCCTTGTAAATCCCCCTCTTGTCTGCCTTTAATCAGTTTATACTTCGGGAGTTTGGTGTCGTTCTGGTTTTCTTGCTGGGATGAGAAGCTCAGAAGAGAGCGGTGCATTAGCGTGAAAGCCACGGCAGATTTACATAATACCACTTCACTTTGATTGTGCTTTATCCTCTGTTTGTACATTCCAGCGTGGGTTTCATTGTTCTCTGCCTGTGCACAAACCACCTCTCCAGTGCCAGTGCCAGGCTTTTTCTGTGGGCTGGTGGTGGGACTGGGCTGTTGTAGGTCACCATCTTGGTTCTTCTGTCACACCAAGGTGTCTGTGCAGTCGTGTTCGTCTGATTTGCTGTTGTGCGAGTGGCTGAAGACCATTTTCAGAGGTGCTGATATTTTAATAATGAGTGTTGCTGGGCTCAAGCAGACTTGGCCTCCTTGCCAGTTACGTTGTTCTGCAGGGGATGGTAAAGTTCACCGTGTTTGCTCCCAATTCCTGGAATGTTCTGCTCATTGGATCTTCCCATTTTACAACCTGGCCATCTTCCCCCGTTGATTTGCTTCGCACAGCTTTACGACATTACTGGCTCAGGAGAGCTTTCTCACTTGGCTATGATTATTTTTTTTCTTGATAGCTGCCTGTGAGCAACTGGAGAGATAAAACACGTTGTGTACTAACAACACGCAGGGGCTGGGAGTTGGTTCTGCCGCCTTCCCTAGTCGCTCGAGGGAAAGGGCTGGATGGATACGGAGAGAAACGGGTCTCATCGCTCTGCACATGAAGCTGCCCACCTGCTGGTATGAATAATGCATCTCATCGAGAACTGGAAATGTCCAAGATGTGCCCCGAGCCCCCGAAAGGCAGCGTGTTTGTCCCCAGAACCGCCCGGCACCGCGTAGACCGTGACCCTTCATTGTCCCCCGCCTCGTGATCCGAAACTTCCGTGGAAGGCGTCGCGTTGTCGTCGCTGGATGGTTTGTGTTGTGTGGTTTCATTAGTTCACAGCAGAGATGACCGGTGTTTGTTACGCACGGGCTGTAAGAGTCAGCGTGTCCGCAGGGAGCGTTAGTCACGGAGCTGAGCAGTTCCCACCTGGGCTGTCGTTGAACGTATCGGGCGGTTCGTGCACCGCTCTGCTGAGATTAAGGACAGACAGACAGACAGTTGCTGTCACCTTTGCATCATCCCTCAGTTCAAAATACCTGGGGCCCAGAGCTTCCCTCCCTTAGCTGTGCGGCTCTGGAGGGAAGCTACAAGCGCCCGCCGAATTTATCCCTTCTCCTCTGGCGATTTCTTCTTGGCAGAGAGATGGAGATGAGTTGCTTCGCTTCCAAATGAGATGAATAGGTTTCTCTGTGGGATTGAATTATTTTTAGGTGTTGTATCGTTGGGATTTCTTACCCGCAGTGTTTGATGCTCGTGGCTGAGATGATGAACCTGCTCTGAACCTTTTCCATGTGCCTGTTCTTCTGTGCTCTCCCTCGGCCCCTCTCTCTGCTCCATCCCTGCTCCCCTAAACCTAGAACTCTGAGGAGAGTTTGTACCAAGCTCTGTCCCATGAGGTGTGGACCATCAAACCTGTCTCTTGAGGGTTTAAGGCACAGTTCTTCTATAGTTCTTCTCTCACTGGACTCTTCTCTCAAAATACCACGTTTACACTTTTCAGGCTGCACCCCAACGAATCCATCCTAGCAAATATGTTGTACTTTTAAAATTAGGACCGTGGTCTCGTGATTTCTGGTAGTTTGGGTAATACATTTACATCTTTTTGGCCGAGGGTGTTTGTTTAAGCAGCAAAATTCCCACTGTTTTAAAAAATGTTCCATGATGATTCTTAAAACCCAGAAGCTTCGTTACATTCGGGTGGAAGAACCAAGCAGCAGTGTCTTTTGTGTTGAAATCGGCACTTAAGAGAAATACTTGGACAATAAGAAAGGAAGTAAGGGTGGTTTTGTCTTTTTAACGTTACAAGCTACAGTTATTAGAGAAGAAATCCCTGCCAATGCAGGGAAAAGGGGAAAAAAAAACCCTTTCAGTTACATGCTATTGTTGCAGATAAAAAATAAACTCGCAGTGCATCTTGTTTTTTTTTAATATCCGCGTTCAGCAGTTAAAAGCATTTCCTTTGGCAAATAGAAGGCAAAAAGCTCGGCTCGGTCCTGGCATGTGCGGATTTTATCCCCTGCTCCCAGGTTGTCCATCTGTAAGCCCTGGCCCTGCAGGATCTGCCAGCAAGGTGCAGAGAGCAAACACTGCAAATGTTTTCAAGTCTTTTGAGAATGCCCAATAGGTACCCTCTTTGTTTGAATCGTTTTTATCCCTGAGTGTGTTCTTACCCATATATTTTAATCTATTTTTTTTTTCTGGTCGACTCTAGATAGCCTTATTCAACCCCAGATAGCATATTTGTTTCATTAGGGGATAGATTATGTTCAATTAAACCAAGACCGTGCTTCACTAATGTTCGAGCCATGCCAATTGAAAACGGTGCCTGCACACACAAATGAATATCCACTGCCTCTCTCCCAGTGCCATTTGGAACGGTTCAGGAGAAATACTTTTGGACCCCTGCTGGACTGGGTCAGCTTTGTCTTATTTGCCCTTAACGGGAGAAAAACATGTTATTTTGTGTCTGCAATTTGAGTAGCCCGAGCGGTGCTGGAACCAAGCCAGGGTCCACCACCTCCGAGTCCCTGTAGCTGGGTTTGTTACCTTTTATGCTGAGAGGTCAGAATATAAGAAAGTGACTTTGAAAGCGCTATACATCCTCTCCTTGCATTCCAGCAATGGCCCCAAGAGAAGCCCGAGAGCATCTATTGATTACAGGGTTTTTTCAAAGGCACTTTTTCAATACCAGGACCAAGAAAAGTGCAGGAGCACGGGTAGAGTTTGAGTGGCACTCACAGCTAAAACCACTGCTTCCCTTTTGACGGTCCCTTTTTCCCCAGCACGCTGTGTAAATTTCTGGAGGGTTTTTTTTGGCAGCATCTCGGTATCAGGCCTTTTCTTTTCCACTTTATCTCCTGTTTCAGGAGAACAGAACAGCTTTCACCCCTGAGGAGCCTGCTGGCTGGCAAGCCTCAGGAATTGAAGGGCAGCCTTAAATGTTGCACTGCCTTCAGGTGCAGAACACAGATTCCCTCTGCCTTTGTCCCCTGCAGCACCATCCCACAGGGCATCCCAGTTTCTCTGTGCTGCCCTTGGACAGGCAGCTGTCAGGCTCTGCTGTGCCTGAGCGCGTCCTTTTCTCCACGAGTTTTTGGAAGAGGATGATCTGCATGTGGTGGAAAGGTCCTTAAAGAGAGGGACATTTTTGACTAGAGAGAAGGAAGAAATTTTTTACACTGAGTGTGGTGAGACCCTGGCCCAGGCTGCCCAGATAGGTGGTGGCTGCCCCATCCCTGGAACCATCCCAGGTGAGGTTGGACAGGGCTCTGAGCATCCTGCTCAGTGCAGGGGGGCTGGACTAGATGACCTTGAAAGGTCCCTTCCCACCCAAACCAGTCTATGGTTCTGTGATCCCACAGCCAGTGTCAGGTATGGATAGGCTTTCCGTGACCAATCACCATCCAGATGTCAGTGGAAGAAGGGAGATAGGCCATCTTGCTGTATGTGCTGAAGATGCCATGGGTCTGGGCCTGAGGAACGGTGGGTTTGGTGGCATTTTTTTTTACGCGTGACAACTGGGCCGGACTCACTTGGTCATTCATCAAAAGAAGCGGAGTGAGAATGAGCGTGAGGAGAGAGAAACCACCTGCCAGTGTGGGCAGAGAGAGGAACTGGGTGTCCAAGGAGATCTGAATTGCGTGGAAGAAGGATGGGCAAACTGAATGTAAAGGGACCAGGAGTAGCTGGATGAGGAGAGGTAGAGGAGGGTTGAAGGGTGTGCTTGCTTAAAGGGAAGAGGATACATTTTGTTTCAGAAGGAGCGCTGAAAGGATGGGAAGATAAAGGCAAAAAGGAGACTGGAAAATTGATTTAGAGGTGCTTGCAGTGTATGTCATGACTCTGATGGAACATGGGCTTTGCTGCTCGGGATCAGCTTCTTCTCCAACTATTAATCTGGCACCCACTGATGAGAAGAGGGTGAGAGCCCTTTCCTTTGAATCATAGAGCAGCCCAGTTTGGAAGGGACCTTGAAAGATTACCTGGTCCAACCTTTTGTGGGTAAGGAAGCCTATGTGAAATTATGTAGCAGCCTGTCCAACTGCACATAAACCTCATTTTCTTCCTGAAGAGGTGAAGGAGATTTGAGGTTTTTCAGACTGAAAGATTACAGGTGAAGTCATCTTTTGTTGTGATAGCTTAATTCTGAGGAGTCTGAGAGGTGAAGGGGTCACGGACTTCAGCCTGGCAGCGTCACCTGGAGCCAATAAAACACTCTTGCTGTGTCGCTGTTCTGCGCAGGGAAGAACAGGAGACCTTGTTTGTCCCCAGTTTGCTGATTTCTCTGTTACAGGAGGCAGCTGTGGGCAACATCTGTCACCTGTCCCCAACACAGCCTGGCTTGCCTTGCAAATGTGCTCCAAATCAGCTCTCCTCAGCTTCTACCCTCACGAAACACTAGCGGTGAGGATACAGCCCCTGGGCTGGCCCCAGCTGGGTCTCACTGCCACTACATCTTTACTGATGTCAACCTGCTCCTCCGATCCGCACCAAAAGAACGCGGACTTTGGGCAAATCCTACCAACCCCTTGTTGCCAAGCGTGGTTTCGCTCGCACGTGTCGGGTGAACGTCCCAGGGTACGGTGGCTCCCTGCCGCTGCTCCGCGAAGGAGCCCAACGGATTCCCCCAGTAAAATGGTGCTTAATCCTGTTGGATTAACACCCTGTGTGTTTGCTTTGATCACACCAAAGACTGCACGCGTGTGTGTGTGTCTGCAAGCCCTGCAAATACTTTGACACAATCGGGTTTATTTAAAAGGTGTCTTACACTCAAAGTCACGTAAAGGGCTGTAGGAGAAAATCAAACGTTGAGGCACTGGAATACTTGTGTGATTCCCCCCCACACAGAGATGCACATCCCCTTTGTGCATCAGTGGTCAGAGGTACCTGGGTTGCGCTACTGATAACGCAGCAGGCGGTTGCGAGGATGGCTACGCGGAAAGCTTGAGGACTTGCTCATCTGGGCAAGAGAAGGCAAAGGGGTATTACAAGGCAGCCTGCTGCCACGGAGAAGGGAATTACAAAGATGACGGAGCCAAATTTTCCCCCGGAGCGGCAGATTTGGTAATGAGGCAGCAGCTGCAGATTGCTGCTTGGGTGGAACGCAAGGAAAACGTCTCTCGCTGGAAGGGCGATGTAGCACCAGGCTGCGTTGCCCAGAGAGGTGGTAAAATCTCCGTATCCAGTGGCTTTCAAGGCTTAGCTAAACAGTCCTAGTTAGGCAGCCCTAGTGTTGGCAGCAGGAGACTGGGCTAGGTGGGCCCCAGAGTCTCCCATAGCTCATGTGGCTTTGGTCTGCGATTGTTTGGTGAACAGTTGGGATTCAGAAGACAGATTAATTAAAGACTTAGTATTTTTAGATCGTAAGTAGAACTTTGAGCTGAGGTTTGCTTCAAAGCAATACCAGAACTGGTCTCTGAAGACACTGGTGTGTGAAATCATGGGAAGTTTTCAGTTCTGGCTTGTGAGACTATTGAACTGACAAATTATTGCGAGTCTTACCGTGCTATATTTAAAATAAAAAGGCAAGCCTTTGATGCAGCTGCGGGTGCAATAGAAGCTCCTAATAAAAGACATCTCACAGTCTTCATCTGACCAAGAATTAACAACATGGTGTGTAAAGGGAAAGCAGGAACAAGTACGGATAACTAAGACTGCTCCTTATTAAATGATAATTGTGAGGTCTGGGGCTCTTGTATAACAGCTGGAATTCATTGAAGTGCACCTGTAATGGGAGTTGTGGTAGCTGTTGCAATCTGAAGCTATCACATGCCAGAGCTGTCATTGACAATCCTGCCCTGCCTTCCTCGCGGCTCAGAGGAGTCCCAGGACAGCACGTTCTGGGAGAGCTGGCAGCAGGAATCACTGCTGAGTTCGGACTCGGTGACAGCGCATCGACTGATTGATTACTGGCATCACTTGCCCCCTTTTCACTTCTGCAACTTCTCGTTTTAGGGCTTCTTCAGTAAACGGCTGAAAGGGTCCATCAAGAGGACAAAGAGTCAGTCGAAGCTGGACAGGAACACGAGTTTCCGTCTCCCGTCTCTCCGCAATGCCGACGACAGGTAAGGCTCAAGAACAGGGGAAGGGGATTTATTTTTTTAAATTGGCAGGCAGGGAAGGTTTGGGGCTGTTAGTGATTCTAGCATGCTGGAAGTTATTTAATAGACAGTGAACTGCTGACACAGGACTGAAGACTTGTGCTACTCTTAACAGCTGACAGAGCGTTCAGGTTAAGCATAAGGACACAAATACCACTTTCTGCATCTCTTCCGAATAACTTGGCGTTTCATGACACGGAGCAGGCGGGTTGATCAGGTTGTGGAGAGCCTTGCCACGGTGCGTGCGACACTGAGCAGCTTCGGGGGAATCCTGCCTCAATTCCCCGCAGCTCAGCACATCTTGCTGCGAGCAGGTGGGTGCTGCCGGAGCCGGCAGAGCCCAGAGGTGCCCGGCGCGGGCACGTCCTGCTTCTCCTCACCAACGGCAGGCGACTGGAGAGTTGTTGCAGTGGTGCTACTGTGAGCAGACAGCCCGTTTGTCAGAAAATCTGGCGAGCTCGATGGCTTCTGCCCATCTTAGCGCTCCGTTTGGTCTGTTCTTGCTTGGTTGGTTTTTGGCTGGCAAATCAGGCTGGGAATGGATTGTCTGTGAGGCAGGCAAAAGCTCTCAACGCAGTTTTACCTGGTTGCAAAGTCTCTTGATTGTTTTTATTAAGCGTTACTCTGTGTTACATTCCACAGTAGCCCAGCAGGAGAACTAAATGGGGTGAGAAATAGCTCGCCCTGTACTTACGGCCACGGCAGGCTTCCGTGATTTGTACACTTAGTGCCTTTTCCCTTCTCCTTCACCTGGGTTGAATTCGTTAGTTGTACCTGTCCTGCTGTTCTACCCCAATCACCGGCGCGATCTTCTCCATCGGCAGCACCATAAAATCGTGGAGATCTCAAGGCTTCACCTGTTTAGAGGTCTTCTTAACTTCACCAGTTACAGACAAGGCTGCTGCTGCTTCCCAAACGTGAGCAGCCAGGTGGGTGACGCTGCTCCCGTAGTCGCAGTGACATCCACCCAGCTTGTTTGGAGTTTGTTAGAAATCCCTGTTTTGAGGGAGTCGCTACTCAGTGAGCAGAAGTGTGTTAGATAATGCTGCCCTGTGGGAATACCTGCTCATTTTACCTGTTAATAGTACCTGTTAAGTTTACCGTTGTTTGTAACCAGCTTTGCTTGAGGGTTTGTAATGCAGAAATCTCCTTGCTGTAGATAACGGATTTATCTTTCCCAAGCTTGGTACTCAGGCTGAACGTGGACTGATGGTCCTTCCTTTTGCAGCGTAAGGGAAATGCTGTTCTGGGAAAGCCAGGAAATTTAGCTATAATTAATCCCTACAACTTTGATTTAATACATGATATTATACGCAGCAGAGCTGTCTTCTCTTTAAAACCAGATCTCCCCTCCTCCCCGTCAGTGTGGGCACAAATTGTCAACTAGACTTGAATAAAACATGGACTTTCTCTGGTGGCTTGCAGACCATAAAATCCATTGCACGCAGCGATGACGTTATGATAGTTGGTCTGTTCTGTCGGTCCTCTTAGGGCTCCTTGGCATGGATTTAAAGAGGAGGATCCAGGAGCAAATGGCCTGAGAAGTTCCCGTGGCAGAGTCCACGCAAAGGTTTGGGGGGCAAGCCGGAGATGTACAGGATGTTGGACAGGGGCAAGCCGGTGGTTGCTCTTTACTTTCCATCTGGTCACCCTCTTCCTTTGGCCTTCTACATTAGCCTTAGAGCAACGTGTCTTGCACCTGCAAGGCAGGAGAAGGGGACAGTGCTTGGGGGTTTTGGGGGTTTGGTACGATGATTTGCTACTCATGGAAGGAAGCATTTTTGATACCAGGCTGTGGGATCTTCCTCCTTGCAGAGATACACGTGCTGAAGTGATCTGAGGGCACAGTTTGGAGGCAAGGGAGATCATTTGAGAGTAGCCAAGCTACTCTCAAGCAAGCAGAGATTAAGTTTAGTTGGAGATAATTGTTGGCCCAAGTGAGTATTGCTGTTCAAAAGCACGAGCATCACCTCAAGCTCTGTTTGAAGTCTCGTGCTGCAGGTGAGGGTCACAAAATGCTGCTAAGTTCCTCCTGGAGAGAACGTGGAAGAGCACTGCTCAACCTTGTAATTAGCTCTTGGTGGAATGATTGGAGGTTTAACAGAGGTCTCTTTGCATTTGTGGTCTAATCTGACAGCGCACCAGCTTTGAACATTCATACTTAGAGCTTTTTCTAATGGCATTTTATAAATAAAACCATAAAGGAAAATCGCTTCTCCTGTAAAGTGGGACTTGCCACTAATTTCTCCCTTCCTTCCCGTGTGTTTCGCTCTGTGTCTAAGGGTGCCTGAAAAATGCAGTCGGTGGGTAGAACAGCAGGAAAAACAACTCGGAAACTGTGTGGGAATGAGGCACTGAAGATGAGGAACAGATGAGTATCCTGGGAGGAGATGGGCTGGAGGAAAGAGGAGGCCAAAAAGACTGATTTGTGTTTGGAATTATGCTGTTGTTTGAGGGTTTTTTCTAATGGGACAAATCAGCGACAACTGTTTCTGCGTGAAAGGAGCTAACACACAGCAGCTGACTCAGTTTGTGAGAGGGAATTGCCACTCTCCCACCTTCTGCTCTCCCTGCTTTCCGTTTGTGTCTCGAGCTGTTGCAGTACAAACGTTCCCGTCCTACCCCGGTGAGTCAGCCCTTTCCCATTTTAAGCAGGTGGTGCTGGGTGATGTCATGGTGTGGAACAGGTTTTCAGGGCCAGCTTGACAGATAGCATCTAGTTTTTTATATATTTCTTTTTTTGCAAATCCAAGAGCATGCCTTCAAAGGAAGTATTCTGTAGCTTTAGAAGCTAAAAACCCTGCAAGGATTGGAAGGAAGTGGAGGCTGCTGCTGTCATGTTGCTCTCTCGTGCTTTTGGGGTGCCTGGGTCCTGTTACAGAAACAGAAGATGTTTATAGATAAATACCCATACAATTCTGGAGGAAGGAGGATGAGTTATCCTGGTGTCCATCAAGAGTTGGGATATTGTAACACTGCTGCCATGCCAGATGGTGCCAGAGGATGGATGCTGTCTGTCCACAGTTGATTTAAAATAGAAAGGATTCAGGAATGCTGTAGGAAGGAATGATGGAGATAAGTTGCAGATTTTTCCATAATCAGATTTTCTGTTTCAGCAGAGAGCAGTTGGTCAACCTACTTTTTCTGGCTTTTAACTTAGTTTGAGTGTGACTGGGTTAGTGCATGGGGAGAGGGGGGAGCGGCAGTGCCTGTCCAGAAATGAGCCCGCCGTGGGTCAGCATCCAGGTGTCCTGTAGCAATCCCCACAACAGCTCAGTCCGTAACTCCAGGTCCAGGTTCCTTGCTGGGTGGTCTGTTGTAGCTGAAAGCTCACGTTTCTGCCTTTCCAAGGCACTAATATAAGAAGACTCAGGCTCTGCTTGCTTGGGACCCACACCAGATGTGGATGAAGCTCCTCAGACGTGTGGCCAGTTTGGCTTCTCACCAGGTTCTCAACCGCTCTCGCCGTGAAGCTCTCTGGCACCGCGTTACCCTATCGTCTTTCACAGCTTTCCCAGCCTCTTTCCCACTGCATTCTTTGAGCTCTTCAACCCACACATCTGTCTCTAACATTTTCTCAGTGTCAGTAATATAGAAAATATGTTAAAAAAAAAAAACAAACAAAAAAAAACCCCAAACCATGAGAGAAGACTTGAGGAAAATGACAAAGAAAGAAGAGAAATACTATCAATTAATATTAATTAATATTTCCAGTTTTCGGGCAGGAATTTGAGAGTATTTCCAAGTGGACTGACAGCTCTCACCGAGGTTTTGTTTATGGTTCGGTCTGACTGCATATGGTCTCAGCGACAGCGAGAGAGCTCCGCGGACAGCTGGGAGGGTTTTGCCCTGCTGGGATTTACTGCCACGTGGGAATCCTCCTGCCTTACTAAAAGTCATTTTATGGCATTATCAGCTAGTCGGAGCGGAGCGCGGGGCCGTGCGGGCTCGGCATGGGCTGGGGCGGGTTGCAGGGCAGCGGGCAGCCATGGCTCTGGGCTTCGTGGTGAAACGCTACCGCTGCTCCAACGACAGCTTCTTCTACTTTCGGTGAGTCCTCGCTCCTCCCTCCCGCTTTCCGCTGCGGTATGGAAACAGCACAGACCATCTGACTGACAGAAGCAGAGCCCTGCTTACCCTGTTCGTTCGTTCTCGTTTAATGCCAGCTTTCAAAACCCAGGTTGGTCGCCCCGCTTTAGATAAAAACCCGCGTTAGGCAAGGCTCTAGGAAGGCTCGGCTCACAGGGAGCTCGTCTCCATTCACAGTATCTGTTTCTGTCTGCATGCTGGAAGGGGGAGGAGTGGTTTGTCTCCGGAGAGACGTCTCACTCCTGCCTTGGTGAACGTACTACTGGGTTTTTTTCTTTTATTTGTGGGGTTTTTTTGTGAGGGGGGGTTGGTTTGTTTTGTTGCTTGTTTTTTTTTACCTAAATCCTCATGCAGTGGTTTGTTTTCCAGTGAAAACTTGAGCGAGATCTCGGCGTTCCAGCCCGTTGTCCCAAACCTTCACCTTGGTGCTAGACCCCAGCTAGGGCAGGGCGAGGAGAACACCTCCTGCCCACCCCTGCGAGACTCAGCAGCTCTGTCGGGTGCCTGGTAGAGAGGGGATCCCTACAGAGGGTGTGCAGGTGGGGAAGGGCTTTGCAAATCCAGCATTCGAGCCGTGAGGCTTTGGATAGGGCCTTGCAAGAAAAGGCAAGGATCTGAAGGAAAGGCTGGAGCAATACGCTCAGAAAAAGCCGGCGTTTCATTGCAGCAGAGTAGAATTTGCATCTAAGTCACCCTGGGTTTCTGAATCTAAAAAAAATTAAAGAAAAATGAATAACAAAACTGGTTAGACTTGTGGAATTGTCGAGTAATGGGATGCTCTGCTAATTGGCAGCTGGAAAGCCAAGCGGGGTGTGGTGCCTACAAAAAGAAGGCTGGCACGGGCAAACCCGATGCTGCGGCACCGGTTGAGCTCACCCCTGCTGCGGGTGATGGTGCCAGCGTTAGGGTCCAGTTCGGCAGGGCTGGGATTCCGACTTGCAGCACTGAGCAGAAAGTTGACAGCGTTGCAGTCCAAGCTCTCTCCCGTGGCTTTGTGAGTGGCTAAGTATTGACTTCAACTTTCCGGTCTCGGGGAAGGTCTCTGAACACACGGGTGTTGTGCTGGAGTTATTTGAAGCGTGCAGCTGTACAGGCTCACGTCAGACAAGGCTTTATCTGGGTGCTGGGGCTGCAGAAAACCTGCTTTTCAAAGTTCTTTGCTTTCACACCAGTTAGGTAAAAGGAAAGAGGTTATGGGGCTTCTGTTCCTCAGCAGTTCATTTCTATACACCGATGTCCACAGGCTTGTTTTCCAAGCAATATAGTGCTTCTCCCTGGTAAGCACAGCAATTGAAAGTCTTTTGTGCTTTGGAGGTAGGCTTTTAAATAGGTCAAAATCAGCAGGAGAGCTTCATAACCAGAGCAATTAGTATTTTAACCCTTTATCCTACGCGCCGTATAGACAGTGGACTATAATAGAAGTTGACTAATAGGCTGCTGTGTGCCATGGGCGGCCACGGAAAGACAGAGAGCTTTCCAGTTCCCAGCTGATGACTGAGATCTTCCTGTAATGGAAAATTACTGAATTATGGTGTGCAAGGAGAGAGGGTCAGCCTGGGCTTGGGCCAGCAAGATGGTGTCGTTGAAGAGATCTTTTCCAGCAGCAGCCGCGTGCTGCTGCCAGGTCAGTGGTTTGGGGCATTGGCTCAGCTCTGATTTAGAAGGAAATGATGCAGCTCTGAAGACCAGTACTCCAAAACACATGAAAAGAGGTGAGAAGTTTGAAATGTTCCCTGACGTGCTCCTCCTCCACCTGCTTTTCCTGTTGGGAAGAAATTGTGGAGAATACCTATGTGAGAATCGCTGGATGCTGTTGGTAACTCTTGGCTCTGAAATCCTATGTTGTCCTTTGCCAGTTTTTTTTTTGTTGTGTGCAGAAGCAGATAGAAAAAGCAGCACAGGGAGGAAAAAAAAAGAGCTGATCATAGGAGGTTAATTGTAATTTAAAACAGGATTTGTGTTGTTAATGGGTCTGTTTAACAGAAACAGATTTGTACAGCAGCCCTTCCCCCACCTTCTGCATGTGCGATCTTCCTGTTTACGGTAATCTGCTTCCCTGGGATTACCTCTCTCTTAACAGGGACTCTGAGCAGCACTCGTTGTACCAGCAGCTTCCTACCTAACCCAGGAGAGACCCTGTTAATCCAGCCCCTTCGCTGGACGCTGGGAAGGTGGTTAGTGGCACTGGTTTATTAACTGTGCCTCTGAGTCAAAGGGAAGCCAGCGAGCAATTTTCCTTCCGTGCTACTTACAGCTCCAGAATATCAGATGAGGCTTTAAAGCAGCAAAGAACTATTATTGCCATACAATTATTGCCTCTATTGATCGGGGTGCTGCTGATTTAGACACAAGTCGATTTGCTTTGCAGATCTATCAATAGATGAAATATACACCATGGTGCTTACCAACGCATGTACTTGTGTTTGTAAATATGTGTGGTCGCATCTATACCGGCAGCCTCGTGACCTTGCTGTGATGTTTACGGAAGACAAAGTGCCGATTCTAAGCCACTTAATCAGTTTATTGAGCCGTTTTAAATATGGTGACTTGAAGGGATTGCTCGAGCAGAGAGAGACACATCACTCTGCCCCAGGACCCTGAGCCAACAGAACTAACCGTGCTCCAGCTGATCTGCAGCACCAGAAAACGGTCAGAGCTAACTAGTTAGGAGAGCAGTGAAGCAGAAAAGATGCTACTGAAAGATTTAACTTGCAAGGCAGGATGTGGAGGCACGGACTACAATGTCTGTGTACCTGCCTTTGCTCCCACCCTGTCCCCAAAGGCATTCTTGGAAGATTCCTCACTCTCTCTGCTGTCTTTAACTGTCCAGGGCTCATGAAACTCCTTGTCGGAAGGGAAGAGGAGGGAATTCTTTCTTTCTGGAAAGCTCACTTTTTCTGGCTCTGCAGAGCAGCCTCCCCACCCTTGCTGCCTCTCCCGGCCCCCCCGATCTCCTTGCAGGAGACCACGCCATGGCAACACGCACCCGGGAGCCTCTCCGTGTCACCCACGGGGCCGCGTGCGAGCGGCAGCGGCGAGGAGAGAGGTTTCTTCACCGGCACGGCTGTGACTTTTTCTTCCTGCCCCAGCCTATCCGCCTGGCGTGATGCTCATCTGAAACTTGTCACCTAAGGCTTGAGGAAGAACTCCTCCTGGATTTCTCTGCCTTCCTTCCTCTCCCAGCAGGATGTGCTGCCCGAGATGTAGCCCAGAGGATGAAGTTTGAAGGGAAAGGCTGGGACATGTGGCACCGCTATGACTTGGGGCTGCGCTGCTAAATGGCTGTACACTTGTTTCACGTAGGTGTGCTTGGTTCGTCTCGCTCCGAGCACAGCCTCCGCTGAGCTCGGCTGTGGAAAACCTCTTTTGCTTTCTCTGTTACGTGGTGATTCTTTTTCTTTCCCTCTCTGTGCATCCGTTCCACGCTTTCCTTCTCCGCCGAGGAGATGCAGGCCAGCTCGCCTGCATCCTGCACCAAAGCTCTCTGTTCGGACTGGAACCGCTGCGAGTTTGGGGCAGGGACAGAAGCCAAGTGACCTCAGCAGCGCTTTCTCCAGAGGAGAAATTAGAGAGGATTCTGCAGAGACACCGTTCGAGTGGTGTATTGTGGTGTGTTTATTTTAGACGTGCCCTACCTTAACTGCAGCAAGCGTTCAATTACACAGGGCTGAGGTTTGAGGTTTGCGTCGGTGCAGCTGCTGCCGGAACCTGTTCTAACAAAGCACGCCCGGCTCAGCCCAGCGCGGCCGGGCCAGCACTGCTGCTTTGCCTTTGAAATCAGGGTCTTTGTAATATCCCTCTGATGGAAGGGGCTTTGCTGCCTGCACTCAGGTCCATATATTAATATATATGGATCTGCTCGAACACCTTCGGCCTCTCGTGTGGTACAAAAGAGCGGTCAGATGAGCTCTGCTTGTTGCTTTATGCGTATCCTTCACGATACCCAAGTTTTTGTTGTTAAGCAGCCTCAGAGATACCAAAGACACCTTTTCCAAGCGTGGGCTGAGGTTTTTTTCCTCTCCGCTTCCCCACAGGGTAGGAGGAATTTGATTTTTGCAAAGGTTACAAAATAGGAAGATATTTTTGTGTGAGGTATGTGAGGGGAGTAGAGAAAAACTACCTATTTTTCAAAACGAAGGAAGTTGTTAGAGATAGCTGTGCTTTTTCACTCCTCCATAAATGTATTTTTTTAAACATTTTCCATTTGATACTGGGAATTGAATAGAAGAGGAAATACCGCGAGCACAAACGCAGGCTAGAAAGCATCATTTCGGAGCACTGCTTTTTTTTCCCCTGCTTGAAGCGTGGGCAGCTGATGCCTTTCTACTTCCACTCCTGTTTTTTGTGCTCAGTCACAGCCAACGGATGTTCCATGGATCCCTGACCAGGCGTGGGGACCAGCACGAGCTTCTTCAATACCCAACAAGATCTAGACTTGCCAGGCAGGCAGTGCCCGACCTGCTCAGCTGGGGCTTGGTGTTCTTCCTCTGTGTTGGTCATCTGAGGAGGCTTTGACTTGAGTTCCAGCTCGAGAAAAATATAAGCTAGGTGTGCACATTGGGTTTGGTTTTTGAAGTAGATATGTTAGCTGGGCCTAAGGTATGATACATCCTTATCTCAGAAGCTTACAGTCCAGGTGTCGGCTCAGAAGTAGCAGCAGCGCAGGTGAAGCTGCTGTCACCTATACATAGAGACCATTTTACAGTGCTGTTTGAAAGCAGAAGTCCCTGCTGTGCACCAGTGTTGCCTTGAATCAAACTGGGAGCCTGCAGGAAGTTAGAGCACATCTCGTGATGCTGCTGGTGGTTACAAAACACTACAGCATCTTGGAGGGAGGGGTTTGTCCTTCTCAGGATTCCAGAACTGATGGGAGCAAGGAGGAGACTGCCTTAATGAAAAGGTACAGTGAATTTGGGAGGTGCCAGCTCTCACAGAGCTCAGGGCTTTACGGGACAGTCATCTGAAAAAAAGAGAAGCAGAATGTGAGGTCACAAAGTGGGGGGAAGTTCAGAGAGAATGGAGGTACCAGAGAAATTGGAAACGTAAAACTGGAAGAAGCGGATAAAGAAGAAAATGCAAAATTTCCATGTAGGCAACAGACTTGAGCATTGCGAAGTGGGAAATTATCTGCATGTTTGACTTGAGCCTTACTGCTTTGTACATCAAGAAAAATCAAGTGTATTGTCAGGGGATCTTCTACTCTAATGCCAGTAGCTCTCATTCTGCATCGCTTTAGAGGCGAGATCATCGGGCGTTTCACCGCTCATATGCACCGTTCCTCTAGTAATCTAGGCAGCAGTAAAGGTTTTCAGTATATACCTGAACCTACCTATAGGTTTTCTTTCCATTTCTGCTGTGAAGGGCTGAACTTTGGGGTTTGCTGTTGCTCTTTCACTGGTGGCTCAGCAGCCGCGATTTCTAGGTCAGCGGGAATAGACTTCCTAGGCTGGCTGTTTCCTTCGGAGTCTGGGATAACTGGCCTAACCTTATTTTCATAAGGTTTACAGACTAATTGTAGAAGTTGTTCTGAACAAACACCCAAGTTGCAGCTTTCTCTGGGATCCTGCCAGCTCCTTTGGTAATTGTGAGAAAAACGATGTTTCTTTTTCTCCCGCAGATCACGTGGCTTGCCAAAGCTGAAAGAGTCCCGTTCCCATGAGTCTTTACTGAGCCCCGGCAGCGCCGTGGAGGCCCTGGATCTCGGGGCAGAAGAAAAAGTCTTCGTCAAACCGCTTCACAGCAGCATCCTTGGACAAGACTTCTGCTTCGAGGTAAAGACCGCTTCCCAGCCCCGCGCCCGGGGCCGTGCTGCCGGTGGCTCTGAACCCACGCAGCGTGCAGCGCTCTGGAGCTGGAATAGGGGAAGAAAGCAGCAGCTGCTGCTGCTATCCCCAGGTTTGGGTGGGGGCTGTTGAACCATTCTAAAGCCCTTGAGGCTAATGGCATCAATCACTTGCTGGAGAGAAATTTTTTTTTTTTTTTTTTTTCAATTACAGCGTCTTCTAATTGAAAAACCTCTTTAATTTGATCAGTATCTAAGCATTTGTAGTTTGCATGCCAGTGTAGGGTTAGGACATGCTATTGTTCGTAAGCCGTGTGTTCATCCCCTCCAAATTCACCTAAAATTAAATTTACAAAAGCTTCTGTAACTGAGAAATGAGGTTTCCAGTCAGAGCCCCCTTCCATTAGCTCAGCCCGTGCTCCGATCGCTGAAGGAGAAGCTTCAGCAGCTGCGGACGTGCCCGGTGACCCCCGGAGCAGGAGGCAAAGCTCCCCTTGCTGTTTCAGCACCGGCTGCAGCTCAGCACCACGTGCCTTGGGTGAGCACTGTCCTTCCCTGCCAGGACCAACGGCGTACTGCTGTGTGCTGTCCGGATGCGGCCAAGGCCATCAGAATCTGTCCCGGCAGGGGCAGGTGACAGCCTGCCTTCAGCAGGACCTCTCAGATGTGTCTAAACTTCTGGAACAGGATTCTGTTCACAACCTGGAAAGCCACTCTGGCAGAAACCCAGCCTCTCTGGCTCTTCCCCCTCGGGACGTATCCAGGAACGGTTCCTGTTCACTTCGGTCCCGTTCTTCTGGTTGGAAGCACTTCCCAGCTTGCTTAGGTGTGGGGAGCTGAGTGAAAAAACCGGCAGCCAGCTCAGCTCCAGGCTGTTGCCCCAAACCGCTTCGTCAGCGCGCGCAAACGAAGGGCCAGACTCAGTGAAGCTTCTCGGGCCGAGACGGAAGCGGTTCCCTCCCGCTGAAAGCAGAGCTGTGCACGGCATCGGGTGTCAGGGCTGGATCAGAGCAAAGTCCCTCGGTGTGCGTGAGGCTGTTGCTGTACACGTGGGCCCTTGGAAGCATTTTGTGCTTCCCAAAGACACCGTGTCCTGTGCTTTGCTGAGACAGGGTTTTAGCTCTGTCTTTACGCCGTTAGGAACCGAATCGTCTGCCTCTGGGAGGTAACAGGGAAAACTGCAAGTGTTTAATAGGCTTTTAAAAACAGAAATCAACTCGTTGATTAAAGCCTTGTTTAAAAGTCTTTAAGAGGAGCCTCTGGTGCTCCTCATATTTTCTTCAGTCTTTATGTTCATTTGAACTGCCTGGGTGTTTTTTCTCTCTGTATTTTGTGGGCCTTTAAACCTCCCTTCTTTCCAGGCTCCCGTATTGTCTTCTTGTCTTTTTCATATTTACTTTGTTGCTCAAGCATTGCTTTTTTTCCTTGCTTTCTGCAGCCTCTAGCGTGTCTCCTGGGCCTGCCTGAACTCAGCCTGTCGTTTCTGTGTTCCAGGTAACCTACTCCAGTGGCAGTAAATGCTTCAGCTGTTCCTCTGCAGCAGAGAGGGACAAGTGGATGGAAAACCTACGCAGGACAGTGCAGCCAAATAAGGTAACAGCAAGGGCAGAAATGAGATTACAGGAGGTGTCATGGTTGGATTTTAGTCCGGTGTACCAGGGCTTCCCACAGATGCATCCCCAATTAATTCAGTCTGGGGAGAAGTGGGTTCATCAGCGCATCACAAGCCCCTGTGTACGATTCTGGTGAGTGCAGTGGGTCAGACCTGTAGTGGATAAGTACATGTTGTCATGCTTCCTGATCCCTGCCCTGCTGCCTGCTCGTGATGTTTCACACTCTACTTCTGATGCCGTGCACCTCAGAAGGATGACATGTGGCTTCATGGGTTTCATGGTTTGCTGGGGGGGGGCACAGTTTGCAGGAAAAGAAAAAGAAAATGGGAATTTGAGCTGGAATGGGAAGGGGGAGGTGAGGTTACTAATCAGCTGGAAATACCTGCTCAGTCACCTCAGCAGTTGTCAAACCACCTTCTGAGGGACAGGCGAGCAGTGCTCTTGGAGTTACCCACAGAGTAAACAATGCGGTGTCTGTGCCAATCCAGTGGCTTTGGAGTGGCTTCTGTGTGGAGTCTTTGTTCTCTAACCCATTTCAAGTGCAGCTTTTTGAGAACAAAAAATGTGCTAGTCCCCACCGTTGACATACAAAGGGTGGCCCTTGACCTCCACTCTAGAAAAATGTCTGGCTTTCTAGAGACTTTGATTCTGAAGATCAGAGAATCTGATTCTGAATTCTGATTCTGTCCCTGCCCTTGGACACCAAAGGCAGCCCTCTTTAGGAGCCAAAATGTTCAGTTTTCAGGGATTCTGAATCAAAGCTGAGCTCTTTCTTCTGCACAGGACAACTGCCGTCGAGCTGAAAATGTGCTCCGTCTCTGGATCATTGAGGCAAAGGACCTGGCCCCCAAGAAGAAATACTTCTGCGAGCTGTGCCTTGATGACACTCTCTTTGCCCGCACCACCAGCAAAACAAAAGCAGATAACATTTTCTGGGGAGAGCACTTTGAGTTCTACGGTCTCCCACCTCTTCACAGCATCACCGTTCACATCTATAAGGATGTGGAGAAGAAGAAGAAAAAGGACAAGAACAATTACGTAGGCCTGGTCAACATTCCCATGGCCAGCGTAACCGGTCGGCAGTTTGTGGAAAAATGGTACCCAGTCAGCACTCCCACACCCAACAAAGGAAAATCAGGGGGACCTTCCATTCGCATCAAATCCCGTTATCAAACCATCACCATCTTGCCCATGGAGCAATACAAAGAATTTGCAGAGTTTGTTACCAGCAACTACACGATGCTGTGCTCTGTGCTGGAACCTGTGATCAGCGTAAGGAACAAGGAGGAGATGGCTTGTGCTTTGGTGCACATTCTTCAGAGCACTGGGAGAGCTAAGGTAAGAACGGGTGGCTCCTGGCACCAAGACTCTCTCTCACTGCTTGATTTGCAGCAGTGTCTTTTCAGCTAGAAACTAGGAAGCCCATGACCATAAGCAACAGCAGAAGGTGCCTTGATTGGGTGTGAGCTGAGAAAAGGGTCTCGATGGTATTTGTTAAGGTTTGGGTGATGGCATCTAGATAGGCCCATCACCAGTGGTGATTAAGAGCTGATACAAAGGTTAAAGATGCCGTGTACAAAGTATGAGTTGTGAGGGCTCTGCAACTTTGTGTTACCCTGGAGAATTAGGGCCCGAACACGTGAGTGTCCAGAAACCTTTTCTGTATTTCTAAAAACATGAGGCAGGATAAGAGAGAAGTAAGCAAGAGATTAGTAAAGCTGAAAATTACTTCTATAAATAAGTCTGTGCTACAGCGAGCAGCCCGGTGCCGCTGCTGATTCAGTGCTCAGTCAGCTAATCAATGCTAACATCGATTGGGTCAGCATCCGAGCAGCCGTTGGGGGGATCTAGACTCGGTTAATGGTGATCCCACCTGCCCCAAGGATGTTGTTGGGACTTCTGGGCGTGTGCTGGTGGTTCTCTGCGAGGCAGCAACTGGAGTGAGCCTCGGTTTCTTCACATGGTGTGTGGGAGAATATCCTGTAGGTCTCAGGATGCTCTGAGGATTGATCTACCTGGATGCTGCCTACCAAGTGGGTGTGTGAGTAGTACCAAGCTGTAGCCAGGCTTCCCCCAGTAAGCTCCAACTTAAGCATGACCAAACACAAGCTAGAAGCTCGGAGATATGGGGACAGCCTAATTTAACTGCTCCAAAAAGGTTTTTACATCTGCATAATCATATGCAACTCTCTCTTGGTCTCCCATTGGCATTCTCCTCTGAAAGGCTGGTGTTCTGTGACAGTGTGTGGCAGGAACTCATTCTGTACCGAGCTGTTTGGCCAGGAGAAGCTGGGGTAGCTTCTGTAGGGTCGTGTTGAAATCCTGCTGGAAAGCAGGCACTGGATTCCTGCAGTGCTAGCTGCAACAGGTAGATAAATTCCTGTTACAGCTCTGCCTTCCTGGTGCCTGAACATTCGAACCTCTGTTTACGGGCAGTGTTGAGCAGCTCAGGCTGCTGTAACCTAAAGCTGAGCTGCAGCAAGGGCACGTTTCCAGGTCACGCTGTGCTGGTGGTGACCCAGTTTGCACCAGGTGGGAAAGAATTCTCTCCAATTTGGCTGAAAAGAAACAGCGATAGTGGATCGAGAAGCAAGAACACGCCATGGATTTTTGATCTATATTTAACACAGCGAATTTGTTCCGCGGATTTTACGCTCGTACGCCAGCAGCACACTGGGGCTTCTGTGGTTAATGGGGCTATGAGACATCCCAGCAGCACTGAACTGGTTGGAGGATGGTGCTGTTGGCAGCAGAACTGGCAAGTTGCGGTTATCAGTCAGATCTAACTCAGGGTGGGGGGTTTGGGGGTCCTTTTTTTGGAACAGATTAAAAAAAAAAACAAAAAGGAGGGAGAAATCTGCTTCCTCTCCCGGAGAACTTTCATGTGGCTGAAATTAGATCTTGCAAAATACAGGGAATTTCTTGTGAAATGCTGAGTGTCCTTGACTCCCGTTAAGTTATCACTTCAGGAAATAAGTGTTACTGTAGAATCAGAGCCTGTATCAAGAGCTATTCACTGTATCAAGACTTGCTAATAGTTCCTGCCTGGGTATTTGAATGCAGCTCGAGTTCAGCAGTACAGAGCCACAGCAAGTACATTAACTTTTTGTCCCAAGGCCTGGACCACTTTGGGTTTGTCAATATAATTGATATAAGCCATTCTTCCTATTTATTTCAGTGAGCTGTAAGAGCTTGGGCCTGACTTCCATGCTGGATTTCTCCATTCAAGTTTGCATGCAATATTCAGTATTAGAAGATAAATGTAATATCACAGTTTCTTTCAGCAGATAGACACTGATAAACAAACTGGTGAGGGGGTTCTGCTCAGGGTCTGAACTGAAACTCAGGCTTGGCCACAAAGGTTTTCTCCCCTTATAATTTGTGTTCTGTATCATGTTATATAAGTATAAAAAACCCGAGAGGAGCTGTAGCTATTTCCTTGGCTATTTCCATGTAGCATCTGCACTTGGTGTCCCAAACTGAGCAATTATTCCAGTAATCCTCTGGCTTGTCTGTTTATCCTTCCTGCTTGGCTTCTGCAGTTAGCTTGGCATGACTGGGTCTGGTTAAAATAACCTCTTGCCATTTGACTTTTTTCTTCAGGACTTCTTGACAGATTTGGTGATGTCTGAGGTAGATCGTTGTGGGGAGCACGATGTCTTGATCTTCAGGGAGAACACGCTTGCTACCAAAGCTATTGAGGAATACCTCAAGTTGGTAGGGCAGAAGTACCTTCACGATGCACTAGGTAAGAAGGTGCCTGTCTGTCAGCTGTTGGCACTGCCAGGGCTAACCCTGACCTGTCTGCAACATGATTGAAGCCTCCAGCACCCGGGAACGTGGGATGGACAATACAATTGGGTGGAGACTTCAGAAAGGGTTATGAATGCGAAGCATCTATTTCACTAATCTCCTCTTAAGCTAAAGAAGCTGCTGCACTCTTTAGGCTGACATGCCACAGGTTAAGGGGGTTAGATACACTATGGGGTGTCTGCTTGAGCACCAGAGTCCTCATCTCCAGGTGTGTATTGCTGGGCTGTCTCCAGTCAGTCACTTGCCGTTGTAGTTTACAGCAAATGTTAGCTGTGGTCTCAACAAGTGTGAAGTGTGAGATGCTCGTCCGGCGCTTGGCTTGAGTGCAGGTAGGACAGGAACATTAACTTCCAGATGCTTCAGCTGCAGCTCCTGGTACTGCTGGCAGCTTCCAGAGTGAGCCTTGGGCTTGCTCAGCCCTTACCCGTACCACGGAGCAATTAATTCCCAAACATTTCTATTGACCTTTTAAACTGGTACCTTGCACCAGCAGAAGTCCTTAGAGCTACTGAGCAGCACAGGGTATGAGGGGAGGGTGCAGGCTGTCTAGGGAGCCTCTTGCCTGGGTTTATCCAAAGTGCTCATTATTCACCACCTCATTAAAACTGCTTGGCCAACCTGGGGTGTCCTACACCATATCTTCCCTGGGGTCTTGCTGTCCACGGTTACATGCCAGGATGGATTCTGATCATTGTACTATTGTCCCCACTCCACCAAAAGGTTCTGCTTTTGTCAAAAACCTTGGGGATTACTGTCCACACAAGCAATACTGCCATAAAGAGGACCAAAACCATGCACGCTTTCTTCCTAAGATACTCACCACCTCACTAGAGCTGGCTTTTACCAACCCCTCACAATCTTCGGTATCCACAATTGCACAACGAGCCACCCGTCCTGCTGTTGTTTCTTGGAAGAAGAAAGCTATGGAAATTGATACAAGAGAAACAAGATCAGGCCAAAGCCCAGTCCCACACCACATCCTTTCACATACACACATAAATTAAAAAAAAAAAACCAAACCAAAAAACCCCTCAGCTTGTTTTCCCAGCAGTCTCGCTTGTCCTCAGCAGTCCCAGATGCTGGCAAGTCATCAAGGAGATAGTTGGCTAAATGAGCACTGCAGGAGTCGGGATGGTCAGGTCTGTGATTATGTGCATTTTGGCCATTTCCTAAGTGCAGCGAGCCTGTGCTGGTTGTCTTATTCTCATGGGTGGAACCGCTGAGCGTAAGTCACAGTCCTCGGCTCTCGCCTGGCCGAGAGAGACGAGCAGCGTGCTGCTCTGTGCCTTTCAGCAGACTGAACAATCAGCTGTGGGAGCAGCATATTCCATCTGACCTCAAGCCCCTTAATGTGCAGTAATGGCAGAAAAAAAATATTTTAAAATTAATGACTTCAAATACATCCTTTAGAGCACTGGCGCGGAGCGATAATATTGTAAATTGTAGGAAAATCCCCCTAAGGTCATCCAGCTCGTCTGTAGCTCAGGGCGAGGTGGCTCATGACAAGATTGGTGGTGACAACGCAAGCTTCGTCAGGTTGAAGTGGCGTTTTGCTCAGGTGCCACGTTCTTTGCAAGGATTAATGACATTACAGTGGGTGTTAGCTATCCAGCACGTCTGTAAGAACATCTTAAGGCAGGGTCTTGCGGACCACAAAGAGTGAGTTTTAAATGTCTTTAAGGAAAAAAATATATTGTCCAGTAACCAACAGTTAAAAGAGAGCTGGCTCCACAGAAGCAATGGCAGGAGTTTTAAGGACAAGCGATCTAGATGCCCTCAGCAGAACTAGTTTGGACCCCAACAAAAAAAAAAAGCAGTAAAAAACTAAGCTTAACTAAATGTGCTCTCTGCTTTGCTTGCAGGAACACTGCTGACTTTAGAGTTGGGGAAGGGGGCTGGGAAGCGTTTAAGGGTTTCTATGAAAACAAAGACAAAAAAAACACCTCCCAAAACTCTTCTGCACAAACAAGCCTCGTGGCGTTGCCTCAGAGCCAGCGAGATCATCTGAGGAGATGAACTTAAAAGACATTGAATCATTAAATGAATGAATAAAGAGTTTTTCCCCACTGTACAGCAACAGTTTAAAACTCACTTGGTGTGCTAGTATATAGAGGAAGGAGACTAGTAAGTAGTTCACTCCAGGAGAATTAGTCTGGTTTTGTACATGTCCGGTTTCCGTTGCGATGCCGTGAGAGAAGGATGACAGAAATTCAGAGATTGCGTTTGAGAGATGCTGCTATAAAAATGCTGGAAGGTGTTGATAAACGAGGGTGAGAAAATTAGCAGTATCTATCTAGCACTTGGGCATTACTCTTATTCAAGAGCAAGGTGACACTTGAAAATTACCAAAAAAAAAAAAAAAAGAAAAGGTGAATTTAGAAATAATAAAAATAAATAGCATTGTCAAGTGCATTTCCTGGGGAAATTATGAAGATAAATAGCACAGCTTCATTTCTAAGGCTGTGGATGATTTTATAGTTGATAATACAATTTGAATACAAAGTCAAATCCTGTTCTCGAGGCTGCAAGTGAAGTGTCTGCAGGGTTTATAAGCAAAGCCAGCCTGTTATTGTCACCTCTGTTTGGGGGCAGCAAGGGCACAGGAGGCTGAAGCATCAGAGCACCAGCCGTCTGATCTGGTACGGCAAGTGCTCTGCTGAGAAGAGCTGGGAGGAGCCGTGCCCCCAACATCTGCTGTCTGGAGGCTGTGTGGCAGACAGAAGGGGCAGTTGCCAAGGAGAGACATAAGCAGGATTTAAAGGTGTGTCAAGGAGGCTTTTCGTGTAACTACCCTGGTTTTGTCGTCCTCTTCCCTTTGTCCAGGGGAGTTTATCAAGGCTTTGTACGAGTCAGATGAAAACTGTGAAGTGGATCCCAGCAAATGTTCATCCAGCGAATTAACAGATCACCAGAGCAACCTGAAAATGTGTTGTGAGCTGGCCTTCTGCAAGATTATCAATTCTTACTGGTGAGGCATCTTCCCTCCCCTTCCCCCAACTTGAAGTCATTGGCTTAGAGGGTACCCCTAAAGAGGAGCAAACAGTTGTGCAGGGAACCAGCACAGACCCATCTATCTCCTAAGACTGCCTTCTTTTCCTTTCCTTGCACCCTTCCTACACATGACACCGTATGGCAGGAACTTGTGCCCAAATTGAGGGGTTCCAGTCCCACATGCCATACCTGACAGCTTCTGCTGAATGCTCTGCCAAGGGAACCCATGCTGAGCTGTGATGAGGGGGGGAATAAAGTGAGAAGATTATAGTTTTGTGTGAACTTGGAACAAAAAGGTGGAAGTTTTGATGTGCATGGAAAACTTTCAGGCCTTGTAGATCTGTGGAGAATGGCAGGGAAGAAACACTGGTGAAGGGATTCCTATTAATCTCTGTTTCTGAGTAGTAGTGAAAGATGAACGGCCTTTCTGCCGCAGGATGAAGCACATGTGAGATGTTGAGAGAGCTTAACCAGAAAAAAATCAGCTGCAGAGATGAGTTCAGTTTGGTTTTAATATTCCAACACCCTCTTTGCTCCAGGGTGGAGATGGCTAAGTAGTCCTCGGCTTCACTTAACATATATGAACAAGGGATGCTTTACAGACTACTCAACTATCACCAGATTAAATGTGGATCAAAGAATAGATGTCTAATGGCATTTCCTAGCCTAGAAAGTGGGGAGTGGGGAGGGATGGAGAGAGACGACGGTGTTTTTTCACCAATCATTAGTTCAGGTGATTGGTCACCACTTCACCTCTTTGCATCTCATTGCCCCTGCAATTTCATTTCCCGGTTTCTTCTTTTAAAGCGTGTTCCCTCGCGAGCTGAAGGAGGTATTTGCATCTTGGAAGCAGCAATGCCTGAGCAGGGGCAAGCAGGACATCAGTGAACGCCTGATCAGCGCCTCCCTCTTCCTCCGGTTCCTGTGCCCCGC
The DNA here is from genome assembly GCA_025345505.1 of Todiramphus chloris collaris. NCBI lineage: Eukaryota > Metazoa > Chordata > Aves > Coraciiformes > Alcedinidae > Todiramphus > Todiramphus chloris. Next base: position 4,320,052 of record JANVCC010000034.1, read on the forward strand.
GATCATGTCCCCCAGCCTCTTCAGCCTGATGCAGGAGTATCCCGACGACCGGACGTCTCGCACGCTCACGCTCATCGCGAAAGTCATTCAGAACCTCGCCAATTTTGCCAAGTAGGTGGTGGCAGTAAAGCTGAGATCTCTGCTTCCAGGGGTGCGAGTCGCCGCGGGTTACTGTGGAGAGGAGAGCCCTGCTCGGGAGCCATGTGCAAAGGCAGCTCAGTCGCTGTCAGACTGAAGGCAGCTTCAGAAAAAGAGGGAAGCTCTTGCTCATGTGAACCCTGAGACACCTCGGGGTTGAGCTGAGAAATCCTCCTTTTCTTGGGCTGCGTTGAATTCAGTAGAGAGGAGATGGTATAAGACCGAGAAGAGCCGTGCGTTACGCTGTTTCAGAAGAAGAGAAGTCTGTTCCCACCAAGGATGATGATTTTCCTCCTTTCTTCCTCCAGCATTCCCAGCTGGATGATAGAATGGGCATGGCATGGCTCTGGCAGGGGCAGGGAGGAGAGAAAGGGTCAGGGAGGGAGGAGATGCGTTCAGCCCCCAGTCATAATCCGAACAGTGAGCCACTGCTATTTTGAAGGTCCAAGAAAGCAGTGAATCTTTTGTCATCTTGTTTTTTGTAAATCCCAGACCGATTCTTCAGAAAGGCAGGTCTAAAGTTAAGCACTTAAGTAATTGTCTAATTGCCTGTGCACAGTTGTACTCTGTATTTGGTGTGGAGGTTACTGACTGGGTTTCCCCCCCTCCCTCTTCCTGCAGGTTTGGTAATAAGGAAGAGTATATGGCCTTCATGAATGACTTTTTGGAACACGAGTGGGGAGGAATGAAGCGCTTTCTCCTGGAGATCTCTAATCCAGATACCATCTCAAACATGCCTGGATTTGAGGGCTACATCGACCTGGGCAGAGAGCTCTCGGTTTTGCATTCCCTCTTATGGGAGGTTGTGTCCCAACTTGATAAGGTAAAGCAGGCTGGAGGCCCAGGAGGGTGAATCCAGAGATTGTCTCGTAGCAACAGTAAACAGGAGGAAACAGCAAGGGAGCAGCTGAAGCCTGCTTGGGGGAGAACTTATTCAACAGCTTTGGAGAGGAATGTTGGATAGTGGCATTTCACAATTGTTTGTTCTGTGATTTCAGCTCAAGGCCCAAAGCAGGGCATGTGAAGTGGTTGGGCTTCAGCAGGAGAGCAGACACTCTGCAGAGCCTTGAGTAAGGCCGAGTGCTCAGTGGCTGAGAGGGCAGCGCTTAAAAGTAGACCTGGAATTCCCCAAGCAGCCTGTCCTTTCTCACAAGTGAGCTGGAAAAAAAAAACCTGAGGGAGTTTAGACAGCAAATGAAATGGTTGCAGTGCCCTTTTTGATGCTAATGCAGGTGCTTTGCTGCACACCAGGCTCTGCCCTGCCCAGCTCTGATGGTGAGATGTGTTGGCCAGGCAGAACCGTTCTCGTTAATGACCTGATCCAGAGCCTTCTGAGATGTTCTCATTTCCGTAGCCTTTGGGTTAGTCTTTAGTATACAAGAGGATGCTGTATAAAAACCTGGATCCTTTCTCACTGTTATCCTGTAACAAGAGCAAGATGCTTTCTGGGGTCATACGCGTTGTCCAGATTCTATTCTGCTGATCACAATAGACATCACCAACACTAAGCATAGCTTCCTTTTAGCTGTGGAAGGAGACAAGGCAGTAGTTTGCTCTTCCTTTGCAGGATCCAAAATTCACTAAAACCTTGATAGCAAAGGTAGTTGCTAAAACCCAGAAAAGCTGGGCTGGGAGTCTTGGGTGTTTTGAGGTTTTTTTTGCCAGTGCTTGGAACAGTTCCATATTTCATCTTTTAGAGGTGCATTATTTTGTCCATCTTCAATTTATATTCTTATTTCTTTTGAAACCGGAGAGGTGAGGTGAATTGCAATGCACTCCATATTTTTATTACATTAAGGTTTGCCAGAATAGTAATTTGTTGGGTATCTGTTGCCTCACAGTACATTATTTTCAACTGAAACAAAAAGCTGAGCTTGTTGCATCGGAGCAAATTGAACTGCCCTTGACTCAGAAAGGCAATATATATTAATCTTAGTTAATCTTAGTTTGATAACAATTTATGATCTTGTTTTTCCCTTTCCCTGAGACGTGCACACAGGGTACATTCAGAATGCTGCAGGCAGCAGTATCAGCTGTAGAGACAGTTCAGCAGCCTCAGGAAAACAGGCCAAGTGAGCACTCAAAAGCCTGCACCCTCCATTTCTGCCAGCTGGGCTGAAACCCCCAGCACAGGGAGTGCTACCATCTCCCTCCAGGCTGGTCAGGCATCAGGTCAAGAGTCTGGAGGACTGCAAATGGATCTTTGGCCTTGGTGTTAGTTGCTGTGAGCTGCTCTCTGAATGCAACGGTCCTAAATGTCTTGGGCAGCAAGGAAAGGGAGGAGCCAGACTTGGATAAACTGGCAAAGCAGATCCTCTCTGCCCTTCCCGTAGGTTAGACACATGGATCTATCTGATGGGCCCTCCATTGTCTTTGTGGCAGAGTTTTACTTTCTTAGGAACTTCCAACACTTTCACTTTGTTCCTGCGATCCCAGGAGCCTGAGGATGGTACCTGTCGTGTGTAGGTGATGTAGCCAGCACTGGCCCAAAGTGGGGGGAAAGATCAAGAGCCTGAACTAGCTGCCTTCCTTGCAGGGAGGTTAGCTGTTTGTACCCTCGGCCTGACCAACACTGAGCTAACGTGTAATGGAACAAGAAGCTCCACACTGAACCCCAGGCTGATGTGATCATGTTGGGATGAGGATCACTGATGTTCTCATGCAGTTATTTTTCACTTTTGGGTGGGGAGAAATGCCTTCATTGTTGATAACAGGGTGCTACAGCAGACAGCATCGGTGTAGGATGCCAAAAGCAGAAAGCTTATGAAATGAAAACCTTCCCTTTCCCCACATCCCTCAACCCTTGTGATCTCTCATGATCCCCCTGAATGCCGCATCCCCTTGTCTGTTGGCATGCGTTTCCTTTACCACATGACACCCTTTGCCTGGAAAGTTCCCCCCCACCAGCTGAATCTGTAGTCTTTGAATGCCCTTTAATGAGTAGATACCGTAGTTTTCACTTTGACCTCACCCACTCTGGATTTAGTTTGCTTTGCATGATAGTTGTGCATTGGAATGGCAACAGTTTTGTTTTATTGAGCATGATTTTTAATTTTGGGGGTCGATCCTAATTTCTTTTCTATTTCCTTTTCTTTCCTCAATGTCTGCTGCACCCCGTTTCGTCTCCTCCATCCATCTCGTCGCCGTGGTTACGCTGCTCCGTAACACTGCATTACGGTCCTGGCACACCCGCACACAACCACCCACCCTCCTTCCTTCCACCTCCACCCCTCCGCCTCTCTGCATCGTTATCAAAAAAAAAAAAACCCTGGCGGATGTCGCGATGCTTGTTGTCCAATTAGGGTGAAAATTCCTTCCTACAGGCGACCGTGGCAAAACTGGGACCTCTCCCTCGTATTCTTGCCGATATCACCAAATCAATGACCAACCCTACGCCGATACAGCAGCAGCTGAGGCGTTTCACTGAGCACAGCTCTAGTCCAAACGTCAGTGGCAGTCTCTCCTCAGGGCTTCAGAAGATATTTGAGGACCCCACTGATGGGTACGTAACAGCCGGAGCTCACGGGAAGCTGTGGGACACGGGGGTTCTTCAGCCTCGTAGGAGTTGAGTGCTTCATCTGAACCCTCTGCCCAGGCCAGCTGTAGGAGCGGGGAGCTTGGGCCTCTGGCACAGGAACCAGCAGTCCCAGTAAGAGGTGCACAAGGCACTGGAGACTGGAAGCTTTTGACTTACCCAGGACACAAATACGTCTCCGGGAGTCAGTGGCTTGAGCTGCTAAAAACCAGCTTTGCAAATTACTGCCGGTCTGAGTGTCCGGATGCACAGTCAGCCACCGTGTCCCGGCCATCGGGCTGCTTATTTACTGCTAATGGCAGAACTGGGCTGGCGGTGGAACTTGTTACCAGTGGAACAGCAAGAGCCCTCCCTGCTCCGTTGAGTGCAGCATTTCTCACCCTCAGCAGCTCTTAATCTGAAGCAAAAAGCCATGACGTGGTAGAACTGCCAAAGAGCTCAGATGCCACAGTCTCAGGGTAGTCTCTGTGCTGTCGGGAGGGACAGCTCTGGCACCAGGAGTGTCTACCCTCTGAGCTTGCCTCTGGATCTTGGGCTTGCTCAGCCTGGAGAAGAGAAGGCTCCAGGGAGACCTTATTGCAGCTTTTCAGTGCTTCAAGGAGCCTGTCAGAAAGATGGGGACAGACTTTTTATCAGGGCCTGTTGTGACAGGACAAGGGGTGATGGTTTTAAACTAAAAGAGGGAGATTTATGCTAGAGAGAAGGAAGAAATTTTTTATGCTGAGGGTGGTGAGACCCTGGCCCAGGCTGCCCAGAGAGGTGGTTGATCCCTGGAACCATTCCAGGTGAGGTTGGCCAGAGCTCTGAGCAATCTGCTGTAGTTGCAGATGGCCCTGCTCACTGCAGAGGGATTGGATCTTGGATTGGATCAACAAGATCTTGAAAGGTCCCTTCCAACCCCAACCATTCTGTCATCTATGGGAGCCTTCATGCAGTCCCCCAGAATACATAAGGCTGGCAAAGAGTTAACTGGGATCTGAACTGCTCTGAAGTCTTTCTGGAGACACAAGTGTCCAAGGGGGGAGGATCTGGCGAGAATGGTTTGCATTTCACCTGTGAAAAAAAATAAAGATGAAGCACTCCTTGAATCAAACATAACTCTCAGAGATAAGTGGTAATTAAGGAAGAGTGTGTTCTGACTTGAACACAAAGAGCTCATGAAAGGAAATCTGGTTCCTTGAAACTTTCAGTTGGGGGGGAGGTTAAATGAGGTAGAAAGATGTCTCTGGTACAGATCTCTCAGGGTCTTGGCTGCTTAAAAATTAACCAAATTCCCTTCCACTCCACAGTGACTTGCATAAGCTGAAGTCTCCAACCCAGGAAAACGGAGATGGGTATTTCAGGGGCAAGACCTTACTGCTGGTTCAGCAGGCATCCACCCAGAGCATGACTTACTCAGATAAGGACGAAAGGGAAAGCATCTTGCCCAACGGACGTAGCATCTCTCTCATGGACCTCCAAGACCCTCACACGGCTCAGAGCGACCACGCATCTCTTATGCACGACGTGCCTTTGCGCCTGGCCGGCAGCCAGCTCTCTGTCACGCAGGTAGCCAACATCAAACAGCTGTGGGAAACTCAGAGCACACCCCAGAGTGCTCCCCAGGTGAGAAGGCCTTTGCACCCGGCTTTGAACCAACAGGGCAGCCTCCAGCCTCTGTCGTTCCAGAACCCCGTTTACCACCTCAACAACCCAACCCCGCCGATACCCAAGGCTTCCGTGGACTCCAGCCTGGAGAACCTGAGCACTGCCAGCTCCCGGAGCCGAAGCAACAGCGAAGACTTCAAACTCAGCGGCCCCAGCAACAGCAGCATGGAGGACTTCACCAAACGCAGCACGCAGAGCGAGGACTTCTCCCGACGCCACGCGGTCCCGGACAAGCACGTCCCCATCGCGCTGCCTCGGCAGAACAGCAGCAGCCAAGCTCAGATCCGAAAAATGGAGCAGGGAGGGCTGGGCGCCAGGGCCAAAGCTCCGCAGTCGCTGCCGCACAGCGCGTCCCTGCGCAGCACGGGCAGCGTCTCGGCAGCGTCGGGGGCCATGGTGGCCGAGCCCGTGCAGAACGGGAGCCGGTCCCGGCAGCAGTCCTCGTCCTCTAGAGAGAGCCCCGTCCCCAAGGTGAGGGCCATCCAGAGGCAGCAGACGCAGCAGGTAAGGAGAACCTTTCGTGTTTAGCCCGTTTCTGCGCCGACCCCCAGAGCTTTTTGACCTTAGAGTCGACTCGAGAGTGCCGGCCCTTCGGCAAGTGGCCTGTAGCAAGAGTAAGGAATGGCCACGCTCGTTACCCGTACAAGCTTGGCAAGCCCAGCTCACCTATTATTTTTGGATGCTTTTGTACTAAATTAACAAAAAAAAATAATAAATGTTTTCCAGTTACTAAGGTAGCAGCAAGCCTGCTGAAAGAAACAAAACTGGAACATTTCCCTGACTGAAGGAATAAAAACAGAAGCAGCTTTGTTCCAAACCGTAGTTAAGATTGCCACGTGAGACTGCCTTTGCCCTGGGGTGCTAATTTAAAAGCATAGCTACCTGAAAGCAGAGGGGTAAACAAAGATAAAATATCATCGAATAAATCGCTACCAAAACAATAACTGAGTTGTCTGAAGCGCGGAGAAATTTATATATCGCCCTGCTGCCATGGTCTCTTGCTGGTCCCCAAATAAATACTCCTTTTCTTCATTAATCATCCCAAACTATGAATAATGCAAACACTTTCTGGAAAGAAGTGTTAAGATCTACCAGCTCCTAATGCGCTTTATCAGTTGGTCATAGGCGAGTGTAAATCAAGAGTCTCCTGTCAAAAAGCCAACATTCCTTTACCTTGGAAAAAAGTAAAATAGAAATCCTGTTGTGATTTGCTTTGTACGAAAACCTCGCCCTAAATTAGTTTAATGCTAAGGAGAAGATGAGTGCTTAAGTGCTTGGCACTACAAGGGGAGTGGAGAACGTCTGGCTTTGGAAAGTGTTGCCCTGGTGTGCACGGAGGTGTCAGCTGGGCAGGGTGAGGCTCTTGAAGGCCACCCCTGCGCTCTTCCTAGGGGTTAAACGTTTTCTTTCGTGGTCACTCTGAGAGTGAACACGGTCACGTCGGGTTTACCTTTACTAGTGCTTCCCACAAGACCTTCTAGGAAGGATGATGCCACTGTGGACACAGGCACGAGTGAGGACTCCTCTCTAGAAGGTTGCAGCCCCTGAGGTTGAGGCTGCAGCACGCTGCAGGTGAGGCTACATCTGCAGGGAGCAGGAGGTTGTGATCCTCCTTGCTGATGTATCCCTGTTGGCAGAAGCACCAGTGAAGAGGCCTCACCTCGAGCACTGTGTCCAGTTTGGGGCACCTCAGTATAAGAGAGATATTGAGGTGCTGGAGTGGGTGCAGAGGAGGCAACAAAGCTGGTCACGGGATTGGAGAACAGATCCTATGAGGAGCGTTTGAAGGAGCTGGGCCTGCTTAGGTTGAGGAAGAGGAGGCTGAGGGGAGACCTCATCACTCTCTACAGCTCCCTGAAAGGACATTGTAGAGAGGCTGGTGCTGGGCTCTTCTCTCAGGTGGTTAGGGACAGAACCAGAGGGAATGGCCTCAAGCTGAAACAAGGCAGGTTCAGACTGGACACTAGGAAAAAATTCTTCACTGAAAGAGTGGTGAGATATTGGAATGGGCTGCCCAGGGAGGGGGGTGAGTCCCCATCCCTGGATGTGTTGAAACATCGCTTGGATGTGGTGTTGGGGGACATGGTCTAGGGGTGAACTTGTAGAGTAGGGTTAATGGTTGGACACGATGATCCCAAGGGTCTTTTCCAACCTGAGTGATTCTGTGATTCTGTGGTTATGCAGGAGGCTCTTGGCTTGTAAGGTAAAACTGTCAGGAGAACTTAGTTGCCAGCGTGAGCTCCTGCTCTGCCAAAGGTTTTGCTGGTATCCTGTTGGGGTAGCTGTCTTGGCAAACTCATGAATGTTACAGTCAAAAGGAGGAAAGTCCCAGTGATGCCTGGGAACCCAGGAGCAATCAGGGCTTCAAAACTACTTTGATACCTCAAGTTCCCTTTAAGTACAAGGAGATCAGAAACACTGAATCACAAAGCAAAGCTTAACATGCCAAGTTAGTAATACTGAAAAAAAAAATGTAATTGCCTGTTATTTGAAGTGCATCTATTTGTGTCCTCCTTTGGAGTGTGTCTTCTTCATTTGGGCATAGAGTTGTTGATCTCATCTTAAGTTGCTGGTAATTCAGTTACCTTTGCACATCTGGCATCAAAGTGAGTGTCTGAGACTCCCCTCTTCCCCAATTTACATTCAGCATCATAGCTGCCTGCAAGGAGTGACAGTCTTCAGGAGGGGTTCCTTCCCCCCTCCTGTAGGCAATGTCTATCTCCTTATTTTTCCACTCTACTTTCCATACTAATTGTTTCCACTGGATTCATTAGAGTACTTGCTCCTGCTTTATTCAGGGAAATCAATTTGTGCTTTCCTTCCCCGCACCCTTGAGAAATGTCTTGAAGTGTGCCAAATGGAGTGGCCAGAACTTTTTTTGAAGCAAATTCCATTGTGTCCTTTTAATTGCAAATCGTGTTGTGGAATTCTGTTCGTATTTGAAAAAGAAAAAGAGAACAGAGAAATTGGGCATGTTCTTTCTGGGCATGTTCTTTCTAGGCATGCTTTGTGGGCGATATAATTATTAGACTTTGTTCTCTACAAGTCCCATTTGTCTCTGAATATAGAGCTAGGCCCTTTGTTTGCTGGGAGAGGTCACTTTTTGCCTTCCATTTCCATTTAGTAGGTAGGTGGGAACAGTAATGTCAGTGTGTTCCTCTGGAAGAGACGCAAAGAGGGAATTAATACATGTTCCTAGCAGGCTTTTTCTTTTTTTCCCCTTTATTAGAGTATAACTCATAACCTATTAGCATGTGAAGTGTTTGCCCTCCACTTGGTCTTTGTAGGCTTTCTCATCTTGGCTGCTGAAGATATTCTGGCCTACAGCTTGCAAGGTTGTTTGGCAAGGCTTGCTGCTGATCAGCAGTCTGTTAGGAGGCTGACGAGGTCGTTCATAGTCACCCTTCTGCTGTCCTGGTCCTACATAGCTCCAGTGAACCAGGCCACCGTTCATCCATAGCTCTTCCTGATTTCTCCAGCAATTCCTGGAGCCAATGTATTTATCTCCAAGAAGAGAAAGTGAGACTCCAGAACCCCCTGGCCAGGAAGCACGTTGCACGGGGTACAATAGTGAAACGAGGCAGTGAGCTGAGGAGCTGCCTGAGCACAAAAGAAGCTACAGTTGGAGGAGGAGGGGAAGTTGATCTTTCATATTTCTCAAAAAGTTAAAGACAGTATTGCCCTTTCAGGGATAATTATGCTAATTCCTGTGCTTATAAACTTGTCTTTGTCCATGAAAATTGCTTGGAATTTGTAGCAAGCCATGTTTTCCTCAGCTAGTTGGAGATTTTCTTGTTTCTTTTCTTGGCTTCTTTTTGGGACTCCCATAAAGAGGCTGATGATGTCTTAAGCTTTTCCTAGCAAGCACTGCTGGCCCTGACTTCCTTTCACAGCCCTCGTCTAGGTGTATATGCTACAACAGGCCATCTAAAGCTGAGAGTGATAACTGCACCTCACTGCCACTCCTAAGTGCTGCTGTGCTGTCCCACGTCCGAGCCAGGCAGCCCCATCCTCCAGTGCAGAGTCTGGCTGAGAAAGCTGTGCCCCGGTGAAGCTCCTCGGTTCTCCAAGGAAACCAGTCTGTCTTACCTGGACGGGCTGCAGGCGGAGCTTGGCCACGCTGCTTGCTTTCTGAAAGCCTTGCTGAAGAACTGGTGAAGGGGAATGGTGGATGTGAACAGGATTTGGAAGTAGGAACTTTTCCAGAGAGCTCAACTTAGAGAGGCAGAAAAATTTCTCAAGTACATTGGTTTTAGAGGGAATCAAGTAAGTGCCGTGGGTGCAGAGTCGAGGGAGGATGAGCCATCTCTGCAGCAGAGGTTTTGGGGATCCTTCGAGACTGACGGATCCATGGTCCTTTTTCTTCTCCATATAAACTGGATTTTAGAGCTGATTCGTATGTAGTTTCTCTGAAAGATGCTGACGGGTGTTTCTGCTGCAGGTTCAGTCACCTGTGGACTCTGCCACGATGTCACCAGTGGAAAGGACAGCTGCCTGGGTTCTCAATAACGGACAGTATGAAGAAGTGGAGGAGGACGCAGAGCAGAACCCAGATGAAATCAAGCACGCTGAGAAGGTAGAGTTTATTCTGTATGCAGCTGACTCGAGGGCTGCCCCTGAGTCCCACCCACCCCACAGCCGAGTTCAGAGCGGCTTTCGGGCGCTGCTGTGGCACAGTAATGCTTCCAAGCACAGGTCGTGGTGACACAGCTTCCTGCTGTCCACACTGTCAGGAGGATCTGTAGCACAGATTAATCCATGTACAGGCTGGCACCTGTCAGACGGGTGCAAACTGACAGAGCTGGGGGTTTGTACACTGTAAGCTGCTGCTTGGCACTTGGGTGCATCGTGAGTCACGCTAAGTGCATTAGATCCTGCTCAAGTCATTCTTTTTCATGACACAGTTCATGGGGTTTTTTATAGCCACAGCATACTGTTGGTTTTTTATGCTTGCAAAACATTTTAGTGATCATTAAACTCCATTAAAAAAAAAAAAAATCATGATTGTTAACCCGACAGTATAGCTTAGGATGTGCTAAGTGATTGTGCAAGGCTCTGGAAATGCAACTCAGTCTCCATCAGGAGCTGCATTCAGATTTGTCTTGGGGTCCACCTGAGGCAGACGCCTGTCGTCGAGGGAGCACAGTGTTTCTGGGCTGCACAGAAACCTCCGTGATCTTTTCTTTATTCTTAAGGTGTATCTGTTTCCAGGAGCAGATACTGTGTTTCCAAATGCAGTTAGAACTCTGGGCTGCTGTGGTGATGAAGTTTAGTGAGAGGTTTGGCATTTTGAGAAGGCTCGAGGAGGAGAATGTTTGCTGGATGAGAAGCAGGATTGTCAGGAAAGATGAACAAACCCAGACAGAAGTGGAGTATGTTGAGATTCATTGCACTGTTGCAGAAGTGATGGTCCACAGACAAAGTAAGGAGAAGACCAAAACCTCAGACAAGTTAACTTACAAGCTCTGTTCTTTTTTGCTCCACCTTCACACATGGTTTTTTGTCTTGATTAAGTCCTGAAGAATGAGTTCTTTGTTTCCCACACTGGTCTGTTCTGTAAGTTTGGTCACCCCGGGACATTTTGACAGTTGAGCACTAGTAGCAGTTTCTGCCTTGGAACTGCCTGAGTCTGGAGTAACTGGGGATGTTACCAGTCAGGCTGAGGAGCCACGTCAGAGCCTCTGCTTCAGTGACACCCTCCAGCACAGGAACAGCTGAATGCTCAGTGACAGCCTCTGTGCTCCTTGCCCGTGCTTGCCCACAGTTGTTTATTTATCATTTCCTTCTATTAATCTATTTTTCATCAAAAAAAAGCAATGTCTTCTCATGAAATGAGAAGAATGTCTTCTGATGTCAGTCTTCTCTGAACAGCAGCAGATGATAATGATCTGGTCTGATTCTTTCCTCCCTGCCTTGCCCCTGCAGTACGAGCAGGAGATAGCGAAGCTGAAGGAGCGCCTGAAGGTGTCGAGTCGGCGGCTGGAGGAGTACGAGCGGCGGCTCCTGGTGCAAGAGCAGCAGATGCAGAAGCTGCTGATGGAGTACAAGTCCAGGCTGGAAGACAGCGAGGAGAGACTGCGCAGGCAGCAGGAGGAGAAGGACAGCCAGATGAAAAGCATCATCAGCAGGTGAGGCTTTGGAGAGCTTGGGACCGTGTGGGACAAGCAGCTCCTATGTATCACGTGTTCCCTTTGACCAGTCTCGTTTAACACCTTTGTCAGCGACATGGGCAGTGCCATGGAGTGCTCCCTCAGCCAGTTTGCCAATGACACCAAGCTGCCTGGGGTGGCTGACACACTGGAGGGAAGGGATCCATCCAGAGGGACCTTGACAGGCTGGAGAGGTGGGCCCATGCCAACATCATGAAGTTCAATAAGGCCAAATGCAAGGTCCTCCATCTGGGCCGGAGCGATCCCAAGCACCAATATAGGCTGGGCAGGGACTGGCTTGAGAGCAGCCCTGAAGAAAAGGACTTGGGAGTGCTGGTGGGTGAGAAGCTCACCATGAGCCATGACTGTGCTCTTGCAGCCCAGAAAGCCAGTCGTATCCTGGGCTGCATCAAGAGAAGCGTGGCCAGCAGTGAAGGAAAAGCTTTAGGAATTCTTAACCTGGTCTCTGTTATACTTACGACTTTTGCCTTTTATACTTATGTCTTTGTGCTTTCTTTGGAGCCTGTACTCAAAGCAGTGGTTTTTCAGAGCAGTTGCATTTTTGGCAATGTCTATTTGGAGAATAACACTATTAGACAATTGGGAGTGTCAGCTGGAAAGATAAGTTTCTCCATGTGCAGCAGAATCCTTCTTTTCCTGAGCCAGGACAATCAGAGAAGTGACACTGTCAGGCCAAAGTACCTGAGACGCTTCGGAATAGCATCAGACTATCCTGATTTGTACCTCTTTTTGTTCACCAGGCTCATGGCAGTTGAAGAGGAGCTGAAGAAGGATCATGCAGAGATGCAAGCTGTCATTGATGCAAAGCAGAAAATTATCGATGCGCAGGTAAGGAGCTTAGGATCTCCAAGAACCAAGTGTTCTGTGTGTAGCACTCATTCTTTTCCTCTGTCCTCCTGCCCCAGCGTGGTTACCTAGATCCCCAGTCAGTTTTGGCCCATGGTGTTGCACATGTGACTTACTGCCTTCTAGGAGAAAATTGGGCTTTTTCATTCAAAAAGCCTGCACTGTCTGATGCTGGGCTTGAGAACAGCCTGACAACAAATCACAGGACTGATCGCTTCCCCAAAACCTCTTCTACTTTGGGACATCCCAAGGGGAAAAAGTAATAGCAGAGCATTGTGTAGACATTGTTCCAAGCGTGGGCCTGGGAACTCTGGGAGAGCCCTGCCTCATCCCAGCATAGTTTAAGTGCCATGTGCATGCATCTCAGCTATGCAAGCTAAAAGCATGGCTTGGAACGTTCGAGTCAAGAGAAGAGAATGCTTGCAGCGGAGCGTTGCCCCGGATAACGTCATGTGTGGCATTTCACCCCATCTGACTGTCCGCGCCAGCCCTGGAGAAATGCCCACGTTGCCACAGCCCTACAGTGCTTGCCTCTGTCAGCAGGGACTGTGGGAGCCCAGGGGCAGTGCATGTGGGTGTCTCGTGTGGGAGCATTTTGGCTTTTTCTTCTGTGTCTGTGCCGGTCCCGGAGGGCAAAGCTTGTACCACGGAACCCCCGACTGCTCTGGTTCCTGCCTGCCGTGTTACGTTTGTGAGACCTGCGTTTGGAGGGCACCTTTTCTGCTTCTGGGCTTTTCAGTAGGTCCAACTGCAAACGTTCCTGAGGAGACAGTTGTAAGAAGATGGCCTGTTTAGCAAATTACCCAAATCCTTGCAGAAAGTTGTTGCCCTGCACACAAAGTAGCATCAGGGGGGAGCCTCGCTTAAAGACGGTGCTGGAGCAGGAGAATACCGGTGTAAGTGAGCACAAAAGGGCAGACCTGGGACATTTCTGTCCTGTTGAATGGCCAGCAATAAGACAAACATTCCAGCCTGCACGGAACTGTAGGGGAAAATATAAAGCAGAAAAAAACCCAAAAAGCTGTGTTTTTAAAAGCCTAGCAACACGAGGAGCGTATTTATTGTAGATTTCTTTTTGATCAGTTGAAAAGTTCTGTTTCTCCTGCTGCCTCTGCCCGTTTTCCCACAGTTCTTCAGCAAGCCTGCTCAGGAAAGCTGGGGGTTTGGATCCGTGCCATCTAATCTGAATCAATTACTTGTGTACAATAACACGGCACTTCTGTTAGCCAGCCTCGCAGAACAGAAAGGAAACCCAGTCCCACAGAGCTCCTCGTTGTGTGTGAGAGATGCTCTGCACCGAGGCACCGGTGCTGTCACCCGTTCTAGACGCAGCTCAAGATTCAATCTTCTGCGTGAGGACTTGCAGGGATGTGTGAGGGGATGCAGTGCTGGAGAATGAACGAGAATGTAGTCAGCCACCCTATTTATTTTTTTTTTTTATTATCATTTTCTTGGTGGTAGGGGAACAGCAGAGCAGCTTCCAGTCTGATCAGGGAGTGGTGCAGGAGCTTGCATGCTGATGGAATGGCAGCTCATCCCAACAGCAGCCTGGTCTTTGAAGGAGGTGATGCCTTTTTCATCTGCCTCAAGAAGGTGAAAGCAGCACTGAGCACTCATAAAAAGTGATTTTTGGAGGGGAGGATTTGAGAGATTGTGACTGGATAAGAGACTTGCCCTTCCCTTTGTTACCTGTCTACGCCAGTAGGGTCTCGGCCTCAGTGTGGGGTTACTGACCAGCAAGGTGGACCAGTCTGATCCCTCAGTGTCACCAGCTGCTGCTGACCTTTGAAAGCTTCGAACCCTCAGGGCTTGAAAGGTGTGCTTCTTGATCACACTTGGCCAAATGATGCATTGTTATCACCTGCAGTGAAGAAGATTGACAAACCAGTAGAGTTAGTGATTCCTCTTTCAATCTGGCAGGTTTTCCTTCTGAAGTGCTGTTAGTTCCTGGGGCAAGCAAGGTCACCAGCAAACCTTAACTGCCTCAGTGCCATCCAGTTCACGGGGGAAGGTTAGTTGTCCTTGCCCCTCCATGGGTACAGAGCAGAAGAGGAAACTGCTGGAAGGTTTGGAACAGACGCACCAGAGGAGCCCGGGTGTTTGCTGCATTCTGTGGCAACCCTTCTGAGTTGTGCTTGGAAGATTTTTCTCAGTCTGTGATTCATTTGGCAAAGGGCTATAGCTGTGGCTAGAAAAGAAGAGGTCTTTTTGAGGTGAGATTCATGGCCAGCCTTGTTCTGGGGATCCGTGCTGTTCGCAGTGGCTCTGGGCAGCATCTTGCGTGCTCTGGTTCTGGTTCTGGGGGCTGTCCCAGGACCCCTGACTGAGCAGGGGCTTAGGGCTGGCCCAGCTCTCTCCTGGGAGCAGCGGAGCTGCAAAGAGTACGAGCCCAGTTGCTATTGCAAGTGACATCTCCGCTGTGTTAAATTACAGGTCATAAATGGGGATGAGATAATTCAAACAGGCAAGTAAACCCGATCAGTTCTCTAGCTGAGCAGTACCCAGTCCTGGCCCAGTGCACTGACCTCCTACCCATTCCAGCTCCTCCCACTCCCTGCGCCCAATTCACGTGTGTCAGAGACGTGTCTGCTAGACTGTATTTTCCTCTGAGTGAGAAGATGCTTCTATTCACCAAACTCATGATTCCAAGATGGATTTTTCAAGTGTAGGTGTCCAGCTGCTTTGCAAACTGCCATGGCGAGCACTCATCGGTGCCAGAAAATAACCAGCCTTTCATTTTTAACTCTTTGGGAGGGGGGAAAGAAAAACAAAGTATATTCTTTAGAAATAAATTTTAACTCAAAAACATATATTCCAGGTGAAATTTAGTCCGAGGAGGAGGAGCTTTAACTTGCTGAAGAACACATTTCTGCTCAGGCGGTTGTGTTTAGTAGACTCTGTTTCAGCGCAGGAGGAAGGGCCAAGACCTCTAACTCCTCCACTGTCCATTCTCCTTCCTTCCATTGACTGGATCAGGGCAGGTTCTAGGGCAGGCCATAGCCTGCCTTGCTGTTTGTTCATTGCTTGTGCCTCCTCCTCCACTGCCATTTGGTCTCCTCAGGGCTGTAACACAAGCAGTATTTAAATTCTGCTTTCTTTTTGCACCCTGTGGGGAACCTCGCTGAGAAAAGCAAGCAGTCCTTGATTACTGATGTACTGCAGAGCTGATGGGCTGGGATCAAAACCTCGAGGGGTTGGTGTAGCACTTGGGTCTCCTGAGCAGTATGTCTGAACTATCCCTTAATGTTTGTGCCTTCCGTACATCATTTTTCCTTCCATTTTGTTTCTCAGTGGGCTGGACTGGGAAGAGTTCCTGCATGCAGCTTTTTTCATTCGAGTCAATTAGACATTTTTTCCTCTTCAGAGTGAAAAAGCCAATCAGCTGGTAGCATGGAGAGCATCTTTACCTTTTGCCATCTCTGGTGCTGCTTTGTGTGGCTGCATTTTTTTATATACATATAATTTTTTTTTTCTTTTTTTATTTAATTTTTTTTTTTTGAGGGAAGATGAAAATTGTTGTTTCTAATTGTGCCACCAACTCTTTGGCTTGACCCTCCAGTTCTTTGTCCCACTGCAGCTAATCTCTCTGTTAGTAGGCTGGGTTTTGTCAAGGGTTTGGGGTTTTTTTTTTTAATTTCATAAATTTACTACCCATCCTTTAGCTTTCTGCTATGAGTAGAGGCTAGCACTTTGTGAGCCAGAAACACAAGTGTGGAAACCCTGGATTCGGCAGAGCCCGGGAGCCCCTCTGAGCTGGAATGGGTCTAGGAGCAGTGTGTTCAGTGTTTGTTCTTTGTGTTCTGTCGATGGCACCTCCCCTTCCACCCACACTGCCCTCTTCCCCTTCACCTCAAATAACCCCTTAGCTCTAGCTTGTGGCTGCTTCTTCTCTGTGTTGCTGTTGCACCCTCACTCCTGCTGGTGACTGCAGGCTGCCATTATCTGCTTCTTTTGATTTATTTTGAGCATACCATCAGTTTCTTCTGAGCACACCCCATCCCGACTGCAGAGACGATGGCCATTAGATTCCACTTGCACTTCTCTCTGACAGCTGAAACCTCCACCACTTTTATTTTCCGCTGCCTGTTTCTGTTTTTCTTAACATATATTTTTTTTAATAATAATAGTAATAATAATAATTGGCTAATGTTGTTATTAACACCGACACCCTTCCCCTCCCGACCCGTGGCAAAATACCGCATCTCCATCTGCCTTGGTTGGAGGCTGGCTGGGTAAAGCCACCGTGACTGGATCAGCTCCCCAGCCTAACGTTGGCTCGCTGTCACCATCCATCCTGCAAAAAAGGCTGGGAGGGCCAGCCCAGCAAAAGCCTGTGGCTCACAGGGGCTGCCTAAGCCCAAGAAAACAGAAAGAGGCAGACATCCCATCACACCGGCGAATGTCAGCCAAGCTGCCTCTGCCTAGAAACCACCCAGGGGTGCTGTCCCGGCCCCGGCTCCTGGAAGCTCCCCGTGAAGCAGGCTGGTGGGGTGAAGAGCAGCTGGTTTGTGAAGGGGGCTCTGACTCTGTGGGGTGTCTGTTGCAGGAGAAGCGGATCGTGTCCCTGGACTCGGCCAACACGCGCCTGATGAGTGCCCTGACGCAGGTGAAGGAGCGCTACAGCATGCAAGCCCGCAATGGCATCTCCCCCACCAACCCCACCAAGCTTTCCATCACGGAGAATGGTGAATTCAAAAACAGCAGCTGCTAACGGGGCAGATGCTGCCCGCCGTCTCCCCCGGAGGAAGGGCGTAGAGGGAGCAGACTCGAGAAACCTTCAAAAGAGCCCCTCTTCCCCCCCCTCACCAGGTTTACATAATGCTGCTAATAACATGAGAAAGAGAAAAAAAAAAAAAAAAACTCTGAAAGGTGGTCTTTAATTCCCCACTCTAGGCCAGGAGAACTGGGCTCCCGAGACAAGTCCTTCCATATCACTGTGTAAATAGAGGGAGCTCTTGGCTCGTGTACAGAAATGCCACTGTAATATACCAAAAGGAAGTGAATACTGTAGATTTTTCTTTTTAATTATTGCTATTTTTATTAATTTTTTTTGTTTGTTTGTTTGTTTTTCCTCAAGCACTGCAGTCCTTGGGAGAGGAGGAGGGGAGTGTGAGTGCGTGTGTGCTGTGGGTGAGAGGGAGAGAGATGAGCAGAGGGTTCCCTTAGCCAGCAGCTCTGCGTATCGGGCTGACCGACGCGCGAGTGGAGTGAAACCGGAGTGAAATCAGTTCTCTCAGAAAACTCATCCGCTGGGTTTAGTCCCCTCTTCTGCTGTTCTTTAACTGAATGCATACTCGATAGCAAACACTTTAGCAAGAAGGTTGGCTCTTGCTGGATCCTGTACCTTCTTTCACTAGAACTCTGGCAACAAAAAGAAATTGTCAGTCTTTTTGAAGAAGGTGAAAACTTGGAGCAGCAAAGCTCTTTCCTTGCTTTTGCACACAGTCAGGTTTCCCATCAGGCAGACAGAGGGAATCTGCAGTTTTTCAAGGTAGGATTCTTTCTTTTTTACCCCGGTTCTAACGCAGTTTTATATTTTCTGTTTTGAGAATTTAGAGACCTGTAAATACTTTTTTTTAAAGAAAAAAAACAAAACCTTTCTATCCACCCCCGACTTTGTGCACCCTGAATTCACCCCCTGCGCTCCATCAGCAACAGTCAGGTCAAGGCTCTGAGGAAGGGGCCAGCCAAAGGGTGCCCCCTGCCCAGCAAACTTGATTTATTTTTTTTTTCAACATACATTTCCTTTTCTCTGGAGGATTTCTGTACTTTAACTCTGTTGAGTTTCACCACTGCAGCCACAAGCTTAGCCAGCCTAGTTCCAACGAACGGTGCTTTCTGCGTCTGCGTGTTCACGAGATCTTCCATTTCCAGTCAAGTTTTCCTTTCTTGGGATGCTTTAAAGGGTTTGGTTTTTTCAAGTTCTGGACACACCCCTTTTTTTCCAGTTCTGTATGCACCAGTTTTTTCTTAGGGGTTCTGACTAAAGCCAGTTACTTTCAGTTGCATTTTGTGGGAGGATACTTAGGGGCTGTCTGTGAGTACCTAGGTAATTACAAAGTGGCCTTCTCGAGGAAGATGACTACATTCACAAACTCTGAGAGATTAACAACAAATGACACAGCATTGTCAATCTCATGATTTCATCAAATGCCACAATATTTAGTCCCAGAGGGGTTTTTTTTTCCCAAAGCCCTGGATTTTAGAGTCAAGTAACAGTATGTGTATCTTGACTTTTACTTTTTGATACACATTTTTAGCCCCCGAGCTCTCAAAGTAAATAAAAGTTTGCAAGAGCAGTTGCAATTTTGAATTGCAGAAATACACTGAGAACAGTGAGTGTGTTTAGCCATTCAGACATGTGATGGAAATGAGAAGCTGGAAAAGTTGACTTGGAAACCTCGAGAGGGTAACTCGGTGTGGGACGCGCTCAGCAAACAATTCAGGCTGCACCTGAAAGCAAGTTCCTGAGGTGGCTGTGGGGGGTACCTGAAACTCCTGTGATATGGAGGAGGTCAGAGGTGATGATGTGATTATCCTTTCTTGCCTTAGCTTCTGAATCTCTAAAATGTGGGAGCTACTAAAGCGATTTCTTGACCTCCTGAAAGTGCCCCACGTTGCCTCGGACGTGGGGGAGCGGCAATACCGAGGACCCAGTTTCAGTGTCTGTTGTCAAGTTTGCTTTTTCTTTGGACATGAATTCATCTCAGCTCCGTGGGCAAATGCAGCTTGTGCCAGAGTGTAGTGTGTTAACTGTTCTGCCTCACTGCTGTGTTGTGATACTTCAGTTAACCGTGGTCACCCGAGCACGCTACGGTACTAACTATGCATAGAGACCACCTCATCTGCACTGTAGGAAGTCTAAGAAGGATGCGTGTGAATCTTTCCTAGCAATGCCTTGGCTGTTCATTTACATCTAGAGGACACTGTACTCAATGCTGAGGTCTTTCAGATCAAAGCTTCCCTGGATGTGACTTGGAAGTAGAGGCCAGGGAGCGTTCCCATCTTCGGGTTTGGAATATCCATAGCGAAGTCAGCGCTGCCTGGCACACCTGGGCTGTGCTCTGCGCTTGCTCAGTAGTGATTTCATTTCCATCCTTTCTAAGCTGTCTTCCAGCTCCAGGTCATTGCTGACCTCTGATATTTTTCCTCAAATTGTGCCTTTAAGTTCCTTCTTTCCCCTTCGCACGTATCACAGCCGTCGGCGGTCTG
This sequence comes from Todiramphus chloris collaris, assembly GCA_025345505.1. NCBI lineage: Eukaryota > Metazoa > Chordata > Aves > Coraciiformes > Alcedinidae > Todiramphus > Todiramphus chloris. The sequence goes on from JANVCC010000034.1 coordinate 4,339,600, forward strand.
GCGAGTTCGTATTAATCTGTCTTTGTCAGTAGTTCTCTTTTACAAGAAACCTCTGCAGATCCCTTTTTGATGAGGATTTCTGTGTGCCCTGCCTCTCCCCTTTGCTACGTCCTGTAATTACAGAGCTGCAATCCCCTAAAATAGCCTTTTCAGGTGGGTGTGTGCACTGCTCATTTAAGACACTGTGCAAATAGTCCCGAGTGTTCTGTGGCCGAGACAGAGAGCAAGGGGTTGTAGGAGTGCGCTGAGCAGAGCAGGGCAGAAGCAGGCATGTCATTCTGGCAGCCTTAGTCTAGGGTTCATTTGGGCAGTGCATCTCAGCAGAGCTCTGCACCTTCCTGGTAGCCAGTCCAGCAAAGACTGCTGGCTCAGTTGCCTGGTCTGATGCTGAAGAACCAACCCCGAGGTGTCCTCTCTTGTCTCTGCAGAGAAATGCAATAGGGGCAGCACTTCAGCCCTGATTTTTAGAGGGGATATAATACCTGCCCCAAGATCAGTATGGTCTGGTGAGGTCTCCATTAGTTTATCATTCTGGTAACGTACCTCCTTCTGTCTGTTTATTAAGCTTGTAGAATGCTTGTAGCAAAAAAATTGCAGTTCTCAAAGGGTCTGACCCATCGGTATCGTCCTCACAGCTTGTTGCCAGGACAGTTGTTTCTCTTCTATTACAGTTCTTACCCTAAAGTGCAAAGTGTGCTCCTCTAACTCCTGCTGTAGAGGAGGAGCTGCCTGTTGACCCACGAGGGAATGGAGGTTGCAGGCTCGCAGCACTGCAAGACCAAAACTGATGAGCTGCAGAAGAAGAAAACCTCACGCTCCAGAGTTGTGCAGGCAGCTGTCTCTCCTACTTTGTTACCAAGCAGCTTTCCAGAGAGATTTTAAGCGGCCTCAAGCTGACGGTACGTGAAAACGCCAGCTTCTGTTTTGTCCAGTCTGATAAAATCCAAGTGGCACTGAAGCACGTGGCAGCCAAAAGGTCTGTTCTGGAGCAAGAGCCCTAACCAGGCCTGATCACATCTGGTTTAAGACTCACGGCCAGGGGGGTTACTGCAGCAATGAGAGAAGTAGTCAATAATGCCAAGACCCGTGGTGAGCATTATAGACATCAGGCTTTGGTTCACTTTCAGCAAAAGCATCAGGCTGTGCCGAACGCTGTTGCACGGAACTGCTGCTCTCAGTTGCAGGAGACAATTAAGAGTCTGTAGGAGGAATACATGTGTATTCCTAAGCCTGCACCAGGAAAGCTGCCCCATCCCAACTGGTCGGTCCCCGCTGGCCACACTACTCAGGGCTGCTCTGGGGTGACTCTTCCCAAAGCACAAAGCCACCCAGGCTTCCAAGTGCTGAGTCAAAGCTCAGAGCACGGTGGGGCAGGGACACGGAGCAGCGTTTTGTAGTGCTGGGGCCTTTTGCCCTGTTGTGTGTGGTGTCTGCGGAGCGTGTGAAGAGCAGGGGCGACCAGGATGACGTGGGATAGGCACCAATGGAGAAGGGAAGGAGTAGTGGCAGCCTGTAAATGCCCATTCTTTGCAACTTTAGGGATTCAGGCCTTTTTTTTTTTTTAAGGGAAACAGACAGATCTCCTGGCTTGAATTCACTGTTATTCCCCTTGTATATGAGAAATGGGCAGCTATGCATAGAAGCACAGGGTCTCATGCAGCTACAGCTTTTGCAACGCTCCTCTCCAGGGGCGTAACTCAGGCAGGGCATCCAGAGGAGCACAGAAAGGGATGTGTATATTTTCTAGTTAGAGAACATGAGGTGTACCCAGTAATAAATTCTGTATCCATCTAGTAAGTCATCAAAGAAAGGGGGTTTATTTTTCATTCTTGCGATTGTTTGGGGTTTGCTTAGGCTTTTTTTTTTTTTTTTAACATGATATATTAATTTCATGGTTTAATACTTGCTGAAACCCACCAGCTTTTAATGTCACCTGAAAGCTCAATGATTGAAGTCCATCAGTCTTACAGCAGCGCCTGTGTCAGCGGTGCTTACCCGCCGAGGTCACCGTGTCTGTATCCATTCCCTTTGTGTTCTGCAGAGATGCTCGTGTCATTCCCGGAGAATAATTCCTGCCCTGGGTTGAACCATTAACTGTATTTCCCTCGACGATAAGCACGGGCAGCCACAGGTGTCCAGCTGAGTCTGGCAGAGCAAAAAGGGTTAAATTTAGGCTGATGCTTTTAGGTGTTTCCTTCTCCCACAGTAAGTTCACTCCCAAGACAGCGAGCATGTCATTACAGACCATGCCTGCCAGGAATCCTACCTGTAAAAAATAGATTTTCTGTCTCAAGGGCCTTAATAAGAGTGTTACTACACAGAACTGTTTTACAATGATAGCTCTAAATAATTTATTTTTTATTTTGACAAATTACACCGTAAAAAAGTAATAAACTTGTTTTTCAAGCTGTATTTTTATGCTAGCAGCACTGGACTGTTTGGTCTCTGAGATCCATTTCTGCATTTCATTGCCTGGGTTTGTTCTAAAGAAGATTTATTTTTGTTCTGTGAATAATTTTTGAAGGTTCTTGTAATATGTACAGATATAGATACATTTGAGGTCTTTTATTGATATTCCTACAAAGAATACAAATAAACTTTAACTTTAAACAGTTTGGACTTGGTAAACCCATGCGGATTTACAACTCTCTTGCTTTGTACTTGTGTTTTGTGTGACTTTGGGGGGTGGGGGAATCTTGGATGGTGTAACTTCATCTTCGTGACAGAGCAGCTTCCCTTTGGCACCTGGAGCTACCTGGGTACCCCAGGGGGTACCCAGCAGAAATAACCCCTTTCTCCTGTTTCTGTGGCTGGGGCTGTGCCTGGGCTGTCCTGCACAGGGCCCAGGGCTGTGTCCCGGAGCTCTGCCCGACCTCTCCCTGTTCCTGAAGCTGTCCCGAGTGTCTGGTGCTGGGGAGTGAGAGCGACAGGCTGTGGAGACACGGAGAATTGCTTTTAGGCACGGGGTTTTTTTTGCATAATAATAACATCTTCAGCGGTGAAAAGAGCGTTACCTTCTATGTGTTTATTCCTCTGATGCCAGACCAGGAGAAGGAACCGGCCTGTTTTACTCGTTCAGTTTGTTCTTTGTTTGTAGGTGCTGGTGCTGCAGTGTCGGAGGCAGGGCTGTGCAGAGGATTTATTTATAGATTCACATGAAAAGCTGGATTGTAAGCAATTTATATTTATTCATCGTACATATATGAATTCTTGTATATAATGAGTGGGAAAACTGTTCACGCTGAACTTCCCGAGTGTAAAAACTACACTCGAGGGGATGTTTTGCTAAAAGCCTTTTTCTTTTCATTTCACATGCTTATTTTTTTCCCCATAGCTTTGAAGCCTGCAGAATACACACAGCAAATGTTGTGTTGTTCCTGTGAGCCTCCACCCTGGCCCTGCACTTTGTTCTCCTCCGGTGCCCTGCGTGTTCTGCCTTGTTCTTGCTTAGGCTCTAAGTTTTTCGTGCCAAGGGTTGTCTTCCTGCGTGTTTGTACAGAACCCGAGGCAGCGGGTGCCCGATGCTCCTGGGCACGAGGGCAGCACAGACAGCGTCTCCAGAGGAGCTGGGTCTGGGCATTCCCACACCCGAGTCCTGTCTGCTCTGGGTGCCCGCCGAGCAGAGTCACACGCTCCTCTGTGGCAGTGCCAGGGGAGGGGAACGGTGAACAGGCGAGGCAGAGGCTGGTGAGAAGAGGGATAGGACGGGGGGAAGTCTGGGATTTTCTGTGGCTGTCCCAAAGGAATGGGTTCTCAAGTGCCGTATCCTGCTGAGGATGTTAAATTCCACCTTGCCTTGGACATGCTTCTCACTTCTGCTGTGTTCAAATCCTGAAGAGGGATATGCAAATCCTTCTCCCATTTCTAGACGTTCTGGACAAAACACAGAGGGCTCTGGAGCCTGTCCTCATCACTCTTGCAGCTTACCCACTTCAGCTGGGAAATTCCTTTTGGAGAAGCTCCCCTCTTAAGAGTCCTTCTGCCCAAAGGATGCCAGTGTAAAATGATTTTCTGTGTGCAAGAACGTGTGCTGCTGCTTTAAGTAAACAGCAGCTGCTGCTTAAATCCATTAGCAGGTGGAATACCAATTTGCTTAAGCTGAGATACAAGTCTCAGGAGAGCCCTTGCTTTTGCTAGAACCCCGTCTGACGTTGCTGCCCTTCACCTTTCTCCTGGTCTCACAGATTAAATATCCTCAAGTCTCCAGAAGGTGTATTAAATCCCTGCTTTTTGCTGTGAGGTAGATCAAATATCTTGCTTGTAGGCATGAAACCTGGCTGCCCGTCAGCTCTTCCTGCAGCAAGTATGAACACCTTGTCCTTACTCAGCGCCATGGGAACGTGCAATCCTGCTGATGCCACTGGAAACGGGAGTTCTGCAAACCTACACCCTCTTCTCAGTGCACCCACTTGGCCCAGCTCGGCAGCAGAGCAGCCTTGGCTGAAATAGAGAAACTGTCCCTGCTGTGCAGACCAGGGTGGCTGCCAGGAGCAGGGCACTTGGGACAGATGTTCCTTGTGCCCTCCAGGCTCTTCCAGCTTCCACGCTGCAGTGTGAAAGGGGAGAGAGGGATTACGAGGGACGAATACCTTGTGTCGACACCGGGAGCGAAGGATGATACCGTGACGACAGAACCTAATGCAGCATGAAACGTGGTCTGCACAGAGATGAATAACATTTTTCACCCTCTTGCCTCTGCTGTCCAGGCTTCTGTTTGCAGCAGGATCCAGATGTTGAGAGCAGCTCCTCCTTGCCAAGCAAAACAGGAAGCCCTGCGTGCCGTGGGGGAGGAAGAGCGACAGCTCGGTTGCAGGCTGCATTTATTCACCCCTACCCTTTGTTGCTTCTCTCCCCTTGGCTCACGTCAGTCAGACAACACGCCGGTGCCGTGCTAAAACTGTCAATGCATGAATTGCTGCCCCTGCCTGAAACGGATCAGGTTAGGAATTATTGCCTTAAGAGTGGCTGTGCTGTTGATGGGAGCTACACTTGCTCCCCTGAATTAACTATGCTTTTATATATTCCTGGTTTTCAGAGTCACACAAGATAAAAAACTGTTTTCACAATCATGTGCCCTGTATATTTACAAGCAAATCTGAGTACTACTGAACACAATCCATCCAATGCAGAGCAACACACGGCATGTGCTGACTTGCAGGGACGGTCCCTCCTGGGACTGCGTGCAGTGCCCGTGCTCAACTTGTTCGTCACGAGGAGGCTCACAGAGGTGGCAGTCCGTGCAGAAGTGCTGGCTGTGCATTGTTAGGAGCCAGCTGCATTTCTTGGGGAAGGAAGCTGAACGCAGTAAAGCTTGAGGAAAAAGATAACCTGCCTGGAAGATGGTTGCCTTGAAACGGCCTGTCCAAACTCCTGGCCGGAGGCTCAGCATCAGTGCTGCTTCTCAGGTCCTACCCCTTACTTGTCTTGGCTGAGGTACAAGGAAAGGCTCCTCTCTCCAGGAGACTGAGAAACAAGGAGGTTGAACAAGACCCCCTACACCACAGCACAGCGTGGATAATGGAGCGGCAAGAGCTCGCTGAAGGTTCAGACACTTCCATGAGCCCTTGGCAGGGCTCCCTCTCCCTGGACGACAGGACGTGGCCACCCATTGGCCATGGCCAACCCCCAGGCACGT
>JANVCC010000034.1:4355234-4512122 GCA_025345505.1 Todiramphus chloris collaris
TTATATGTTGCTGCGTCTCTCCGCTCCCGGCATAAACAGCGACAGTTACGCGTATCAGGTATTTTAATTTCTCCCATGTGCTCCACGTCAACAGATATCTTGAGGTAAATGAACAGATGCAGTCACGTGGGCTGGATTATTTGCTCGCTGGAAACAGGGCTAAAAAGAAACTCAGCTTTTGTGCCACCTCAGGCAACATTTAGAAGGGTGCTAATTGCTCTGGGAACTCATCTGCACATTGCAGTGTGTTATTTGAAGAGGGCAGGGTCCTGTGAAGATTGGCCTTCACAGCTCAGTCCAAAATGTGTGTGCTGGGCCAGCAGGACAAATCCAACCCTGAACGAAGGATGTTTATTTGTGTCTAAGGATTTCAATGGTCCGCTCCCAGCAGAGGCTTTGTGGGGCTTACCTTTACGCTAAGCTACAACGCAGTGACACCCGCGTGGGAATTCAGTATACTCACTCCCCCCCGAGGCACCTAGTTTGCCAGTATCAGAAAATCAACACAGAAATAAAGCTTTTGTTCATGACTGTATGCTGTAAATCCTAGAGGGAAGCAATGAGGTGAGCCACGGACCTCCTCAAGTCACCATCTTCCCTGCTAGTGCATCTTCTGTCAAGCACGGGTCTCTGGAGCCAGAAGAGCCCCCTGCAGAGCTGAAGTCAGACAAAAATAGTGCTGTAAAATCCCCTGAGCTCAGCTCTGAGCGAAGCATTAGTGGTTTTAAAGCACAAATTTATCATAGTCATCAGAGCACACAGATTTTGGAGATGACGTAAGCAAATCCAAAGCAATGCCAGACAATCCTTGCAGCCTTGAACACACAGCTTCGGCTGCCGTGAGCAGAAATCCCTTTTAGGTGCAGTTCAGCAGAGCCTTGGAGGAAGCTGGTTTTGTAACGTTACCTCGAAGACAGGAAAAGCAGTTGTGTGTGCTCAGTCCCCCTGCTTCCAGAGCAATGCCTTCCCCAGGCAGTGGGGGAAGGAGCTGTAGCTCCCCACGCTGCTCCTGTTCTACAGCGGCAGAAACCCTGTCAGGGAGGCAGCGTGACCTGCTCATGTCAGTGTTTCTCAACAATTGTGCTTGTTTGGAGCTGCATTGGTGTCCTCAGACATCCCAGCTACAAGCTGAATCCCTCTGTCAGTCCCTGTGACCAAGGCTTATTTTCAGAGGTGGTACCCTGGCATCTCCTTGCTCCACGCGAGTGCAGCAATCGTACAGCCCGGCCCTCCGCGTGTATTTCCACCCTGGGACAGTGCAGAATAGAGAGAGGAGCCAATTCCAAATGGGATTGCTGCCAGTGGGACAGAAGGCTCAGCCCCTGCTGCACATTCCCTTAGAGTGGATTAGAAATCATCAGCACTGGTTAAATTACCGCTTCTCACGTATATAAACCTCATGTATTTAAAATCTAATTCACATATCAGAAGGTGAGGAAGAGATGATGCAGCAGAAGTTGTGCTTTGTCACTGAGAAGATTTAAGAATTGAGTTTTCAAGCAGATTGTGCTCTTAAGTGGTGTGGGCCAGGGCCCCTCATCCCTGACACACACCCCAGAACAGCCTAGGCAGAGAAAGGCTGGAGGGCCAAGAGCAGCTCTGGAGGAAACTGCTGCAGTTCAGAACGGGTTCTGTGCCCTTTCTCCTGTGCCTGCCAACGCTGGGATCTTCCAGTTCAGTGGCTTCTGCAAATCACACCCCAAACAGACCTGGCCCCCTTCCACCTCTCCCTTATTTGCATTCCCTGAAAAAGGAGCTTTAACAATGACATCTTTTATATTTGCATACACTTTTTTTCCTGGCCTGATAGGGTCATTTTAAAGGTCAGGCAGAGTAGTGGAGTGCAGGGAATTTAAGTAGATCTCTCTACCCCACACACTTGAAGAACGAGAAATCACTTTGGGATAGATACTGACCTGCTGCATAGAAGTTTACCAGCACTGTGAAGGGCATCACACAGAATAATGCTGTGGGACAGGAATCAGAGCCACATAAAGCTGGTTTTGAGCTTCCCTTGCCCTTTGTTGTCCTCCCCATGTCGTATTTGCAGAGGTGGCACACTATCCCTGTCAGTGTATTTTCCAGCTGCCAGATGATGCAGGGGGCCAGAGGTGGGGACCGTATAACCGCACGAGGTTCTTGGATGCTTGTCTTTTGGTTATTCCTTAACTCTTGGATCTGCAAAACAAGATGGGAGATCTTGCAGAGAGCTGAGACATCTCCTTTTATCCTGGCTCTCAAGGTAGAACGTAGACCTTTCCCTGTTCAGAGTAAGTCTAGCTTAATTACTTGTTTTCAGATATTAAAACAGCTTCAACATCACGACAAGATTTTAGCAGGGACGGCGCTGGTTTCGTGCTCCTCCATCCAGCTTTTCATGCTTCAGTAGTGCCTGTTTTCAAAGATCACTCTTCGTGCAATGTCAAGCGAGTCACCATCACCTTTGCTGGTGCGTGGAAAGCAGCACCAATCTCCCGTCAGTAACAGCACTTCCAGCCCCTAAAGCCATGCTCTTTCTGCACTGCCCTGTATCCCATTATCTCTGCACAGACATCACTTCTGTTTCCCTGCCACGTTCTTGCCCCGTGGGCCAGTTTTGCAGCAGTTCTCCCCAACAGTGCAGCCTTTGGGTGCAATCTCAGTGCCTGCAGTAATTAATGTTTGAAGGTTAACGTTTCAGGAGACTATCAAAGCATTTCTGCCCCTCAGCTTTACTGATGACTTTGGTAAAAGCTGGAGGGTTTTGGCTTTGGTTTTTGTTTTTTGCTTGTTTGTTTGTTGTGGTCCAATAGTAATCTGCTCGGCGGCTTGATGCTTGTTTCTCTCCAGGGTTTAAGCTGCCTGACAGAAGTTAAGTGAAATGTGAACTGTGGTTTCAGTCCTCTTTTGAAAGGTGAGGGGCTCTGAATCTCTTTTCCTCCCTGAAAAGTCTCCTGAGTGTTAAAGGAATATTAGGAGCTGTGTCATCAGGCTGTATTTGGCCAAAGATTTAATCAAAGGCCAGAAACAAGGTGCTAGTGATGGGGGAGGGGGGAGGAAATGAAAAGTGATCTTTTAGCTTTGCTATATGATGTAGAAAAGGGAAGACTGAAATAGTAACTGTGGCTGTAAAGAGAATCCTCTTTCTTAGAATTTTTCCTGACGTACCTCTTCTAGGTTTTGTTTTCCCATAAAAACAACATTCCTACATTATAAAAATACTCTATATAGACAAGATTCTCCTAAGCCACCACTAGCATTACCCGAGAGGTAGGGAGATGGGCACAGCCTGAGGGAGAAGGGGGTTGCCTTTCATCAGAGGTGCTGCTGCCTTTGCTCGAGCCAGACCAACATGCAGAAAGCCATCTTGCTTTTTACCCCCAAACTAATGGGGCAACTGATTGCATCTGCAGAGAAAAGGTTAGGGTTATGGATGCTGCACCCCCAAATTCTGCAGGAGAAGGGAGAGCTCAATGAGAAGGCACAGATTCGATTCCCCCAGGCAATATTCCAGCAGCCTCTTGCCCGGCTGCCTGCTTTGGAGTCGCAGCTCACAGCTGGTTAGCAGCTTCTGCTGGGGCAGAAATTCCAAACTGCCCAGAAAAGGTAAACCCAAGCTGGTGTACCTGGCTTCACTGCACGCCTGAATGTAGCTGGTGGAAACGAAAGAAGCACGCCTAGCAAGACGCGAGGGCAGAAGGCACTGTTGGCAGAATGAAGGGTAAGAGCTTCAGAAGCCAGGCTGCTTGGGCAAAGAAAACGGATTTCTTTGATGACCAAGTGTTATTTCAAAGCAGCTCCCTTGGCAGTACAGATTTGTGCTAGCAAGGGGTCAAATTTTGAGTTGTTTTGATAATAAAATGCCCACTGAATTCAACTCAAGGCAGTTCTGCCTCTTCCCTGTGGTGTTCCTGCTCACGGAAGCAATGTGGGGATGGGGTGTATGGCTGCATCCAGAGCACAACCTTCTCTTCCAGCCTCATTTTGCCCATCCTGCACACCCCACCTTTTCTCCATCTCCACAGACTGACATTAGTACATGTGTGCTCCAGCCTGCCCAAATTGGCCACTTCCCCTTCTCCAGTAAGTAAACCCCTAACCGCGCCGTGCCCGGCGCATTACACGAGTTGTTGCTGCATAGCAAACCAGCTTGGGCTAGTTTTGTCCCCGATGAGCTGAAAAATTGAAGAGCTGCTATAAAATGTTGTGAAATACTGGTTTAGATTTTGCGTGGGAGAAGAAAATCCGGCTGGCTTTTTCTTTCTTTTTTTTTTTTTCATTTTCATTAAAATGAAAATAAATATGAGCCTCCGTAGGTAGGTGAGAGAGAAAGCACGCAAGGGAATGCTTGAAGTGAACGTGCTTGGAAGCTTTTCAGGCAGAAACAAAAAGAAACAAACCAGTTTTGCTTCCATGCAGCACACATTGGTTTAAAATCTATTTCAGACTTTGCGTGTGTTTCGGACTGTTTAGCTGAAAATGAGGCACTGCATCTAATTATATCTCAAAACTCACGGACAAATGCTGCAGCCTCAACACGTGGAAATGTAAATATAATAAGGATACTGATACGGGGTTAATAGAGAGGTGAAAATGGGACACACCTTCCAAATAGTTAGGAAAGGGCACCTGGGGCTGGTAGAAAGGACAGGAAGGGTGATGAGAAATACAATGAAGGTTTCTAGTGTTTTACAGTTATACATAAAGGCTTCAGTCCACCTAATCCAGAACCTGCTCCACAGCCTGCTCCCCAGGGATCACAAAGCAGGGCTTCAGCGCCACCCAAAAGGCAGAATGCATCTAGGTGATGATACTGAGGAGTTTGGGGGGGTGGGCCTGGATCTGCCTGACCCTCACTTCTCACCAAGTTACGCCTTGGAGCCCAGGAGCTGCTCGTGAGCATTAGAGCGTTAACTGGGTCAGATGTGAACGATTTAATTACTGGACAGCAAACACAACTAGAGCTGGCTTTGAATTTCTCAAGGTCCCTGTCTTTCCAACTGTGAAGCTCTTTTAGAGAGCCATTCTGTTCTTGAAAACGTGGGACAAGAAAAAGCTTCTTTAAAAGCATCCCCAATTTTAAAAGTAGTTTCAAGAGTTGTGTCAGGAAGTGGGGCCTCACCAGAGAAATGGTTAGAAATGGTTAAAAGGCAGGCATGGGAGTTCGACTAGAATGTGTGTCTAAATCACTGCTAGGATGGCTGCAGAGAGAGAAGAACCATCCAGCTGGATATTTTCAAGATGCTTAGTGAAGAGAACGTTGAACGCTGCAGATACCGAAGAGGATGGTGAAGGCTGATGTAATTCCAGCGTAACAATTAATCCCCGGGTTTGGAAGGAAGGAAACACACTGTTCAGACCTCAAGCTGGAAAACAGCAGTGTCCAAACAGAGGTCTCCAGTGTCTCAGCTTAAAAATGATAGTGGTGTGTCCCTGCGTGGTACCAGGTACCCAGAGCACAGGCAGAGGAAGAGTTTGGAAGCCTCCTCATTACCACTGGGTGGAGCTGAAACCCTTCGTGTTCCAGCTGCTCCTCTCATCCCTTCCCTTCGGTAGAGGGAAATTGTGAATCAGGCTGTTTACAGATCGATTGGAGCTCATTATGCTGCTGACCTCATTCTCCTGGAAGAGGAGGTCAGTGAGTGCATGCCATGGGGGGTGGGGGTTCTCCAGCAGCATGCAGTTGTTTGGGCCCACATGTCAGACGGGACTTGTGATGAGTTTGTAACACAGCCAGATAATCATATAAAATTGTTGTTATCTTTAAATGCCTGTAATAAACCACCCAGAAGGGTCTGACCTGAATAAGTGAAGGGAAAATACAGCTGAACGGAACTTAGCAGGGTGAAGAATGGGTATGTTAAACACAAATTTCTCTTCGTTTCTCAGTTTGGCTTTTCTGCTGTAACTGATTTTGAGTGACAGCAGCAGATCCATAAAGGACAAGACGGGAGCTTGTGTCAGGACAGACACAAGGAAAATAGGACTTGTTTTGAAAGCAAATTCCAAGCAGATGGGCAGGGCAGCAGGAGGGCACAAGCAGTTGTCCAGATCACTTGGTGCTCATTACTCGGTCTTTGTCCCATCCTGCTTAGCTGGGCTCCAGTTCCCTGCTTTCCACCTGCAGCCAAACTCCCCTTATCTCACTCCCATTTCTCTCTTCAGCCTTTTGCTAACTGCCCTCTTTTCCCACCGCTGGCTCAGACCAGAGCCCACTCTCTTCAAGTCTGGCCACGTGGGCAGTGGCAGTTAAGAGGTTTCTTCCCCTACCCGTTTCCGTTGCCCCTCTCTGAGAGGGTCGGTGATGCGAGCTGGGCTTCCCGAGATGTGGCTCCTGGTGGTCAGGAGCTCCATTTAACAACCCCTGTTGAGTTAAGCTATAGTGGCTGAAAGTCTCTATGCCTCACAGCTCTGGGAGCAACATCATCCTCAGCCAAATTCAGCAGGGATTGTGGTTTCAAGCTCCAGCACGATGAATTTCTGCTGATACAGCCGTGTCACTAAAAGTTCTAGGTGTAGATGTATCACTGTTGACCAGCGTGTGCTTTTCTTACCTGGATTTACGTTGCTTGGGCCATGAAATGACATTCACACTGCAAACAGCTGTGACCATTCTCCTCTTGGGGTTTATAAAACTGCTTTTCTTCTGAAGGCTGCAGCCTCCTGTATATGTGGGCAGAAGAGACTGTGCCCTAGCCCACTGCAGGCAAGCTCTGTGCAGTGATTTAAGTGCTGATGAGAGCAGTTCACGCCAACTCCTCCAGCTTTGTCCAAAGCATAAGAGAATGCTCACAGGATTTCTTTTCTGAGCTCAGACACAGGGTAGTAGCTGTGAACGGGCAGATGCTGATGGACAACTGTGAAGCAGGACACCTTCTGTCAGCTCAGCCAGAAGGGCTGGATGAGGATGTCTGTCATTGGCCTTGGGAGAAGGGACAGCTAATTTGGCAGAAAGGCTCTTCCTCTTGGCCATGTTCCTAAGAGGAAGCCCTACTGACACAGCTCGGTGGGTGCAGGTACAGCTGTGAAGCTACTGTGTCATGGAAATGACCCTTGGCTTCACTTCTGAAGTCATTCTGAACAGTTTCAAGATTCCTGAAGAATCCCTGTTCCTCAATAGTTCCATCACACCCCCTCTACCAGTCTCAGCTCCTCGCTGCTCTTCTCATTTCTTCTCCCCTTTGTAAACCCTTGGCAGAATCAGCACGCACCGTGCCCCCCAGCCACTGAAGGCTTCTGGCTCCACCTGGCCCCACTCCCAAACGCTCTAAACAAGTCGGACATCCCTGATTTTGGTCTGTATTGCCCCTGTACTTTTAGTGCTCTACCCTGATGATATAATTAAGAGTAGACCAGCACAATATAGCGTTAGATCATGACATAAACTGCATGTGTGATACAGCTCATTGCTTGGAACTGGTAGAGGGATCTTAAATATGAGGGTGCTGATGCGATTGGAATCTTTGCATCTATCCCCTGTCCCACGTGGTGATGAAAAGGGATAATTATTAGACTCGTTAATAATTTAGGGAGCTAAGCAACAGCACCTGGAAATTCGGTGTCAATTTTGCAGGATTTCCACAGAATGAAAAAGGACGAAAAATAGGTCAGGCAAAGTTACACTGCTGTCATTTTAGAGAGGGGAAGGAAGTATTTTTAGCGAGAAGAAAATCCTTTCTCTGCCTAGCTGTGCAAGGCAAGTAAGAGATGAGCTTTATGACACCTGACTGCTCTCGGCCTGACAGCTCTCTGACGCTTTCCGCAGACACCCCGGTGGGTACCTGCACCAGCAGCCTCTCTGTGCTGGTTTGAAGGGTCATCTTTGTTTTCTCCTTTTGGCTGAGAGGTGTCGTCATTCCACAAGGCTGTTTTCTGGCGTGGGTTTCTTTAGTTTCTGATAGCCAGTTCGTTTCAGTGTATAGCGGTACGATATGGATACACCAGCCGATTAATTGCTTTGCCTTCTGTGGGTTTTGTTGTTGTGGTTGTTGTCTTTTTGGTTTTGTTTTTTTTTCCTGAGTAGCTCAAGGACCTTTGCAACTGTTCTTTTTGAGCTTTGTGGGCGGCGGGGCTGTTGTGGTCTGAATAATAAGCCGTCAAACCACGTATTGCCAAACCACTGATTACCGAAATAGAAGCCGCCTGCCTTCCCCGCTCTGCATTCATCTCTGCAACAACAGCAGCATGCCCATCTCTGGAAAAGTAGCTGGGAGCACCTCGCAGGAAACAGTAGACTCATCTCCTGATCAATTGAATTCGTTTTTATTGACATCAGGTGCTGACAAGTCACTTTTTTTTTTTTCAATCCCCAAGCATCCCAGCAGTGAGAAGTTTGTATTTAAGTGGATGCAGGGTGAATATTTAGCCAACAAAGGCTGGTGTTGGGAGCTCTACTAGTGTAGTAAAGTTTTATTCTTTAAATCAAGAGGACAGCACGGTAACTGTAACTAGAGATCTCAAATGCAAATGGAGTGTGAAGACGGACAAAGGTAGGCCAGCTCCTATCATCTTTCCCTTGGAGAGGAAGGGACGTGTCTCCTGGGGTAACAGACCACATCACGGCAGGGTTTTCCCTCTATCCCATCACCTAAAGCAGTGCAATCCATAACTGCCTCAGGAGTTCATGTCCCAGGCTGTGATAAGCTTGAGTCATTTCACAGTTCATATTTGAGTTTATGATATTGCTTTGTGCTCTGGAAAGATACAATAGTATTGAGTCACATTTCTCAAAAAAGCATCTTTTCCTGGAGCTTTGAGATTTTACTATGGGGAAGTGTAAGCCAGTAGAAGCTCCTGTGTTTCAGAGCTGGTACGTGCTTCTGCAGCCTCAGCTCCTCTGAACAGTAGGAAGTGTTCTCCTACATGCCAGGAGCCTCGGTTTTACATAGATGGTGGTGGGCAGGAGTCCTTCTGGACGGTGCCTGGCACGCGTGTGTTTACACTGACAGAGATCTTGGGGTTCTTTTTACCTTTTAAACCATACTGTTATTTCAGTCCTATTGTATGCAATTTATTATTCTAAGACAGCTTTTTTTTTAAGTTTCTAGAAAGGGAGTTGTGACTTTTATAGCTTCTCTGGCAAGAAGGGTGTACCAGAATGACTGTTCATCTAGAAATACCAGTATTCTCCACTGGCCCCGTGAAGGAACACTCAGTGCTGGCTGCTTTTGTTGGGGTGGAACTCTCAATGTTTTCTATATGTTTCATTACAGAAACCAAACAGTTAATTCACCCAGTCAATACCAATGTTGTCTCAATAAAGCCTCATTTTAGCAGTGTTTGGTCAATCTCACTCCTTAGGTTAACTTTCAGTGTAGCACAGAACACACTGCTACCTGTAATAATGTAGTTGTATTACTTCCTGAATGCATTATAGGCTCTTAAGCACTTAATCAAACTCCTTAGGGTTATCTTCTGCATCCTCCTCTGCAGGGAGGTTTGTGGACCAATTTCATCTCTTTTTTTATCTGGGGAGTACTTTTCAAAACACGGGCACATATGGGACTTTTTGTTCTGCTGTTACAAGTCCTGGGCAGGTACCTCTGCTCTTAGGGCTCCCAGTTGAAAGAGTATTAGGGCTTCTTTTATTTTAAAGTAGACTTCCCCTCAGTAATATTTTTATAACCTTGATAGAATTACTCTGCACTCCATCACAGCAGCTGGTTTTAGTTCATTCCTGTTCATTTATTTACATGGTTATAAAGTTGTTTGGGTTTTTTTTTTTGTCCTAATGCTTCTACTTTGTAAACGTTTTAGGATATCCAAGAAAAAATGCTATCTACTGTAAATACAGCATTTTCTGACTGCGTGTTCATGCATTTGTTCTTAAATTCCTTTCCAATTTGTAGTGAGTGCAATGCATTACTGCAAATTGCTTTTGGCAGACGTGACACTGAACCCCTTGTACTGATCCTTTTCCATGTGTTATGATTATTTTTCTTTTTGGCTTCCATTGCAAATAACACTTTCTCCATCTCTTCAGCTACCGTTACATTCTGCCTTCGTATGCCGGGATGTGTTTTTAAGCAGAGCTCTCTTAGTTCTTGTTAAAAGCCTTCCGTATGGAATTGCTGCAGTCACCAAAAGTGCTCTGCACGCAGCCGTGTCCAGCTTGCAGCTGCAGACACAGGTTTGTCCCTGCCTCTGCATGTGGCAGGATCTGAGTCAACAGGAAACGTGGCATTGTACGTTAAACATCCCTGGCAACTCTAACCCTTCTTGGTAAGAAAGGTGGAAAAAGTGCGTAGTTGTCGGATACGAATGTATAGGGAACATAAATGTCTCCTTTTATAATTGCACAGTAACTTCCATAAAAGAGAAAATTGCACTGAAGTATTATTCCTCTTGAAGTCTCATTACTTCTACATAACGTATCTTACTGAATTCCTCTTGCATCTCTCCTGTGATGTTTTCCTGATGTCAGACTTCTCTCTGTCACATAACGGGAACGCAGCCAGCAGTTTAGCCCTCTCCTGTTGAGGTGACTGCTGGCATTACCTCAGGTTGGACCAACGAGCACGCTCTAGTCACGTGGTTTAACATGTAAAATATCCAGCAATAATTAAAACAAGTTGTTAATTTTTCTTCACATTAGTGAATTGCCAATTCCTCTATATAAACACGGATTTTATCTGAAATGATTTTCAGCTCCTGTGAGCAACAGGTCCAGATTAGAGGGCATGGCAAGTACAGAAGTGGCCAAGCAAATATCCTTTTTTGCAAATCAAAAATCCAGGTTGTTCCTTGAGCACCAGCACATCTTCTACAGCTATTTGCAATTGCACAGCAGAGTTAGAAAGGGGCTAATACGACACAGCCGAGTTAGAGCCCTTTGTTTTCCTGTACAGCTTTGAGATCATCTGAAGGCCTAATCTTGCTGTGTTATTATTCTGCATTTCCTTCTTTGTTGCTTTTCATCTCACTTTTGTTTAAAACATGTATAGTTTATTGTTCAAAAAAGTTAGATATATGTAACTGAGATCCTCGTGCTTCTAAGAGTTGGAGATTCTCCGCTGGCAGAAGCCATCAGATCCACCTCCTGTCATGATTCTGAGCCAAGCAGTCATGGACAATACTCCAGCAAGGACCACTTCTGGATCAGATTTAGAGATGCTTTGGCATTTTTCTGTTTTTATAGATTCCAAGTATTTGAATCCGTACTTTGTGAAGCTTTTATTTTGATTTAAAAATGCCAGAGAAATTAGAGGAACTTTTTGTTCTTGTTATTCATGATTGCAACTGGTCATTGAAATCTGGTTTACCCCAAACTGGAAAGTGCACAGGACTAACCCACATCGTATAAAATCCACCCTGTGCCCTCCCCTCTAAGTTAAACATCGTGTAGTCCCAAGTGTGTGAATTCTTCAAGAACTGGATGGATCCTGGGAAATCCTTGAGTCAATTATCTCTGAAACCAGAGCTAGATGAAGCACAGTAACCTATATGAGGACTTGGAATTTGGAAGATAAAACCAGTATAAAATTCTTTCCAAACTGGAACTGTTGGCTGTGTTAGCAGAGTAGGGCACGAGACTTCCATTGTGAGCTGCTTGGTAAATCTGCAACCAAAATAGAATCATTTTGGTTGTCAGAGACATTTAAGATCACCAAGTCCAACCATTACCCTAGGACTGCCAGGTCACCGCTAAACCATCTCCCTCAGCACCTCATGTGCATGGCTTTGAAACCCCTCGAGGGATGAGAACTCCACCACTTCCTTAGGCAGCCTGTTCCAGGGCTTGACAACCCTTTGGGGGAAGAAATTTTTCCTGCTGTCCAACCTAAACCTCCCCTGGCCCAGCTTGAGGCAGCTTCCTCTTGTCCTGTCAAGGAGTATGGGTCATTCCTGTTGCATCACTCGAGACTATTCGTATTCCTCTTTCCTGATCCCATTTTGTGGGTATCTTGGAAAAAAATGTATAGCTTCACAAAACAAAAGCTGCGAAAGACATCAAAGACACGTACTGCCTCTTTCTTTTTGGTAACACTAAAATAAGAAGACAGATAATTTTACAGGGCTTTTCTTTTTGTAGTCTTAATGGCCACGTCCTGACCCCGCTGAAGTCACGTAGCTGGGTTTACACCCTGCCAAGCACAGGTCTGGGCCTGCGTTTAAGCCCAGACTTGCCTCTGAAGTTTGGTGTTTACCCATTAGCCTGTGCTCAGGAATAAAGCTGTGTCTGATCTCTTCCCCGCTAGCACAGCGGTTTAGCACAGCCGTAAGTAGAGTCACAGTCACACTGCGATCCAGAGCAGACCCCCCGGCTGTGATTCTGTCAGCAAGTGTAGCTGTTTCCCAGTTCCACTCCGGGCAGGTAGCCCCACGCCAAGCTGACGTGGGAAGAGAGCTCAGCAGGGGCAGCCCTGTCCCGAGACCCTCTAGTGTTACAGGGCAAAGCCAGGCAGTTCTAAAGGCTGGAGTTCCCACCAGGAGATCTGGAGCCTCGCAAAGAGTAGAGCTGTGCAGGCGGCTGAGCATTACCCTCATTTCTCTGCTGACACGGGAAAGGGCATGGCTGGAGCACTGCTGCATTCTGCTGATCCCCCGGGGCCACTGCAGCTAAAACAATTTTAATTTGCTCCTTGGGTCCCATCTGCTGTCTGAAACACAAGGAAGCAAGTAATCGCTGAGAAGCCTATCTGTTCTCTGTGGGGATAGACTGGGTAGCCTGGCAGGGGCTGGGTGATGAGCCTGGGCTGTCTAGGTGAGCAAACTGAGCTGCTGCTGGACTTTACTGGGCCCTGATAAAATTCTTCCTCAATGCCCAGCCTGCTCCTCTGAGTAGAGGAGAGGAGCAGGAGACTAAAGGGACAGCATGATGGGCAGTCACTGGGTCAGTTTAGGACCTACCCACTCTAACGGCCTCTAACTAAAAAGCTCAAAAAACTATCAGCTTGTAGGGAACTGGAAAATGAATTGGGTCAGCACAATGACAAACGATCTGTAAGACAGTTTTGTTGTTTGGAGTCCAAGTACTGTCTGCATTTCTTTTCTGGCAAACGTTATTCGTTTTCATGGATAATTCTTCAGCCTTTATTTGAGTGTTTCAAGTACGTCTGCCTCCCTTATTTGTACCACGGGATCCCTAGCTGGAAATAAAGCTGGTAAAAAATAACATGTTGGTGCTGGCTTACAGAGTGAACTGCAAATGGTGATGTGTACGTCCACATATGTCTTCCAGAAGTGCCACAATGTGTACCCTACGACTGCCATCGATACGAATGCGCTCGTAATGTATCGAGAGGAAGATGCAATGGCTAGCATTAGTTTTTGTCTACACCTAGAAGTGTTGCACTAAAGAAAGTAATTGAAGTATTAAATGTACCACCGTCTGAAGGCTATAAATCACGCGCTACTACATTTAGTATGTAGCCAAGCGTAAAAATCACACCTACTGTAATAATTTCCTGCACGCCTTCAAATGCTTTTAACATACTTTGGGATAAGAAGGCTTCAGGAAAGTGATGCACAAGTCAGAGCTTACAGAGCCACTAATGTCAAATGCTGTAAGGTACATCCTTCTGACAGTGCTTTGGTTCTTACTGAAGCCTTCCAGAGATAAATGAAGGGTCCTGCTGGTAAAAATAACATCATAGCGAGCTTCTTTGTTAAACAAAGTGAAAATTCTTGTACTAGCCAGCTTTATTTTTTGATCAGAAGGTAGTTGTGTACATGCAGAATGAGGGTATTGATTTCCAGAGGTACAAGGGTCCTGTTAGTATTTTTTTTTAACTGTTGCTTCCAAAAGAATTAATGGGAAGGAAGATTCCTTCTAGTTAAGATGCCACAGATTTTGGCTTCCTAAAAATTATCTAGATTTCTATGCCCTACTGCAGTGCATAGTAAGTTAACTACAACAGAGGAACTGATTTCAGACCATCTTCTGCTCTGAAGTGCCGGACCTGTTTCTTGGTCAGAGATACTTTATGTCCTGATTGCCACTGATACTGTTCCTGATGCACAAACTAGCACAAGAATCACAGAGAATTATTTCATCTTTTCTTTGGGGGGGGGAATTTTAATTTTTTTATTGATGATAAAAAGACCTGTGGGCCTTTGTGGGCATTAACTAAAGCCTTTTGCCTCTCTTGCCTAGCGCGTATGTGGAGCCTTGTATGCAGTGCTACCCCCAAGTATGGTCTGCATTAGGACTTGCATTTTCAAAAGGTTTTTTTGCCCGTTTCCCATCCAGTTGTATAGAAATGTGTAGTCATTTAAAGAGGCAGTTCGAAGTGGTACAGATAAAATCCACACGCTTAGTGTATTCCTTGATTTTTATGTTTGGTGAGAGTTGAGGGAAGACTTCTGTTTCACTTAGTAGGCTTTTTACTTAGGTCATCTCTTCAGCATCATAGTAAAGCCTGTGGGTCACAACTCTTGACCTAAGTGCAAAAAGCATTAGCTGTTTGTCACAGCTACAAATCTCACTGAGATGCTTGTATTCTGGGAATAAAAGGCCCCTAACACAGCCGTGCTGAAAACAGCACAGTGGGCTTTCCGATGGCCTTCACCTGCAAAATCGACATCCTTGTGACCTCTGAGATCTGGTGGTTATTTACTGAGTTGAAATCAAGGTTTTCTTACGTGCCCTTAAAGGTTTTTAATAATATAGGACTGTAATCCTCAGTTTTCTTCCTCCTATTCCACTGTATTGAACACAGAGGTTCTGTAGAACAAAATGCCCAGGGAGGGGAAGCCATGACCTGCAAGATGACAATCAATAGCATCTGACAGTCGTCTGAGGCCCCAGAGCCCCTCTGTGACTTGCTGTCAGTGACAAGGCTGCAACCTCAGAATTCCTACCCAGAAGCTCTTGAGTTTAAATGTTTCTCAGCTCATTTAATCACCAAATGACACTACCAAGCTGCTGCTGCATGGGTAAAGCAAAAGGGGTTTATTTATAGTCCTGGAGGGTTTTTTTCCTAGTTTGAAGACGATAGCTTTCCTTCACAGAGAATCACTGACTGGTTTTGAGAAATTAGTTTGAAAATGCCTGTTGACATCCCAAGGAGCCTGATCTTCATGCTGCACCAATGCTGAGTTTCTGCTCAGCGTAAAATTCTGTGTAAATACATTGTGACTTCAGTAGTATAGCAAATCTGCTATCTAGATAAACGATTGCATTGTTTTTCCTGCTGGTCTCATTTGGTGAGTTCACTGAGCCAGATGACACAGGAGGGCAGCTCGGTATTTCCCAAGTGAGGAACCTGATGTAACACGCTGCTCGCAAGCGAAACGGCGTCAAGGCGAGTGTTAGGCAACGAGATGTGACAGTGTATGCAATGCCAGGGTAGCCCTGCGACCTGGGAGCCAGTTGCTAGCCTGTGAGCTGCCAGCCAGCTACTGCAAGCACCTGACAAGGGGTGTGTTGCTTGATGTGCTTTCTTAGGATGGGAAAAAAAAAAAAGAAAAAGAAAAAAGCTTCAGTGTAAACAGACAGGAGCAGAGCTTTTTCAAAAAGTTAAGTTTCCTGAATCTCATTCAAGTTCAATGACTTTTTTTTTTTTCCCCTAACTTAGAATCACAGAATTGTCAGGGTTGGAAGGGACCTTAAAGATCATCCAGTTCCAACCCCCCTGCCATGGGCAGGGACCCCTCCCCCTAGAGCAGGTTGCTCACAGCCCCAGCCAGCCTGGGCTTAGAAACTTCCAAGGATGGGGCTTCCACCACCTCTCCGGGCAACCTGTGCCAGTGTCTCACCACCCTCATGGGGAAGAAATTCTTCCTAGAGTCCAACCTGACTCGACCTATCTCCAGTTTTAATCCATTCCCTCCAGTCCCATCACTGCCCAACAGCCTAAAAGGTCCCTCCCCAGCTTTCTTGTAGCCCCCTTCAGATACTGGAAGCCCACAATGAGGTCTCCCTGGAGCCTTCTCTTCTCCAGGCTGAACAACCCCAACTCTCTCAGTCTGTCCCCGTAGCAGAGGTGCTCCAGCCCTCTGATCATCCTGGTGGCCCTTCTCTGGACACGTTCCAGCACATCCATAGCCTTCCTGTGACAGGGCTCCAGAACTGGACGCAGCACTCCAGGTGAGGTCTCACCAGAGTGGACTAGAGGGGCAGAATCCCCTCCCTTGACCTGCTGGCCAACTTTCCTCACTGTTCAGCAAGTTCCAGGGTTGATTTTGTTTTGTCAAAAGCAAAGACAAGGGAACAAAAGCAGTAATTAAAAACCCTTTGGAAAATGCCTTGACATTTTAAGTGGAGAAGAAAAGTCATTCCAAGCTGTCTCCAATTCTAAGACTTCCCCCAAAAATCTTTCTTTGCAAATTCTGGATACTTGGGAGCTCTGCAGATGTTGCAAAGAACAGGGAGGAAAAGAGCGATTCTGTTTAGCATGATCCTTCTGCACCTTTTTAGTTGCCAGGCATAATCTGGATAGCAAAGACTGCCGCTCAGCAAAGCATTTCTTCCACATCTGTAGTTTCTCCCATCTTTGCATCAATGTGTGTGGGAGGGGGGATTAGTGCACAGCCATATGGGAGGGAGCTAAAGGCACACGAGTTTCTTGGTGAGCCCTGCTGCAGGAGTGGTGGAGACAGTGAAGCCAGCAGGAAATGATGGAGGAGGGGAGAGGACTGCAGTGACACTTCATGGAAGGGATGCAGAATTCCCCCAAGGATGAGGAGGCTGCGACCCTTCCCCATGCCTCGCAGACCCCAGCTGGAGAGGCACTGTAAGTCATTTATCAACGCAAACTCCAGAATGTGGTTTTCCTACTTCACAGGATTTTCCACTGGCCAAGAAGGAGAAGCACGTGCATTACTTAATGGGAAACTGAAATGATGCTTGGTTTTGATATTTCTTCTGTAAATTGGCAGGCTGGATCATAGCTTTATGTTCATAATATATTAAAGTGGAGGATCAGCAACTTTTAAAGACATCGTTCCTCCTCCCTGGGCACCAAGAGCCTGGAAACTCCAAAAACTAAAGGTAGGGCTAGGGGAGGGGTGGGTTGTGTGGAAGCAAACCAGGACTTTATACCATCCCTGTTTCCTTTCTCAAGATTAAATCGTCTTCTACAATATTTCTGAGGCAGGTGCAGACTTAATGACCTAGTATTCAACCAGTGACCCATCAGTACTTCTCAGTTTAAGCAAGCTGTCCTTACATAAGGATTTGTCTTTCTGCCCTGAGCTTTCACAGTATGTAAAAACCTTGACACCCAAACCAGACCCTGCTTTTCTTCTATAGAAGGAAATCTCAGCGACAGAATTCTTCGAATCATCTCAGATCAACAAGAGAGAGAGATGTCCCACCGAAATCTGGCATATCCTCTGGGATCTGTGGGAGTCAAGGACAATTTTCCCTAGGCAGGCAGCTTTTCCAGACAGCTCCCTCGCTGCATGGTCTTTCTCTGAGACACAACATGGGAACTATGCAGAAGAGATAGTACAGTCCTCTGCTGATTAATTTTTTCCTGGCATATTTCCATGGGCCCAAAGAGCAGAAAACATGTGAAGAAATAGGAGGCAAGATCGAGCCTTGTGTGTTTTCCTGAAAAGCCAGCTCTATTCCACACGGCTGCCTTTTGATTAGAAAAAAAAGATATACAGAAGTATAAAGTTGGTGGGGGTTTGTTATGTTGTTGGTGGATTTGTTGTTCCCCCCCCCCCCCCCCCCCCCCCAAGACATTTCTTGAGCTATTATGCATATTCTGTTATTGTTTTGCAAGTGCTGCCTGCTTTATCACACACTGGCATTTTTATTCCCTTCATTCTTACAGGTCAGTAGACCACCTAGTAAGTCTAATTGCCCTCATTCTGTTCTGCTGCTTTCGACAGATAAGAGCTGTAAACAAGGTAGTGTCTCATCAGTATACTTCAAACCTCCTGCCCTATAAGCATCCATACAACCTGCTGCCTTTTCTCATGGCTCATTGTGCAGGAATTGGTTTCAGTGCCTGTCTCCACTTAATTAACAGAAAGAAACCAAAAGAAGAAATTGATTAAATTGAAATGGAAAAGTCTTGAAAGATGTTTTCTACTTGTATGATCCAAACCATAAGCACTAATTCAAATAGGATTAGAGGATGCCAGGCAGAGACAGAAGACCTTTTTCTTAAGATCCTTTCTTAATGTTTTCTTTTTTTCTTTCCCCCCAAATAAACAGTGACATAAATTTCACCTATGCATGTGCTTGTTCTCTCTGCCTCAAAACAAAATTAGTACAGTCTTTTTAATAATGTACTAAAAATAACTGGTAATAAAAACCCAAAGAATAGACCCAAGGACTGTTAGTCTTGAGGAACTTCTGCTTCCATCAATAGCCTATACTAAAAGCTACAGCAGAAGGCATGGATGGCTTCAGGTCCAGCAGATGGACCTGAAAAATAAAGGGGAGAAATTTCTCCAGTCAGCCCTCAGGTTATGCTGTGAAGCATCACCGACACTAATGCTTGCAGTTGTTCTCCCTGTCAGCACGTTGCTATTATACAGGTACGTGTCTAATCCTTAAAAAACATCTAAGCTATTCGTTTCATTTGCTAAACTATTTGTTTTCTAGCACAAAGTTCCAGAGCCAAAGTAATACACTGCATTAATATGCATCTAAAGAGAGTTAATGCAAACCCTACTGCCTCTTCATTTCACAAGGTGTTTTCTTTTTCTCATAATATATGACGGGGTGTAATATGTGTTTGATTTTCTTCCCAGCAAGCCTCCCTGCCGTGTAAAGATCACAGAATCACTCAGATTGGAAAAGCCCCTTGGGATCATCGTGTCCAACCATTAACCCTGCTCTACAAGTTCACCCCTAGACCACATCCTCCAACACCACATCCAAGAGATGCTTAAACATTTCAAGGGATGGGGACTCAACCCCCTCCCTGGGCAGCCCATTCCAATATTTCACTACCCTTTCCGTGAAGAATTTTTTCCTAGTGTCTAGTCTAAAGATGTAGAGAAGTTTTCTTAGGACTCACACTGCCTGGCCCCTCCTCATCCCAAAGAGGTAGGACAGAAGTCTTCTCCCAGCTGCTGGTCTTGGCCTCAGTCAAGATGGGAAGTTGCCACAGAAGCAAAGGTTCTGCTGGGAGCTGTGCTCCTGTGCTTACCTGCGGAGAGCAGAGCAAAGCTGGAGCTGGGAGAACACAGCCCTGACTGAGGGAATTGCAATGGTGGGCCAGGCTGGGGAAGAAATTCTGCCTGAAGGCCCTCTGCCCTCAGCAAGCACCATGTTCTTGAAAACATGGTGTGCCTTGTCATCTTTGGAGTAGAAACCGTCAGTGTCTATAAATTTATCTACCTATGAGTGAATCTGCCTACTGGTTTCACTGGATGATGATGGTAATGCAGATAAGGAATTTGTCTCTAATTCTCATCTCTAGGTCAAAGCACTTCAACACACTGGTTTTAGTTTCTCTTGGTTTACAGTCTTTTCTTGTGGTTCTTTTAGGTTCTTCCTAATACTCCTTTTTTTATTTTTTTAAGCCAGAAGCCAAAATGCAAAATAGTATGTAAGCTAAGGATCTACTGCTGAAAACACTATCGTATCTCCTGTGTTTTCAGTATGTTTTGTTTAGTTATTTAGTGCCAGTACCCTATTCCAATTTTATTGGAATGTGCCTGTAATTGAGTCAATTGCTTTATTTTGACTGTGTCTTCTAGAATCTGCTCCTGCCACCAATTCTGCAATTCACCATATTTCTCTTATCTCCACGTGAGCTGCTGTTGATTTACAGAGAGGCTCTCAAATTCAGTTGGTTTGGATAGTGTGCAGAAGCCACGATTGTCCTGGTGTCAGTAGCAGTCGTAGTTTCCACGCAGGTGAAGGCAAATCCTGTTCTCTTGCCTTTGTTCCACTGTTGTTATATAGACACGTTCATCAAAGCAGTATCCCTGTCTTGGCTCTTGTGTTGTCTTCTGGTACCTCTTTTTGTCCTTTACCTGCAGAGAAAGTCCCAAACTTCATCTCTTTCCCCAGCAATTTCTAGCCCCAACAGCTAATTGGTACCCAAATGCTGTCCAGGATTCACAACTTATCATATGGGTATACCTGTTTGGGAATTCCAGGTAAAACAGGCATTTCTTCCTGAAAGGGAGATCTGAACCTTATCTTGTAAATGATGAGACTGAGAGAATGGGGACTGTTACATGTCATAAACAACACTGTAATTAATAGTGGCTCTTAAATGCCAACTATTTAAAAGCCAAAAGACGTGACACGGGCAAAGTAAGCTATGAGGAGCACATCAAGCTTTCTGTGCATTGCCTTTCTGCAGAGAATTATATCGTGTTCAAAGTGTGAGTCCTTATCTGAGGTTATTCAGTGATCTAAGCTCAGTATTTGTATATGAGAACCCGAGTCCTGGAAGCAAAATGTATCACACTTATCAGACATAAAGGAGCTTTCTGCTATATAGGTACATTTTATCTATGCAGGAGACAGAGGTGGCCTGGGTGAGACTTTGGAACGGATCTCTGAATTAAAGACCATTGGGAAATTATCTAATTTCTGACTGAAGTTCAGTATGTACCTCTTCTATTTTATCTTCTCTAGTGAAAACTAAAAGCATCCGTAGATACATCTAAAACACGAACTGCAGCAGAACAATGTAGCTTATTTACACTTCTCCTCCAAGGAGAGAACATGACAATACATCTGCCCAGTTTTAGTTGCTGTTCATAATGTGCTGAGAAGTGTTCCGACAAAGTGTTGGCAAAAGCAATGTCACAAACTGTAGTACAGAATAAAATATTCCAGTGCTACATTATGCTAGAATCATCAGTGGCAAAGTATTTTCTCATGCAACTCTAAAAAGATAATTTTTAAGGGTTGTGTAATTTTTCAAGGTGTAATTCTCCTCTGAGTCCTGGGTGTATGTGTTTTCTGGTATTAGGTGGCATACAGGAGTAGCTGGAGAGGACGCTGTAACACGACAAGTTTTTACATCTTAGCAGTATTGCACATTCATGTCTAATGATTTTACCTCTTTAGAATTTACCACTACGTAGTTATACAAAGAATTAACCACAAGCTTAATCTAACAGTCAGAAGCTCTCTTTATTAAACAGTATCATCGATTGGGTTCCTTGTCCTCATGATATGTGGCTCCTCTTTGGAAAAATAAAAAACCCTGGAAACAGATTTCATCCTCCCACATATTTAGTGTGCATCTGGTTTAGATCTGTAAGACTGAGATTTCAGTCTTTGAATGACAACTTCCCAAACATATCAGTGGGAAAGGATGATATGTAAAGGAAAATTAGCTGAGAGATGCCAGCTTTGGCCACAGACTCAATCAGACTGCAGGAAATGTTTAGGTGAGCACTGGTTAAAATACACCCATTGTGTTTTTGGAATTTGCTTGCTGACTGTACTTTGAAGTCTTTCCAGAGTATACAGGAAAAAAAATCTCTTCAAAATTTCAGTTCAGCGGCGTCTCCAGCTGAGACACTTATAAACACTAGCCCTTGCAGTCCAAGTGCTCCATGTCAGAAGATTCTTCTCAAGAAATAGGCCTGGCCTCCATACAGACTGACTTCTTATTTATTAAAAATAAATATATATATATAGGTTGGTTTTGGGTTTTATTTTTGCATTTAACAGAAAACTATTCTGATGAAAGCTAAAGTGATTTTTCAGCATGGATATTATACGGATGTGGAAATGTCATGATTACCTTTTCTGTTTAAAATGAAATTTTGGAAAGTCTCCACACTCCCCATAATAGTTATATTGCTATCAAAACTGTTTCGCAGAGAGAACCCAGAAACCTGGATTAATTTCATACATGATTTCTCAGTTCTAGTAGAGAATACTGAAGCCTTATGTATATGTTCTTCTAAACGTTGTTCTGTCTTTTAATGTAAATGATCTTGAATAGTGTTTGCTATGTCCTAACATTCAGCTTTCTATAGATGTTCTGTCTCTCTAACTAAATCATCCTGATAGTGCTTGAGATACACAGGAAAAAATGGAGTACCTGAGACATTCTCTTTTTTGTTCACTTGAAAATGAGTAACTAAACCTATATTATAACTTGTCCATCTAATTTTCATGTAAGCAGGTATGGAGCATACCATCAGAGTACTTATTCCATCTAATTCCAGCTCCTGACAAGCCACTTTATATGTGGTAGCATGATATCAAGGAGATTACCAGCAGCTAAGGCTCACAGAGCAAGACGTACAGACTACGACAGATGTTGGCTTGCTGCTCTGCTTATCCCAAAAGTATGCCCAAGGCATTTCTATAAATAAGTCTGAAAATACTGGCTATAAAACAATGTATTTTATCTATTTTAGTAATTTAAGCAATGGTATTTATTAAATCTGAGGCTGAACCATCTGACTATCCGCATCCTTTGCAGCAAAGCTCTTCAGTACTGGATGGTGAGGCCTTCGATGGAGCTGCACATATATTTACTAGTAAACATTATATGCTTAGATTTTCAGACATCATAGATTTGCTTTGTTCTGCATTATTTCTGAAAATATGGTGTTTGAAAAGCAGTGGAAAATATTCTGTCTTCCCATCTTTGCAAGCAATAGGAATTGCAATTGCAGGGATAGCAGAAGCAGAGTAAATTAACCAAAAGATCAAAGACTTAAAAACATTAAGTACCGAGTCCAGTTACTTCATATGAAGCTCAGGGTAATGACGAGGTGAAAACCATAATTTCTTCTATATAGGAGGAAGAAGCAGTCTAAAATAAAACACAGTACTTGAGGAAACTCCTACAGAGGGGCGGAGGCAATTGTTTAGTATGTTTATGACAGTGTTATCACTGTGTTGTACCTCTACCATAACAAGCAGCACAATGCTCAGGAGATCTCTAATACCTTTGAAGGATTTCAAGGCTCCCAATAAGCACTAAGAGATGGGCTGTGACTGACCATTCTGTGGTCCTCTTCTGGTTAGGCTTCCCACAGCGCAACTGAAGAATTCTAGGAAGCTTCCTTCCTTCCTTTTAAAGCAGAACGCCCATATAATGTTACCTCTTAATGACAATTTGATTGATTAACTGAACGGTATTAACTTAATCTGCTCCAAATTTATTATGTTCTATAATGAAACTGCATTGAACTTGAGGGTGCAGTGCTCTCTGTTGTATGATCAAATGTAAAGATTCCTGGAAACTCAGGCTGAGCATCTTACTGATAACATTTCATATCACAGAAACAATGAAGAGCCAAGAGGGGTATGGTTCTGGGATGTTATCTTTTTCCCAGTTGTTAAACATTTTACTCAAAAATTGACAAAGTCTTTTTTTGTTTCTTTTTTTTTCTTTCCAAATAGCTGTTTAATCACTGCTCGAGGTTAAAAAAAGTGTGTTGGAGCAGATGGCAAGAACATAGGATTTAAGCAGGGGACAGATGTAACCATATTAGGAAGCCTGGAAGATAAATCTCTTGAAGTCTTGTGGCAGACATGATCATTACTTTGTTTACATGGATGAAATATTACTAGTTTCAATTAACAGTTGCTGTTGTCCATATTTGGGATCTTTCCCCTTCAGATGGTCATTAAAACCTGTTGTAAATCATCATGTTCGTGCTACTTCCGTACATAAATCACGCAGGCATCCCAGCACCTCCATGCTTTGTGGAAAATGTGTAGATAGATATTTATACAACATAAAAAGTGGTGTTTGCTTTCTGCTAAGCAGTTTACAAGCACTGTCTCTAATGACATACTGTCTCCTGTGATGCACAGGGGTACCAGGAAAGAAGGAAAAGGAGGACTTCTGTATTCAGCCTATGTGCTGCCAACCTGTTCTTTGCCTCTAGCTCCCTTCCCGGTACTATCAGCATTGTCCTGGTCACAAACAGCTTCTCTTAGGGCTCAAACATAAAGCATGTTTCTGATTTTTGTACATCTGGAGCGTAGGAAGGCAACACAGTAAAGAAAAGTATTCTCTTCCTGTGGAGAAATCCATAGGTTGCGCGAGAGTCAGTGAGGGAATAACATGTTATCTGCATGCAGCTTCCCCGCGACTGAGTCACGTGGAAGAACCTTTGTTGACCTAGGGAAAAAAATGCTTTATAAATGTAAAGAGGAATTCCCCTTGAAGTGTGTGTGTGTGTATATATAGTTTATTTTTATATAGATATTTATATGTATGTTTGGGTGAATTCAGAAGCTGTTGCTTGGATACACTCTTTAAAAACTTGTGATCTTCAAAACATTAGGAAAAAACCCAGAACCAATACAGATTGCTATCATGTTACAATTCCAACTCATCCCTTCATTCATTATGCGTGGAACTGAGAAACAAGTAGACGTGTACATCGAGGGGAGTGTTCCAGCATTAATCACAACAACTTTAGGAGCAAATGTTAGCACATCAGTTGAATATACTGAATTCAGAGCAGTAGCGATGCCTGTATCCACTCTTCTGGACAGCATTCTGGGGAACATTTTCTTCCTTCAGCTGTAGGGTGTCTAGTGACTATTTGAAGCAGCTTTCTCTGGTATGGACATTTTTTATCTGTTATTAAAATATTTTAATGCATAGTTTCAAGTTTAACTGACCCAGCTGAAAATTCCATTTTGTTATGATTGAAGCAGGAAGCTCATCCTCCTTATGAAAGGGTAGAAGAAAATATGTGTATAATGTCTTAAGCACAAACATCCTCCAAAAGGAAAGAGGAAGATGGTGATAGTTACAGCAGTGTTGTATCGCTCCGATCCTGACTCCTGTTTTCCCTATGACAAAGGTAAGGACACTACAAAAAAATCATAGATTAAAAAAAAATATAGGAATGTGTTAAGTGTAAATGTCACAGACTACTTACTCTACTAGAATCTGGATATTAATTGCACAAGGTAAAGCACTGCATTTATAAATGTATAGGTAAGCACTCTACCTGTATATGTAAGCACTCCAAAATGAGGGAAAAAAAAAAAAAAAAGAAATTAAGGTGGCAGGCACTGTGGTCTGGAGATATGATTACAGTTTCAACAGCAACAACAATACATTTATTCTCATAAACTGACAAGTAAATGATTTTACTTTTCTTTAGTGTCTCTCACCCTGATGTACTGTGTGAATTAAATGCAGCTTAGACTCACAGAATAACTTAGTCAAAGAGTAAGAATAGAAAATAGCACTTACAAGTTATATGAATAAAATATTTTCTACTATTTTTCTCATTCCTTAGGGAACTATATACTTTAGCAGTTACCCAGTCGGGACAGCTCATACCAAACTGATTATAACTAATGACTTTTTATGATAACTATTTCTAGATTCAAGCAATGTTAGAAGAACATTACTTAGTGCCAAGTAATTAGTAATTAATGAAGTGCTAACTTGGTGCCAAAATGTAAGCTGTACTCCTTCAAATCATTAGTTACCAAAACAAGGTTAAGAAGTATCTTTTCTGCAGCACTCATGAAGCTTGGCTAAAAGGCAACAACATTAATTTGATTTTATATTAATTTTATATTAATGCATAGTTTTAATCCCAGAGATCTGTATGCTGCATGACATCTTCCATCATCATCTAATACTATTTCTCTTTTTTTTTCCCCTTAAAATTTTTAGAACCATTTGTATTGCAGTCTACACAAGGAAAGCCGATGACATTAAAGTAACTTCATTATATTTATTTATCTCAAATGCTTTGCCATCTCCTGTTAATAAAAGTGTAATAAACAACGGCTGTACTCTGATGGCATTTTTATAGCCTTCGATTTTACACGAGCAAGTGCTTTAAACTGCAGTCTCAACATTTCAGTCCAGCTGCTCCTGCAAACACGCTGCCGTTTGTGCATGGATGCACGCTCTTTTCGTATTGCCCGACGGAAAAATGTTTCTGAGCTGTGAAATTAGAAACGTATATGGATAAATTTCCGTCCTCTCAGTCAGTAGATAGAGCTGAAGATGAAAGCTGTTGCTTTCAAAAGGAAATGCTATAACCTGTATAGTTCAAGGGGTTTCTACGTACAGGGAAACCAGTTAGACTCTTGCAGAAAAGCATAGCTGCTTTGCTGGGCAGTGAATTATACAAGTCATCATTGCTAATAAAACCTGGGCTACGTAGGTCTGAAAACCAGCTTCTGAGATCCATAGTAAATAATTACTCAGAAGAACATTATCTGCAGCATGGCTAGACAACTGGCACCTCTAAACTTGTTCTCTCGGGTCAGAGTGGCGATGACAAGTGTGATGCCCTGTGGGCTGTAAGACTTGCAGCCACCTTGGCTTGGAATGGTTCAGGTAGCAGCGTTTGTGAAGGTTTGACCCTCAGCACCCAGTCCTCTGCTGTCTGCCAGCCACAAGTGACAGCAGTTTCCCGTTACTTTCGACAGCAGCTTTCTTCATTATAACCAACTCTTTTGCCATATATTTTCGTCTAGTCATTTCCTCTCTTTTTGATGCTTCCTGTGATTTGAATATGTAACAGCACAGCTGCAATAGTCAGCTAATAATTAATTGGAAATGGAGCATTTAGTATAAGGGGGAAATCTGTACCTATAAAATAGTAACAAGCATCAGCGATGTGTATAGAGTGAGCAACTGAATGTTGGAAGGTGGTATCTTGGAACAGATTTTGGAATCATAAGCAGAAAGCAACTAAACGTGGAGCTCTAGTGTAAAACTGTTGACATTTCAGCACTTCAGTGGAACCGGGCATTTCAGTCTTTCCATCTAACAAACATTCCCCTTCCCGGCCATTCTTTAAAGATCTTTTTCATATGAAATGATGGCAAGAAAGCCAACATCTTCTGCTTTTCTCCTTTTCCTATCTCGCCGTGTTGCATGCAGAACTGTATTCACATATTGAGATTTCTACTGACCTAGGACCCTTCTACAACGTGTTACCCCTGATGACTGTTTATCGATATTGAATGTCACTACATTGTCTTCCTACACACTCAGGTCCCTCAGAGTGTCTTCACAATCTGCTCCACAGTTGTAACTGTGTCCCCTCTACACATACTGTCTCCTTTTTCTAGATTACTTTTAAAGGTATTTGCAACAGAACTTTAAAACCACCTTACTCTTTTGCCTTATCACCATGATTATGAAGAACGAAGTGTTCTCCTATTTTCTCTTAGTTTTTGGTCCATGACATTGCATCTTCCTCACAACCCACTACGTAGTTTTTCCAAAAGCATTTAATCAGTATATTGTAAAACGTCTGTCAAAATGTGTCACCTAAACCCTATATCCACCACTTAACCAATGCTGAGAGGCTTGTTTGACGAGAGAGTTTGTCTCCTGCTTTAGTGAAGGAGAATAGCTTACCAGAAAATCTACCTTTGCTTCCCCCTCCTGAGGTACCTTTACTTCCTTTTATTTCTCTTCTTCTTATACTATTTTCTTGTTTCTGTGTTAAAAGTTGTGGTTCCAAATCCAGTGGTTCAGAATGAGTTTGACACCATGTCAGAGGACCGTAACCAAAACCAAACCAACCAAATAAAAAAAAAGGAATGTTCTCTTTATGGGCACACATCTTTATTAAAATTGTATCTAAAGGTAACGTGTTTCTGCTTTACTGTCAAACTTGAGCCTACAGTTTCTCATATCCTTCATGCCTTATTTCACTGCCGTGGTTTTAAGAGCTGGTACCATCCATCCTGCTGCGCTCGTTTCATCTGGGCCTCTCAAATAGGCTCTGGATCTTGGTACCCACGTCCTTACCAGCCTGCAACTCCGTTCGAAATCTGTCACCACGCGTTAACAGGTGGCTATATAATGCATTAAAAATGCATAGCAGGTGGCTATACATTGGATGGCGGCAATGGATCGTCCAGCATATGGACTTAATTACTGACTCCATCTCCCAAGGACGTGAAGGAAGCTGTAACTAATTCCATGATCGAATGAAAACGAGCCCATTCGCAAGTTAATGACACTAGGTATTGTTTGCAAAGCCTTCTGCATTTGTAGGAATGCTAGCTGGTAATTATTGGAATAAGTCACTCGGGCTGGAGCCTCCCTGGCAAGGGTCTCAGTGGCAAAGTGGGTGACACCGAGTCCTGCCAACTCCTGCGACTTTACAGCGGCTCTTGCAAAACCTGATGGGTTTCTGAGAGCTCTTAGCCCTGAAATGATGCGAACACCTTGAAGCCTCGCTTTCCGTAAGCGACCGACTTCCCAGCGATTGCGGGAGCGGAGGAAACTCCAGAAAAGCCCTTGCACCGCGTCCCTGCTCACTGAATGGGTTTCTTAGCAACGCAGTGCCTGTTGTTGGGGTTGTTTCGTTGTGAGCCGGCCCCTTTCCCTGCCCCGGCTGTCTCTCCGAGCAAGGGGTGCCGCTCGCCCTTCCGTGCCCACCACCCCCGCTCGTTCTACCCGGCTTGGCACAGCGGCGGGCAAGGGGAAGCGGGGGCCGGTGGTGAGTAGGCGGGCGGGCGAGAGAGTTCCCGAGAGGCCCCGGTGACGGAGGGGGGGGGGATCCGCTGCCCACCAAG
The DNA here is from genome assembly GCA_025345505.1 of Todiramphus chloris collaris. Taxonomy (NCBI): domain Eukaryota; kingdom Metazoa; phylum Chordata; class Aves; order Coraciiformes; family Alcedinidae; genus Todiramphus; species Todiramphus chloris. The sequence continues at coordinate 4,383,583 of JANVCC010000034.1, forward strand.
GAGGCGGTGCCGCCCCCTGAGGGGAAGGCGGGGAGGCTCCTCTCGGAGGACGCTGCTGCCGGAGCGAGCCCGCCTTCCCCGCCCCGCGCGCCAACCCGTCGCTACGGCAACCCGCGCGGGCGCGGGGCGGGGCGGAGGTGGGGTTGGGGGGGGGGGGGGGGGGGCCCGCGGGGGGCGGGGCCGGGGGGGGGGGCCCCCCCCCCCCCCCCCCCCCCCCCCCCCCCCCCCCCCCCCCCTCCTCCCCCCTCGTGTGTATGTGTGTGAGCGCGTGTGAGTTGCGTGAGTGTGTGCGCGTGTGTGGCGGCGCGGCCGCCTGCCCCGCACCGGCGCGGCCCGGAGGCGGTGAAGCGACTACTAACGCCGGCGGAAGGGGAGCCCGGCAGCTCTTCCAGAAGCCGGAGCGGCTTCCCCCGTCCTCGCCCGCCCCCGCTCATCCATCCCTTCTCGCTCGCAGGTGAGCAGGGCTGTCGCGGGAAGGAGGAGGAGGAGGAGGGAGCTTGTGCGGTCGGCGCCCGCCTCTGCGGGGAGCCGCGGCGGGGCTTATTGTCCGGCTTCTCGGAGGAGGAGGGAAAGGAGGCTTAACCCCGGCTCGCACGCCGGGCCCTGAAGGACTGCCGGCCGGGGATTGGAGGCGCGCGGTCCCCTCCCAGATCCGGGGAGGGTCCCGGCCCCCACCCGTCACCCCGCCGCCGGGCCGGCTCCTCACGGAGCCGCGCTCCCCGCCGCCCACCTGTCGCCCGCCTCATGCGGGCGTCGCAGGGAGGAGGAGGAGGAGGAGGAGGGGGGGGGCGGCGGCTGAGGCGGCCGGGAACGGGGCGCCGTTCTCCCCCGCGGACCCGGCCGGCGGCTCGGCAGCGCCCTCTCCTCTGTCAGTGTGCGCGGGGTCCGTGGGTGTGCGTGTGGAGGGCGGACGGCGCTGCCCGGGGCCCCCGCACAAGATGGAGGGATGAGTGGTTGAGGAGCGAGCTCAAGCGTTCGCCTCTTGTCGTGTACTCCCCCCTCCCCGCTACCTGCGTGAGGGGCCGGAGAGCAGGTTGGGGCCTGGATGGAGGGAGAGGGGAAGGTGCCCAGGGAGGCCCCGGGGGAGCAGCCGCAGCTCGGGCGAGGGAGTTGTTTGTGTGTGTGTGTGTGTGTGTGGATGGGCAGAGCTGAGTGGGTCACAGGGCCCTGCGCCGCGGTGGGGCCTGGGGGAGGCCGGGGCGGAGCGGGGCGGTGCGGCGGCTGGGGCCGGGAGATACCGCTATCGGGTCAGCCCTCTCCCGGGGGCCCGAGGCACCTTCCCCTGCAGCGGGGCTGGGGTACAATGACATGAGGTGTAGGGAAGCGTGACCTCGGCCCGAAGTGGGAGGGGTCTTCGGGGTATCAACACGGCAGAGCGTTTCTTATATAAAAGGAGGTAAACTCCGAGCACCGAGAGTGTGTTGCCTTGCAGTAGGCAGGGATCTGCCTCGATGGGTGGACAAATAGGTGCTGTTTATTTGACATCAGGAGCGCGTAGCGTATTTCTTTCTTGTCGACAGATGCTGGAAAAGCAATTAGATCCGTTTTAAACCAAGATGAGGGGTGATGATAGGTGATAGTTCAAAATAACTTGTCCCTATATATTTAATAGTAGTTGCTGGCCTGGTAAAATTCCGTGGGTAGGTTTACCAGTTTGAGAGATCCTGACACTGAAAAAAGGTGCCTTTGCACAGGTCTTAGTTCTGCCTCCAAACCCCTTCTGTTTCTGTGCTAAACTAAGGAGCTTTGCTATCACAGATAGAGATGGAGGCTGTTTCTTTTCAAATGGGATAGGTGGATAAGCAGGCAATCAAATGTTTTGTAGTCCTGCGTTTTTTGAGTTTCTCTCAATACAGGAAAATGTCAGAGAATGCACAAGGAGTATTTATTGGTTTGTTTTGGGTTTTTTTTCATATTGTTGCCTGCCTCTGAAACTGGCTTGATTTTAGTAGCACTGTGGTGGTTTGTGTTGAAAAATGGGCTTAACTTTCTGTTCACATCAGTGATTAGAGACCTTTTTTGATATAGAGGCCTATTGTGGTTTGTAGTGGTCGTGTGTTTTTGTTTAATGAACTTCAACTCAAGCTGTGGGCTTTTTAAAAAACTTTATTATGTCTTAGCAGGCCATTAGAAATAATACATGGACCCAAGGTTGAAAACTACTGAGACTCCTGATACTATTGTTATTATCTTCATGTAAACGGTTTAATTGTTGCTTTTCTTAAAACAACATCAAATACAGAACAGCGAGGAGTAGAAAAACATATTGTTTCCCAGAGCTTTCTCTTGACAGCATTTATGAGGGTTTTTAAATTATTTTTTTAAGTATAAATAAGTATTATTAAGTATTATTGCAGGTTTTAATAGCTGTGATAATATGGCCAGAGGACTTCCATAGACATGAGCTGCACTGGCTTGAACACTGCTTGTTTGAATTGATGTGATCCACATGGATTCCAAAACTACTTGAGTGGATTGGTACCATCAAGTACCACAGCATGACATAGTACAGAAGTTGATCGCGATCTTTACTAGCAGTTGCACCTCTGCTTACTCTGAAAAATATTTCACGTTTCTTGGATAAATAATTACATTTAATTGATGTTTGTGATTTGTGGGTTTTGTTTGTTTTTCGTTGTTTTTTTTCAAGGGAAATCTCTCGCAGAAGCAGAACTGTTACTGCTCTGTACAACCTCTGTGCATCCCTGCGTGTGGGTTGTCTGCAGTCTTCCTGAGAAGTTTGCTAAAGCTAGGTCACTTGAATTGAAAGAGTGCCCTCTGGTGACATCTGTGTTGAGAGTTTGGACTGTATGTAAAGAAGCTCTTCTGCTAGTCCCAAATTAAATATTCCTCCCAGCACGGCTGGAGAGGTGTGGCATGAGCAGTCACTTGCAAATACGTGTGGAAGATAACACAGCAGTGACTTGGAGTCTGTTAGCTCCCTTGTGAAATATTCTACCTTGTAATGTGTTTTACTGGATTTTAATGAGAAATGTTTGATTCCTCAGTCTAATGGAGACAAAAACCCCACAAAACCAACAACCTTCTTCACGAGGTTATCCTGTTTATTGTAGGTTTGTTTGTTTGTTTTCCCTCTGAAACCTGCCTTTATGCAGAATTTTTGGGGAGGGCTTTTTCCTTCCACACTTGTATTTTGCTGGCGCCTGTGTAGGTTAAAAATCCCAATGTTTAGATATTTTAGTCGACTCGATGCTGCTCGGCACTGGTGAGCAAGAATGAAGATACAGGGCTAACTCTTTTTAACTTCAGTTACATGTGTGAGCTCTGATTTTACAATCGTCTGTGTTTGTAGTAAATGTCTTTTTATGACTTCAGAAAGCTCATGACGTCTTGGTGTGTTCTGCCTGACGTGTCAGTGAATATTAGAAGATTTGACTTTGTAAGGACACGCCTCCATATTAAACAGTTTCTTCCCCTGTATTTTTTTTTCACTGAGATTAAGGATTAATCTTTTCCTTTGTATTTGCTTGCAGCTGAGTCATTTGCACTCCTTTCATTCAATAAGTAAAGCTGAGTTGAAAACTTCCTGTAGGGATAAGGAGCTTGATTGGTTGCGTTTTGTCATCATAAGGCATCAGAGGCATGGTGTATTTCTGATTTTCTGTATTTTCTGATTTGAGGCTGTTGTTTTTACAGCCCTTGTTAGAAACTGTACTTAAAAATGCATTTTCAAAATAATGAGAAAACATTTCTCTTAACTGTTACATTTAAATACCTGGAATTGCTGCAGTAGAAATAATCTTTTAATATTTCCACATAGTATTTATTGCATAAACAGAAGCTTTGTGGGCTTCATGTTTTGTCTATTTATGATCTAATTACCCTAAAAGACTGCTGCAGCAAGCAAGTCTTAATGATACAGTTGGGTGTTTGAAGTATGTGCTCTGCATGCGCAGTCCCGGAGAACGTGCGGATTTACAACTGCAACTCTTTACAAAGATACTTAAAGGCCTGGTTAGGACCCCAGGGAAAATGGCACTGGAAACCTTACTGTGGGCAAGCTGGTACCACCCACTATTGTGCTGAGCTGAAAAGGGACCTCTGAAATCAGAGCTGGAGCAAGGCAGTTGCAGGGTGTTGGAAGGTCCAGTCAGTGGGTTGAGCTGGGGACAGCAGATCTGTGCAGTCAGGAGGAGCTGTGTAAAGTGGAGAAGGGGGGAGAGGAGAGGGTGGCCCAAAGTCACGGAGGAGGAGGAGGATGTGTTCAGCAGCAGGGTATGTTCTGATCGGTGGAGCTTCTTGCTGTGACTTTCAAAAGGTAGCGTGGTGTAAATGACGGTCATTGAACCTGCTTGCTGGCTGCAGAAGAAGGAGGCTGTTTCCTGTCTGTGAGTCAGTTTACAGGAGAATTTGACTGACCCATTCACTGAATCTTAGACTATAGTAAAATAAAATACTCAGAAATCCAGTGGGCCAGTACTAAGTATTTTAAAATACAGTGTTCCTCACATGTATAAAAGGTTAACATTTATTCTCTAAGGCTCACTGTTCAGAGGTGTGCCAGTCTCTAGTACACTCACAGCTGTTTTTCTCTAAACTCCCTACTGGCTTCCAGATGGGTCATAGGCTGTCAAATGGCACAAATGGTGCCTTCCTTTATACCCCTGGAGATGCCCTGAGAATGGTCTCAGAATTCTTGCCATCCCAACCTCATTGTCTGTGTAACTTTTTCCATGGCTATAACTTCAGTGCAGAGAAGTGACAACAGTAACTCCTTGCTTATTGTGTGCCTTTCCCTAAGTAAGGATAGGATTCCCTTTTGCTTCCCTTGCCTGTGTTGTCTTACAGTCCCACCTACAAGCCTGATAGTTAAGGTAGAACTACAGGGCAATAATGCTGGGGAAAAAAAGAAGCTGTGTACCTTGCAGGTCCCAGAAGCTTTGCCATTGTTTCTGTAGGGCTGCACTCATCAGGCTGTGTTTTGGTTCTTTGTGACTGTATCGGGTGCATCAAAAAATCAGGGTTTCCTGCCCCAGGAAATCTCTGGGTGTGCTGCTGTGCTCCTGTGTGCCTGGCACCAAGAGGCTTGCAAGCTGCTTGGTCAGAATAGCAAGAAACGCTCTTGTCAGCCCCTTGTATGTGTCATATTGGTGGTTTAAGGGTGGTAAGGAACAGCCTCATTTGTTAAAGATGAAGCATGTAACATGTTAGTTGATTTGATGCCAAATTTGAGAGAGCAATGCATCTGGTGCTGCTTGGTGATTAAATGGATTCCCTCCCCTTTTTTCTCTTGGAGGTAGACATCCCTTGCAGTCCCCTACGGTAGGGTTTAATCTTGGTGAAAACTCTTAAGAATAGTTATTTACTCTGTTTCTTTGAAGTGTCAGACTTGTGACGTGTTCTATGCCTGTTTCAGAATTTCATTTATATGTATACATCCAAATACATTTCAGAGGCTGTGTAAGCTTTAGGTTGCAGTTGAACTGGGAGAGGCATGTGCCTGCCCTATTTTCTCTGGTCTATCTGGGGAGACTCTAAGTCTCTCCCATATATTGCGAGTGTGACCACAACAATTCACGTAGCTCAGTGTCTCATCAGCATGTAGTTGAGATTTGAAACGTGGATTAGAACAAGCTGGCTGAAGTTCAATCCAGATAAAATATACATGATGATGTGGATGTAATTATTAGCCTTCCTAATTGAAGGAGTGCATTTGCCTTTAGGTAGAAGTGCTAGTGCCCTCTGGTGACTCGAGTTTATTGGTGGTTATTCCTAGCAATCATACTGAAACAGTAAAATCAGTTTCTTTAAATCTGTTACTAGAAGATTGAGACCTCCTAACCTGATCGGAGCGGGCTAGTGTTTGGCTGGTTTGAGATCATTGTAGCAGTTTCTAGGACAAATAATTAAATAATTTGCAGTCCTCTGACAAAAAGTGGTCAGCCCGATTTAGTAATTTCTTGGAGGTCGAGAATCTTAATTTATACTGCTTGTGCTACGTGTGCATATGCTGTCCGAGGGCTGAAACACTTAGGGTGGCAGAGGAGAAATCTGTAAGGGGGGATTGCAAATCAAAAGCTTGAGATATGCTGCCTTTCATGCTGCAGCTCTGAACTAAAGCAATTTGGAGGCAAAATGTGGTGTGGAAGACTTTGCTGGCTTTGGAGCCGTCTCAGTAGGAGTCAGTGGTACTGGTGCTTTGGGATGTGGATGTGTTACGTCTTTTTCTCTTTAATGGAGCTGTGGTATTGGCAGCAATCAATTAAGTCTGAAGTGACCTAGCACTGGCCATCAACTCTCTGAACATTGTTTTAGTAGTATGGCATTAAAAGCAGTTTGATTTGTGCCTCCCTCTTTATTCATTAAGGGACAGCTTTGAGACTATGGAATTTGCTCTCTGCATTGAGATGGGCTCAGATTGATCCTGCTGGGGAAGAAGGATATTGATCTCTTTGAAAAGTTGGAGGTGTATTTCTTAGGTAATAGAACTGGCAGCGATCCCGAAAAAGTGATCTTAATGCAGTTTGGAAATTGAATTGCTTTTATCGCACTATTAAGGTGCCCAGGGTTTGGGATGATTGTCTCAACTATAGTATTATATTTTCATTTAGATTTAGAATAAGTGGAATGCTGTCACAGAGTGACTGGAGTTGGACCAGTAAGTGAATAAACAGGACTAATACAAAGCACATTTTCTGCTGTGAATCAAAGTTTTCTGATTAATGTGTAGGCAGGCAGAGGTCTCCAGTGAAAAGCTGAAAGTCTCAATTTACCAAGTTTTTCCTCTGTAAACTTCATATATGAATTTATATCTGAAGATGCCTGTAAGCACAGGTGAACTTCACTTGTTAGTTCCATGTAAAACTCAAATTTATCAGCTCTTTAAAGGCTTGTATTTCTAGTCCACCTCTTCTAGTGCCAAATGGGTGGTTTGACCTAATTGCTGTTAAGTTCTGCTACTCGCTTGACAAAGCTGGGGTCCTCCTCAGTTGTAATTAATTTAAATTGGTTTGTAATTGCATTAGGTTGTGACCCCATGTGCAGAGAGGTAGCATATTTATTGACTGTCCCTCACTTGCCACACTGTTAGAGCAGAAATGCTAGCAGAGTGAACTGCAGCAAGGGACTGACCCAGATAAGAAATGGAGTGCTTTTGAAATTATTATTATTTTTTTTATTTTTCAGCTTGATAGTTTCCCCAAACTGTTTATTTTTCAGCCATACAAAATCTTGCTCTGATGTGATGGCAGAGAAAGGAATGAAAAAAAAGCCATTAATGGTAGAGATGACTGGCAAGTACATCATCAGAGTTCCAGTAAACCAGCCAAAATCAATTGAGGGGATCAGTTATCCCTTTAGTTAGAGCCGACCTTGGAGTGCTGATTTCTGGTGTTAGAGAACGAGATCAACTCCATCTTGAATTCCTAGCTGGGTTAGCAAGTCTGGGGACTTGGGAAATATTTCTTAGCTTCAGATTTCATGCAGAAATATTTGAGGCATTATAAGATCCTGTGTGACATTTCTGATAAATCCTTTTGCAGAGAGCTGAACTTAACAGGCATTGCATCTTTTACAGAGGCTGGTGGAGTGAGTTGGAAATAGTGATGGTGTTACTGGGAACTTAGTAGTACAGCCATTTGTCTGATCAAGCCAAGACTAATCCAGAAGCCTGTGACATATTCGCCTGTGAAGCATCTGCCATCAGCTTCCTTGTGTGAAGTGTTAGAATGCTGGTAGCATTGCATAGTTTTAGGTGTGCATTTGGAAATCCAAAATGCACATAAAATGTTGAAGTGCTAAGTTTATAAGAGAAAGAAAGGCCCAAAGGTTTGGGATACTCTCTCTTTCCCATAAATGCATCACTGTTTTGTGCCGTCACTAAGTAGTAACTCTTAGAATCATGAGGTGTATTGATAAAGCATATGGTTAAGCAGATGACTCATAATCATTCTATTTCCACTCCTACCCTGTCACATAATGAACTTTCTCCATGGTTAAAAGGCACCTGAACTGTGCTGCTATTGCTAGCAAGTCCAGACCACTCTGCCAACAGCCTTGTCTTTGATTATCAGCCAGTTTTCCCATGTGCTTTATTGGTAAGTATACCTGAGTAGTGGCAGCTCTCTCATTTATTTTTAGAATAGTAGCCGTGTGCTTTTAGACTGAACAATTTGTTTGGGCGTTAGTTGTCAGGCTTGTCTGGTAATTACCATTAAATAAGTTTGATACTCTTACTGATCAGACTTTTATGGAAATATGCCAACAGACACTTTGGAAAGGAATAATACGTACGGAGAGTAGAATCTGTTGAATTCAGTCCTTCCATGCAGATGAAATGATCTTCAAATATCTTCTGGCGTTCAGAGTGCAAAATTACTGAAGGCTTAGCAAGATTTTTTTTAGTAGCTGCACGCTAACTAACGCTGTGCTGCTGAGAACTGTCAATGTGGTGGACAGTGAGCAACCTGAAACTTGAGCTGTTCGTTAGGACAGATAAAACCTGGGCCTTGCAGGTCTGCCTTAAGATACAATGAGCATAAACATCACCTCGGTTTTATTAGGCTTTATTGTTGTTACTGTTCAATAGGCCATGCATGGATGGTGTCAGGTGTGCAGTTTCTAACGAAACTGCTTTCCATTTTATTTATATGATAATAACAAATGTCCCTCTGTAGGAGAAATACTTTTGCTACTTCCTGTTAGAAAAGTGCTTGGCTAGCCACCCTTTGCTGGCTGATTGCCCTATTAAGGGTATGTAATTTCTTCTAATCCTTCTGTGTTTGGCTTTTTCCCCTCTCCCAGTCTCAGCCTATTTTGGATTTATTTTGAACAGATTTTGCCAGATAGTTTTTGAATAATAGATTTTGGTACTTGTGGTGATAGAGAATCATAGAATCATATGCCTTGCTAAAAGTGCTGCTTTTCTGTACTAGTGGACAACCAGTTTCTGATCCAGTCTGGTGTATTGCATTTCTCTTCGTGGTGATAGATAACTTTTAATGGTATTTTAAACAAGTACATATTGTGTTATGTTGGACAAAGTTTTCATTACAAATGTTGCAAAGGTAGTAGTACCAAATCTATTTGCAGTATGAAACTGGGATTCTTCGCTTTATTTTTATTTATTTTTTATTATTTCTTTTAAAAACCCTTGTGTAGGCCTTGTGCTTGCAGAGTTAATGTTGTGGAAGTTTTTCAGTTCTACTGGCAAGATCTATCCAAGTGTTCAAAGCGTCCACCCAGAATACTTGTAAAGGATTTAAGAGAGGAATTTGTTACCAAAATTGTAGTCAGGAAATCAAACAGAAGCGCTATTAAAGAAGTGTAAAACCTGCTTTTGAGGTACAGTGTTTCTTTACTTTTGAAGAACGGCAGCTGTTCATAAGCAGATCGCGTGCTTTAGGACCTGCTTGCAGATAGCACTTCCTCAACGTCTGCATGTAATGGCCTGCCCTTGTACTTAATTAGCTTGCTGGCTTTTTTTTTAATGTGGATAGGGTCTGTGTGATCACAGAACTGAAGCTGGATTTCATGCCATGACTTGTGTTTAATACTTCTGAAAAGTCAGTCTGGACTCTTCTGAAGCTGTCAGTGGTGGAAAGGCTTCTTCATAGGACCTAGTTCATGTTCCAGATAAGGTAATTTAACTTCTCTTAAAAGAAGTTTTCATACAAATCTGTGTATAAACTCGCATTCAGGGACTTCAGTTTGTTAAAGAGAGATATCTAAAAACTCTGCTAGAGACCAGCAATCAGAACTGCTCTAGGTTCGTCTCCTTTTGCTAACAAATGGGAGAGGGAACGGAATTATCTGCCTGTTTGTTGTTCCGTCATCCCAGGTTATTTTTTTATATGTACAACGGAAAGTTTTAAAGTACTTAGGGTGACATTATCTCAAGGCATCTGGAGAAATTTACCAAACACCCTGGGTTTGGGGTGTTTGGTTGGTTGTTTTTTTGTGTCCCGTGAAATTGTGACTTCCCTGTTCAGTTTGATTGGCTAGCTTATGGGAGAAAAGTGAAACACCCATGGGTGTGGGAGCAGAGTTGTATACTTACAGCATGTGCTTGTGGAGTCCAAAGTGAATATTTTCAAAATGGGTATGAATTCTTAAACAAATTTAGATTTAGAGTAACAAAAGTGTGTGCGCTAATAATTTGAGGCTGACATGGGTTTGTTGAGGCATAATTCTTCATCTGAATTTTATAATTTATCAGACTATGAAGACATTAATTCAAAAGGTACTGCTAGGTCCAAAAAGCCATTTATAAAGGATAGCTTAGGAAAATGTGACCTGTCTCGTGCAGATAGTAGTATAATGCAGAGGTGTGTCATATTTGCGTTACGCTCAGATACGCGTAGAAATCTATTTAGCCTATGTTAAGTGATACTGCTAAAAAGGGAAGCTTGTTTGATAAATAATGCAAGTAGCTGACATGAAAGATGTCTTGCTAAGCTATTGTGCCCACAAAACTTGTGTGGAATCTCCCATTTAGTCGTAAACAAAGGTATATTGTAGAAAAGCTGAGAGCTTTAAGTAATTATTTCAGGTTTTTTTTTTTCATGAGTGAGAAAAAGCCCCCATGGTTTTGCATACTTTTTCTTCCCTTTCTGTGAAGTGATATTCTTTAGTGGAAAAGAGGCAGACAGTAATGGAGTTAAAGGATGTGGGCAGGAATGAAAGCTCTCCAGGGAACAGGAAAAAAGACAGGCTTCCATGCTGTCTTAGGATGTGCTGGAGCTTCTGTGTTGCTTTAAAGGTGTCAGGTTTCTGTGTGGACTGGTGCTGAATGTCATGGATATCTTCCTGATTTTACTTGTTGGAGCCAGGGAGGGAAGATGAGGAGAAGTGATGGGCTTCAGCAGCTGAAGTTTTTGTTGCTGGTCTCTTTCTCTGGTGTCATCTTTCCCTATTACATTCCAGGTCATTAATGGAATTGGATCTCTTTTTTTTTTTTCTTTTTCCCCTGGGGCAATAGGGCGTGTTTCTGTGATCTTATCATAAGGCTAGCTGATCCTGATCGGTATTTCTTTGTGGCTTTTTCTGTATTTATGCTTCTCCTAATGTTGGTTGAAGTGCTTTGCTTACAGGAAGATTTCAATCTTCTGGAATTTGGCATATTCTCTAATGCAGAGGAAGATAAAATTTTTTTTAACATGACAATCCTCAAAATCCCAAAACACATCTTGGAAGAGAAAAAGGGGCTCTTGGCTGAGTTGTAGATGCCATTTTCAAATTGTGGGGCTTTTTGGAGCTGGGTTGAATCTGCAGGTGGGTCCCACCATGAACTGATGTTGAGTTCGCTTCATTCCTCAGTCAGGGAGCTGTCTTATGTGGTAAAGACATCCCTTTGCCTGCTGTTTGATAGCTTTGTCAGGTTTATGGTGTTTATTAGCCACACACAGCTGAGCTGGAAAACCCTACTCTGTTGTTTGTGAAAAAAATACATTCTTAAATCATAGATCCACTAAATCGCTATACGAATACTGCATTTAAATTGGTAGCTATGTTTGCTGTTTTTGCTGAGGTTGTGTTTTGTCTGTTGTCGTGGAGGCAGTGGAAGACAAATTTGTGTAGCTCATTAATGTATCTTAGCTTTTAAGTGACAAAGCTGTTTCAAAAGTATACCACCTGCCAAACGCATGCTGGCCATGTTGTGACTTGTGACTTTAGTGGTATTTCAACAGCGGGCACCAATACTTGATGGTTAGGATGTGGCTGGCTCTTATTTATGTTGAAATAACATTTGTGACCAAATTGAACCTCCCCAACTTGGCAGGCTGAACACGAAACTAAGCAAAAAAAATGTGTTTTCAAAGTGCAACTGAAGTATTTGCTTTTTCAGCCATTCTTTTAGCAGGTAAGAAGCAACTCACTTTCTGGTAGTAGAGAACAGGGAAACGAGCTAATTTGTGTGTTGGCTGGTTTGGCTGTGTGGGTTTTTTGGTTTCTGTTATTTTTTTAAATTTATTCACTAATAGGGACAATCTTGGCTTTGACAGAAAGCTGAAAGATCTTTATTTAGTTAAAAAATGTCTTTTTTTGAAAGTTATTTTCAACTGTAGGAAAGTGTATCTGTGTATTCGTGTCTTTCACCCAATTATTTGTACTTCAGATTTTCCAAATCCTTACGGGCAGCATCAGTTGAATCTTTCATGGTGGTGACACCATGAAGTGTTGCAGTATCACCAAGCATCAGAACACACAACATGAGCAGGGCTGGGAGAAGTGGATGCAGGCAGGACTTGCACAGAATCTCTCTTTGCTTCCATCCCTCCATGATACCCATTTGATTTTCTGTTACTTGTTCCTTGGACTGCATTTCACAACATGAGAGGTTGCAGCTTTTCTTTCCTATCCCTGGATTATGGCCTTCCATCATCAGTACGCTTAATTTCTCATTCTGGGGCCCATGGGCTTTCTCACCTCTTAACACATGTGTGCATGCTTGGCAACTTTGCTTTCCTCTGATGTTTTTTCAGAAAGGCCAAAATGGACTGGGATCTACCTCTGGTGCTCGTTGATGTTGGAGGGGAAAGGCCCCAGGAATAACATCTTCGCCTGGGCTTTCCGAGTGTCCATCGCAGTGCTGCTTTCGATAGCCAGGAGCACGTACCCAGGCCACAAGTTAATTGCCTGAAGTGATGCATTTTAGTGACCATTTTGCAGGATCATCTTTGTATTTATTACAAAGCAGAATGCCGAGACTCTTGAAGCTGTATTTTACCAGTCTTAGTAAAAGGAAATAAGGGGAAAGTCAAACATGTTCAGACAGATCTCAAACTTCTAAGAAAATATTTATCCACTCTTTTTGGATTCTAAAAATTATACATAATATTTACATCATCTGGAGAGCAAAAGATGAAGTAGATTGTGTGGTTTGGTTCTGCTTGATCAGTGTATTTGGATATACTTCTTTCTCTCTTAACCTACACACTGTTTCGATTAGATTGTTAATGCCTTTTGTGTTTTCTTTAAACCAGAGAATCAGACTACTTTAGATGAGGACTCCTAGGGGTCGTCTAGTCCACGTTGTTGCTCAGGGCATGGCAAGGACAATTTATTGGTAGAACAATTTGAAAATACTGCAGTGTAAAAGATCTTAATATCTTGTCTGTTATTAAAGAATACCTTCCGGAATTGCAAATTTACACAATTCTGAACCAGGAATCAAAGCCACTCCTTCCTGCAATATTGCAGTGTTAAGGTAACTTGTTATAAGCTCAAAATAATTGGGCATAAAAAAAAAGCTTAAATGGTGCAGAGTTTAAAAGTACATGATTCTGCACGACAGGGTTTTCCTACTGGCAGCTTGTGGGCTGTGGTCTTCAAGGCATGAAAATGTCCTGCTGGCAACTGGTTTCCCTGTCTGGCCATCCCAGCTCAGTTTATTTCTCTTCACTGGGGCTTTTTGTTGCTTTGAGCAAGGCTGCTCCCTATTTGGCGTGCATTGTCCACTTACATTTTTTATGATAACAGATTTTCTTGTACCTCCAGGACAAGGACAGTTTAATGTCAGTAACGAAGAAGTGGTATTAATCCTTCTCCAAATTGTAACAGGCTACTGGTTCCAAATACTTAGAAGATGTTCCTCAGACCCTTTGAGTTCTCTGTATTAGTTATGGTCTTTTTTTTTTCCATGTTCTTCCTCCTATTATCTAGCATGACAGCAAAACTGCTCATCTTGGCCAAGCTTTGTATTTGGGTGGCTGAGGTATTTTTGGTTTTTAAAAAACCCATAAAATTCTGAAGGCAGCGATACAAGGCATGACAGGATCTCAGAAAAGTGGAGTATTTTCATTTAGGTGAGGTGAAGAATTAGGCTTCATTGGTTTGTCCAGCTAAACTGTTGCTTGAAGGCAAGCCAGATTAGTCTGGGCTAGAGAATCCCCTCTCTGGAGAACAGGGGGCAGGAGGACTTTTATGCACAGTTTAGGGCAGAACTTCTGCACGGTTTCCTGTCAGAAGTTGCCAGAGAACAGAAAAGCTTACCAGGTAGGTGTGTGAGGATTGGAGAATCTTTGCTTTTGTTCTAATTGTGATTTCCCCAAAATTTTGCGCTACTCCTTTGGCTTTTACCACCAGGGTGGTTTTGGTGATCTTAGAAAGCAAAACAATGAATAGAGATTTCAGCTGTTAGTACTGACTGAAGTAGGAGTTTATAGTGGATGTTTTTGGAAGGTGCCAGTCTGTGAGCTTTTTAAAGATACAGTTAACATCGCTGAATATAATAACAATAACACAAGTCACATGACAATGGGGGTTTTTTATTCCTAGTTGTGGTGCCCTGCCATCTCGTGGTGCTTTAGATTTACTTTTTATTAGTTAAACTGCACTCATCTTTGTGTTAATCTTTTTCTTTTTATTTAAATGAACTGCCGAAGAGCATGATTTCCTTAAAGTAGTTACCTGCTGTGAAACAGTAGATTTACACTCAAAACACCGTTCTCCTTCAAATCTGTACCCGAGCTATATGGTGTATAAGCTGTCTCCCTGTCATTTCTCTTGAATCCAAGTTTTGGCTCGCATGTATCTGCACTTAAATCAATTTTTAATGCATGCATCCATTGATTTGGGAGAAATGGACACAGTTGCATTTGACAAGCTGATGGAGATGTTTGAATAATAAACATCCAGTCATCCACTGAATATCTCAAATATCCAAGTAGAATTTGGATAGGATATCACTTGTGAACTTAACTGTGCTGAATTGGTAGTGCTGGAATAATCTTAAAAGTCCTGCTTGACAGACTGTCCAAGGATTACCGAAATCTTGGTATGATGGGTTAAAGGAGCTGGGCTTGACTCCTAGACACTGAAAAGACCAACAGATGCTGTTAACTGGGTCATCAATTGTCATGCTCTTAAAGGCAAATCAAAATTGCAGGATTCCTTGTGTTTTCTGTGAGGTCAGGAAGAAAATGCTTGTCCCTGTTTTGACCACGTTTAGCTGTTCTCATGTGGCTTAAGTGTCTACAGTCTCGCTGTGCCTGTCAAACCGTGCAGGCCAGTCAGTGTTTTGTGCACGTCTGCATCTCGGGCTTTCACTTCTTTAGCACCAGTAAATCATGTCTAGGTTTGTGCTCTCCTGGCTTCTTGCTCATACTGCTGCTAAATTAGTGCAGAGGAAAAGGGCATATTCACCTCTTCAGGAGTTGTGGAATTTTTGCATCCCTCATTTGAAGCATGGTTCACAAACGGAATAGCATGTGTCTGTCTGCTTAGGAAGCAACTTGACTAATTGTTTGATTTCCTTGATCCCTGGTTCAAGTTGTCACGTGTGCTGTAAAGAACTTTACCAGTAATCTTTCCCCTGTAGTTTGGCTTTTTCCCTGTTTTGTAACAGGAATTTGAGGCTTGCCTTTACTACCATTAGAGGTATATGAATGGTTTTACGTAGTTGGTTCTTGTGCTTTGCCAGCTATGCTCTTCAAATTCATGCTTGTGCTACATCTCAGTGTCTTTTTGATGTCTTCTGGAAAACATTGTATTCTACATGAGTTAGACAAGTTACACAAACTCTTCAGATACTTATGTCATTCCTTCTTTAGAGCAGATACTTTCATCAATAATGCAGACAGATGGCTTAGGAATAGCTCCAGCAGGGCACTCATTTATCCTGTCCATTTATCTGAAATCTTACTTAGTTTTTTCTGGTGATTCAGCTGTTGGTGCACAAGTAAGGTGGTAACACCAGAACTTAAGTCCTTCAAATACATTCATATCTGCCTTGAATATCTAAAGAGACGAGACTTCCATGCTTTTCCACTCTGTTTTAATAACAAGAAAAAAGTCCGATACCATTGTAAAAATATACTGTTGTCTTTCATGAAGATGTTCGCTTCAAACTGTTTCAGTTGAGTTGAACATACTGTTGGTTTCCACTTTCAGGCACGTTGAGTAGGTCACTGACATCTGGTTGGGCCTGCTGACAAATTCTCTGGGATTTATTTGGTTGTTCTTGAACAGGTAAAACTATGTTCCAACATCCATCTGGTTTGTTGAAGTCCTGGATTTGTGCAAATTAACTTGGATTTGCTTGTTTTCTGTATTGTTTTATTAGACAGATGCTTTGGTGGTCAGCAGTTACTGACTGGTCTTGGGTGAAGAAAAGTATTTAACTATGGGTATTTGGGTCTTTACCCTCTCTCTCATTAGTTGCCTGATTTACTGAGGTTCTTGCAATGGGAGTTAGAAATGTGGGAAAGATGCAGGTGCTTGGATGGGTAAGTAACTGGTGTGTGTATTATTTGCTTGTAGAAATTGGATACTCTGAGCTTGACAGACTTTCATCCACAAACACAGGGGATAGTGATGCAGGCAGAAAATCTCTCTTCCCAAATGTCTGTTGTCATTCCACATAATAGTCATTGTGACAATAGAGGCAATTCATATGCTGCTAGATTTTTTTTTTCCAGTTAGCACCATTTCCATGGCAACGGTGCAAGCTTCCATATTGATGTATGATGCTAAAAAAGAATGATTATGGAGAACATTGTTGAAGTGTCATCCGTAAAGACTGTACTCATCTCCCTGAAAGCTGAATTTTAAAACAGACTAAGATACTGTGTGTCTTGTTCAGAAAGACCCTCCTTGTCTATTAATGGCTTTATAAACAATACAGTAAAATGTTCTCTCAACAGCATTTTCTTTCTGAATGAGAAAGTCGGGCATTCAGTGTGGGAGGAATTTTGCCTTTTCTTCCCTAGATGTAAATTTATTGGTGGGTTTTTTTGTCATATTACTATACAAAGAAAGTGTGTAGATAAAGCACGTGTATGTACCGAGTCTTTAATTCTGTGGATTTGGAGGCTGTTACTCAGCAAGATTTGGTACTTTGTCATGTCTCACTTGTTAAAGATCTATAGGATGGTTTGATCATCTTGATTGTGATTTGACTGGTCACAGTTTTGATTCTAGCATTTACGCCTACAGATAGTTCGATGCGTTACACGGGTGTTTGAGTTTTATTTACATCCACTTGTGATTCGTAGATTTAAACACTGTTCAGTCTGGATTCTCAGTCTGTTTTAGTCACTGGGTTTTTTTTTTGTGTTGGTTTTTTATATGTGCTATTGGCATGTGAGTTGTGGTGATGGTTGATGACAGAGTTCCTGCAGCCTATTGACAGCAACAAAGCTCGTGTTGTCAGTTGCCATCTCCATTTCAGAACCTTCAAGTGTGCAGTTGCCATTATTTTTTGGGGAAAAATATTTAAATAAATCTTCTTCCTCTGAAGAACTTTATTCTGAGAGCAGGTATGCCACCCACAGGGGTCCACTTGAAGAAAATCATTTTAAGTGTCTACAAGTTTGCCTTCTGACAGAATTTTTGTGTAGCCTTATTTAAAATAAAAAAAACCCATCCAACAACTAAGATTATAAAAGGCAGCTTCTAGAGACATCCCACAGTAAGCGTGCTTTGATATTTTGTTTGATGTGCAGTCTGTAATAATTATTCCTTATTGATGTGGTGTTTGTATTATCCAGAAATGAAGCAAAGCAGTGGATCTGGGTACCTCTGAAAAGACTACTTGGATCCCGAAGGTCGTGCTAGCAGCATGGAGTGCTCTGCTGTTGCATGCTCTTAAGGATGACTTCTCTGTTCAGAATGTTGTCCACGGACTTATTCCTCCTTTGTTAGTTCCGCTGACGTTGTGTCTGCACGTCTAACACATAATAAAAGTATTTTGCAAACTGAGCATCAGTTACTCACCATGACATGAATCAGTTACTGCTCCTCTTATTTGCAAACAGAGCTGATAGCTACACAGACATGTGGTGGGGGTCTTGGGAAAGCCAAGTGTGGAGAGGTTACCATCTTATAGAATGGCCTAATTAATTTAAAGTATCTGCTTCTAGATTTAATCATTCATATTTATCATATTTGCCCTCTTTTTACTACTTATTCATGGAAATAAGTATCAGTACTTTCTATCAATTAAAGTTACAATTTCTACTGGTTTGTGTGTTTGGGGTGAGGAGGGATTCTCCTCCAGTTCCTGCCTGAGCAAGCCTGAATTTCTGCAGATCTTTGAAGAAATGTTGCTCAAACAGGCTGAACTGTCAGTAGGCTCGAATTCTGGAGAGGGAGACTGAGGAGGGCAAAACTTTATTATACTCAATGTACTTTCTGTGCTAAAAGAATTTGGTTTCCTAATGCTTACCTTCTTGGGGAATGACAGAGAGAACAAACCATGCATCATAACTTCAGATGTTCAGTCTGTTCTGACAGCAATTGTGAAATAATAGCCAGACCCAAAGGAATAAAACATTCCTCTGTTCAGCATCCTTTCTGAAGAAATAGCATAGAGGCTTGCAGGTGATCGCTGAAGAAAGAAGCTCTAGGAGCATGAGAATTCATACAGTTTTTAAGCAGAAACTTGTTTAGTTCACGTGGAGTTAAGTTACTTATATAGTGAACCTACATTTTGTCTTTTAATGCTCAAACTCTGCTGGAGAGGTCTTTTCTTAGAAGAAAGCAAACCTTTTATTACCCCAGATTAAACTTAAATAGCACGTACACATGTTCACATTTTTGGCTTACTCCATTTGTTGCCTGCAATGATTCTTTCCTTCTGCTTGATTCATGACTGCATTGTGTGAGGGCCAGGACCTGCTCCTGCTTGCAGCTGTGTACCAGTGCTCGTGCTGAAATGTGTTGCCTTGTGCTATGTTATCCACCAGTGAACTCTTGGCTGTGAGGCAGTGCACTGAGTGTAGCTGGCTTTTGAATGGTGGAAGTCAGACCGGTAAGGATCCCCTTCCTATTTGTCTGTAACTGATTTAAAAACCCTTCCGTTTTGAGCTGAACTTCTTTATTGTTGTTGATTTCCAACTGAGCTAATAGTTTGACTTCTGTAATGGGATTTGGTGAACAAGTAGCTTGTGCTCTGGAGAAGGGTATTCCTCTGGGTTTCTGAGGGCTTTTTCTTTATCTCATCTGAGGAAATGGAACCTACTGTACCAGTTCTTGAGATGAAAGAGCAAAGCACTAGATACTGGAGCACCCTGAAGAGGCAATCTTGATAGCTGGGAACTGAGTTAGAGAGGAATGGTGGAACTTTACTATGTGTTACCACTCTCTTTATCTGCACCCACTGTCTCTGAAGTCAGAGAATGAGGTGCATAAAAGCAGCAATAAGATCATTTTTGTTGTCCAGAATATGAGTGCATGTGTGATAGTGGAAGTGTTATCTTAAAGAATAATAATTTCACATAGTTGTTTGTCCAGGTAAAACCTTTTCCAGGGTAAGAGAAGACAATCTAAATTAAGGACCATATTTAAATGAAGCTGCCTTTTTTGTTTCTTTGTTTTTTTTAAAGAACTTCATTGTCAAACCTAATAAAATGATTTTTTTGTTCTATTTGTTGCTCTTCTGTGGATTCTGATTTCATCTGTCTTGGAGCTTAAACAGCTGATACTACTGTGACTGTTGTGCAGCAGATGTGTGGATGTGTGACATAGCTTTGAGCAGTTGTGTGAGTATAGAAGCACTTTGAGTTTGCAGCAGTACTCACCAAACCAGTGAAAAGAGGAGTCTGTTACTGGGGCAGCTCTGTTGCTGGTGCGGGTGCCGTATGCCATGATTTCTTTCAGGAAGGAGTCTAGTATCAACGTGAGCAGCTATGGCTTTTTGCTTTTAGTAATGTTTTCTGGAAGCTGGTCAAGAACCCAGTTTGCTGTATTTTGAGTGTGAATTTGCATTTTATTTACACTTCTGTTTCGTCCTCTTGCTACTGAAACATGGCAAGTGTATCCCTGTGCAAATTTCAGCTCGTTAGCGTGCGTCTGACTGGGGATTGCATAGTATGTGAAATTTTAGCTCTGGGATTTGATGATCTTCAGTGATAAATTTCCTGCAGGAGGATGTGGTTATATTTTCAAGTTGTTGAGCTTTAATAAAAGCTCTGTGATGGAAGCTTCTATTTTTCTCAATTTTGCTATCTTATATTCCCTCTTAATATTATCATGCTTACTGAAAACCGAATTAAATCATGTATTTAGGTTGCTTTCATTTTTTTTAAATGTTTTGTACATACTACCCTAGTTCTTACAGTGTAGTAACCTAATCTGTTTTGTTTTGGTGAGTTAGGTGTAAAAGTGAAGAATATAATTTGAAAGATGCAGTGCTGTTTGACTTGACAAAATGTTCTTTCATAGTTGGATGAATATTCTCTGCCCTGTTGCCTTCTCCTTGTTGACTTTCTGCTTAATTGTGGGGCTTTTGTGTGTGTTGTGTTTTGTTTTGTCATGGGTGTGTGTTTTACTTTTTTTTAAATGTTTTATTTCCTAGCTTTATTGTTTTCGGGTTTTTTAGCAGTTGTCTCTGCTTTTGTCTTTGAGATAAGCTTTCTTCCTATTTTTAGACCTGTTTCTAGCTTTATGAACCTACATGTAGCTCCTGTGGACTTTGAGAGGTTCTAGTGGGAAGTAATTAATAAAGAATGGTGGTTTCTGAGGCAAGAGAAGGATGTGTTTCTTTAAGTCAGGAGAATTAAGAGCCTGGTGATCTGCTCAGACTGTCTTGGATTTCTTTCCTCGCTGCAGTACCTGTAATGATTCTTGTTACCACAGCACAGCCTTGTGCTGCTTCTCAAGCCTTTCCTGCTGCAGAACAGGCAGCTTATAGTCCAACAACTGAGTGTTTTTTATGTACTATTGGATGTTATTGACTTAACTAACACAGTCCTTATGTACACAGGTCTTCTAAGCATATTGGGGTACATCTGCATCAAACTGCAGGGAAGAACTGTAGTCAGCCCTTGCCCTGATGGCAGGAGGCACAGATACTTGTGTGTGGTGGTGGATATGGTGTCTGAATTTCAGGGCACTCTGCCTTCCTTCCTGCACCTTCCCTGGGGCTTGTGACACCTGGAACTGTTTCCAAACAGTTCGCTTATAGGGTCGTACAGCACCACTGTCCAGCAGAACGCCCACGACTGCCTGGTTGTGGATGCAGCGATGATGTCAAGGAAAAGTTTAAAATGACCCAAACCAGGCAAAAATGGCCAAAGCCAGGCAAGCACAGAATTAGTTAGGCAACCACAAAGTGTCTGTTTGACCATGGCAACTAGAACTAAAGGTGCCCAAGACCAAAACACTGCAATTAGTTTCTAGTTAACTCATTAGCATTAGGTCTGAGCAGTGTTTTTATAAGGCTTGGGTAGAAATTGTTACACAACGCAAGGTTGAGTAAAGACTTCATGATGAATGGTAGACTCAAGGTGTAGCCTTTAGTTGCCTTCAGCTGATTATAATACATTATAATACATTACAATGCTAAAACCCACTCCTCTGGGAGTGGAGTTTGCATGTAAATGTAGGCTCCCATCCAGCTCATTATACTAAGGTGGTCCAAGAGATGCACACGAATGAACTCTTGTAATGTGATCGTTGGTAACCATTTGGGTACCATTTTTCCTTAGTTACCTTGTTGCATGCGAGTCCCTCAGTGATTCCTGGGGATGGGTACTAGCATGGCCTAGCACCCTTTTCTGTGCAGAACTGGAATAAAACAAATGTCTTGATGCTGTGTTTTGACTGGGTTTCTGCATCCTGGGTGAAGAAACTGTGTATTGAGACAACAGAAAGAGGTGCTTTCGGTGTGTGAGGCGTCCATGCTGCTGGTTGGTTGGCTCTGCAGAATTTCCTGTGCCCCTACTTGCTCAAGGTGCAGTGCATTACCTAAGTGAGTCTTGCAATAGCTTTATAGTGATCTCACGGGAAGTATAATCTGTATTCTATTAATAAAAAAAGGGAAAAAAAGCCACCAAAAATCACCCTAAAAGATATTTCATAACTGTATGTGTTACAAAGATTAAGGAAAAAGTACTTGGAGAATGCATTGAAGTGGCAGCATCTTAACCTTGCCATATTTTTAATATTTTGTTTGATTTTATTTTGGCCCTATTGTTGTGACTTTTAGCAGAGAGATTTTTACCTCAAACTACTTGTGGGGTGGGGGGAAGAAGCACAGAGGAAGCCAACAGCCAAACCCACAAGCGTTTCTGGGTGTTCTTCATGTAAGTTAGGAATTCCCATGTGCACAGTGAGTAACTGTAATAGACAGACTCTTTCTTGTAGCCCTGTATGATAAGAAACTATACAATAATTGGCCACTTTTGTATTTAACAAATTCTGATCAAAAGGGCAGTGAAGCATCCAAGATGCTGAAGTGGTTTCACAAAGTACTTCCAGACAGGAGAGTCCAACTTCGTGCATATTGGGTGAATATGGCAGTTGCTTGAAGAACTTGAATTCCTGTTTCATTGGAACTTTGTCCTCGTGTTCCTTGGTTAAAAGCAATTCATAAGCAGTTAGCTTAGAAAGCACAAGCTGTACTGGAGAAAACCACTTTTCGAACAGAATCAAAGGGCTCAGATCCGGAGTTAGAACTCATTCAGTGGCTCCAAGATTTCACTGAAGTGTCTTGAGGTCCTGGTATGGAATAGGTGCACCTAGCTGGTCTGTACTCTGCACAGGGGAGTGAAGATTTGGTGAAGCCTGATACAGTTCAATTTCTCATTTAGAAATATGTTTTTTCTGTATTGTTTGTCAAAATATCAACAAGCATTTCCACAAGATCAATCGGGAGCTAAGGTTCATTGTGTCTGGAACAGTTTTTTTGGTTCCTGCTGTTCTTTGGTAGTGACTCTGCATTTGTAGTCGGTCGTGATTCATGGAAGGCACTTTTGCTTTCCTCGTGAGGATCTGTGACCAAAACAAATGACACTTTGTACTGACATTATGAATAAGGACAGAGAGATATTGGTCATCATGACTCTTGAGTCATTCACAAAATTGCATCGTGGCTGTTTCTTCTCAAAGCTTTTGTGCTGTTCTGGACAGGAAGTTCCTAATGTAATTTTAGAATCGCCTTTTAAAATGCTGTTTCTGCAGTATATTTTGGGGGTGGTGATGGACTCAAGCTGAGACAGGAAAATCCCTGGATTCTGCTGTGGAAGGGAGTCAGATGTCCAGTTAGGCACCTATCGGAGTCCCGTACTCTCTGGCCAGGCTCTCCACACATGGAGGTTGTGATGTTTAATGCTACATGTACTACCTGAAGATGGTTGGTGTTACAGAGGATTTCTCATGTAGCGGTGATGAAAAATATATTGAAATAACAATGCAAATGCAAGTTAAACTTAGCAAAATTGTTTACCCACCATACCGAGGTGATCCCTGTTACTGTCTCTAGAATATGCTCCCTCTCCTGATACTGGGCATCCCCAGCTGCCAGGGAGGTCTGTGTGGGTTGAAGCCAGCTCCAGCCTGTTGCTCTTTCTGAAATTCCTTTGTTAGTTATTTAGTTGTGTACTCTGCTGGGCTGAGGCACGTGTTCACTCCCCCAGGACGGCCTAGCGAGCTGAGGGAGACACTCATTTTTTTAATGAACCAAGGGAGAAACATTTCCAACCACTGGTTGATTCACTCAACTGTGACACAGTCAGTTGATCCGCTCAACTGACACAGCTGTTTATCTAAAACAAAGGCCACTCGCTGCTCCCCTTTGTGCTGAGATAAAGTCAGCTTCTTTGCAGCAGCTGTAGCCAGTCACACCCTGCGTTGCTCCCTGAGCTTCACGGGCACATTGCCCTTGCTTCTTTCCACTGAGCTGCCCTGCGTTTGGGATGTACAGGTCAGTCCCTGATGGAATGATGCTCAAATACAGCCTTGGGTGAATTTACAGAAAAACAGACTCCTTGAAGGCAGCAGACCCCATGTAGTCTAGACATTTGCATTCTTTGGGTATGATGAATCTTTTTCTTAGTATATTTAGTTTGCTTTTTCCTTTTTTTTTTTTTTTTTTTTTCAGGAAGATGCCACGTTGTGTGCCTAGGCTTCAGGTTGACATAAATGAATGCTTAAGGTTTTTGTGCGTCATGTAAGGCACTTTCAGTTCCACATGTGATGCATTTCTGAGCACAGAGGCATTTATTAAATTGAAGAGGAGAAACGGACTGGAAGTTCACCCTACTCAGTGTAATTCAGTTTTTGTAATTGGATATACTGGGTACGCAGTGAAAACTGTGTTACTCACTGGTGCAGTCACTTCGCGTATCCAACTACGCTGCTCACTGTTGATCACATTCTGATACTGCTGTTCAGTGCTTATTTTGACGTCGAGCACAAGGGTAGGATAGCAGGCAAATGGTTTAATTCTTCTATTGTTAGGAATTTTCCAATAATTGTCTTCAATAATAGACTGGCTGAAGTTGTTGCTGTGAGCGCCTGTCTGTCTGGCACTGGGGATGGGTGGGCAGATGCAAACAAAACTCCTCATGGTTTAGGAAGCAGGGAGCTTCCTAACTGGAGCTGTTCAAAGAAACAAGGGTGAGGTTTGAAATAGTGCTTCAGGAAATACTGTGAGCAAGGGAGAAGTTGCTCGATCCTGTTTGGGTGCCCATGGGTTAGACTAATCCTTAGGAAGCTGGGCTTTAACCCTGTACTTACAGAGGAGTTAGTTCATGCTTGTTTATCTGAGGCTGTTCTGTCAACTCTGTAGGCTTGTATGATATGCTAACTAATTTTAAATATTACTGTCCAAATCCCTCTACAAAAAAACCCCAAACAAAACAAAACCAAAAAACAGCCACCTCTATCTTCTGGTTTTGCTTTTCTGCGGTCAGAAAGACTTCTTCCCCAATTGTCTCCCTTGTCACACCCTATAAGCACAGGGAAGAGGAACAACTGAAGTACATGAGACAAGGGTCAAATATATCACCTTTATTTTAAGATTGGCTTTGTATGACACAATTATAGGCCATATAATATGATGGAACTGTTGTTAGTTTTCCTTATAATTACACTGGCTAAAAAAAATATAATTTTTTAAAGGTAGGGTTTTTTCCAAAAGAGGTGATGAATAAACTGGGACAAATGAACATGTGTAGAGCCTGAAGCTGGTTTTGGACATGTGGTACCTCTGTCCTCTACTGTCACTACATAGATAAAAATTATGGCACATCAGTTAGAGTTTTATTTCTTTGCTTTTCAGTTCAGTAAATGAAAAGGCTGTAGGAGAGAGGCACTGCATAGCTGACCATTTGGAAATATTCCACTCGAGACATCTGAAGGATAATTGAGATAGGAAAGGATAGGACAGCAAGGACACTTGCAAACCAAAGACGAGGTATTTTTCCCCCTTTTTATCATCTGTTAGTAGAATACCAGCTAAAATCTAAGTGCAACTAAGTGTATTTTTAGTGGAGGAAACACAATCTTAATTAGTGTATGGGCTGGGAGTGTAATGTTGAAGTGAAATGCGTCTTCTGTCCTGTGAATGAGACAGTCCCATCAGATGGAGTTTGTCTTGTGTTTGTTTGGTTTTGGTTTAGTTATTTTGTTTAAAAATACAAGCAAAAAACCCCACAAAAAAGCACAAACCAAACCCCAACAAGAAGGGGTAGAATGTGGATGGTTTTTCTGAACTGCAGAAGTCCAGCTGAATGCTGTTGGGATGGGAACTGTTGATATCCCAGAATACTTAAAAGCTCTAGTGTTTGACTGAAATTTGCAGTGTGGCTCTCTTTTCAGTTGCCCTCCTTTCTTTATTGCATTCCTACAATGACACTTTAAAGTTTCTGCTTTTTTTTGAGGCTATTTTGCTATTTAAGTGTTGCAGTTTCTTGCCTTCCAGGCTTGTTTACCTGACACAGCTGGTTTAGGTTACTTGGAGATAGAGCTTTTTGGATTACTTTCTTCTGTTGCATAGAGGTCTTAAGTGTGAGATGCTGTAATACTATTTTGTCGTGTGGTGTTACTTGTCATTTACCTTCTCCATTTATTTGCAAACAGTGTAGAAGTAATGCCTTAAACTACAAACCTAGAGTGAATTTCAGAAATAATAGCAACTTTGGAAACCTGTTACAAACATAGACCTATGAAAACTGGTTTATAATCATTTTCTCACTAGAGGGCACTAACATCTCATGAAATTTAAGCCCAAACCAATTTTCAGGCTCTGTAACCCTTGGGTATTGGGTAGTCTTACTGGTTTTGTAGTGGATGCCAAAGCTTTCAGTTTCTTTGCAGCCCTTTCACTGGAGAAATGTAAAGTAATAGGATTTTTGCAAGGGTGCATGAAAAGTTAGTGTGTGGAGTTTCCTGTGTGTGGTTGTTCTTTGTTTGTTTCTAACTAAACAGTAATTGGGGCAATTTCTGGGGAAACGTGTAAATTACACTTTACTCTTACATTGTTTTTAATGTAATCTTCACTTGTGGCTGGTGAATAGGCACTTAAGACAGAAAATGATTGGATAACTTCTTATGAAAGTTAATACAGTTAACATCTGGAGTATATGTAGTAAAGTTGGTAATCAAAGGAGAAGAATCACATGTTAACAGATGTTGTAGGCCTACCTTTAAGTTAGGGTTAATGCATACATTTACAAATTGATAGCTGGTATATCAAAAGTAGTAGGGAAATGATATCTATACTGCCAGTGAGGAGTGGATTGCAATGGAACCTCTAGGTGTTTGTCATTTTTAAATAGATAATTTTAGAAGACCTGTTTAAATCTAAGCGGTGTAGCCATTTTAAAAGAACCTTATTTTTGTGATGGATTTTTAAATATTAAAAAAATCTTATTTAAAACACATGAATAAAATGGCTTCTGATTGCTTTTTTTACTCATTGTAGGAATGGTTGTTCAGTTGCCTTGGAGATGATCCTGCTGCTGTAAATGTAGGGCTGAAGATTCATGGTGTGGGCAGCATGGACCTAATGAACGGACAGTCAAGCAGTGTTAATATTGCAGCTACTGCTTCTGAGGTAAGGATTACAAACTTGATTATTGGATACTTATGACCGTAAGTACTCAATTCTTTTTAAATACACCAAAATAGAAGTTTTTCTTTTAACGGGTCTGTTGTGGGAGATGCTTGTTTTGTGTGTTGGTTTCATATGCCCCAGTGTAGATGTAAAAACTAACATTTGACATAAAGCACGAGCTAACATTTACAGCCTTTCCTTAGCCAAATGTGCCTTTCTGTGTTCTCTTCCATCACATGTAGACAAGGAAGCTTTTCTTCTGAAGTTTTAACAATAATAGGTGCTCTCAGTGCAATAAACTGTGCTGGCAGGGCCTGTGGGAAACCTTTTCTTCAAGTGCTTGTGTCTGTGTGTGGAGGGGTGGTCTGACTCGGTAGTGCTGGTTCCTTTGTCAAGTCAGTATAATTTTCCATTTGTTATCTTCTTGTTAAGGAAAAGAACGGGTAGGGTGAAGTTAATACCAGAAATTTTTGAGCTGTTTTTTTGCTAGGATCATGTGAGGAGCTGTTGAAAGTTGCAACCAATTCCTAAATCCTTAGCAATGTTGGAGCATTTGCAAGACCTAAGGTGTGGGGTGTTTTTTTTAATAATTTTGGCTTGGTAGCTGCTTTTGTGTTGGTTTTGTGTTGGTGTTCCCTTCAAACTCGTGCAAATCACTCTCCCTTAAAATATTTGGGTTTGGTTTTTTTTGTTTATTTGGGGTTTGTTTTGTGTTTTTGTTTATTATGTTTGTTGATGCCCTTTAGGGTTAGGGAAGCTGAAAAATCTACCTTCAGTATGTATTGGGTGATCTTTCCAGATGCATTGTTTGTTGTCTTCAGGGTGACTGAATACATGCTTTGGCTTGTACAGATGTACAATGCTAACCTCACCTTTTGCTCACAGGGGACAGTTACTGTATTGCTGATAGGTATTACTTTTTCTGCTGTTGTCACAGTGTGAAACATCTTTTTACTGTAGTGGATTTCAGTCTGTCTCTTGGGTTTTGTGGTTGTTCTGTTTTGGTGGGTTTGTTTTGTTGTCTTTTTTTTTCCCCCCTGTGTCTTTGTTTTTCATTTGTTCTTTGTTTAAAACACAGTGTTCAAGAATGCTACAAAGTCAGTAGTGATGAGAGCCACAAAGTCCTGAAGCACTTGCTTCTTTCAGTGAATCTTTGGACCTTGCCAGAGATGGTGGGTTTATATATTTACATGTGCATGTTGATAGCAGAGCTGCATATGCACTACACACTCAGATGTGCATACAGAAATGGAAAGTACCACAAAAAAAGGTGAAAGGAAAGCTGGAGTGGTGTCTTACCAAAAAGGAATCAATTTCCAGCACAATTCCACAAGCGCTGTCAAGCTTTAAACAAGAAAGCTGGAATTAATCCCCAAGAAGGTGTTTGTTTTTATACAGATTCTTGTGCTTCCCTTATCATTGTGTTATGAATCACGGATTGACCATTTGCTGGCATGCAGTTGAAGAATTTTCTTGGAGGAAGGCTCTCTTTTTACTCAAAGTAGTCCTGAATGTTTACATGATGTCTGATAAAGTTGAGTAAAATATCTTTTGGCAAAGTTACACGAATCTGCCTTTAGCAAGTGGTGGTTGGTTTTTTGGTTTGTTTTATTTTTTTGTTCTATCTTGACTAACCCAAGGGAGGGAAGACTTTTAACTGGAATGTTTCTGTGAGTCTGTTGCTTACTGAAAACGTCTGCCTGGTTTGGAGGCTTTGGTGGTATTTGAAGCCAGTTTTTTTTAAAGAGATGGTTAGAAGAACCTAACTAAAACTGAACATGATTATTAAAGGAATACATACCTTCTTTCCATGCCCTTATAACAAAAGGATTTAAAAATGGACAAGAGTTTATTTCAGCTGGCTGAATTCTCAAGGAGTTCAAATGTTCTTCCTTCTGTGAATGGGAAGCCAAAGTCTATTGTGTAGCCTTAAAATGCTGCCTTGTTAGGTTTTCAGAATACATTATCCCAGTAGATGTATTTTTACCATCATTGGTGGCCATGTGCTGTCTTCCCTCCTGCCTTGGCATCAGCAGACATGTTGCAGGTGTTGGCTGAAAGCGCAGCGTAACAGCGCTGAAATTTAGCTTCCAGC
Organism: Todiramphus chloris collaris; assembly: GCA_025345505.1. Classification (NCBI taxonomy): domain Eukaryota; kingdom Metazoa; phylum Chordata; class Aves; order Coraciiformes; family Alcedinidae; genus Todiramphus; species Todiramphus chloris. The sequence continues at coordinate 4,412,418 of JANVCC010000034.1, forward strand.
AGTGGTCGTTCGTGTGCGTGTTGTGTCTGGGACCAATATACATGGTCTTAAACTCTCAACAGTGGCAGTAAAATTGCCCAGACTGTCATGAGTGCCTTCATTATATGGACCAGAGTCTTGTCTTTTCCCCTGCCTAGGAGGGATCTCCCTGTGATGGTGGCTGGGAAAGAGTGCTTAAGTTGCCTCCCGTAAGTCTCCAACCCAAAACTAGGCAGCTCTTGGTTTGTGTTCTGTGTGTTTTGCCACGGCTGAGCTGGAGCTCAGATTCTCCTGAATCTCACCAAAGTATGATCCGAACTTCATGGGATCTCTGGCACTTCCCTCGGGGGTCTGCTGTTGCTGGAGCGTGCAGGGGCCATACTGTTAAATCTGCTACAGTTATTGGCTGTAGTAATCGTGGTCCTTCATGAAGGTTTTGTCCACGCCTTATCCTAATTATTTTTTAGTCAATCTGCTTTACGACAGGTTTCTGACAAGGGGAAGGAACTAAGCAGTGAGAAATACACAGAGTCTCTGAGGTCCTCAGAGGAGGCAGCCAAGTGATTGCACGTTACTGTAGGAGCAGTTCTGCACTGTGCTGGGGTCTGGGTGTGAGGAGCACGTGTACCTGGATGTGACATCTCATATGCCATGCAGAGAACCCCTTCTTTCTTGCAGTGCCTCAGCTGTCTCTAGGTTTGCATCTAAAGACTAGAGGAAGGGATTACTCATAACACAGCTGTATTGTTTTCATAGAAAACATATGAAAACAGTATTTGAAACGTACGAAACCAAGCTGAAGTTTTCTCAAGTTCATGAAGTTAACTTCATATGAAGTGCTAATTTTTTTGAACCTCACTTGTATTTTGCAGGGAAGCTAATTCATCGTGGAGTAGATATCAGATCCTAGAATATTATTCTATGGATCCTTATTTTTTTGCAAATGTGAATTGCTAGGGTTTAAAAAAACCCCACAAATGGAAATTGTTTATACTGAACGTCTTCAACTGGAACACATGTAGCTCATGGTGTAATTTTTGTACAAGTTTTAATTCTTCTAAAAACAACAGGAAGAGATTGATGCTGTTCTTTGATGTTAACTATTCTTTGGGGCAGACCGTGTCTATTTTCTCACCTCACTAGTATTTTCTGTTTGAAATTCACTGACTATGTTGTTACCATTAGTTACTACTAACTTTTCTGTCACCAAAAATTGCGTTTAATTGTGCATTATATTACGTAACTCTGTGTTTTGAGGAACACCTTTGACATCCATGGAAGACAGTTTGAGAGTCTGTAATTGTAGTGGTCTTTGTCAGGAGAAATTATGTCCTGTGACTGACTATTAATTGCTGATTTGCCCAATAGAAACATTCTGTGAACAGTGATGTTCGAACAGAAATTGTGGGGTGGTTTTTTTTGTAAAAACAAAGGAGGAGAGAACCAAAATCTCACCAGTGGTTTTGTCTCTTTCTGCAGAAGAGCAGCAGCTCTGAATCCTTGAGTGACAAAGGTTCAGCTGAGCTGAAGAAGAGCTTTGATGCAGTGGTATTTGATGTTCTGAAGGTTACCCCAGAAGAATATGCGGTAAGCAATTCTGTAACTTTTTTTTACTCTGTGTGCATCTTCTTGGCAGCTTTTCTTCTGTTTCTCTATTGCTATGTGTTGTTCTGCCTAACTTCTGCCATCTCTGGGTTTCAAAAAAGGATCCTGCACTATATCATCACTATATCATCATGCCCTATATTCTGTTTAATGTCAGGTGATCTTTTTTGGGCTATGCCATCCAGGCATTTTTTACACTCTGATATATATAACATAGACCAAAGATTCTTAAATCTGTTTGATTCAGCTTAGCTCTGATGTGCATATTGTAGTTGCAAGAATATACTTCATCTATGCTTGTTTTTTCTGGATGTGTTTTAATTTTTAACTGTAATTCTTACGTCCAGGGAGTGTTTTCTTCTTTCAGGTGCAGTGGTACAGAATAATGAGTTGAATATTCTTCAGAACCAGGAACAAATGAGTAAAAATGTGTAATCAAAACCCTGGGTGATTTTTAAATTAGGTTGGTTTCCCCCCCACCCCTACTTGTAGAGGTTGAGGTGACAGATGGTCCCTCTAAGTGATTCAGATATGTTAATAGAAAGATTACTAACAAGCTTCTGCTCTGAGTGCGCTTATAATTGAAGAGTTAAGGTTCATGATGAGCTGTCGTGGGGAGATTGATACATGGTGTAGTGTGTATCACAAAATATTCCCATAAAGTTTGTTCTGTTTTTTAGTCACTACTGACTATTTTAGTTAGTAACTAATGGATAAATAGATTTTTATGAACACACTGGAAATGTAAAGCATCTTGGTTTTGAAGTGGTACTTACACACTGAAGTCTTCTTGGGTAGTTGATGGAATTTATTCCTGACTGAGGCTCAAGTTGTGGTTCAGGCCTCTTCCTTGCTGCATTGTAAGTAACAGCTGGGCAACGAATCACATACTCCCCCTGGGAAGATGTTTTGGGGGATGGCTATTTCACTTTTAATTTATGAATTCCCTACATAAGGGAAATCTAAATACTTGGGGAATTTGGGGCTAGGGGCATGAATTCAAGTGGAAATACACATTCAGGCCAGAGTAGCTGCAGGTTCCTTGAACAGCTCTGCTGTTCAGCCACTGGTGGATGCTGCTGTGCAGAAGAGTAGATCACTTGGGCTCTGTGGAGCTGGTCTCACTCACCTGCACAGCAAAATACACAAAGGTGCTTTGTCTGGTATCACATGTTCTAATCCTTTTGCTCTACTGTCCTCTGCTTCATCTCTTGTCTGCACAAACCTTTTACTTTCCTAAGTGTTCTAAACATTCCTTACTTAGTAAATCTTTGTTAGGTAAAGATCTTTAATAAAATCCGGTGTTTCTGCTGTTTTCATATTATGCCTCAAACTGGGTAGAGTTCCCCTCTCAAACAGGAGTCCTTTAATCATTTCACATGACAATTCTAAACCTGTGGTGGTATTTTTGGTTTATCCTACCTGGTATAATTTTGCTGTTTTCTCAGTTCCCCCAAAGAAAACATCTTTACTCTTAGCTTTCTCCCTTTTAAAGCATCTATTTCTGCACATGGGGTTTCATTTCCTGTAAATGGATCTGAAATATCTTCTAGATAGAATTCTGAACAATTGAGCAAAGTTGCCCGTAGTCAGTGTTCAGCCCTTTGGCAAGGTTATAATTAATTTAATTTCTTTTTCAATGCTTCTGGGCACAGCTGCACTTCTTTGTTAATGTTTGCTTCCCCAGGCCAGTCTATCTGCTTTTCCAGTAGGGCTTATTTTGAATGCTGTCTTTTTCTGGTCATTTTTGCTGAAGGCTTGTAGAAGTAAGTAAATTTGTCAAAAACTGGGTACCTTTGACCCTTACAGTTGTTTTTATTTTATTGTACGTTTCCTTATTCTTAGAATCATAGAATTGTCAGGGTTGGAAGTGACCTTAAAGCTCATCTGGTTCCAACCCCCCTGCCGTGGGCAGGGACACCTTCCACTAGAGCAGGGTGCTCACAGCCCCAGCCAGCCTGGGCTTCAAAACTTCCAAGGATGGGGCTTCCGCCACCTCTCTGGGCAACCTGTGCCAGTGTCTCACCAGCCTGTTCTGGTGTCTCACTATTCTTCCTGGTTGTAGTCCTACCCTAACAGAGAAGTGTAAATCTCTGCCTGGACTTCAGTGTTAATATAAAGACTTTATCAGAGCGATGCTGTGTGGCCAAGCTCTTGAGTGCATCCTGGCACTAATGAGAATGCCAAACTGTATGAGGAAGGTTTTCATTGTGACAGTGACTATGTAGCTCTCAGATTGCACATGAGATGCTACCAGTTGCTTTTTCAAATGATGAGAACTTCTCTCTTGTAGAACGGATCCAGTGCAGGCTACTGACATCTGCAAGCTAGTTAAGGCTGAATTCTGTTACCAGCTTCAGAATGAATACTCTCTGGAAAAAACAGCAAGTTATTGTAATTTTTATTTTTTTTGAAGTGGTAAACTGAGGAAATCATTTGTGGGCTGTGTAAATACCTTGCTCATGGAGAGAAAAGATAATGTGCTAAAGCCAGTAAAACAGCAGAAACAGCAAGCTGCTGCACAGGAGCTAGTTAGACAGTTGGCTGATTAGTGGTTAGGAAACCTTGGCTTGAATGAGAAAGAACTACAGTGCATAGGTAGCGTAAAGGTGAGAGTTAACTGATAAAAGGCCAGCATCAGCTTTGGGAAGTCTCATCCTGTACATTGTGTGATGTGTTGCAATTTGATCAAAACAAGTCACTGTGTACAGATGGGGCGACTACAAATCTGAAAGATAACTTAAAGTTTGAGAGATAACTGGCAATAAGATTCACACTAGTGGTTTCTCCACCAGTATGAGAGGGACAGCTGTCTTTTCAGTTCCCACTGTGTTAGAGACATGGTTATTGCACAACTTGATCTGGTAGTCATTTAGTGGTCAAGAGAAGAGAAAGGTTGGACTACACAAGCTCTTGCTTGTAATCCTGTATTTTCAAGAAGCTGCTAAGTCAAGGAGAAGCCCAAGCGTAAATATTTTTAGTGACTTTATTTCCACATTCTTCCCTTTTGGCAGCCATCTAACACCCTCCTGACTGTGTAATCTGTGGGTGCGGTTTCATGTCGTGGTCCTCTGTTCAGTCTTGGTTTGACTTTTTAGCAAAAGTTAGGCCAGCCCTTCAAAAGGTCTAGTCTAGACGAGAACAGAAATTATTACTGTAATCTATGTCTAACAGTCCAGTTATACTATTGTTCCCAACTAGGTGGTGTAAATTTTTCATGAGGTTGAAGGCTGCTTTAGACAGGGCCGAGGTAGAGCTGAAGCAGGTGAGCTCTTCAGGCCTGGCTGTTGCTGTTGCAGATTGAGTTGGGTTTATCCCCCGCAGCTCACAAAAACAGTTGCCAGGGGATGCGTTGAATGCCTGAACTTTTCCTACTTTTCTGGGGGAGGGAAAAAGAATCCCATTCAACGAGTGTGAAGTAGGACACGTTTGTTTCTGCTAAGGATTCTCCAGACAGCTTTCTAGCTGTAACAAGGAGCCTGTCTCTGTTTTAAATACCTGCTTTTAGGCTGATCACTGCTCGCTTCTTTATTAACGGCTGAAAGCCGCAGCAAAGTCGTGCCAGGATTGCCCGCTGGTGGCTGGCCCTGCGTGTGCTGGGTCGCCAGGGCTGCAGTGAATGCTGCCCTTCTTTGTTGGAGGGAGAAGTGTGGTTTCCAGCGTACAGGGCACAATTTGTGGGGGAGGGATGCGGTAATGGTGCAGTGACAGTAGAAAAGGGGGGCTGCTGAGACTGAACGGAAAAAGGAAGGCGCTTGGGGACACTGAGCTCCAAATTAAGATGCTGGCCAACCTCAGGTTGAAGAAATATTTGGTTTTTGCTTTACAGTAAATTCTTATTCCTTAGACTGCTACTGTTTAATTATTTGACTGTTTATTACTTTTTGACTCCCTTTTCCATTTTATACTTCACCTTAGCCACAGTGGTGTAAATATTTGAGGTAGAATTAAGGGAAGGGCAGCTGTATAAATCCATTGCTTTTTTTTTCCACCTAGTTATCTAAGAAGGATTCTTTATTCTTTGCCCCAGTCTCTGAAAGCACTGCGAAGTGAGCTTATACGCAGATGTCTGTGTATTTCTTTTTGATTCCAGTCAAGTGGATGTTTGAAGAAAGAATACTGCTTATTTTGGAAAGAATGCACAAAGTTCATTTTAAAAATGCATAGATAAAACAAGGAGTTTTTCTCAAAGGTGTTGTTAGGACAGTTAAATATCAAGTTATCTGTATCTGAAGAAAGAACACAGGGATGTGTTTTGTAAAGAACGCGGGTCTCGAGACTTCTGGAACTGCATTGTCTGTGTAATGAAAGTGCAGAAATAGGCCTTGAGATGTGGAGGGATGTTCAGCAAAGTCATTTTTCTGACCCTTTGAACAGAACAGAAAAAACTTAACCTGGCCCAAGGTTCCCTCCAGGAGAGCTTTCTGCCTCGTACAGGACTCTGGCAGATTCGCAGTCTCCTCCGCGAGCTGCTGGTGTGAATTGTGCTAGCGGTTCCTGGCAGCAGTGCTGGGTTTGGCCTCTCCCGAGGCTGGTCGTTGGTGGAGTAGGGAGTTTGGGGCAGGACTGTCTGCTGCATCTGAGAGCAGTTTGAATCAAGGGAAGTACTGGGCCCTAGAAGCTTTTGATGAAAAGGGACTTCTGTTTGTATGTATTCCTCTTAGCTGTATTTTGCAGAAGAATATTAAAGAATTCCCAGTGAGAGCAAGAAGAAGTAACTTTATTATAGTGTATGGAGGAACTATTAACAATGAAAGTTTTGGAGTGGACTTTGTGAGAAAACAAGTAGAGTTTCAACACAGGAACTGTAATCCCCCAGCGTTCATTTTGGACAGCAGAATTACTCACCTACTGATGCAGAGCTTAACAGAGGCTTAGCTATTTTTTCAGTGAGGAAAAGTATTCTGGCAGCCTGGAGAGACAGTGCTAAGCCAAGTTGGAAGGCTTAAATATAATTCCTTCTAAAAATTCAGATTAAGGAACAATTTATGAAGTGCTGCTTGAACCAACATGGCTTCAAGAAAAATCAGATTATGGCAGGAATTTTCAATAACCAAAATGTGGGCATTTGATTTTTTTTTTTTTTCATCTCAGACAGAAACTTAGTTTTTCTTTTCACACTGAAGGTCTCTGTCCAGGAGCTCTGGGAAATGCACTGTCCTTACGGTAGGTACGTGGCAGAAAACCTTGCAGTACAGCAAGTAGCCTGATAGGAGTTCATGCTTGGGAAGGTTTAAGGACTAGAAAGGTGGGATTATAGCCCAGATCAAGTAGGAACTTTCATATAGGGGTGTGGAGAAGAGCTCAGTGCAGTGATGTTAACTGCAAGTAGAAGTTCTTAAGTTACAGGGTTTTTTGGAAGGAGGATAATTGGTATGTATTCACAGAACAGAGAAAGAATTGGGGAATATATAAACATCTCATTAGAGCTTCTCCACATTCCTCAAAGCAGCAGCATACTGAAACGTAGCTCTTAATATCTGAATGTAAAACTTTTGGCCTAACAGGTCTCCCTGAGAGACAGGGAAATGAAGCTGTGTGGTAATAATTTTAGTATTTTGAAGTACTTAGTTGTTAACAAGTCCAACATCTCAATGCCCAGGAGAGCTAAAATATTTTTAAACTTGGCTGTTGGGGACAAGGCAAGGTCTTTCTGCTCTGTGCAAAAGCTCCCATGGCTGTACAGTTGGGAAGAAAGTATCTTCCAACTACCATTCCAGTGTGTTAATGGTAAGATGATCATTCACTGTTTTTAAAAGGTGGTTTTCACTTCTAGGGTTCTTCAGGTGGTTGAGAATTGGGAAATATATTAGTTGTACATTAAAACCACCTCTTCTCATCATATTTAGAATGGTAAATTCTAAGATTCAGGGCAAACAAACACAGAACTTCCATTTAGCTCTTGCATTGCCTGAGCATTGAAGAGGTACTTGAACATGTGAAAGAGCTTGATAGACATATTGCTACTGGAAAGGCACAAAATATCAACTTTCTGTGTCTTTGTGTAGTCAGAATGCTGACTTGAATTATAAATAAGTTCACAGTTTTGTATTGCACGTGTGCCTGTTTCCTTTTGGTTTGTTTTTTTAATCTATGCAGCTGACAACAAAAGAACCAGAGAGGTTATGGTTGGCTTGCTTCATGTGACAAAATTCTGTGAAAAATTACAATTTTTTGGTTTGAATAATAAAACATTCAGCCACACTTAGGAGCAGGAGCTATCCAGGAATTTGTGTTGTGTCCGTTAAGGAGCTGGAGTGAGAAAAGCTAGTGCACTGTTTCCCTTTCGTTGAAGAACTGAAACTAGTGGCTTTGTTCACTGATTTGGTCGTGGTAGAAATTTGTTGTCATTAGCTGAGCAATGGCATCTAACATAAATATCATAAATTATTTTCAAAGTTTTGTCAGTTCATGTGCTTTCAATTAGAATGCCAGCTTTCCAGCTTGCTTCATTTTTGACTCAGCAGTGAGCAAGTACCATTAAAAGGGTGAAAAGTCAGTTATTAGACTTTAGAAATATGAATAAACGAATGTTTGAGGAAAAAAATCTGTTTTGTCAAAGATCTTTTTAAACTCTTAAATGAGGTGCACTGTCCTATCTACAAACTCAGGTGGCTTCCTTTCCAGCAGCTTAGGCATTCAGCCATCAGTCACTTGACTCTTGAATTGCGAACGATTTAAGTGCTCTTAATGGAAAAATTGCAAGCTGCCTAAGAAAGGATGTTTCTTGAACAAGTGATAATGCAACACGGTGTTACTGAAGATTGATATTGCTTTTAGTGAAAGCAGCAAGATCTGTAAACCAAACAAGGAAAGAGGAATAAAAATAAAATCTACCTAATGTCAGTGTGATACTAGAAGGGAGAAGTTTTGCTGTTCCAACTCACTGATTTTTTTCTTTTTTATTTATTTCTCAGACTTGTTTTTTTAAAACATTGTAATGTACTTAATAGAAATTTTGATATGTGAATTCTGGTGTGAAATTACAATACCAGTCTTTTTGTCTCATAAATATTGGGTGTCTGTCTTAAAGTAATAATTAGTTTAGGAGTCACTACTGAAGCAAGTAATAGTCTAATGTAGCTAAGGCAGTTCAGGTTGATTAGAGGACAAATTCCGGAGGGCTGGGAAGAAAGGCCACATTTATTTTTAAGCATCCTCTTTTTATGTGAACAATTAATCAGTTTCCTGGTTCGTTTTATTGTACTGGGTTTGTAACCTTGTTTTAGTGAGGATTTGCAGTGACTTGGTCTTTGGTAAAGGTGTTTCAATATACCCTACATTCAAATCTTATTGGAGTGCCTGTTACTTTGGTTTCACCTTCCCCCCCCCCCCCAATTTGCTAATTAATTTTCCTATATTGAGAAGAATAGCTATGCAATTATCAACCATATATTTACCTAAAATAAGACATTTCTGAGAAAGTCCAGTATACTCCAGCAAGCAAACAGGAGACTGGTGATTGAATTCCATGGTGTTTCAGGACAGGAATCTTCACCTTGGAAATGAAAAGGAAGAGTTAACTCTTGCTGTAACTCTTGCTCTGGCTGCCCTATGATCAGTATTGGGTGAGGTGTGAGAAATGAATCCCTGCTTTCTTTCTCTCCCCGTTGAACACTCTCTATTGAGTGTTCTCTGCAGGTAAGAAAGTGTAATTCCATGGTGCTCGTGCCTGCACAGCCACAGATGCATGGTTAAATGTCTTGCAGAACGGGGAGAGATTTGCTCTTTCCTGCTGAGTTGGAAGTTTATAAATAACACACACCCCAAATACCAGGCAAGTTTGTCCTACTCAGGGGTACAGACTTTGTGCTCTGTTAAGGTAAGTGCTGCCCTCATAGGAAACCCTTTTCTTTGGCATTCTCAATTTTTTATCTTGAATTTTAATTAAGGTTTAGAAATAAATATCTAAAGTGGTGTCTCTACTCCTTTGTGGGTAAGTGTTCTCCAAACGCATCTTGATTATTAGCTTTGAGTCCACTTTAACTCTAGAAATCAGTTAGCTGGATTTTTCCCTGCCTCCTCTTAAATGTCATGCTTTTGGAGAAAAATGTTGCTCCCCCTGCTTGTCGGCTGTCTTTGTGCCCCAGGAATGACACGCCTTGCCTGTTTGTTTCCTCAGAAGAGCCTTGCATGTAGTTACCTCAAGGAAGAGGGCATGCAATTCAATTGTCAAGAGGAAACCGTGTTTGCTTACTCAGGTGCAGTGTCACATAACCCAGAATGACATCTGTGACACATTTAGAGGTTTCTAAAGCTCTTCTGTATGTCATGTAAAGATCCAGCTGTGCCCTTCACCTCTATCAGAGCATTGTCAAGCATGTTGTGGTCCCTGTCAAGGCCGTACCCCTCTCCCTGTCCAAGGATTCTAGTCCTTTCCCAGATACCAGGTTAGGAAGAAGTGAGAAATCGCACAAAAAATCACCAGCCTTCTGTGCATGTGTTCAAAATCCTTCAGAAGCAAAGTTTTATTAACCACTGTTGGAAGAACTTTATTTGTCTGGGCGCAGCGTCCCTCGCTAATTTCTTGGGTTCCTTCACCAGGAATGGCTTGGTGCTGTCAGGACTTTTTGTGGCAAGATTAAAAAAAGGCTTCATGTGAAAATTTCTGTATTTCTGACCTTGATGGTCTAAAAAAGTATGCTGAAAGGATCTTTAATTTTAGGAAAAGAAACCATTTTCATTCCTTCAAGAACACATCATGTTTCAATTTTTGAAGGAATCAGGATTCCTCCAAGGATAAATCAGGTTTGTTGTAAGCCTCATAACAAAAGAACAGAACGGTCTCAGTTAGCAAGGTCGCTTTCAGTTTGAAAAATGTCTTTTGTTTTTGGCAAGAGTCGCTATTTTCATGGCAGTTGCTATGGCTGCAAGGAATAGAGAAGTTATATTGAAGACAAGGAGTATTTTGGCCGACTATATTCCTGAATTTCCATTCTTCCTAATGGCTGCTGCTTAAAACAAACTTTGGAGGGTCCATCTGTCTGATATCCTTGACTTCATCTAAACCTTTACGGTACGGTCCAGTTTGTGCTATGGCGACTGATGCTGCAGCTGGTCAGTTGACAGTTAAATCCCTTTCAAAAGGGAAGTTCAGGGATTCATTTTTAAGCTGGCATTTAAATAGTTTGTGTATTAATGAACAGTAGGCACAAATCATATGCCTCATAGCACACGTGACTGTTGGTCCTGATGCTTACAGGACCAAGAATTGTTTATGTAAAAGCTTGTACAGGATTTACTGCTACAGAGATGTTGAGACGTGCCTGTTTCTGGGTATATGTTACCTTGTTTGTAGGTGAATATGTGGAATCAGTTAAATCTGTCTGATTTAATCTTCACTTTAGCCCAAGACTAGAAAAATCCAATAGAGGTTTAAAACATCGTTGCTCGGAGGAAGGAGCAGCCCATTAAACAGAGCCCAGGAAAGAAAGTTTGTAAAAAGGAAACACATAAAGGGCTTGTTACTTCCATGGTGTTGTAAATACCAGGGCTGTGTCCAGTGTGTTGGCTTACAGAAACTGGAACTCTTTTTTTTTTTTCCTTCTTTCTGGTGTGTTTTTTTTGTTTTCCTGGCCCCTGGATTCATTATTAAAAGGCTATTTGTGATATCTAACTCAGATTGCACTGGTATTTCTGGGCTACCTTCTCTCTCTTTGACTCTCTTTTTCTTTTGGATACACAGACAGCAATCCTAAATTGTGTGCTTAAAATAAGGCTCTGGGAATATATTTCAGAATGCAAAACCTGGTCTGTGTGAGTTCCCCTTTACCCTTTCCAAAGCTGAACAGCTCAGAATGAAAGTGCTCTTACTGGTTTTGATTTGCTGGAAGTGAGATGAATGTATTTAATTTTTACTGGTGCTGTGGAGCTGAACAATTAATTGGCTTAGCTATTCTAAAATGGTTCAAGTACGGATAGAAAAATTGTAGAGGTGTTTCAGTAGAGTTGTGTAACACCTAGACTAGGATTCAGACTTCAAGAGAAACTGCCCTTGAGCAACTAAAGTTAGTTCCTTGTGTTCTTGGATAGCTTCTTATATACTGTTTCTGAGTTCAGGCTCTGACTTGCAGGATTATGCTCCTGAGAATAATTTCTCATGATTTAGTTCATTGAATGTAAAGTTTGGAATGCTTCATTCTCTGGTTTTGCAGGGTGGCTCTGTAGTGGGAGCTGAAACCTCTGAAATTAGCTACGAAATGAAAGCCAAATAACAGAAGGAAACAGAATAAATACAGTTGTTGTGCAGTACAGCAACTATATTCATGGAAGGTTAATTTTGAAATTAACTTAGGAAACTTTTTTTTTAATTTCAGGGTCAGATAACGCTAATGGATGTCCCTGTATTTAAAGCAATTCAGCCAGAGGTAAGTAGTTCATTAGGTTTGTTTTCAAATTTATATATATATTAAAAAGATATATTTTGGAATTGCACAGTCTAATCTTAATTTTTTTTTTTGCAGATTCATATAGCTCTGAAGCAGATAGTTTTGTGTTATAAAACTATTTGGAAGTAGTAGTTCATTTGGGGAATGAAATATTGATATTTAAATACGTTCACCCAGTGTTAGAGATGAGGGATCTGGATTGTAATGTTTCTGAATGGTAAATGTCCTGATGTGACTGCTGCCATCATAATGGTTTTAGGTTGTAATTCCTGGAACCTTATGCCATACCTCCTCCTATCCTGTGTTTCCCAAACTGCTTTATAGTTTTTTTGGTTTCTTATTTGAAAAGCAGCTGTACTGGCATCTGGTATTCAAGATGGGTGTGATAGTGGGGATGCTGGGATGGTGTGTTGATGAGAGACCCTTCTCATTGCAGCATGACTCGAACTGATGTTTTCAGAATCTTCACAGTGATTATAATAAATGATTCATTTGTTTAGCCTTAGTTCTCTGTGGTTAGCCTTTACCTGTGGGCATTGTTTTGCACTTCTGAAGGTTTATTTTTCGGTTTATTGTCCATTATCAGTGGCATGGAAGCCTTTATTTCTTTTTAGCTCATCAGTCATCTTTAGACTATTATAACCTTTTGTTTTTTTGCAAGAGTGACTTGACGTTATTCTTGTGGTATGCTAAAGAATATTTTGCTTTAAGTAGAGAAAGCTGCTGAATCTCTTCGTTGTGATGACTGATATCATTTATGTACCCACAGATTTTTTTTTTAACGCTGCCTTTTGATCTGTGCTTGAAAACACTGTCATGATTTCAGCAAGATAACTCCCAACCCTTGTGGATTTGTGTGGGTTTTTTAATTGGTTTTCTTGGTTGTTGGTTGTCTGGTTTTTCCTAAATCCTTCAGTGTGTCCCATTTGATCTCTGGCTTTTTTTTTTCCTGGGCATCATTAGAGTCTTTTTGATTGGCTGAATATATGTATCCTGATTTTATAATAGGATAGCTTGCTTTTTTGGTTGTTTTTAAGGCTCTTTTCCAAAACTTTAAAGCATTTTACCCTTTTATGTGATTCTTTTACATATTTTCCTCATATGTGTGTTTGTGTACTTTTTCTAATCGCAAGCATTACTGCTGTGTAGGGTTCCCCCACCCCTGCGTGTTGAAGTTGAGTAAGCTCTGGGTGCTTTTACTCAGTTCCTCATCTCTAGTTACACTGAGCTTCAAAGGACTGGGTATCAACAAATCAAAGCACCAATTCAACTAATGATCCTAATCCTAATGATCAGTGGCTAAAGGGATTGCACTGCTTGAGCTTTTCTGTAGTTTATTCATTGCAGTCTGCTTTCAGTACTGCCCAGGATGAGCAGTTGGCTGTGTAACAACCACAAGGAAGCAAACAAGCAAGTTAGATGCGGTGGCAGTGATCTAATAGTCCATACCTCATAACTTGTTGGTCTTTTAATGCTGCCTCCTGTATCTCAGATGATGTTGTGTGAACAGACCTATGGAAAGTCTCGAGGAGATGTGAAGAAAGGTTAAGAAAGCACATTGAATTTTGTTGAGTGCTCTAACATGTTATTGCAAACCATAAAGGGGAAAAGCAGAATGAAATAGTGAAACTTCCTGAAAAGGAAAACTGTGAGAAAGTAGATGAATATTTTTCTAGAAAGAAATTCCTTTTAAGAAACCCACATGTACTGCATAATAAAAATTTACATGTTGCCTTCAGTGGAAAATATCCCTATGAAGAAGGGTCGCTGTTTTGGCACTTACCAACTATTTCCACAAAAGCAGTTGAAGGCCCTGACAGCTTGCAAGTATTTTCTGTCCATCAGTCCTTCCTCACAGGTAGTCTGTCATCTTGTGTCTGATGTGCCTCTAAACTATGTTAATCCCCTATGGAAAAGCAGCATACAGATTAACTCTCCTGTCAGAAGAAGCCAGACATGATTAAAACACTTTCCTCCTGTTCTGCAGAAGGGGAAGACAGACGTGGAACACTTAGTTTGCCTGAAGGTGTCTTGACAGCAGATTAATGAGGTGGTGTAGGTTTCTGAGTTTCTTTGAAGTATCTACCACGCTGCGTGCTGTATTCATAATCTTGATTCAGCTTGTAAATCTTTACACATACCACGACATGTGCACTCAAACATAGCTGAATTTGTAATTAGAAAACAAAACCTTGAGCTGATTTCACCTGCATAAAAGGGCTTTTGAAATGAGACTTTAAGGAGTGTCTAGAAGGCATTGGTAGAATTTGGGGTTTGGATATCAGTTCTAGTAACTAATTACAATCAAATTTACCAGCTCTCGTCTGTCTGCATGATGGGAGATGATGAGCAACATCTTTCCCAGCGTGCCAAGATTTAAAACTGGGTATTTATTGTAGACTGTTGTAAGGCACCAACAAATCTATGTTCCCAGTCTCCTTCCCAAACTCTGTAGACAAAGAAGTATGAATTAATATTTTTAGCATTTAATGCATTTGGTTTTGCAAATAAGGCTTCTGAAAGCTTTATTCCAAGGTGCTTAATTTTAAAAAGAGCTGGGGATGAATTTTCACCATCTTTAGGAAGTGTGAGAGCAGTATTCATTTAAAATCATAATATCAAAATGACTGTGTTGTACCTTCTTCACTGGTTAAAATATTTACTTCAAGTATTGTAGGTATCTTTTTATAAAAAGCAACATCAAAATTTCATCTTACCTTAACAAAACCCAGAGCTGAATAACACTTTTTTTACATGAACATATAGTATTTTTTTCCTTTAGCATAAAAATCAATCAGCACACTCAAAGCACACACTTGTGTACTTCTGCAGCCTTTTGCCTCTACCTGTAGCAAGTAAATATTGAAATGATGACAGTTCTTGTGGATTCACATGGGTATTACAGTTCCTGTACATCACCCACTATAACTCTGTGTTTCATGCTCAGGATAATTGGGCAGGGAGTTTAACGTGGCTGCATAACTCAGGGCTGAGGTACAGTGGGGCACTTCACAGGTAGGGTTAGCGAGAAGCATGGATGTAAGCAGTCACCATGGCTTAGATGGTATCTAGTGACATGATCCTCTGAGCTTTAAGCAGACTGTATCACTCCAAGGGATACTGGAAACCACCTTTCTTCATCACTACAATTGCCTGCAAGTTACTACTGAGGAAGAAAGTAGAAGGAATTACTGTTTCCTTGTTCGTTAATAATTGGGGGGTGCGGTGTAAGAAATGAAGACAAGTGGGGTTGTTGTTGTTGTGGTTGGTTTGTTTGTTAGTTTTTTTCTTGAGGTGGCTGTGGCTTTCCAGAGAGCAGTGGCTGTAAAGCAAAAAGGTAGCCATAGACTTGCTCAGCTGTGCTGCTGGTGGCTCTGTTGACGTGAGCTGCCAGATGTCCCCTTGCAGATCCCATTAACATGCTGTTACTGGAAAATCTGATTGCTTATTTTACATATTTTAATACATTGTCCAAAATTATTGACCCCTGTGTACTCACATGGCAAGTCTTCACTGGGTTATTGCCTTGAACTTCTTTATCCCCTCTGCTTCAGTAGGCTAGGAAGAGAAAATAAAACAATTAACTTAGTAACTATTCATCTCTCCTTGCTCTGAAGTTGCATAATGGTTCCACTATTAATCCTTGCTCTTTCTTTCTTCCTGTTTTTGAAGCTTTCACTTTGCCCCCTACGTAAAGATTTTAATGAGAAGCACAGTCTCTCTTCCTGCCACGTAGTACAGGTTATAATTTAAGAGTTCCTGTAGTCATTTGTTAAGGAAAATAAAATTCTATAGATTTAAAAAGGAATGGCAACCAAAATGAGTTATGAAGGAAGCTTGGCTTTTGTTTTCTGGATCCTAAATCTTCGGTCCAGAAACCAAATTCTTTTAAGCGCTGACTGTCTTAAGTGGCACAATTATTGGTTACATGTTAAGTCATCTTAACTGTGTTAAATAGTGTGGTACTGGTTTCAGTAAGTAGTTTTCAATGCAGTAGTAAAAATGAGGGCATTTCAGAGTGGAAGATGAGGATAGAAAGCGTGAATAAATAAAAATGAAAGGCTGTATTTTGCTATTTTGCCACTTCAGTAATTAAGCTGTGTCTGTACTGATGATTTTTCTTGGTAGCACTGTTGAGTAAGTTGTGTACTGTATGTTGTGTGTATTTGCAGCCATTCTGTATGGTATTGTATACAAATAGAAGAGCTCATTTGGGTACATTTAGGGTTTTTTTGTGCTTTTAGTTAAAACTGCTTTGTTGAAATTAAATGCTAGTAAGTAACATGGCAGATCATGTTCATTCTGAAATGAAACTTGTGGAATCTCAATTTACAGAAGAAATCAGTAAAAAGGAAGTGTAACAATACATTTAATACCCCAATGTATTATTGCTCTGTAGAGTTATTTTGATACTTAAGATTTATGTCTTTATATGCTCTTGGCTCTGAACAGGTGTTATGCACGAATTAAACAAAATGAATTTTCATCCTTGTTCTCCCAGGAGCTGGCAAGCTGTGGCTGGAATAAAAAAGAGAAATACAGTTCAGCACCAAATGCTGTTGCTTTCACCAGAAGATTCAATCACGTGAGTTATTTTTTCCAGTCCTTGAGCTTGTTCAATATGTTTCCATGTTCTAAAAGCCCACATGGCTGTTTAAATTTTTTTTTCAGTATGGTAAAGGAGAAACGTGAATAAAATGCAGCATTCTGACTGGCTTTGAGCAGTTGTCTATAGAAATTCTTGTACTCTTGCTCCCCCACCCTTGCCTTTGCATCTGAAGGCCTCACTGGAAGTGATGCGGTCAGGAAGGGACTAAGGCTTATTTAAAAACTCGCCCTTTTCTGTAGCTTATGTTTGGGGAACACCAGAAGAACAGTAAAGATAAAACCACAATATAGTAGCTTTAAGATTGATGCTGTGACAGGTGGTCTGTGCTTCTCTATGCATGCCATTGTATTGACACTACATATAGAGGTACGTACGCAAATATAGCTGCAGATTTTCTTGTCATAATACTTAGGTTTGTAATTGTCTCCCCCCACCCTCCATGTGCTTTCTCTACAACCATAGAGGTTCTGTCTGCCCCTCTGTGAGCTGACCAGTACCTTCAAATATCTTTGCTAATGGTTTATTACAACCCTTCGTATCTTGACTTTTTTTGTTGTCTGCTGTCTTCAAGCGGCAGTGAAGAGCTATCCATCTGACAGGATCCCTTCCTGGCTTTCATTCCCTCACCAGCTTTCAGATGCTGCATTGGCTGCTACTGAAGAGTCCTGTACTTAGGTGGCTGTCACTGCTGCTTTTAAAGTCTAAAAGGAATACATTGACAGGAATCTGACTTGTCCTTGGGACACCCCTGAAACAAGAACTGTGGTGAAATACAGACTGTGTCTTTGCTGTGTCAGTGAGTTTTGTGGAGTCACCAGTGGAATCAACACAGGCCACTTAAAAGCTCTGTTCCATTGATTATCTCTCAACAAATGAAAAAAAGGCGGTCTTTTCTTTCCTTTTTTTTTTCTTTTTTAACAGGCAGGCAGTAAGTACTTGGAGCCATTGTCGTTCACCATTAAATCACCTGGAACAGGACAAACAGCTTCTCTTTCATTTTTTTCACAGTGTCAGCACCATCACATTTGGATGTCTCAGTGCTTAGGCTGCCTCTTGGACTGTATTTAAAACCGAAAGATTTGGAAGCCTTTCTAGGTGGTTTTTGCTTTGTTTTCTTTTCTTGTTTGTTTCTGCTCCCTTTAAGGTGTAATTTGAAAAACATTGATGTAGGAGTCGTAGTCTGCAGGAGAAACTCTTTCTTGAAGAGTCAAAGAGTAGGTAATAGAGGAAACAAGTTCAGCTATTTAATGTCTGCTCACATGCTGAGTTAGTTTGCCTCTAAAAAAAAGTTTCTGAGAAACTGCCGTGTGTGGTTTTGGTGGCTCAGGGCCATACCATTTGCAAGAAGGTCTTCCAGAAAGTTTGCATCAGCCTTTGTCCTGACACCAAGGAAAGTCACCAGTCCTACACTCGTAGTGGGGCTGGGGAGAGGAGAAAAAGGGACAAGTATAGTTTCAGTTGCAGCTTCCTCTTTGTGTTAGTACCTCAACTTTTGACTTGCACTTTGGATAACTTGTGGTGTGGTGTGGGCCTGCACCTCCAACTGCATCACTGCAGAGGACTCATTCAGTCAGCATTCCAATAGCAATGATCCTATTTAGATTTCACCATCTTTTTGGGAGCAGTGAAACCCAAGAATTCCTGTGGCAGCTGGGAATAAGAAGGCACAGTGGAGTGACTGATTTTCATCTTCCTTGTCTGGTTTGCCCTCTCGGCATTCAGCTCTTAGGCCAGGTGCTTGCTCAGCAGAGGGTGGTTCCTGCCTCTCTCACCTGGGGATGTCTGATGCTTAGAGCTAAAATATGTAATCAGGAAAATCGTTATGACTTCTGGCATTGTAAGGCATGAACGGATTGCATCAAACTTTTGTTAACCTTTGAAATTTCTCTGGGTTTAAATTATGCACTGTGCATCTGCCTCTTTCTTCTTTTTTTTTCCTCTTCCCCCAACTTGCCAAAAGAAAACCGTGAACAGCTCTCACTTTGTAAGTAAAGAGAATATTAAATCACTAACAGCTGCTTCACAGCAAATTGATCTGCTGATAGGGTTTTGGAAACAGTAATGATTATGTGCAGTTGATTGCAGTCCACTGAGAATGCAGTCGTGTATTTCCAGCATTTGTTATGTGATAATTATATGTGGTGCCTGTAAAAACAGATCGAGTTCAGGGAAGAGGAATCAATTGAATCATTCCATGCCAGGACTCTCTTATCCTTGAAGAACACATTGCTACAGGGTACTCGTACATCTGCACAGCTATTATTCAGTATTTAAAAAATATTTAAAATATTTCTAAAATTTTTAAATATTTAAAATGTTTTTTAAATTTAAAATATTTTTAAATTGTAAAATATTTTTCACTGTTATAAAATATTTTAGAATGAATTTTACAGTTTTCTTCTGAAGTTAGTTGTGTACTTGCATTCTCTGTTGTAAATGGTAAATCTACCACAGTGCAAAGTCATGAAGCTTGCCTGCTTATTCTAAACCATTGTTCTCTACCTTTTGAAAGTGTTTACCTTAAACTTCAAACAAAAGGTGTGTATTTTTGAAGACTGCTGTTCCAATTGATATGAAAGCATTTCATAGTTGATGTAAGGTACCTTGCTCTCCTGGTTATAAGATTATCTGTATTAAAAACCACTTTCTTGAGGTTTTTCCTTACATGGGAGTGGAACTGTGCTGCCACAGAGCTTGAAATATTACAGAAACTCGTCAACTACATTCAGTACATTGGAATAATTGTAAAGCAGAGGATCCCACTTGGAAAAAAAAAGCAGATTTTGCTTTACTAACTCTGTGAAACAGCGTTTGGTTTGGGGTTTTTTTTTCCAAACCAAATGCAAACATTATGGACGAGTATGCCTTCAGTATTGTAGTGTTGCTGAGTTGCAGTGACGTGTGATAGCGAAATTTTATTTGGGTTATGAAGAAGGAAAAAAGTGAGGTGGGGAAGAAGCTAGTGAAAACAAAACACAGACACTGACTTTATCTCAGCTGTACTCACACAAGGTCATTGCTGTCTGCTTTGTGTTACATGCTTTTTGGGTAGCGTGGTAAAAGGTTTTTAACAGATACTTTCTTGAATTTGCCTGAAAGCACAATTAGTTTTGGAGCCAACAACTATGAACTTAAAAATATAAAAAAATTGCGCTTTCAGATAAGGCAAACATGGGATAATTTAAAAAGCTTAAGCTGTGATTCAAGAAAAGACACATGCAAAAATTAAGCATGTTTTTCTAGACTGATCTTAATAGGGAAGAATATAAATACACAAATGTATGTCCAAGTTTAAATGCTGCCTTGAAGTAGTATCGAAGGCATTGATGTCCAAAGGCCGTGGGTCATCTGACTGGTATTGAAGGGACAGTCTGAGAAATACTAACACTTAAACACAGTGAGGAGGACTTGAAGCAAAATAACCACAAGATAGAGATATATATATATGGAACAAATGTATGATTTTTGTGAAGAATGAACCTGGATAAAATAAAGTGGCCTGTTGAAACAAAGTATTTTATTTAAGTGTTTTGATGTTTGGAATACATTAGATGATGGTGCTGTCTAAAGACAGACAAGACCAGCCAAAATCTAATGTCAGTGCCTGTAAAAACAGAGAGGTGTGGAGGTGGTTGGAGTGGAAATGGTTAAGTGTCTTTCATTCTTGATCTCCTGCTTGTGCTGTCCCTGAGGGGACTGGATGGCTCTAAGGTTCAAAGAAAGTTTTGCAGTGTGTTCTGGTTGGTTTTTCCTGCAAGAGCTTGGAAGTTGAGACTGGGTCCAGCTGGGACTGGAACAGAAACCAGGCTTCCTTGAGTTAACAGGAGGACTTGTGCAGCATTGTCATACTAATGAACTTTCATAGAAGTTGGGGCCAGCATAATAAATTTGGGGGTTTATTCATCCCTATGGAAATAGGTGAGCATCGCTCTGTGTTTTGAGCAAGTGTTTCACAGTCTGCCCCACCAGCAGCAGTCACCCATTACATGGATGCTTTGGGAACTGAAGAGATTTGGGATTTTAAGGCATAGCAATACTTGTGTTGTCTCTACTTGATTCTGTATGATGTGAAAATCCATGTTTAAAATTTTAAATCCCTTCATCTTCAAAGGGAAAGCATCTCCTCAAACTTGTTCATCAGTTGAGAAAAGTTGGTTTTCTCAAGCTGTGCAACTACAGCAGAACATCAAACTCAGGTTTAACTTTTTTGGACTGTGTTTTGAAGTAATGTCAAATACTTCAGTATTTATGTATTCAGAACTTCTGTATTTTTTATATTTGTTAGGGTAACACAGTTTATCTGGAGATACTAAAAAAAATTAAAAATATAAAAGGAAAAAGAAATAAAAAAGAAAGCTGAGCTCCATGGCTAATTCTTTCCTGGCTAATAGAGCCTTAGACAAACAGACCAAAGGAAAGCAGCTGTTATGCAAGATGTTAGTGGATTTTTTTGTGTTAATTCTTCCATCTTCCGGTCCCAAAGAGCAGTTGTGTGTTGACATCCCAGTTCTCATCAGATCACTTTAACTTCACTGAAAACAGAATAACCTTGCAGGTGTGGATCTCCTTGTGCTGTTCTGTATAAAGAGCTGTCAGACTGTACAAGTCAAACAGGAATATTTTTTATTTATTAACATTTTGTGAGTAACCTAAATACATGTGCAATCTTAGCTTGGAAGTAGTTGTTTAGCACTGCTCTTAAAAAAATCAAAGTAGCATGGCAGGTTGAAAGATGTTTACATACAACAGCAAACAGGCAGTTTTCAGGAGTTGTGTAAATGGCAGTCACGCTGGATCTTGCCAATAGTTCCTTCTTTCCTAACTCGACGTGAATACACAAATAAAAGCTGTGGTTATTGCCATGAATCCACAATGTAACAGCAGGAAAGTTAGTCCTGTAAAAGCATGTAGTGTTCTGTATATTAGCAGATGATGGGCACTAAGAGAACAGTAGACTCTAGGTTATAACAGAGGCTTCCTACCTTATGTTCCAATTTTCTTCAGGTCGTGTCAGTCTGATTATTATTTTTATTCAGAGGTGTTGAGAATTTGGAATGTCAGAGCTGTAGGTGAAGCTGGTGAACTCATCTGTGAATTGGATAACATTGCCTTGAATCTGTGGAAAAACAGAACCCAATGATGTAACTCAGTTTCAGTTTTTACATTTCATTTTGTAGAACTCCTAAATATTTTTTTCATTATTTTATTTCCTTGGAACAACTTTATTTAAAGTTTGAGAGTTTTGCCATTTGCTTTGTCTGAGAGGTCTCATCCTGAAACTTAGCCTGAAAACGAGTCTGTAACTGCGTCTCTTGGGGTTTGGTTTGGTTTTGTTTTGTTTTTCTTAGATTTATCAGCAGCAGAAGGGTTTTCCTTATTAGCAAAACAGGTCCCAGAGTCTTTTTATACACCTGACTGATGTGAGAGATTAGAGTCAGACTCTAGCCACCCACACATGTAGTGAGGAAAAGCAAGCACCAGGACATGCACGCTCCTACAGAATAATGGGGTGCACGGCTACCACTTAGGAAAGGGGGAAGATGAAGAGAATAACAAGACAAAAAATTCAATTCTCTACATCAGTTGGAGTTGTTAATTGGAGTTAAGCAACTGCTAGACTGTGTAATGGTAGAAGGTGTCTTGGGTAAGAATGAACAGAATAACAAAGCAAACCACTTTGAAGTAAGTGTTTTTATCAGTAACTGGGTTATATTTATTGGGATTCTATAGAATAAGCATTTGCATCTTCTAGTATGCATGCAACTTTATAGATGGAAGTTGAAAACTGTAAGACTTCTAATGTGTCATGAAATAGAAGTATTAAACATGTAACGTTGAAGCTCTGTATATCAAAGCCAATTTTCTTCCTTTTAGGTGAGCTTCTGGGTTGTTAGAGAGATTCTACATGCACAGACTTTAAAAATACGAGCTGAGGTTTTGAGCCACTATATTAAAACTGCGAAGGTAAGAATTTGGATGGGGGAGGTGGGGGTTGTGGGATTCACTGTGATGAAAGTTCTTGCACTGACATTGGTCAGTTCAGAAATACACACGGGTAAATATTTATCTGATACCTGATTTAGCTGTGGCTGTATCTGTTGACATGAATTGCTGTTTGGCTTCTGCATGGAACAAAGTTCTGAACTGGAAACCCTTGTTTACAAAAGGAAAAAAAGCTTAACTTGGGAAATGCAAAGGTGCTTTTATTTCAAACACTGCTTATTAGATAATTTACTGGATGTGTTTTCTAATGTTGGTTAAACCAAAGTACACAGTGCAGAACCGATCTTGGAAGCCAAGCGGGGTCAGGTTTGGCTAATTCGTGGATGGGACTCTACAGTGCTGGGTGTTGTGAGCTCTCTTTGGGGTGCAGCACCCTGAACATGCCTGATCTCCTCAGTGGATGGCCAACAGCCTGCTGACATGCTGCAGATCTGCAGACAGTTAGGGGCTCTAGCAATTCCTTGAGCTTTGCTTTGTGAAAATCACAGTTACATAAAGCAAGAAACTATAGGGGGTGAGTTCTAGATCTGTTAAGTTACTCAGAGTATCTATTATCTTGGCTGCCAACGTGAAGTTATTGCAGTTAGCAGTATTTGAAGGATTTTTCTCAAAAAGCTATTCCTAAAGCAGCTTGGTGCCAGAGCTCATGCCATTCAACTTTTCTTCAGAGAAGCTGTAAATCCACTCTGCAGTGAATTCTTTGTGCTGACAGCTATCTATGGTATAGCTAGCAGTCCTTTAATGGTATCTCCTGCTATATTGCTTTATGCATTAACTAATTGGAGTTCATAGCTGCATTCCTCTGAAGCTCCCAGACTATCCTGGTTGGTTATGACTTTGGGTTCACTGCCAGCAGCAGCTAGGAAAGCACTTTTTTTCAGTTGTAATCAGCTACGCTGACCTTGGGGACAGTGAGCTTTATTACTTAGCTTGGGTATGTGTGTGTGTGTAAAAAGGATTATTGTGTAAGTGGAGGGACAAATGCTAGCAGTAATATTGGGAAGAATAGAGGACTGTGGTATATGTCAAATATCCATCCCCTCACCCCAGGCACTGCTTGCCCTTTACACACGGATACTCAAGAATCTTCCTGAAAGAGGATTAGGAGAGTGAAATGCTGCTGTGGAAAGACTCTTGTTTGTCAGTAGACGTGCTGGAATCGTAGGGTTCTGAGCACCCAGACAGAAATTGTTCCTAGGGTCACCTGGCAGAAAGCGTTAAATGCAGCATTTCTGAGTAATACCTGTGAGGGCTTGGTTCTATAACATGCAGTTAGTTTTCTGCCAGTGTGTTAAATGGAGAGAGAATGATTTGCTCCAAACCTATTAGCCAGAAAATCGTCCTTGCAGTATTATTTTTGGCCTTCCAAATATAAGGTCTCTGATATTCAGCGTGAGTCAGAAGCAAGTTAGTCTTAACTTTTTCGTCCCGTTATCTCATGAAAGGTCTCCTATTTAAAAAAACCCACTTGCGTAAGCTGGATTTGAAGGAGGAAAAATGATTTCCACTGTTTCTGAAAGGATAGAAGGCAAGGGTTCCTTATAGTATTGTTTCTAGCTGGGATCCAAACGTACTGTGGTGAATTTTCCAAACAGGTTCAACAGGATTTGCCATATGGTGATTGAGGAGCCATTTCTCTTTATCAAAGTCATTTTCTTAGGAGTAAAACCATAGTCTGTGTGTGTTTCACCAGAAGTCCCTGAATGTAGTTCAGGTCTCTGGGTGCTTGTAGCTATCAGAATAATTTGTATTGCAGGAGACCTTAAGGAGCAGTATTTTCTTCAGGTCCATCTGTAAGCTTTTGTGGCAGTAGTAGCAGTAGTTAATCGGCCAGGGCAGATTGATAGTTTTGGAGACAGAGGGAAAGAAGAAGAGAGAAGGAAAATAAAAATTCCAAATATATAAGAAAATGCACTTATGTGCAGTGTTCTCTAGAGAGTCTTTAAGAACATTTATTTTACCCTGATATTTTCTGTGTTCAATTTTATTGTTCCTTTCCATTAGTTAGTTTTACATGTCATACACCAAAAATTATCTTTCAGGGAGAGAAGTGCTCCAGGTCAGTGGCTTTTGAAGATTACCTGCTTGATTTCATCCTGAAATATTTTTTGGGGTGCTTTGATGCAGCCTTGCTAGCTCCATAAACCTGTAATGCCAAATGCATTTACAGTATTAAGTACTGCTGGGATTACATCACTTACAACTGGGTTATCCTTTTTGGCATGTGAAGGTTTAAAATTCAGTTGAATGCTATGAAAGGAATTTGTTGGGTTTGAATGTCAGAAAATTTCTGGCACTTCTAGTATGTGTCCCGAGACTGTTTAGATTTTTATGGGGTTTTTTGAAAGGTTCTCTCTAGACTATGAAACAGTGAGTATACTCTAATCCAAAGCTGTACAGATGCAGTAAGGGAAAATGAGGAGGTGTCATAAAAATCGTCTGGGTGCACAGCAGTTCACTGTAACTCCTCATTTTAGAACATGCAAGATTTCATCATTTTGAGGTTGTTATTTATTCCATATTTGTTATTGACAGCACTGGAAATGTTGCTTACTGTTACTGTATATATTTTTGTCCTCAGAAACTGTATGAGCTGAATAATCTGCATGCTCTTATGGCAGTCGTGTCAGGCCTACAGAGTGCTCCCATCTTCAGGCTGACCAAAACGTGGGCGGTAAGTGAGCAGTAGGACAGTGGAGGAGAGGTTTAAATTTATTCTTGGGAAAATGCAGCATTCTGTAACTTGTTTTCAAGGATGCAGCAATTATTACATATACTCTTAATCTTCTTGTACCGTGTACGTAATATTTCTGGTGGCTCCTAAGTCTGTAGCTTCCTGTTTAATTTTTTTTCCATTCTGGCATGGAAATATTTTTCCTTTGAAAAATAGTTCCCTGCAGATTCTGTTAAATGCAGAGGCTTCTAATTTGGCCAGAAGCTATTTTGTATTTAGTTGCTGGAAAATTCTGAATGCCAAAGTGGGCCATACTTTAATCGTTATGGGGTTTATGCTGCTGGATTTTTCTTTTTGCTATGGAGAACAGATGTCCAGAAACTCTTGATTCAGTTTCCACAAAGAGATTTGTAGTTTCTCTGGCTGATAACTAAATCTAGCAATTTTCCTCAGAGTTTTCAGAATTATTTTCATAGTGAGAACAACTGAGTCACACAGTAAGTGTATTTGTAGGTCTGCCTTTGTACACTTATGAAAGAATGACCTTCTTTGGAAACATTTTTTATTTCACATCTGACTTGTGACTGCAGTTAATATTTTTGTGTAGATTTATCATTGGTCAGAAGGACATTTGGAATTACTTTTTCTCACTGATACCTCAGAGCTGAGAAAACACTATGCTTGGATTCAGCCACACATTGTGTAGTTATCCAGCTGCATAAACAGATGAACTGTGACATTTGCAAGTGTGATAGGAATAATCAGGTGACTGAAATGCTCTTGTGAGAGGGATCCATATAAATAGGTCATTAAAAAGAGCTAAAAACTTTCACTGAAAACATGTCAGCACATCTTTGCGTGCTGTAAGAAGTGTTTCTTTGTCTGCTAACTGAATGATAATGTTGTTCAGTTGATAAATGTTACTAAAAATGACTATAATGAAGAGCCGAGGTGCTCATCTAGAATTCTGGGCACATTTTGCAAATGCACAATGAAGACATTGCTTCAAAATACCAAAAAAAAAAAATCTCTTTAAGTAAATCCTAATGAAGTTAAACACTTGAAAATGATCTTGAGGAGGACTTCTGGTTTTTCTGGTTTTGTCACATCGATGAATTTATGCCTCAACAGTTTTACGTGAACCGTGATGCCAAACTGATGTGTGCGTGTGTGCATGCATGACTCAAACCAGATGTCAGCTGTAACTCTATACTGATAAAACCATCTTAGTTACTACCATGATTATGCCATTCGGACCTCAGGGTCCCCAGTTTGTTCTCCTGCTTGGTCAACCAGAAGTCCTGGTTTGCATTTATGAGGATTATTTGTGTGCTGGTGGCATATGTATCAGTCCTCTTCCAACCTCTGAAATACCAGAACTTCTCCCACGTTTCTGCAGGTGTTTAATTTCTCATACAATCCCAAGTGAGTCTGTGCTTTTCATCATCTTATGTGAACTTTTGCAAAATCCAGTTGCAGCATAGCTTCTAGCAATGTGCACTGCAAACTGATTTAGTTCTCTTTCTCTTGGAAATTCAGTTTATAAATTCTTGAAGTAATTCTAAGCCTTTGGCTTTCTGTGTATTAGAAGCAGGGAAAAACGTGCGAGGCACACCAAGCCATTATTTGAGTTACCAAGTTGTTTAAGTTCTACAGTAACCTTCCAAAATCTTCAATAAGAAAGGTTATCT
This sequence comes from Todiramphus chloris collaris, assembly GCA_025345505.1. Classification (NCBI taxonomy): domain Eukaryota; kingdom Metazoa; phylum Chordata; class Aves; order Coraciiformes; family Alcedinidae; genus Todiramphus; species Todiramphus chloris. Next base: position 4,439,367 of record JANVCC010000034.1, read on the forward strand.
TCTCCATTTCTGAGATAATTTGTAGCAACCTGCAATTGATCCAACTTACAAAGTCAGGAAAACAGCTGCAAGCATATTCACTCCCTTACAAAAAGAAAAATAAAAAGAACTCGGCACCTTATATGGTTGGAATCTAGAGTTCTAAGGAGCTATTAAATATTTGCTTGGTAATCTAATGTTCCTAAAAAAGATGAAATTCATGTCTTCTGACGGTATGTCTGAATATGTCTGAAATCTGTCTTACTCGTTGCCTGCACACCCTCTGAACTCTGGAGAATAATAAATACTTCTCATGTGTGATTTGCCCCATTCAAAACTTGAAAAGAATTATGAACCTTTCCCAGAAAGTTCACAGAATAGAATATTCTCCTTCTCTCAATTAATGTGAAGGAAGTCTAGATGACCAGCTAGGACTTGAGCAATGTAAGCAAATAATCACTAGACATCTGAAGGTGGGGGGGTGAATCCTGCCCCGCTGTGCTAGCATCCCGAAACTTCATCTCTCCTTTCTTGCATTTCACAAAGGTTGTTCTGTAATTCTCTAACTAGAAAGCAAAGAGCAGTCTGGAAAGCTCTGAATCCTTCCTTGCTACTGTAAACTATCAGCCTTAGCTTTTATTTTCCCTGCAGCCTTTCCCTGCAGTACATTTTCCCTGCATATGTACATCTCTTTACTGTTCTTGCATCCTTTGAGCCTAAGCCCCAGGGGAAGAAAGGTTGTTTAGAAAAAGCAGCAGCTCCAACCCTGAAGTAATAACAGCTGGGTCCTTTCCTGCCCTCACAGAAACACTTCCAATACCATTGGCTTCTGTGTACTTTCCTACCTGAATGCAGGAACTGTAAGCACAAGGGGAGGTCATACAGGATCTACCTGTTCAGGGATTATTCAGAGAGCCTGAAACAATGTCTCAGACTTTGTACAAACCAGCATGTTTTGAGAAAATAATTTCATTCCAGTGTGAATTGAGGCCATTACTGTCTCTGTTAGTCTTGTCTGACCTTCCAGTCTGCAAAAGAAAAGTCTTCCAGACACCAAATAACAGCAGGCTATTTTGGAATGTTCTTAAAGGCAAGCTCACCTAGGAACCTAAACTGGAACCACCTTTGAGGTTATAAACTTGTAAATATAAATGTCATGTCCCAGTGGTTGGAGGGAAATCATGCCTGTCTGCCGTTTCCTTGGCCTGGAACTGGCAGATGTCTGCAGTTCTGATGACCACGAGATGCTGTTCATCCCAAATAGCGGAACCAAAGCTGAAGATGTAAATGAGTCGCTGAAATGTCAGACATGAGGCTGTCTTGGGCAACAATTCACTTCAAAGAAGTGACTTTTTTCTGAAAGCTGGTGTTTGGTGTGGTGGTGTATTAGCTAGCCTCATGAAGACCAGGATATAGGGAAGGTAAGTAAAAAGAGGACTTACTTCAGTAGTGAATTTACAGAAGGGCCACTTCATTCCTATCATCTCCACATAGGTTAACGGAGAGGAAAGGGATCACACGTTAAAAATTAGCCATCTGACCCTTGTAATTTTTGCACTACTGGGAATCTTCTAAGGGTAAAGTTGTGACTGGGACTAGAACACTGGGCCCCCTGCCAGAACGTTCATCGGGAACATCTTACACCCTCTTGAAATTCTGACTCTGAATTGAAATGAAGCCTTTAAGGTGACTTTGCAGCAGTAGTTCAGCTAGATGTTTTAAAAATATCTTACTACTTCTTGCAGAGAGAGCCTAGTTGGTGTTAATGCTGTCAAAAGAAGGGCTGCGAGGGGAGGAGGAATGGGCAATGAAGGAGATCCCTGACTTTGAAGCTTTTTATTATAATTACACTTTCCTGTAATACTAAGCAGCAGTAAAATTGCTAGTTGGCAGAACAATGTACACAACCTGTATTCAAATCTGTAATGCCTTGCATGGATGACACCCTTCCTCTTTTCCAGACCTTCCAGTATGTGTCTATCTGTAGAGCTACAGTCACAATTTTTAAAACACTAGTGTAGTTAAAGATACTTAAACCTTAATGGTATTGTTTTGCTTTTTGGGGAATTATTTGTTGAGATACATTCTTATACTTAGCTATTTTGGAATTTTACATATTTATGAAGCTGGGTTAGGATAACATTCATCAGTGTATCTGACAAGTGTTAACTTATGGGTAGTCAAAGCTTGAAATATGGTAGATGTGGACAGCACATGAAACTGTGATGTGCGTTAGCTAGATTAATCTTTTGATAACTTGTATTATTTCAGGAGGATCCTCCAGGACACCAAAGTTTTAACTGCTTAATTTTTTAAAAGGATAGTTTGCGTTTAACAGCCAAAATTGATGCTTTTCTTTGTAAACTCATCCTTAAGAAGTAATTGCTGTAACTTCAAAACAGTTATATTTAAAAAAGCAAACCAGTAACAACAAAAATTGGAGGATAGAGGTGGAAATCCATGCTTCTAATGATAAAATTAATGATAATGATCAAACTTAAGCTCATTGTCTCTTGCCTTTTTTTCTTTTTCCCCCTCCCTAGTTACTGAGTCGGAAGGATAAAGCCACCTTTGAGAAGCTGGAGTATGTTATGAGTAAAGAAGATAATTACAAAAGGCTGAGGGACTATATCAGCAGCTTGAAGATGACTCCTTGTATTCCCTATTTAGGTAAGTTGAAATATTTCTGGTGGGAAACACTAATGACAAACATACTTCTCCAATACTTAAACTAAACACTATCTTTTAAGTATTCATTAAATGATTTCAGTACTTCAGTAGATAATCTATAACCAGTAGTTGATTCTGGATACTCTTGTATGGCAAGAAATAACGTTGTTAGCTTCAGAAAGAAAATATCCATTAAACCTCACAAACACTTCAGGTGTTACAGGAAGTATCAGTTTTCTAGGAAGTTATTTTCCCATATATTGTAGATAACGCTGATTGACTTCTGGAGAAGTGCTTGAATTGTTATTCCTGCTAGCACTTGTGGAGCTAAATACTGGACTGTTACAGTAGTGATGGCTTTTAATTTGAGAAGCTATACATTGCCAACCTCTGAGGTAAATAAATGTAGGTTTTAGGGTTTGGAACACGCTGAAATCTGGAGATATTGCTGCATTTCATTCTGCTAAGGTGACAAGAGAAACTGGGTAGTTATGTCTGACTTGCCTTATGGAATAATTACCAGTAAATTGTTCCTGTGTATCTGAAAAGTAGATAAATGTCTTTTATATGTACTAGTCTGTCACCAATCTAATACAGTTTACCAGTGCCTCGGTTTAGCTTCCTGAAAGTGTTCAGCATGCCCTTTTTTACTTAAGTAGCTTTTCTTTTATAGCATAGGATAGTGGTAGTCACCTAAAATTAAGGAAACATTTACCCAGGTTTTTTTCCTTTCCAGAAAAAATAGTTGATATTTCTGCAGATACGAGTTGCTCTTAGACCTCAATCCGGTGTGACCTCCTGTGGTCACTGAGGCTTATGAAACTGTAAGCTCTTTGTTCCTGAAGTTTGATACTTCCTTTCTTCAGATGGGCTGTTAGCTTTTTAACAATTAAAAATTTGACAGTTTTCTTTATGCTGTGATCTGTGTCCAATGGCAATACTGTATCAGTTGCTTCATAGCTTGCCGTGAGTGGCAATACCATCACTGAGGTCAGAACCCAGAATGATGCCTCTAATGTACGTATGTTCTGGCGTTCCGGAACTGCGCTGTATGTTGTTCTGAAATGCAGTTTCTAACTTTCTAGATGCTTTTTTACATAAATGCCATGATTTTTGAAACATGGAGCTGGGGATGCTGCAAAGCTGCTAGCAGAGGGATTTTCTCAGGTTCTCACAATATTCAGTGCGAATCCTGCCTTTCTCATGCGTGTTATGGAAAACAGTAGGATGGTTTTTGTAAGCTGGACCCACACCTGGTGTTTTGCTAAGTTCTGTGCATGGTACATTGGGGAAATGTTTTGCAGTGGGTGCTGTAGGACTTTAGCCAATCACCCTAGGAGATGGGTGGTCACTGACCCATCACCCTGTGGGGCTGGGGGATAGAGAACAGGGTTAGAAATGAATAAAGTTGCTTCTTTTGCCTGCTCTTGCTGAATTTGTGTGTTGCTGCATCTCTCCACTCCTGGTATAAACAGCAACATGAAGCCAGGCTCAAAACGTTTTCTTCATGATTATAAAAGTCCCAAGCCAATCTGCTGTCAGATTTTGATTCTTTCTTTTTTTAATTCTCTTGATTCTCTGACCCTTGCCATTACGTTCTTCTGATACCTACTGCTCTATGCAGAAATCTTTTGTCTGACGCTTTAAAAATATTGCTTCACTTTGTGCAAGTGTGTATTTAAAAAGAAAAATTAAATGTTGAAAAGCAATGTTTTGAGTTTTGTTCAGTTATAGATGTTTTCCTCAATACATCAGCAACTTACTGTCTGACGTTTGCATTAGAATAACCTTTGGGCTTGAATTTATAGTTTGTTGAAGTGAAATGTTGATTTCTATTTAGAAAGAAACTCTCTTTCCTGTGACCTGCTCTAGTTTAAAGAATGTGGTGTGACCTGGTTTCATACAGCGTCAGTTCTTACTAATGACATGAAGAATGTCCTTAAGCCTTTTCTAATTCTCCAGAGGAACAGCAAATGCCCACTGGTGCACTCCCTCTAAAATTAATTTTGTAAGGTTTAAACAATTGGCAATAAGAAAAAAATTGCCTTGAAGCTGTAGTTGTGATAAATCTGTCTCTATCTTGGATGATTAGTTGTTGAGTCCAATTTTTCTCATTTGATCATAGCTTTAATCTCTAGTAAGGCCTGAATAGATTTACAGGAGTATTACTTCTAAAATTTCCTTCACAAGGCGTTTTTACTAATGCAGGAGTCATTTGGAGCAGAAGTAATTTAAACTGCTTCTTTTACTTACTGTTTTAAGCTTAGCAGCTATAGGCTATAATTCATGAAAGGATCTTCTCCTTGTGTTCTGGTATAAAATCATGTAGGGCAGCAGTGTTGCTCCTGGTTTAAAACATGTAGCAAAGTCTACCTAGAAGTCTGCAGTTCGAAATTGTGTGTGCTGGGGGGTGGAATTCATTGTGAGGTCCAAGGTCCATGTCCTCTCAGGGTAAAAACAGGTGGGAGCTCTTCAGATGAGTGCAGAGAATCAATCCTTGCCACGCAGTTACGTTTGCCATCGCAAATCCCCTCCAGAGAAATACTGCCTCTGGTGGCTTAGGACCCTGTTTGGAAGGTGGTAGGGAAAGGGAGCATATAAAGGAATTTCAGCTGTGATTTCAAGCATGAATGTTTTACCCTTCAGAGGTTACTAAGTTTACTGTTTGCAATCAAATATTGAACGTGGCTGTGGAGATGTTTTTCATGACCGTCTCAGCATTATAAGGTAAAGCTTTAAATGCTCTTCTTGTGCAGTCTCTGCAATGCACAGAAGTACATACTGCCTTCTTACTACCACAGCGCTCTCGTTTTGTGTAAGCTAGAGAAGTCCTTCCACATTTATCTAGGACGGGAAATCTGAAAACACTGTTCAGTTCCTTGCAGCATTAAGTGTGATGTGATTCCCGAGCTCTAGAAATGCAAGTGAGAGCAGCACATCATCAGAGTGGGCTTCCTAGCTTAAATGTGAGTGCTAAGAGCAGTGCAACACCAATAAAACCAATCAGTGTTGAGGTCCTCATTATGTAATGTGGGTTACATCATCACTGTTGCGTCACCCGGCCAGCTCAAGTAGCCAAAACAAGTGGGAGCTCTGTGTGTGGTGTTTTATTTCACCTTAAAATAAAGCCCCTTTCTCAAAGGGAGTTCTGATTAATTTGAGATTGCACAATGAAACAAGCCGTATCTTGAGAATTAAGGTTTTTATTAAACTAAGCAGTACTACCTTGGGAAAGATTTTCTTGCAGCTGTTTTTCAGGAATTCTATCCAGAAACAGAAAAGCTGAAAACAGGTTATTGAAGTGTTCATCTGAGGAATATTCAGCTACTTCAGTGATAATGTTTGCAAGAGACTTTGGAACTATACGTGAAACCCATGTTTCAGGTTTAGTACAGGTTAAACTTTTTCAAGGCATGCTTGGTTCCATTTGGACTGATGGTATCAGAATGGTGAAAGCTGCTTTCTTGATTGACAGACTGGTTCTGAATGTCCAGGGCAATACACTTGAGGGATGCTACAGCCTCTTCAGAAAACAAGTGTGAGAAAACACATGGCACTTCCTAAGTCATTTACCCTGATTAGGAAATTCAACCTAAAAGCTAAGAACCGATAGAATTACAAGCATTTGAAGGTAGTAAATTATTGTATGGAGTATGAACCAACCAGAAAAAGAGATGCTGTGCTTTCCCTCCTCGTAATCTTAAATCAGCAACTTAATTTCCTTTCAGAGCATGGTATTTGTACAGTTTGAGCTTTCTGGGTGTATTTTGTGATGTTTAGCTAATGTCATCTTGCAACTTTAAATTGGGAAAGACTCAGGTTTTAGATGTCTAATATATAAAGATTTAATTTAAAGGCTGAGTGCAAGTTAATTTTGCGTAGGGGTTTCTGCAAAGTACACCTTTCACTGACTGCACTGAATAAACAAACACTGTTTTTGTAGCAAGCAAGAGATTCTTGTGGTAAAATAAGATCTCTTCCAAGGAGCGGAAATGTGTTGGTTGAATGAACTAAAGCTGTTAGAAGTGTTCATTAAAAGAACATTTTGGAGGCATTTTCAGCTTTTATATTTACCTGAACTGCTCTTCTATCCAGCTACCATAGGAAAAAAAACCCAAAAACAATAGACAGTCTGAATTTTAAGCATTTGCAATTTAAAAGCATTTCACAGAACACTCAATCAATGAGGTCTGTACAATATTTGTAACAAACAAATATTCCTTATATGAGGAATGATTTCAGAATAGTCATCTTAAACACTTTAAGATTAACTCAGTTAAAATTCTTGGAATTCAGGAATGAAATGTGCTGGGACTGATTTTCCCATCTACCCTTGCCAACCCCAATGAAATATTTTTGAAACTTGTTGGCTTTGATCTCTGACCAAAGATTTACCTACAACCCTTGCAGCCATACATGATCAGTGAGCTTTATCTACTCCAGAGAATACCTTTTGAAAGCAAAATGCTGTTTTCACTCCTCTGAATTACAAATGAGGTTTTGCACAGCAATTGGCATCGACTAATTTAGCTTAACACTAATATTAGATTATTCTTTTAGCTATTAGGGTTTATGATGTTAAGTAGGGCAAAGCTCCTTAAAATCCTGAAGGCACGTGTGAGGTGCCAAACAAATACGATGGGCACAGTTCAGAACACCATGCTTAGTTTTTATGTGATACTAAATTAGGTAAGCTGTGTGTTCAAGTCTGATGATTACATGATTTTGTATACTAGAGAGAAGGCTTCCGTTTTGGAGACTCTGATTCCTAGAGTGGACACTGTTTCTGATTTTGGAGGTATCTTATTTTGAAGCAGTATCATGTCTGGCTTTTGTTAAAGGTCAGAGAAGTATTTTCTAATTAATTTCCTAAATTGCAGATAAATTCCAATGGGAATCTGATATTTAGATGGTAGAGTATTTAATATAGATGATACGGAAGTGATATACATGTAGAGGAAGGGAAATGGCTATGTCCTGAGCAGTCCAGGTTTGGGGTGGCAGGGAGAATACACTCAGAGCTGATTTCTAATCTGTGGCTTACTATGTCAGCAGAAAGCTGTGTTGAAGGACAACTTCTAATATTCAGAGATTTGATTCTTCTCTACATTAGTACATGTGAACACCTGGTGAGACCTCATCACTCTTAATTGTAGCCAGGGAGGGCTCTCCTAAGTGTCAAGTCATGATTTTAATATCAGGGCTTTTCCTTTTGCCATTTAAGTTCAAAGTATCAAGAAATATTTTTTGATTAATTAGGATTTTTGAATACAGAGGTTGAAAGGAACTGATCAATTTGGTTGTCGTAATTGTATAAAATTTTTTCATAAAATTAATTTTTTTATGTTAGGAACACTTTGCCCAAGTGTTTACAGAAGGTACGATACACAGATTTTAAGGAATTCTCTACACCACTAAGAAACTTTCTATTTTATGTTGAATTCACCACTTGACTTTGAGATAATTTGTTGCAAAAGTCTCTTTCTGCTGGCAAAGCTAGAATGTCTTCAGATTTTTGTGTAGCTTCTTGGAGTTAATCTTTAACAGTAATGTGAAGTCAGATTTTCATTGAAAGCAATACCAACATTTTTAAATAAATTGTTAAATAACTAATCAATTTTCACATTAAAGCAAGACAATGTCATTTCACATATTTACATTTAAGAGTTGAGCTAACCTGAAAAAGCATAAGCTTTTTAAGTGGAAAAAGCTTATATCTTGTCATATATCTGGAATCTTTTTACCAGCTTTAATGACTGTTTACATAAAGTATGTTGGACTTGAACAAAGATAAATATGCTTTGCAAGCACAAACATCTGCTTTTGTGAATGTGTGTTTAAAAAACCACCATCTGTCACAGTAGAAATGTTTCTAAAAAAAGGAGAGGGGAACACAACAGGGGGAAAAAAAAAGACAGGAAAACTGTAGACCTGCTTTTTGTAGGGGCAGATTGTGCAAAATAATGATTAAAAAGTAAGATTTTATTTTTTTTCTGGAACTCAAGCGCTTAGTTTATACGTGATCACTTGAGCACTGTGGGATTCTCTTCCTCAGTCTATAGGTCTGATCATCATTTGAACTGCTTTCAAGGAGTAGGAACCTCCTCGGTACTCAGCCCAAAATATTCCATCCTGGTATTTGCTTCTGTAGTGGCCTCCTCTGTACCACACTCCGTTGAGGTTGGAGTGGGCACACGCGTTGTACCACCAGCCGCCCTTGTGGAAGTGAGCACAGTTTCCTGGGGAACAGAAAGACACGGGTGAGCTCCAACGTTTACAGAGGCAAAATGGAGAGAAGCAAATGTTTTCATATTCTGGTTTATTCTGAGAGGGAAATTCAAACTGTTGTGTTCCTAGCAATTCATCCTATGTGATAAATTCTGTTGTAACAGCAACCGTTGCCTGGAGGGGGGGGGATTATTGATACTGTATTTATTGTGACAGCTGAACACGAAGGACATCAGCTCCTCTCAGACTACCAGCAGTGCCTGGCAGTGAGCTAGCATCCAAGGAACTCAGATTATGTACTGTTTAGAAATACTTCCGTGGAAGCAATGTGAGTTGATACAATCCCGAGCAGCGCACAAGGCCCCGGTTCCACAAATTGCTGCTTGTAACTTCTGTATTTAGTGTTACAGGCTTGTTTAAGAGTTTGCAAGATTTGTCCAGCTCTATGGCTAGTGACAAATGGGAAGAAGCAGTTGAAGTGTCACCCTCCCCAACCCTTCTTTTACTGCTGAGGCTTTAAGGGGAAAGCTGGAGGAAGAGCATGGAAATGAACAAAACCCACATGTGTTCTTGAAGGAGAATAAAGCAAAATAATCTGCCTGTTTCTGAGGTACTGCTACTTAACTAAGCCTGTGCACAATTGCATCTTGTTTCATGCTCTTCAGAGGCTTTAGTTCATGGTGACTTAACTGTTACGTGGCCATGGCATTACCCTGAGAGATCACCTGCACAGGTATTCTAACTACAGAGTCACATGCAAGTGGTAAGGATGTCCTTGAGCTAAATATAAAGCTTGCTCAGGTGTGCCTGCAAATGAGGGTCAAAGAATGGGAACTTGTGAATGATGTAGGGGCTTGAAGGGGATCCTGTCAACAGGATTTGCATCATTATTGATTTAAAGCATCTTTAACAGAGTTTTTATCAGAATCCTCATACTTCTTTATACTATCTTTTTTTTTTTAAGAGGTGTCACTACTGGAATCTACTGTATTCCCTCTTCCCATACCTGCTGGTTTCCTTACCAGAATACATGTCCCTGTCCCGGTCCAGTGTTGTGAATTGCTTTCCATTGTGCCATATCATGGAATCGCCTGCGTTTCCTTGGTATGTTCCTAAGCGGAGCCGGTAGAACTCGCTTTCAGGCTCCAGACGGAAGCTGCTGTATTCCGCGTAGACTTTCTTATTGCTCCAGTCCTCTAACTCAATCAGTAGTCTGTAGTTATCCTGATTGGTAAGCATGTAAATATTTTCCAGTCCCAGCCAGTACTCTCCGTCAATGTTTCCAAACCCTTTCTGTACGAAAGACGATCAGAAGGTGATGTTAGCTTAATTTTTTCCTCCTTTGTCAAAATGCTCATGGTCATCAGTATTACAACCCAGTGGAACTTGGCTACCAGGAGCTTTTATGCTTCCTAGTAACAGCTCAACCCCTGCGTTTACAGGCTTTATTTTGCTGCACTTGGCCACTTACTCAGCTGGACTGCTAGCCATGTGAGGTACTATTGGAATTGCTGAAGGTGGCAAAACTATTTTCTGTGCTGGCCTCTTTTTAAGGTAGAGCGAGAGAATGGGGAAACTGAAACAATAAACTGTTAAGAAATCAAGGTTTTTTTCTGTACATTTAATCACTCATCTGTGCTCCTTACCAGATTTATTAGAAATGAAATGTAAAGATGTCTTTCCTTTTAAAGCTCAGACTACAAGTATGGTAGCTGTGGACTGATACCTGCTGTCTCCTGTCTCAGAGTAAACTGTGCTGTTAATGTTTGGTGTTGCAGCTACGGCAGGCACGTCACCCACTGTAGCTGTCTGTTAGTTTCCTAGTTCCTGAGGTGTTCCTACCCTCCTTCTCAAGCCGTTGAATATGTAGGACCTAGCTGGTTTCCTGCTTTGAGGAAAGTCTCAAAACTTCTCTAACTTCTGGGGAAGTCTCTCTCCGGTCTAGATAAACAGTTTAGCTCCTAACTCAAGCTGCACTTTGACAAGTGGCTTAAGTTGATCTAGCATCGTGCTGCTGCCAAAAATGGTAGCGGTGCCTTTCTCCTGGCTCCTGGCCACACTTGCAGTGCCTCCCTTGCCTCCGCATTACGGCCGTGCTGCCACCCACGGATCGGGAAAGGAGGAGAAACACGGGCATGGGAGACATCTCTGTCCGTGGGGCAGGAGTTCAGTTTAAAGCCACTCACAGAGGTGCATCTTGAAGTATGTGAAGTTAGGTAGCGGGAATACCAACCGTCTTTAGCCACTGCAGTTTGAGGAGAAGTCTCCTGGGGGCAAATTTGCCCAAGCTTGAGCCATTATTGGACATCGGTTATAGATGCTTCTACCTTTTCTTTGCATTACGTTCAAAATGGTTATGATTACTTTGAGACACTCCATAGCTACCTTATAACATGAAAAAACCCTACCCAGTCTAAAACCCAATCACCACCTTTTCTGTGAAGTAAAGACTTTGAATAGCTAAGGATCAGTTAACATCCGAGTTATTAAATTCCATGAATGCAAAAAGTTCAACTCCTCCTAGTTTTCTGATTTGGTTTGGCTGGGTTTTGTTTTGATTTTTTGTTTTACTTTGGGTTTTGTTTGTGTGTTTTGGTTGGTTGTGTGTTTGGGGTTTTTAATTTGTCTTTGTCATTTCCTTTGTCTGTATGACACTATTTATATTCCTGATTGAGATAAACGTGGCTCAGTTTTTCAGGTACCATGAATGTGGCAATTGCAGATCCATGTGAAGTGAGCACAGCATCGCAGAGAAAATCTGTGTCCTCTGTATGAAGTCAGCACATCATTGTTATTGTTTTAAAAACCCAACCAAAGAGATTTTCAGATGTCCTGTCTAGCATCTAATTACTCCCAAGCAGCCTGTGATGTCATCCCAGGCATTATGCCTGCTAGTGCGTAAGATCACAGTAAGGCTCAAGAATGTGTTTCCTTTCACCAGCCCTACATCTTCACATTTCTAACATAATTTTAAAGCGAGAAATTACTCACTTTAATTTATTATTAGGAGTGGTTTTAAGTTGAGGCCCTGATCCTGCAAATCTATTCATGTGCTTAAATGAATAATTCCACTGGCTGAGATTGCTTATTCATAAGGGAGACAATTAAGCTTTTCAAGTACTTACTGTAGCTCTCAGTGTGTTAATAAAAATCATGTGTTTACTCGGGTCTTTGTAATAACTGCCTTCCCAGCCACTGTGGAGAATAACACGTGTCTCCCCAGTTGCTGTGTTGTGCATTACAAACCCAGGCTATTTCAGACAGTCTGGTAGCTCATACCAAGTGGAGTAATGCACGGAGTGAAACAGGGCATTGCTGTCGGAATACGCTTGCCTATAAGGGATGACCACTTTTCTTTCAGTTGTCTTTGTGATTGCACTGTCTAACTTAAGCAGGTATCTGTTTCCAGCTCCTCAATGTTTGTCATTCAGTTCACCCATTCACAGTGAAGACTGTGATAGGTGACGTCACCTATCACTGATAGGTGACGTCACTGCTGCAGCGAGGCTGATGATTTTCAGCATTCCAGACTTTACCTTGTAACTGTCCCAGTTCCTGAAAAAGTTGACTGATCCATCCGTCCTCTTCTGAATCACTGCCCATCCTCCAGGGTCCAGGCTGTTCTCACACCATAGCTGCATCGGCTCGTTGCTGTTTTCAGGTTTGATCATATAAATCCCGCTGTTGGAATGCCCCGCTTCCTTGGCTTGCTGGCAGTCTTTGAATGGACCTTTTTGAAAAGAAGTCCCGTAAGCATTGGAGCTTGGCTATGCAGTGCACATTGTTCAGGAATACAGTAATGCCAGTGGAAAGTCAGTAATTCAATTAACCTAAAACTACTGTGGAAAAAGTTACTGTCTTAGATTAATTCTCCCTGTATGAATAAATATATCAATAGCCTATATATATTTAAACAAAGCCTTCATTTTGCTAAACAAATAATAGACTTTGATTACCAACACCCAACATTTGACTTTGTCTACTTTCTCAAAGATTTCTACTCATGACTGGACATTCAAGAAGTGCATTCTTCTTTTCATTAACTATTTTCTCCCGTACTAATTTCACAGAAGGTAGATGTCAGTTTACTACTTTGTCCTAGCGCACCCGTTTGAAACTGGGGAAGTTTAAAAAAAGATAGCCAAAGAGCCCCCTTAAATACCTGAATACATAAAAAGTTCAGCTTTTTAGTGCAAGAGTGTTCTTCTACTGCATAAGGTTTTTGCTTTTGTCTACTTACCCAGTTCTGGGCTCAGCCTGTTAACTGTGGGTAGGAATCTTTTTGAGTTTCACGTGTCATCCTGGTGCGATACATCTAGATGAATACTGATGAAGAAAATATGCAAGCAATGGAGAAGGACTTCTGAGAGGCTAAGAGGGCTCACATGCTTGTTTTCAGGGCTGTGATTCTACAAAAATGCTGTTCCTGTTGACAGTGCTGCTTGAAACTATTTTGGACCATGTGAATAGTGGGTTTACAAATACTGCTTACAGAAGAGCATCTGGATGTTCTCTGAGAAGCACGCTGCTTACATATCTCTGAAAACTGCCTAGTTTGCCTTTCACTTTTTGGTAATATTTCTATTTTCTACTTTTTAGAGAAGGATTTATGTTCATGTATCATTACTTCATTTGATTTAGAGAGACCAGTTGTTGAGTAATGAAAAGCAGGATATGTTTTGATGACTAGTTAGTGGTGGATGCCTTAAATGTATTTGAAAACTCATACTCAGTAAATCTGAACATAAATTGCGTACAGCTTTACTTTCATTTTAGAAGGCTCATTTTCTCACATTTACATGGAAGTTCAGAGAAACCTCATCAGTCATAGAAGCAGCCAGTGTGCAGGGAAGCATAAAAGACAGTTGTTGAGGTTACTCTTTAATCAGAAGTAGAGGTTGAGTGAAAGTGGCCTTCGTTGCAGATTAAGGTTGCATGACAAAAATGAGTTGGAAGCCACACTTTTTTTAGTTTTTAAAGCAGTAGTTGCCAGTTGGATACCTGTGCAGTTAGCAAGAAATCCATAAAGCATTTCAAATTAGAGTGCAAAAAGCTCGTGCTTCTAAAGCAGGTGACTACTTGGAGCTTCTGGCTGTGACAGCACTACCAAGAATGCTGCACACACTGAGCCATGGTTCTATAAGAATACTTATAGAACCCCACTACTACTTATAGAACCCTACTACTCAGTATTTGATGATGTTTTTGTCTTTCTTGCAATGCGTACATTAGTAACTTAGGAAAGAATTGCTATAGCTTGGTTATAGGAGTGCTTTCTGTATTGTTCACAATGAACATTTCCACACAGATTGTGCTCGTTGCAAAGTTTGTCCAGTGGACAAATAATCTCCTGGACTAAGCTGGGCCCCATTCCCTTTCCCTGAACAGTCTAAAGTATGTGTGGGTGCTGTATAACTGAACAGTGAGGTTCTATTAATGTTACTGTAAAGCAATTATTGCATTAGAAGTAGTATTTTGAATATTAAGAACAGCTCAGATCTGCTGTGTATTATTTCATGTGATTTCTACTGGAGGAGGAATTGAGGCTCATTTTTCCATGAGAGACCAAAGCAGAAATTTGAAGTGATTTCAAGTAGCTTTCAAGGCAGACAGAATTGTACTAATCTATTTTTATAATACACTTCTGAAAATTCACTTCTGCAATTCAGCTGATGTTAAGGTCACAGAATGCAGCTTGGCTGCTTTTGGATGCTCAGATTTGTCGGTGTGCTTAAGATAACGTTGTCATAGAGGTAACAGACTTCTCTTAGTGTAAGGAAATCCACCAAATCCTGTAACTTTTGGTGTATAGCCTTGAATCTTGAGAAGTAAATTCATTGTTATGTGTAATTATTTTAAGAACTGATCCATTTCTTGTTCAGTGGAAATGCTGAGCTTTGTGAAACAGTGTAAGGTTCGCCACAGTGCAGATGTGTGAGTGGAGGCTCTGGCTAATGGAAAAAGAGTAATTATTCTGTTTAAAATCTTGTTCTCCCTGTAAGGAGTAAGTATCTCATGCGTATCTTGTCTCTTGTAACACTCTGTGTACACTGAAGTTGCTAAGACAGTTGTTAGAAATACTCTGAGAAGTGTTTCGTTTCTAGAATTGTGACTTAGATGATCTATAGTAAATCACACGTCATAGAATTGTTCATATTCTACTAGAAATTGAACGTAGTAGAGAATGTAAGTGATGAAATTTCCAGTTGGAAGCTGACCAAAATGATGGCCGAATCCTATTTTAAGATGCCAAATGTTATCTTGAGTGGGTAATATAGAAGCTGTGCTTGTGCAAGCTTTGTGTGGAGGATTTTTGGGGCAATAGTAGAGGAAAAGTCTGAAATAAAATTGGGCATTTGCTTGTTTGGGGGTTTTTGTTGTATTTTTCTTGTTGGTTGGTTTGTTTTGTTGTTCATTTGTGGTTTTTGTTTGGTTTTTTTAAGTTATGTTATTAACTGAGAAGTATTAGGAGCAGAGTGAGGTGAGTAATTTTCAAGTTATTCTACTTGAAGCTACTTCTTGCAACTTAGTGCCAGTAACATTTAGTGACACTGGTCATTATTCAAAGGGTTGAGATCATGGTGAAAACCACAATTCACAGGAACATTAAAATTGCTCTAAAAATTAATAATAATGGTCTAAAATTAAACAATATACTCTTCATAAATATGATCTCATATTTGTATTCCTCATATTTTCAATTTTACTCTCCAACCACAATATTAAGACACACATTGACCCTTCTGTAAACTTCTGCTGCGTGCAAGTATTTGTTAGGGACCGTTTCATCAGATACGGGAGGAGAAAGCTCCTACTTGGTTGTCCAGTTGTTTATTCTGTTATAACAAAGTCTTTGACAGGCCTGTTTCTAAGTGGGACTGTTTGGTTTTCGTTGGTCTTTCTTGGCATCTTTATACACTATAAACAGTCTTCATCTTGTAACTGGAAAGTACATTTTCCTAGGATGTGGACAATTCTACCCTTGTGCACCAGTAAGTACCATTACCTTAAAAAATCAGAGATAATCACAGGGCACTGGGTTGCAGTGTAGAAGTTTTGGGTTTGATGATTGATGCTCTACCAGCTCTAGCAATTCTCAACCCTCATTTTCCCAAGAAGCACTTAAACTCTGAACTCAAGTGTCTAGTATTAAACGAGGGAAGCTGGATAATGTTAAAATACATTTCTGAAGCTTTCTTTGTGTTCCCTTGCAGAAATGAGTTCAAACTCTGAACTTTTAGATGTAAAGTGGTTAGTGAAAACCATGGTAGAGATAATTTTAGATGAAAACATTTAGTGCTGTTGCTTCATTTTGTATGTATATACGTTGAGAGAGGAAAAAGATGCATTTCTGACAAAACCTTGAAGCATGGATTTGCTGGGAAATGGGAAGTCACTAGTATTTTTAGAATTATACTTTTACTGTCTGACCAGACATTAACATAATGTTTTTATATTAGCTGTTTCCTTTGTAGCATGATGTGTGATTTAAATTCTCAGGACATCTGGCATTTTACTTGGGCTTGTGCCTGAATTTTCTGCAGACCCTGAAAAACGTGATTGTTCTTTACAAACAACTAGCTGCTGATATAATGCCGTACAACAGTCACAAATAAATGTTTATCTTCATCTTAGGAATCAAGTTGAACTTCCAACTGTGACTAAAGGCAATTTGAAAGCAAAAAACAACCCAACCCAGACACAAAAAAAACCCCACCCCAACCAAACCCTTTTGCTGTGCAAGGAAACAGGAGCCAAGAGCAAGTACTTGAGTGTATGTCTGAGGAAAAACTTTTTTCCTGAATCCTTTTTTCATCGTAGTTCTGTCAGAATTTTTCTAAGTTGAGAATCACGATGGAAATCAGGGCAGCTCAGCAGTAGTTAGTTTTATTGTCGCTAGTTTTGTTTGTAGTGATAAATGAATTTATCTAATGACCTGAACAATGTAACACATGAAGATGTGATACAGTCTCTTGAATGTATTCATAATATTTATGGTATTAGTTTAACTTGCCATCCCCTACTGGTACCAAATTACCGTGAATTAAATTAATCATTTTTAATTTTCAAAGCTGAGTGCATCTAATTGGATCCAGCCTTGATTCAATTCCCCTCTCAAACTCATCTTACTCTCTTGATTATTTCAACCAGAGGCTGCGTGACTGTAGTAGTGGATTTAGGTGTTCACTTTAAAACAGCTCAGACTAGGAGGAGTAAAGATCTTCTAGAATGATTAACTTCTGGCAAATATAAGTATAAAGGCAACAACTGAAATAAATGAAGGTATTCTAAGATGAATTAGCTCCTCTTACCACTGCTGGTTCCTGTAAGGCATAGCTAGTAGGCATCTTCAAAGAAACACGGCGAAGCCCTAGAAACTATATACTAATACTGAATTTTCATTCCCATAACTGAAACCCAGCTGGAGATAGAAACCCCAGTCCTTTGTGACTCAATGGCATAAATGCTTCAGATTTGAATTTCTAACTGTCAGCTGTCTCAACAAATTCATCTTGTCCAGCTATAGCTTCAGAATTAGACTATTTGGCAAAGTAAAGCTTTGCAGGGGGGTAGAAAATCAGAACCAGTTGCAAGGACGAGCTGTACCAGATACTTAAAATTCTTCATTGTGTTCCTCTGACTGGGACAGAGAAAAGAGAGAAATCTCAGGGTAGAGAAATAGTGATAGGTAACTCACCCTCATTAATTAAAGCCAGTGGTGGTACTCTGAAAGGACTCTTTGTAGGAGAAGTAGCTGGGTCAGGTGGTGGCCTTACATCTCTGTCTCTAGGGTAACCCGGGTCTCGCTGGATCTCGTTACCCCCCAGAAGAACGGGAGTGTACGGCTGGCTGTTAGGAATGTGCTGCGGCACGACTTGAACAAGAGGTGGAGACCCGTGGGTGTCCTGTCGTGAGAAGATTCTCAAGCACTGCTCTTCCAGCAGCGAGATAGTCACAGACTGATTATTTACAAGATCAGTTAGTGCTGCATATTTTACTTCAAGCTCCTTGTATTTTGTTGCCATCTTCAGCATTTCTGTTGTAACATTAAGGACTTTGTTTTCCAGTTGGGAAAGCTCAAGTGAGTTATCACGCTTTCGAATTATCTCATGCAAGAGTTGCATATAGAGTTGGGTGACCCGAGAGTTCATGTTCCGACTTTCTTTCCTCAGTAATTTCACTTCATTCACAATATTTCCATCCACGTCCACTACCAATTGCAAAATGTCAATCTCCCGCTTTTGCTTGGACAGCACATCCTTCAAGTTCTCTATATCCATTCTGGTGACTTCATCTTTTCTGTTACCAGTACCTGGTCCATTAGTATTCACGCAAATAGGCCCTGTGATTTTTTGTTCTGGGACCAAGAACGTGTAACCACATTTCTTCCCTTCCTCTCCGTCTGCTGAGCGAGGCTGTCTCCGCTGGGACGGCTTGGTCGCTGTGGATTGTTCTGTACAGCGCCCGATGGACAGCAGCAGGAACAGCAGGACACCCAAAGTCCATTTCAATATCTTCATTTTAAAGCAAGTCTGATGGCTGTCAGAAAAAACTGTTGAACAGATAAAAGGTAAAAATCATTAAATTAGGGCTGTAACTAAGGCTCCTGTACTGCCTAAACTGCCTGACCTGGTGTGTATGCAGACAAACCTTGGGAATCTGTTACTCAGAGTTGGATTCCATTCCATTAGCTTCAAAAAACAGCGTTCTATTTTAAACAGCAAACCCTAAAATTTAGACACTGGTTTTAATAATGAAGTTGTTGCAGTGGATAAATTTTCAGCAGCAGTGTTCTGCTTGCATTATGCTTTCATTATAAATGTGGCTGCTTTGATCTGTGCTCACTGCAATTAAATGCACAAGATTATAGAACATGCTTGCAGAACATCTTTGTGGAAGGGAAGTAGGCAGACAGTGTGATAGTCATTTAAAAAAATACTGATAGCAACTTTGGAGTATGTCAATCTTGCTGGTCCTCCTTTAGCTTTCTTTATGTATATATAGGTGCATAATTCATTAAATCCATGTACATACCTATTTATATATACACACATTTGCCCAATTTAGGTATACACAGATACAGCAGACTTGAAAAAATAAACGTGTACCTAATGCTGTTTTTGGGGAGTAGTGTCAGGTAGGAGATTAGGGTAAGATAGTTGTCTTAAACATGGAAAATGACTTCTTCAGGTAACTTTAAATTTGTAAGGGAAGCATCTAATGCAGCTTGCTCTGCATGCGTGTCCCTATTTAGTGGCCTTTTGAGATGAATATTTAAAATGGTTGTTGGCCTATTTTTGTGTTTGAGAACATTTTTATCCAAATAATACTGAAATATCAGGTGTATTACCACTATAAATACCATACTGAAGTGTTTCATTCACCTTTCAAAGAAAATTATAGATTTCTTTTAACTTTGTGTAAAGAATTTAAATGCAGTGATAAAAATCCAGGAATGTTTTTAGAAAGATCTGCTTTATGACTCTATTTCTAAATATTTGAGATGATAAAGAAGGGTAGCACCGAAATCAGCAAAACCCCCTCATTTTTCTTGTTTTATTTTGTCAAGGAGATCACTCTTATCTGAGCTATTGAACTGTCTTTCCTTTCCAGACTACTATTAGTGGTTGTACAAGCCCTTGAACAGTGACCTTTGTCTAGTTACACAGAGAAATAAAGTAAAACCAGAGAAAGTTCATTTTCATGCTGTTCCTGCCAAGTTCAAGTGCATTTGGCAGTCTTGAAACAGTCGCGGAGAAGCAGACCTGTGCTGCTTCCTTTCCATTCACCTTCACAAATGATAAGGTGACTTTCGTGCCAGGCCACTTCTCCCAGTTCTGTTACTGGTTTTAATATTATTGTTACAAATTACGTCTGCTCGACCTCAGAGTAAACATATTAAGTCTATTTTTTTGGCTTCACTAAGAGCAGTGGTCACAAGCTTCAAACCATGCTGTACATCCTGTCAGGAATTACTCTGAGGACTCTTCATCAAGTATTGTGCTGTTTCCTAAAAAATAGCTTTTTATTTGGCTGACAGTTGTATGGCAATCCCTGCTTCTGGGAGGGGAAAAAACCACTTGTCTTTAACACATACTGAAAATCATTTCTTATCCTACATAAATGGATGGAATACGTGAAAGTTTATATTAAAAACCATACTTCTGTATGTCTTACTCCTAGCATGTAGTAGTAAGTATCTTGGTGTCTCCTTTTTCTCAAAGACAGAGCTTGGTTAAAAGTTTTGTTACTATTTCTCTGCTGAAAGTGTAACTTCTGTTTAAAGAAAAAAAAAAAGTAGGGAAAAGTATCACATTTCTCCAGAGCTAATTGTGTATTTTTCTTTGGTAATTTCAGACGTTTAAAATATTAATCACTTGAGCAGTGCTCAGAGTTGGAAGTTCATTCAGTTACATTTTCACATGAATCACAGTGAACACGTGGGAAACAGGTCTGTGTGTGGTTTCTAACTTGACAAGGATGAGCTGAATAATGGTTTGAAGTTTGAAACCTCTTCACATCTCCTGAATTATTTTGCAATACTTTGATGTTCAATGTTTGCAAATGCAGGGCAAGTGACTTCATGGCACATGGTCAGGGATGAAGCCCTAGTACAAGTCCAGTATTTTACTATTTTCACAGTATATAATAGCTACTTTATAGCCCAAAAAGGTGAATAGCACTTTAGTTCTTGGTAGTTTTTAAAGACCCTATACAGTTACTTAAATAATGAATGTCTGGGGGCTTCCCCCACAGCAGCACACTTTTCCCCATGAAATACATTAAAACTTAACTGAATCTTTCAAACCCACACGTTTTGCGTGCAGCCCGCTTTCTGGCCGTGCCTTCTGCTGCAGTCTGCTTGCCATATTTCTTTTAATACTCTGTGTTCATTTTGAACTTTTACCACTTTGTTAGAAGTCCTGTGTCTAAAAATGAACCATAAAATGAATGAAATGGTCTCATATAGCACAACTAAATGCAACAGCTGCACAAGATGATGGTCTAGAACACTGAAATAATTCAGTTGTCTTGTGTTGGAGACATTCAGCTAGCCGGGGTGAGTTCTGTCTGAGAATCTACTTGGGAGGGAGCATACGTGGAAATTCTAATGGTGAAAAAATTAAATGCCTCACAATGTTGTGTGGCATGTTTGAGCAGCTTAATGCCTAACTTGTTGTACAAGAATAGGTTCCGAGTAATGTATTTACTTGGTGTTTTCATCAGCTTAGAAGGAAATGAAAGTACTGCTTGAGAAATTTCCTGGTGTTCTGGGCAAGCAGCTTAAAAAAATACAAGCTGTTTATCCAAATTATCACAGAATGATAGCCTAATATGTCAGACCTCAACATGACAAATATTAGAGTTGGGAAATAGTTTTGTTTTGGTTTTTTTAATCAGACACAGTATGTCACAGGTTCCCAGGTTTAGATGTTCAGACAGTGTCATAACTGCTGAGAGATAAAGAGGTTCAGGCTCAGAACCACAGCCTCAAGCCCTTCCTGCAGCTCTGGAGCCACTTGCCCTGAGCGGGGCTGCTGAAATACCTGAATGCAGACCTTGGAGAGTAAGCGAAGGAGTTGGTGATTACAGATACTATTGCTTTAAAATACATTATTTAACTCTTTATGAACTGTCCTGGGTTTAAAACCAGAAGAGACTGACTTCTCTTGGTTCTGTCATGTTTCTGTGTCACCCGTTTTTTGGGGCTCTGATTTCTGTAGAAGTTGCATTACATGTGTTCTGGCATGGTGATGTTTTACTGCTTCTGCAGGAGAGTGTGTGTAGCTATTCATAGCAACACAAACCTCATCATCATCTTGTCAGAAACACAGAGCTGTGGACAGAGCTTCAATACCGTTTTACATTTTATGCCATTCCTTTTCTGCCACTTGCTTTCTTTTTCCAGACAGATCCCCTTGCTAAAAAAAAAAAAACAACCCAACTTGTTTTCAAAATTAGTCTTTGATTTGTTACTTCTTAAGTGTCTAAAGAAACAGAATTCCAATTTGAAAGAGCAAAATAAACTAGTAACTACTATTTCTAACTTTCACTGAGAACCTGCTATAACATGAGCTGTGTTACCCCCCAAAATCCTATATCACTTAGAAGCATTAGAGGTGCAGGGCTGAGGAGAAGCATGGAAACTAGTGTATATTTGGCTTTTTTTTTTTAAACTTCCTACATGACAAACTACTAGTTCTTTATTGCACTGCTGTGACTCTGGTGTTCAGCAGTATGTAGGATGTGAAGACCCACAACACAAAAGAGAATCTGGTCTTTCAGAGCTGACGAAGGCTGCTTCTCCCTGGGCAGCGTGGATTGTTGGGGCTGAATGGAAGGGGAGTGTTGCAGTGTATGGGAATATAGGATTCCCTTTGGATGGAAACGTCTTCGTTTAGAACAGTTATTAAAAGAATATGGTCAAATGATAAATACCAGTGTATTTATAAACATGTAAAACAGGAAGAGAAACAGGGTTTTTTGAGAAAGTAAATTATAATGCTGAGAATAAAGATCCTCTGAACACGATCCCAGTTAATCTGGAAGGACTGTTACTCGTATCACACATACTTCAGTCTGTTAAGCTTTGTCTAAGCAGCTAAAATCAGTACAACCATCTATGTTCCTTTATCTCTACACAGAAGAATTGGGAGATTTTTGTGGATTTTACATATCTTTTTTATCTAGATCCATAACATTAGAAGTAATACTGGTGTGGAGAAAACACTCACTATAGGAAAAATGTTCACGTGGATTTTTGGATCCATCTGTGTGCTTCAGTAGGTTACTTTCTCCTATATAAACAAGTGCTTTTCCAGCAAGTCACTCTGCTGAAATAACACCACTGCTTTCAATTGTATTGACTGGGATCCAGGAATAACAAGGTTCTTGGGTTTTGTTAGTCTGATACGTGATGTATTGAGTCACAGAATTCTGCTGCTCTGAGACTAACGGCAATCTGATTGCTTTTAGGAAAGACAATCTAAAAATCTCCAGGGGTTCTCAACGTAGTCATTGAAAATGTATCACTTTTAAAACTGATAGATTCTTAGAAATTCTCTGTGGAAGTGATTTGTAAATATTGTCATACCAGCTCTTCTGGACATAGCAAAATGCCATTCCAGGGGGCTTGGTGAAGGGTTTTTTTTTATGTGAGAGTTCATTTACATTTCTTTGCAGCCATTGTGTGTGTGTTTGCACCATTTTAACAGGCAGGTACAATGGAGCACTGCATCTTGCATTTGGAAATGTGATTTTTTTAGGGGCTCTAGAATTCTCTGTAAATCAGATAGTGAAGGCATTAAGCATTTAGTGATGTTTGCTATAGGAAATTTTGCTTCATTTGTTGGACCAACCTTCATTTTAAGGACTGGACTAACAAGGCACATTATGAAAACCAAATTAAGTCCAGTAAAACGATAATTAAGACCTGATAAAGCCACGTAGTTACTGGCAGAAGTTTAAAGGTTCTGAATTTCTGTTCTTTGGAGTAAATTCCTGTTAAACTTGTAAATGGCATATTTTTTCCATTATTTTTTTACTTCAGACCATTCTGATGGCAACAGCCTGAAATTAATTTTCTGTTACTTGTTTTAAAACAAGCATTTCAAAATCTGAACTCTCGAAGATGGAAAATAGCAAAGGAGGGAGAGTTAAACCCTTGCACATAGCCAGTTTATTGCTTTAAAATTATTGACTCAGCTGTTCTCATCTGTGAGAGATTTAGGAATTGTGCTAAGCAGTGTAAATCAAAACCTTGGCTAATCATGAATGAATGGAAGCTGGTGTCCAAAGCACACGATGTAGGCTTCAAATGGAGGGGTTTGTTGTTGTTTAGATTGTTCTCTGTAATGCGTAAAGAAGCACAAAAGGATAGTAAGAAAAAAAGTCTCAAGAACTTGGACAGGGTCCATCTTTCTTGTTTGTCAAGACTGCTTCAGCCTTTTTTCCCCCTCCCATAGCTACTAAAGCTTAATTAAGTTTACTTTCTGTAACACTCTCTCTTTTAGCATCACCCTCTTCATTCTCTCTTAACGTGTCAGATGTTTCTGAGTCTGTTATTACAAATACATAACTTATATTCTTTCTTATTGTTCTGGATTATTTACTGTGTTTTAACGTTCAAGTCAGCATGAAAAAAGGCAAAAAGCAGAAAATTACTTATTAGCAACTCCTTTTTGGTTTTTATCTGTGCTTTCGTCTCCTGTTTGTAAACAGCTTTCTTGTTTTAATTGCTGACTTGCCACTGCATCCTTCCCCTCCCTCCCCTCAAAGAAGAATTGTAACAAACCCCTCTATTTTCCACTTAATGTAGTGTTGCCTTCTGTGTTGCATTGTATGTTTATGACATGAATCTTTAGAAACAAACTGTAGCTCGGGTGAGGTACAGTTAACTTCCCCATCGTCACACAGAATGTTAAAGGGAGAGCTTAGTGCTTGCTGCAGCAATAGCTTTGGGTTTTTCAGCTGCAGAATTGCTTGTGCCACAGACTCGATTGTATCCTGAATCAATGTATGGATCGTGTTTCTGGGTTGGCTGTGCAACTCGGGCTGCTGCTGCTGCTCAGAAGGACCAAAAATAAAAGCTCAGTTGACCCGATTTACGATGATTGCCGCTTACAGATGTGCGTTGATTTGCTTGGGACTTTTTACAGTGGTTTTATTGAGGTGTCCATTTTCTAGTTCTAGTAATGCTGGGTCTATGCTCTGGTGTTGGGTGCAATCCAGCTTCCTTGCAATCAATAGGATTTTTGGCTTTTGCCTTCTGGTAGGATCAGAATTTCACATTAATATGTTCACAATACCCAAATTACATGCTTAGCAAAGAGTCTGGGAGTACTAATTTTCTGTAACTGTAGATAACAAAATCTGCAGAAGATTTACAACCAAACAACTGAAACTAGTTCATCCTTACAACTGGAATGAGTTAGTCTCTGCTTTTCTGCAGAGTCATTTTTAATTCTTTCCAAGTTTCTAAAGTCTACCAAATGCCACAAAAGTGAGTTTTATATTTTAGTTGTCAAAACTTCCCAAGCTGGGAGAAATCTGTCCCCTAACAATAGTTTGTTGAGGGAGATGTATGTAGAATTAACAAACAGCTCCAAATTAAACTTGCAAGTAAGAATAACTTTAAAACTTACCAAGGGGAAAAAAATCTTCCAGCTGTTTTGCTTCTGTGGTAGATGGAAAATCCAGAGGCCAAGTTGTTTTTTCTTCCTATATTACCCGATGCTGTGGATTGTTAATCTGTAGTTGGAGTTGAAAACTGCTTTTGTGTTTCTCTGTTAGATCCAAGCTGTACTGAGGAATTGAGCTTCTCCATGCGATAACAGAGCTAACTAATCAGTTAAAAAAAAAAGTACAAAGAAAAAAAGTAATGTTCCAGTATGTATTAATCCAGAAGAGAGAAAGAAAATGTTTTTTGCAACTGCAGTTTTTTCCTCTCCCATGCAGAAGTGCACTAAGCAGCTACAGCTGACCCAGATTCCATATACATCACTTTTGGACAGTTTTTTTTAAACAAACACACACTCGACTTAGATGTTCGGCCCACCTATGATGTCACCGCGAACACACTGAGAGCAGAAGAAACTCCTCCTTCGGATTTCCTATCCATACCCTCCAGAAAAGGAGGGGGTAGGGAGGCTGAGAAGTTAGGAACAAGGAAAGATTGTTTGCCAGTAGAAGGGAGGGTACCATATGGCAACAGACTGTGCAAGAGTTCAGCAGGCAATTACAAATCAAACATTTTTACTACGCTGCCTAAAGATGCCTTTCAAGTTATTACAGTACTGGGCTTCATTTAGAAGAAAGATTCTTTCAGGCTGATAAAACTCCCATTTGTGTTGCTGGGAATAAAAGGGGCAGCCTGGCTGGATACAACAGGAAAAATGAACCATTTATAGTTGAGAAGAATGTTCAACAGAATGTCGCGTTCGATTCTCGACGTTCAGTTAATAAGAAACAGTTCCAGTTGGGAAATGCACGAAGTCGCCGATACATGTGGAAAATGTTAAGACTCTCTGTGTGTGTGTGTGATGGTTTTGGGTCGGTATCAGAATATTTGATAACATCTGACCGGTGTTAGAAGTAGCAAAAGCTACTGAGACCGTGGAGTGCAGAAGGCTGGGTTTAGTTCTGTCAATAGTTAGCCAGCCCTTAAGTGCATTCAGTTTGCTTTCATTGATCTCTTTGGTTTCTTCACATAGGATATGCCAATTACATTTGGAAGTAAATTACCATAGTAGGCTTTCAGTATTATTTTAAGCTTCATAAAAACACATCAAATTCATTAGAGAACAGCTCTCTACAGAAGAGTTCTTGATTAAACAAAATAAATAAATGGGTGCTTATTTGAGCAAGTTACTCAGAAAGATAATCCTACAAGTAGATTAGTTTATAAAATACTGTGTGGTATTGCAGGTGCCGCTTCATAGTGAATTTCCTTAGTTATTTACTACTTTTTCTGGAAGATTGAGCAGGTTTGGGATTTTTAAGGCCTCTCTGGATATTGCTTAGCAAAGTTACGTTCAGGACAGCTTATGCAGGTAAATGGGACTGTCTGATGTTTCTGATTATCCCCTCTATTTTTTATTAAACTGATTCTAGCAGAATAAAAATGGAGAAATTTAGTAGTATATCAGGTCATGTGTAATACCTTTTTATTCACTTTTTTATATGTCACCTTTCAACCACAAGTATTTTAATTTGTTTCTGTGTGTGTGCGCACACACGCGTGTGCGTGTTGATTTTGGAGTGATGCCCAGAGTTTCCCAGCTCACATTTGGGGACTGTACTGGTTAGGTGCTATACAAACACAACTGCTGTTCTTGTGAGGTTGTATTAATAGTCTTCCACCTGTAAAGCTCAAGTTCTTGTTATGATTTTGGTTATACAAGGCTGAGAGGTGAAGCAAAATATAATTCTAGAAATTCCCTGTTACTGAAATAAGTTTTGGGGCTGCTTAATATTATTTAAGTTTGGGGGGTGTTTTTTCTTTTGTGTGTGGCTTTGGTTGGTTTTTTGTGTGTGAGGTTTTTTGTTTGGTTGGTTGGGTTTTTTGTTTGTTTTGTTTTCTTTGATAGCTCACTGAAGATGCAGGGGATGAAGAGCAATTTGTTTAAATGGCACAGTTGTGTCATTTCATAGGACAAAAATTGGGTGAAGTTCAAGAAATGGAGCTGCATTTAGAATTAAAATAAGCAGTTTATTTACAGTAGTAGTATCTAAGGAGTATTATTTTACTCTCTACATGATGAAGGGGTTGAAAGATTAGTAAGACTAAAATAGTGGTGGAGAAGAACCTATGCAGAGGACTTGAAGACAGCCTTATCTGTAAGGCTGCTGGATCTTCAGAGCTGTGACTCACGTGAACTGCAGGACTCATGCTGCATTTCTTCTCAGTGCACCTTCTGCCTAGGTAACTTTCCCCACGTTGCTGCAAGTTGAGCTTGAGTTTCTATTCAGCTTGAAGAGTTACAGATAACATGATTTTTTCCTCCGTTACTTTTTTTTACTGATGAATTGGAGGAATGAAATAGTAGACTTCCTAAAATCATTAGTAATTTTGACCCTGGATTTTAGCATTGTGTGTTTAGTACGCTTCATATTTGTCAAGGGAGTCATTAATTGGTGATCTGGCAGAAGATTAGGTTCATGAGTAGTTGTGCATGTCCTTGTAATTACTTTGAGTTAGAAATAATGACACTGTTAAAGACCAAGTCAGCTGGTACATGCCTGATGTGATAAAGGAAGAAGGGATTGTCTCTGAGTTGTTGTACAGAGAGTTAAAGCTTGCACACAGAACCTGCAGAATCTGCAAGTATAGCTGAGATAAGATTGACAAAACTAAGGATTAAGTGCTTGAGGAGAGGGCAGGTTCACTCCCAGACAAGGGTGGCACGGTGATGTACATCCAGGTTTGTCCCAGGGTTACTGCTGGTTTACTCTGAAGTCTGAAGGCTGAATTCTCCAGTAAATCCAAAATACTATTCTGAGGCAGTGCTGCTCTCAACCTACATGTGCATTTATCAGTGCAACCAAAGTTCTTCAAAATCTTGCTTGTGAGTTTGTTGTTTGTTTGGGTTTTTTTTCCTACTAAATAAAGCAACTTTTCATTCTAATCTTATTCAGGTATTTATCTGTCAGACTTGACGTATATTGACTCTGCCTACCCATCAACAGGGAGCATTCTGGAAAGCGAGCAAAGAACAAATTTAATGAACAACATTCTTCGCATTATCTCAGATTTACAGCAGTCGTGTGAATATGGTAAGCTGGTGTGTAAATATTGCAGTCTTAAAGAGAACAACTTTTAAGAGCTTAACTATACGTCTTCTGTAATGCAAGGTAAGGAAGGCCCAACACATTTGAATGCCATTGATGCTCTCCCTCCCCCTCTCAGACCAAAAGTCTGTGTACTCTGGTACTGTTGGCTATGACAGAGCATCCCTCTGAGGAGACACTCACACACACATTCTTCCCTCGCGCATTTTTGCAGTGCATATTTTCTGATGAAAAATGTGGAATACATTCTACTTACCAGTAGTTTTACTAGTGCATGATAAACCTGCATCCCAGGTTTATAATTTTTCATAATTTCATGATTACGAATCCCAAAAATAGGAGGATTGCCATTGTAGTATTTTTACTGGAGATAATAAAATAAGTCCAGCTTGTCTTTTGGACATTTGTACTTCTGTTCATAGATCAGATAATGTATTTTTTCTTCAAAGGTGATGTCCCTCACAATCCTCTTAATTCTAGTAAGGTTGTAATGCTGCATTTGTTATGGTGGAATGTGAATTAATTAGCACGGGATTGTGACTTCTCTGAAAGCTCAATATAATGAGAATGGGGGCTGAGGAGAAGTCCTCAGATAAAACCTCCAAGGGCCAGGTTTGAGCCTTCAAATTTGTCCAGGGCTGTGCTCTCACTTTTCCCTTACATGGGCTCTGATAAGCAGATTAGCCCTAGGAGGATCTGTACCTGGCTTTATGGATGTGAGGAATTGCTGTGAAGCACAGGAATGTCAGCATCTGTTGGGGTTGTAGTTTGTACCTCCATCTAGCATTAAAAGGCAAGAGACCTGATTCTGTTCAAATAGTTTCTGCAGAGTAATTTTGCTTCCCAATGAATGGTACAGTGATAATGAATGTCATTTATTCTTCAGATATTCCTCTGTTGCCTCATGTCCAAAAATATCTAAACTCAGTTCAGTACATAGAAGAACTACAAAAGTTTGTAGAAGATGACAATTACAAGTAAGTATGAAACACTGCAACTGATTGTAACTCATTACAAAGTAACTTGCATAACACAAAGTCTGCCACATTCAAGATTGAACTGGTGTCAGGGAATTATGCATCTGAGATTCACCGGGTGCAAGCAGTGAGTGAGGTTACAGCAGGGTCCTGTGCTCAAACCCACTTTCAGCGTGGAGGATGGCATATCTCCTTCCTTTTCTGTGCATGACTGCATCAACCCCAGCGTTCAGGTCTGTTTGGTCTGTTGGTTTCATCTGCAGCTCTCTTTGAGTGTTCGCTAATGCAGACTCCATACTTCTGTCTCCCACCGTTCAGTCAATAAGCTGAATCCCATGACAGGAGATAGCTTATGTCATTTTTCATCAGAGCAGCATCATCTGTGCACCCAGTCCTGAGTCCTTACTGGGGATAACTTAAGGCTTTCACTTTCAGATATGTATTTCACTTTAATCTTATATTTTTTCTCTTTGATTAGGTTATGCAGTGTGAGTAAAATGCAAACGCTTTTTTGAGAGGCAAGATGTTGTCTATCAGTGTTCCCACCCATTCCTCCCAGCATACCACCCAAAACAGAGGTTTCTACTTCCTTAATTATAATATTATTCCTGTATTAAGTGATTTGGCATCCAGCAAAACTAGGGGATGGAAATCTTTGGCAAGAGACAGGAACAAGCCCTGAGGATAGGAAAAAATCTAAAGCGAATCTGTTGCATATGAAGAAAGTTTTTGTTCATTGGCTTGATCTGCTTGAGGAGGTTCCCCACCCATTCCCATCCTGCCTGCCCGGGAAGTTTGTCACCTCAGTTGTGTTGAATTGGTTGCTTGTGTAGCTACCTCCGAATGATGGGAGGGGTGTGCACGCTGCAGGAACAGATACCCTTTACCATTTCATAGCCATAACCTGGATTTACTACAAGGCAGCAAAGGGAGACCCTTCAGTTTATGTCAAAGGGGGCTCAGACACTTGGCTTCCTTTCTGAGATAGGTAATTTATTCTCTGCCGTGTTCATCTGCAACCATCTGGCTTTTACTTTTTACTGAAATGTTCCATAGCCTGATTTTGAAAGTACAGCTTGCTTATCACTGAGAGGAAAGCTCTCTGGTCAAACGCTTGAAGGGAAAAAAACCTCCATCAAACACAAGCTTCTTAGTGGTATATTCTCATGAATTCCACACTCCACCTTCCTTCACCTTCATGAGGTAGGACTCACTACTAGTGGGAGTTTTATTGCTGCATCCTGTACAGCCCACGTTCCGATAGCAGGGAAACGGATGGAGACAATTGCACGTAGCGCAGGAACACGGCTGCTCTTCAGAAAGTCTGTTTCTATGCCTAGGGGATTTGTAAGTCTCCAAACTAAAGGGGTTTTTTTATGGGAGAGGAGTGTATTTCTGAAGAACTATTCTTACTACAAGAGACTGTTATATTTTTAATACTCTTTACACAGACACTAAGGTGTCTGCAGAAAGGCTGACGTTCAAGAACAGCCGTTGTGACTTGGATACTCGATCTTTCATCCAAAAGCATTTTATTTTGATTTAGAAAGATAAATTTTGAAATTGTAATGAATCAGTTCTAGATGATCTGGGGATGGGAGGGAGAGGAGCTGTCAAACTTTTTCTCCCCAAAACAAAGTAGGTGCCTTTCCAACCCTGCTCATTTCAAGATTCTAATTTTGCAAACTCTGTGAACAAGTTACGCTTGATCTTCCTGGAGTTCTCTGCTTCTGGAGTCTGTGTTCTTTGTGGTATGGTTGGAAATGGCATTAAGAAGTGCCTGTTATAGAAAAAGCTTAGATTATGGATGCAGTCAAGTTGATAATGCATCTTACAAAATGCAAGAGAAGCATTTTGGCTTTTAGACCAGTAGAGACAAAAGGCTTGGCCTGGCACATGAGTGCACTTTAATATACTTCATGTTTTACATTTTCCCATAAGTATAAATATTTTAGCCAAGGTGTGGGGAGCTGTTGCACACGTTTTATTCTTCCTAGTTTTTATGCTGGATTAGTGGTGTTGTCACCAAGTTTCATGAACCTACTCGCAGTCTCAGGGCTGTGTAGGTTCTGGCTTGTGTGTTGCTACATTTTCCCTGGAGCACGATGCCAACTCTGAGCAGTGGCCTCCTTCCTCCCTCCTTCCCCAGGGTGACTTAACCACGCTTCCATAACAGCTCACATGGAGCTTTGGTGAAGATAACTGGTGGCTCTTGTCATCTGAAGATGACAACAGAGCTCAACTCTGCTCCCTGATGCAGAAGAGTTTTCAGGGCTGTGCCCAAAGACAAGGGTTGACTGTTGAGTCTGGTCCTCCTTCAGAGTGGTATTGTGAACCTCTTCTTGTCTCTAGGATCCCAACTGATAGACTCATTCACTACGTTATGCCCTAGCATGTCATTTTTTTGGAATCCTGGGCCCTGTGTCAGCAGTAGGGTTTTTTCCACCCTCAAAGAATGATGTTTGGAAATAGTGTGTGCTGAAGATGACTGTGTGCACGGTTTGTATGAACTCTGCAGTGTTCTTGCAATTGTGGAAACAGGCAGCTTTCAATTGTGAATTTAAAAAAAGTATTTTTTCAAAACCTTCCTTTTATATACTTCTATTTGCTGATAAAGTAATTCTTAATGCTTCTTTAATGCAGACTTTCACTAAAGATAGAACCAGGGACCAGCACCCCCCACTCTGCTGCTTCCAGAGAAGATTTAGTAGGTAAATACTTCTAAATGTGAGAGGACTTGAGGTTGTCAAATGCATTATTTTTGAGTTGCGAATGTGGAAAATATTTGCCTGAGGCTAATAAAGAAGTGTGAAATGTAAACACCATATATTTGTAATAAAAAGTCTAAAGGTGATCTGTAAAGAAATTCTTTCAAGGAATTGAGTCTTTTATTTTCTTTTAGGTTCTTGTATGTATTGTGGCACTAACTTGTTAGTGTCATTTGGGGTGAGGAGCTATTGAGTATTCATTCTTTGTTGTGTCTAGACAGAAGGGCCTTCATCTAAATGTACCAGGGTGTGATAGGCTTCCAAAAATGTACATTATTTTTCATCAATGCCAAAACTGGTTGAAGGCAGGAGTTTCAAAATGTTAACATCAGTGGGACCTGCTTAATGCCAACGTAGCAACCTTTAGGGCTTAAAAAAATACTTGTAACTAGGTGGTGTATTTGAAGTAAGTGTGTTTAGTTTTAATGCTGTGCAAGAAAAGAACTAGAGGTGTTTTAATGATGAATATGAATATATCGATGAGTTTTATTACAGGCTGTCTCTTACAAATTGAGTTCAGGAAGTTTTGTGCAGCTCTTCCACAATTTTCTGAGAAGTAACACTGACAGTAATTCTGAAGTTATTTAGGAATAATGTGGGTTTTTTTTTGTTCCCAGGCTCTGAAGTCGGAGCATCTCCACAAAGTGGACGTAAAAATGTCGCAGCAGAAGGAGCCTTGCTTCCACCAACACCCCCTTCACCTAGGAACCTGATTCCACACGGACATAGGAAGTGTCATAGTCTGGGATACAAGTCAGTGTTCTATTTCACCTGAAAATCCTGAGCTTTGTGATGCATCATCTTTCAATATAAAAGCTTTTCTTTTCAGTAATGCCATGATTTGTACACAATACTTCACTTAGAGCCCAGTTTGTGGCCAGAGAGCAAGCTCAGAACTGTAATAATAGTGTCCCATCCAAAGAGAATTAGTCGAAATAGTAAGATTGTGCAGCTCTTAGGATAAGAATAGCCAGTGAGTTAGCCAAAATAGGTTTTTTCTGTATGACAGAGCTGTCACTTAGTAGCGACTCAATGCCAGTGTAATTCCTTCAAATTCAGACTGAAATCATCACTTTATTGGTATTTGTATGGTGATGTGTACTTCTGATTAATATCTTGATCATTATATCATCAATTTCCTTGTCATCCTTTCAAAATGCAAGATTGAAGCTATTCAGTATCTCTTAATTACATTGTCTAAGTTTATCTTTAATGAGCTAAAATGCACTTCTAAAGTTCAGTTATGTAAGCATAAGACAAAAATACCTTAGAATATTGCAAGTAATTTTCAAAGCACTTGTGACTTTCTCTTTGGTCCAAGAGTGCTGTGCAGGTTGAAGACCAGAAATTCCTGTAGATAAGGGACTTTGTGTACAGCTGCCTGACTTGAGCTGTGATTTAGGAACATGCTGTCCTTTGGGATGTTAAAGCAACAACTTTTGCAGTGTATCACAGATAACCTTGTAACAATTCTGTCCTTGTTGGTTTCTAGTTTCATACACAAAATGAACACGGCTGAGTTTAAAAGCGCAACATTCCCCAATGCAGGATCAAGGCATCTACTGGATGACAGCGTCATGGAGCCTCATGTCCCGTCCCGAGGGCAGGCAGAAAGCTCCACCCTTTCTAGTGGAATTTCAATAGGTAGGAGCTGTAAACATACCTGTGTGGGACGGGGTCTTTTAATAAAGATTTTAGCATGATTAATTGGCGACTGCGAGCAGCAGTACTTAGTCTAAACTGCCAGTTCTGTTTTAGAACAAGTTTGAGAAATTTAGGTGGAGAAACACAGCATATTTTATACAGCATGAACTGATAAATTATATGAAAAGCAGATTTTTCTGTTGGTTTTTCTTTTTGTATCCTCTTCAATGATACAGCCTCTAATATTCCTCCTCTTTGGTGGGGTTGGAGGGACGTGCAGGGCACCATTTTCTATTCTTTTTTTCCTTTCTTCTAAATCAATCCATATTAGAAATGGCTGCTTCTAGGATTCCTATTTTAGAATGCTGTATTGAATTGGCAGAAGTGTTGACAATCTTTAAGAGCATAATTTCTAAATACTCCTGACTTTTGTCTGGAGTAATAGGAATTTAACTTTCAGATACTTTAAAGTGTCAGAATCTACTTCATTTTGGTAACGTATTGATCTTCTAATATTTAGCGTATTCTTTTGAGAACTTCTGCTTCCCAGGTTTCTTACATGATGGCAGTTGCTCTTGCTTCCAGGTACACGCAGATCCTGAAATTCAGGAAGGGCAGGGCAAGTGCCTCTCAGATCCTCCTAACTGCAGCCAGGCTTGAGAAATAAAACCTCTATCACGGTCCTTTTTCTCAAAGTTATTAGCTTGGTAGAATTCAACAGCATTCATGGTTTATGCCTTTAGAGTAATAAAGTGTTACACTTTTCCTTGGTTAACTTAAACTTTGCTTTTTAGCCTTCACGGACAGAAACAAGGTCACAGTTTCAACTTATGCTGTTTTCAGGAGCTGGTCGTGTATTTTCTTGAAAAGGAGGTCATATTCTGAGCAAACATTAAATAGTTTTTTTTTATGTGGAAAAAAATATCAGATACTTAGGAAGCCTAAAAATTAAGCAAATCTGTGGAACTAGCTTAGACCAAAGCAGTTTGAACCTTTTCAGATCAGACAGCTTCCACTGTGAAATGTGTGTTGCCTGTCTCTGGCTTCTGCAGGTTCTCTGCTGTGTCAGAGCTCCTCATTTCACATTCATCCAGCAGGAATGGTGCTTCTCGTCAGCACTCGGACAGCTTGAGTTCCCTGGGGTGAACAGCAGAGGAGAACCAGACTTTTGTCATCTTTGTTGAGATGTAGCATTGCCTTTTTCTCAGGGCAGTTTTTTTACCAGTATTTTCTATCTAAATGTATTAGAAACTTTTCTGCAGGTTTGTTTTGGGTTTTTCTTCCAGGGCAAATTATTTCTTCCTAGCATGGAAGATTTGCTGGAGCTGACAAACAGGTTGTCATGAGGTATAATTAAGAACCAGTCACCATATAGACACTTTGGAGACCCCAGGGTTTTCCTGGTTCTCCTACTTTGTCTCATCTCTTGAGTTTTTCAGCTCTGTTCCCTTGCTTAGCTCAGGTACAACTGTATCAATTTAATGTAGTCATCCTTACAAGCTGGAACAAAATTGCCATTTTGGAAGACTTTTATAAATCACTTGTAAAACAGCAGCTTAGGGGTTTTGTGTAAGATCAGCATTTGTGGTTAGAACTTCCCCTCTCCCATTAACTTCCACCTCCAGCCACCCCATACTTGGATACTTGAGTTTTATCACTGTTTTGACAGTCTGGCATCATTGGGTTTTTTCCTGCTTCCTGATTATGAAAATTTGAATGATGCAAAAGATAAGTAGAGGTGCTAGAAATACATACGGAGGAAGAGAGTAAATTCTGGAGGCCTGCAGTATCTATTACTGAAGAATTATTGGAAATGAAAGTTTTCTGGCACTCTGTACTGCTGCTTCAGCAGGATTTAAGGAAGTTGATTGAAGCTGCTGAGTTCCTCCATCATGTTTGAAGTAGTCTATTTACTCAGTACTTGGAAATAGTACAGTCACTGCAGCAGAGAGGAGGTTTACAGTAGTCTACAACACAACTTCAAAAGACAGTCAAGAAAACTTCTTCTGAAAGGAGTGTTATTCCTCACCTTGCCTGTAAACGTGGATTTAAACCTGTTGCTCTAGAAACAGGACTACATTTTCTTAGATATAAGCCTATATAGGACTTAACTTTTTGGCTACATGATCCCTCTTCAAAACATGGACAGTGTTTCTGCTATGCCAGCACCTTTAATATGATCTTAAAAGTGGCTGAAATGCAACTTTAAATCACTCTTAGTTTTCAGGTTACAGAGGTGTTGAGACCTTTCCAGTCCTTTCATATTGGTGGACCCAATATAATCTGCTTATAAATCAAATATCAGAAAAGCAGCAGGGTAACAGCATCTCTAGCATGTTTGGGGGCAGCTCTGCAGTGTTATGATGCTTTATCTGAATGGTTAGAGCATGTGATATCATGTATTTTTTTTATCAGGCCTGATGTCTGAATTGCCCTTGCTGTGAACAGATTACTGTAGGCCATTCACAGTTCAGTTCAGCGATGTTTTGAAGGTCAGTCACTCTTTCTTTTTCTGCTGGTGAACACACCAACTTCTCCAGATACTTCAGGGCTCTCGCACTTGGATTTCTTCAGCTTCTCCCTGTGATAGAAGCTTTCAGTCTGCGATGGAGACCATTTAGAGCATCATTAGGTTTGAGATTCATGGCTGGATGAAATTCTGTTCTGCATGTAAGCATACTAAAACTGAGCAGTTCATCCAGCAACGTGTGTGTCTCCAAGCTAAAACCTCATTCAGGTGATGATGGACAATTTTGACTGTGTTGAGCTGGAAATGACCAATGATCCACTTTAGGAATGGTGCATAGCATGCTAAATTTTTTACAGCAATGTAATCAATCTGCCAGATATGAAGGATCCACTAAGTGGGTATTTTTCCTTGCAACAAATGGTTCCTAAAGCAGCAGCAACGCAAAAAGTGACCCAAGCATGGGATTTCCTGAAACATGTAACATGTCAACCATGACCAGAGATCTTTATCAGATTCTTTTCTTTATTTCAAGGTCTGGAGGCTGTGTACATTCAACTCATTCTACCAAAACCTAGAGCTCAAAAGAAATTAAAGATATATCCATATTATATTAATTTCTTGTGCTTAGGGACAAACAATTCTTGTTCCTGGAACTCTGAGCTGTGTTCAGCAGAGAGTTGTATATTACGTTAGAGTAAGGGAGATGTACATCTGGTTCTGCATCTTTATAGCATAGGTGTTTGTAATCTGCACAGAAGTGAGAAATCTTTTCCCAGCAATGCCAAGAGTATCCTAATTAGAAGGAATGATACAATATCAGATGGGAAATGTTCTCTTGAATTCAGGAATGTACCAAGAGGAAATAGTCTCTTCCGAGCTTTAGGCGTTCAGAATTTAGAGAGCTGCATTTGAGTTAGACATGCAGAGGTCTTATCACACAGAGGATTAAGATCTCCAAGGATATGATTCATCCCATTCTTAGGTGGGTGGCTAAAAAGAGGTTATATGACTTGTGTCCTGAAAACAGCACTTTATTTCTGTTGACTGCAAAGAGACTTTGAAAATACAGACAGATGAATACTGCTGAAAGTATGTCTGAGTTGCGCAGACAATCCAGAATATCTGCTTTTGGTAAATTGGGACAGATGCTTTTACTTTGCAGTGGAAGTTCATGGAGAACCTCCACCACTTGCTATCAGCAAGTCTTAAAGCTACAAGGTAGTTTTGTTCATCAGTCCCCTGTTTTGATGAGGTCACTGTATACACTCTGAAAAGAGAGGGCTTGCCCTTTGCAGGTCTAAGCATTGCTCTTGAAAGGAATCACCTGCACGCTCTTCCCAGCTCTTCTCCTGCAGGTATTTGCCTGCTGTCACCTCCTCACCTAAAAGTAGGATAAATTAAGATGCTTTTACTGGATCATGGTTCCGCTCAGAAATAGCAGGAAACATCCTTTTTGATAAAATTTCTCTTAAGAATACATGGTTTTTCTGATACTCCATGGATTTTTTTTTTTCTTTACTCTTTTTAAGTATTCATTTCTTGCTTAAGTGTATTCTGAAGTATCTTTGCACCAATTTGCAGTTTGCTTTATTAACCTTCTCAGAGGTTTGGGATTTCCTTTTTCTTATTTCGACTCAGCTGCACTACTGAATTTCTTCTCTGAAGTTGAATCTGTTTACAATGGCTAATTGTTCAAATAACTTTGTAGAGGTAGAGGGACGATGTAGAATTGACCTCTCCTTTAATATATTGTTTCTCCGTGGCTGCTCTCCTACAGCTCCTAACATATAGGATACAAAGTCATTTTGCTTAGGAGGTGGGGTTTTTTCAGGGTGGAGTCTCACATGTTTACCACTTGGAAATAGCTGTTTAGCTGTGAACACAGAAATACTTGGCTGTAATTGAGAATGTAATTGTAGGTGTTTAAAAAATCAAAGAAAACACATTGATGGGTTGTGCTTATAGCAGTGTCAGATGCAAATTCTGTTTTTTCACTCTCAAACAATTTCTTACCCCCCCTCCACACACTTACTTTTCCTGATCTACAATAATATGCACGAAAGCTTTGGAAAAAACTAAGGCTCTTGGACATTTGCCTTCATTTGTGTGCTCCAATCACTTGAGAATAACTTCAGCCTTTATTCTAATGCAATCAGAGAAATTAATGCAACCAAGTCCAAGAAAGGTATTTTAAAGCAGTGTGAAATAATATAAGAAAGTGCCTTTGTAAGAACTTAAAAAAGGCATAAAATGCCTACAAGATTATCAGCATTTTAATGAATTCCTCTATTAAGTTACCATCTTGAAGTACTTGAATTCTGCAGGGGATTATATTTCTCTTTAAATAAATGAAGTATAGGTGTAGGTATACAGTATATGCATTTACTTTGGGGTTTTTGGCAGCCTATACAGTAGGGAAGAACTCTACACAGCCAATGTTTGTTTGATTCCTTACCCTGTAGTATACTGTTCAGGTGTTTAGGCCTCTGAGGCATCAGAAGATCAAAGTTCGGGTGGGTTTTCAGGCAGAAGAAATACGTATATGGATATGTTTTTAGTGTTCCATTTAAACAAGTATATAGAGGCCCCTCTCTTGCCCTAAATGTGGATACCCTGGTTTGCTATTGTGAACTCCTACTTAATTTGTGATAGGGTAACTCTAAAAGGTGTATAATACTTCAGGTTAAAAATTCACATAGAGGTGCCAGGAGTTGAGAGGAGAGGGATATCCAGGAGTTCTGGCACCCCTTTTCTTCCTCGATCTTTATTAATACTGTTTGGTCCAAAGCACGTGCTCTGGGTGTTTTGTGCTTAGTGCCATTGTACAAACCCCCTGTTTCTGCCTCGTTTTTGTCCATTTGGTTATTTTCTGTTGTTAGCTTTCCACGATGAAACCCATTACCAGTGATGGTATTAAAAATTTGTGTTGATCCTCTGGCATCGTATTGCTTGAGTCATTTGCCTGTCTTCATAGCATTCTTACTTTGCTAACCAGCACACTAAAGTTGAGCTATTTAAACTTTACTGTACAACAGTAAAAGCTAATGAACTAGTTATATATATTTGAGGATTTTCAGTATGGTCATACACTCAGCAAGGCAGAACATAACCTTTAGGGCATGGATTCCATCTCTGTGAAGTTATCTGGGCTGTACAGTGCTATGGCAATCGATGTTCAGGCCTTTTCACCAATATTTTGTGTTTTCACATTAGAATTTCGAGCTCTCTCAGGTCAGTCCCCAGCTATAGGGACTAGAGCTCTGGAAACACTGTGGAACTGGAGCCAAGAGAGTGTCAGTTGCAGATTTGAGAAGCGGAAAGAATTTTTCGTCTGAATACTTTTTAAGCTCTTTGGGGTTGGTTTGTTTATATTAACACCTGTTTAACTTTGGGGATTAACTCGTGGATAAAGGAAGCCTGTGTTAAATGTTCAATATCCTCAGACTTTCAGCAGCGAGAGGATGCCGTGACCAGGGGGGAATGGGTATGCAGTGGCACAGGCATCCCCTATCACATATCTAGGAAGCCAGCCCCATGCTGGTTGTGTGGCTGTCCCATGGACACGTGCATCTGCACATGTACAGACGCGACCAGAAAAGTCCCGTCTGTATTCAGCCTGCAGTACTGGAGCTCTGGGTAAACAACCCTGAAACTTCTCCGGTAACCGTCAGCAAAAAACCACTATGCCAATTGCTGTTATCCCTAAGACAGGAAAAAGCCTTCATGTTATGTAGCAAAG
Organism: Todiramphus chloris collaris; assembly: GCA_025345505.1. Lineage (NCBI taxonomy): Eukaryota > Metazoa > Chordata > Aves > Coraciiformes > Alcedinidae > Todiramphus > Todiramphus chloris. The sequence continues at coordinate 4,479,132 of JANVCC010000034.1, forward strand.
ATAAACACAACTCTGATACTCATTTTCTTTAATCCTGTAAAAGAATATTATTTGTTTTTATTAGCAATAAAGAAAACTAGGAAGACAGTGGTTTGTGTCGAGTGGCTTCTTACATAAAGCTGCAACTTGTGTAGAATATTACTTAATAGAAAGGACTTGCACTACCTAGGATTTGTTATTAAGTTTAACCTTGAAGACCTGCTTGAGGTTGTTGGAAAAACTCAAATATTGAGTACATACTTGAGAAGAATTTAAGAAGGTGATATATTTTTCAAGTACTGACTGAATGAAATATTTCCAGTTGAGGTGACCGTCAAATAGTGCCCTTAATGTTTAAACAGAATTTGGCTAGACATCTAACTTCTGTTAAGTTAAACAGTTCCTTTCACCTCTGTTTTGTTTTGGAGGGAGGGATGTAATGTATATTCTTTTGCTTTTTGAGAAAGAGATTGATTTTTTTCTTTTAGTAGCAGAACTGTTGTGCAAAAAATCTCCTAGAATTTGTATAGAATCCAGACATTCCTGCTAGAGGTGTTCTGTGTAGATGTTAGGGGGCTAGTCAAATGTGACCATTCAACCTTTCTGAAGGTTTTGTTACTATTTATTAAAACTTGTGTAGGCATCGATATAAATATTAAATATTAAATCAATAGCTGTGGTGTTTGGCCCACTTCTTTCCAAATCAGCATTGTTTTTAAAAGTGTAACTTGTAAACTTTCAAGCAGTTGACTGCTTAAGGATCAATGATCTGAGAATAAATGCTAAAAACCTTACAGACACTTCTAGAAAACAATTGGTCACCTGTTGAGTATTGTACTTCCCTTCCTCCAGACCTTTTGGCCTAGCATAGGAGCCAGTAGCTCCACTGGAACACGGCTTTTATTTGCCTCTTAGCTTCTTCCACTGTGCAAGTCCTCTGGAAAAGAGACATCGAAGTTGAATTGGCTGGCAGATCAAGGCATGTATTGTCTCCTGGATTTTGCAGAGACAACTTCAGTCCATGCTGAGATTTTCATGGCTTCTGGCTGGAATCACCCCTGCTGTGTGTGAATTTTTATTGCCTCTGTCTTTACTCAGTGAATGCCCAGATTTACCTTTGTACAGATTAGCTGTATTCTCCAGGACATCAGTGTTCCCTGCTGATGTTCTGTGTGAAATTACAGGGAACTCGGTCCCATTTTAAACCTTTGTTTCTCTGTGGGAACCCCTAAGTAAGGTGCATTGATTCAGATTTTATTTTACTTTTAGCTTGTCTGAAAATCATTGTAAATCAATTCTTCCTTTTATATATGGCTATTCAGGAGGCAGAGGAAACAAACTGTCAAGTTAGTGTGCCACAAGGTGGGCTTTTAGCAGTGACTGACATTGAATTAGGCTGAAACTGAGGAGCTGGGATTGTCTGGAGCCCAAAACACACATTGGCTTAGAGGGCAAGGACGGTAGCTGGCATGGGAAGCTGCTCTGGTCTGAAAGATGAAGAGCTAACAAGAAAACATCTCAAACATTGTTTAAAGTACAGCTAGTAACTAAAGTTACTGAGTTCTGTTAACAGTATTTCTATGCTGATATGTAGTTACTGATTTTTTTTATCATTATTATTATTTATTTTAACATTGCAAGATACACTACATCATGTCTATATTAAACTAATTTTCAGGTGAATAGGATTTAGTATAATTGTAAAGTTAACATGTTACTTATGGGCCTGCCAGGAGTGGATGCATCAGATATTGGCATTTTGTGGTTTTCCTCTACTTTCAGTGCTTAAAATACTTGCAGTAACATTGGATTGCTTTGTGAATCACAGAAGGAAAAAGTACTCTTGTGATCTGATAGAGTAAGTGGAAGATAGCTTTGTTTAAGGCTTCTCAAATCAGAAAAGCTTTCTAATGTATAAGGGATTCAGCAGTGAGTTTACACTACTGCAAATTTGCACCTCTGTGTCATGACCATGTATGACTTCATAAGAAATGTATTTAAGTAACTGGTTATTTTTGTTATGCTTGTTGTGTTAATCAGAGAAATCCACATTTAGGGCATTGTTTAAACTTTCAAAACACCTTTCCATTTCTTAGTGTTCTCTTCAAATCTGTCCCTTCAAATCTCTACCTCAGTTTGTGGCATTCCTGAAGCAAATAGCAGAGTATTTTCATTGTAGTATTTTCACAAAGTATTTTTTGCACATTTTATCTTCAATGTTCTGAGGAGAAACAGACATAATTGAGGTAGATGGATTGTAGATGACAAAATGAAGTATCATTCATTCTTATCTTTTTCAAGGTAGCAGCGATGGGTCTGAACTCAGTGAAGAGACTTCCTGGCCAGCATTTGAAAGGTAAGAAAAACTGCCACTCAAAACGTGCATTGCCCTATTCAGACATTGCTAGCTACAGTCTCTCACTGAGTCCTGAAAGTGGTGCTTTAATTTAGTCATCTAGAGACCTTCCATGTGTAAGAGTATTAATAAACTGTAGTGAGCTCACGGGACCTGTTAAAGCAGCAGAGAATTACCTTCTGCTCACCAGTAGTTAATAAGGTTTTTGTCTAATTGGGTGCTCGCTCATTGCACATGTTCTTCTAAATAGCTCAGCTGAAGTACCATAAAACCCCAAATGATTTTTCTGGTTTTATCTATTTGTATATCCTGTATATGCTATTGATGGGATCTATCTGGTTTTCATTTTCACTTTCCCTAAGGTATTTCAGCCCTTCTTGGTCCCTTTGTTCTTGTCATTGGCTTTGTCAACTCTTTTGTCGTTCTCATTTGCTCTTCACTTCATTGTTGTTTGCCCTTGTGTTACACTGGAAAACACAAAAATGCCCCTTCCTAATGTCTGATTCTGTGGTCCAGAATTAACATCTTGCTCCTTATCCAATACCTGCAAATGCTTAGGTGACATTGAGCACTTCAGTCCTTTCCCATGTTGTATTTGAGAATGTGGAAAAAGCCTAACAGCTGTAGTTTACTATAGGAAAAGGCTGACATTTCATCTTCCCATAGCTGAGTAAGATGCAGAATATAGTGCATGGTTTGCTTCTCTAACTCAAGATAATACATCAGCTTCAGAGTTGCCATGGATGACTTTTCTACCATGCTGTGAAGAAGAAACTCTTGTCAAAGAACCTCTTTTTTTATACTTAGGAACTGTTAACACAAATACTATATTCTGCTTAAAGTCATTGAAGCAGTTTGAAGTTCTGTGTTACTTTATGGAAGAAATCTTTGAAAATTTCTCTGTGCCAAAGGTGAAGGTGATAATTCATGCTATAAATATAATTGCATACATGAGGAAACATTTCCGTTATGTAAGCACTAAGAACATTCCAATTGAGTGTAGACAGAAATCGTGTCAGAAAGAAATTCTCCAACTTGTCTGTGCTCTGTGATGCAACCTGTGACATTCAAAGTGGGGTTTTTTCTTTGCTTTTTCTTTCCTTCTGCCTCATGGAATTGATCAAGTTCAGGTTATTTTTCAAAGCTAAAAATGTATATGGAGAAGCCGTAGGCAAAATGATGAACTGAGTGCTTTTACCCCAAATAGTATAAGAAATTTAAAAATTCTAGTAAGCCTGAGGCTTAAGCTCATGGTAACACTCTCCAGAATTGTGGTGGTGTCTTCTGAGGCGAAGCAGAGGGTTTTTATCCCTGTCCTAATGAGAACTGCCTGGCCCAGACTCCCCTCAGTTAAAAGACTTGCTCCATGTCAAACAATTATGTCAGAAGATTTCTCCTCCTCAAATTCCACTTGCCTTCAGTACTTTCTTCTCTCCTGAAAGAGCTCTTTGAGAACTCTGTTTGAAGTTGTGTGTTTTTCAGGGTGAGTTCTCTTGCCTCCTCCTAGGGAGAGGGATTGGGTTCCTTAGAGGCATTCACATGTGAAATTCCTAGAGGTATGCAGCAACCTTCTATCTGTTCCTTGGGTTATGAGATGTTGAAGCACATTTGGAACTTAATAGGTAATGCACTGACATGCAAATGCCAATTGAAGATGACCAGAGCGGGTGTATCTCTAGCTGTGAGCTGGACAGTGGCTTTCCATTATTTTATAAGAGTTTTTAAATGAGGGAGAAGCATTAACTGTCTGGAATTAACACCTGCTGGCACAACTGGGGTATATCCAGTATTATGAATGGCTATTTCCTATGTAGTGCAAGTGGGAATTCAGTATTTCTGTCATTTAGGGAAATTCAGTGACCCAGGAACAACATCTTTGGGTAGGAGGGCTTATAGCTGCATCATATGCCTGACAGGAAGAAATGAAATACTCCACACACAGCTTCCCTGGGGTAACAAGGAGTTGTAACATATTCTTAGTTTTCCTTGCCTTGCTGTTGTTTGTAACTGGGGAATGCAGAAGGGAGTCACTGGTTTCCAGTGCAACAGACACTTAGCTTGAAACTTGAGAGCTTTCAGCATTGGGGTGTCCCATTAGGCTAATGAAAATTACTTGAAGGACTTTCATTCCAAGTCCTGACAGTTTTAGACCTTATTAAGGGCAGTATACTAAGCAGCACTTCGATCTTATTGGTTGTCATCCTGAGTGTCTCTGAATAGATTTCCCTGAAATAGCTCGAATCCAACAGCGATAGCCTCGTTGTTATGCAAAAAAAAAAAAAACCCAGCTTAAAGGTAAGAAGAAAATGTATTTCATTTGCATGCAAAATCTATGTACACAGAAACTTACAGCTCACATTAGTTTTCTTCATCTTAATTATTGTTTTACTTGTCTATATCTTGAATGTATATTTTAAAAATCATAAATTCAAAGATGTCAGTTACGTTGGAAAACAAATGATGGCAAATTCCAGGAGAGATTAGTAGATGGTAATTCATTAATGTCTCTTTGGTAGCTCTTCTTGCAAGAGTTTGATATGATTTAAAACACCAAAATGACAAAACCAAACCATTCTTCTTGTTTGATGCTGCTGACCTTTACTATATCTCTTCTTTAAGCCTGTTTTCTTCACCTGCTGTATGATGAGTTCTGATTGAAACATGACAATGCTACTTGTTTAGGTTTCCCATTCTGAGAAATACTGCCCTGTCCATGTATAAGCAGCTTTCCTGCTAATGCAAAGCCCCTCTCACAGGTGACAGATTGTTAGATTTGTGCTACCTAGAAGATCTTGCCTGTAAAATTCTCATAGGCCTGTACATAACTGCCCATTTCTGCAGAACTAGAGCTGATTTTCAGCCTTTCAGCGTAATACAAACAACTAAAAAAAAAACAGATTATAAAAACAGGTGAGGAGAAAGGTCCTGTGCTTCTGTCGACTTAATGGAACTCAGTCGACTAAGAGATCTGATCCAGAAAATCAAGGGTCAGTGAAACAAAGCACTATTCAAAAGGCAGCTCTAGAATTCAAGCCCTGTCTAGGGGTAATAGTATAGGTCAGGTTAAGGACTCTAAAAGGTGAAGCTTATAGGTAAGGTGTAAATATTTTGATAGTGCTTTTGATTCCTTTCAGCCCAGCAGCTGGTGTGTGCGCACACTCACAAGCTGAAACCAATCTTTGTAGTAAGATCTAAGGTCAGAATTTAAAGGTAAACTTTATTAATGTGGTTCCTTTACATTGACTTAATCCCAAAGACCTAAATGCAGACTTTGCTCTCAGAGTGTATTATTCTTCAGTGCCAGTAAAACACTGGCTTCTGACAAAGAGAACATCTGATGAAATAAAAATACATGGCATCTGCATGCATTTGTCTAAATAAAGTAATCCTCTGTTTCTTGTGTGGAAGAAGTGGCTTTGTGATGTGCACACCAGGAAAAAAAAATACTGTGCTATTTTAGCAGTCGTGCTGTTTGTGTGAATACAAGTATATGTAATACGTACAATTTATAATGGAATCCAACAGGAACAGGTTGTACCATTCTCTCGGTCCGGGGACAAGAGTGTCACGAAATGGCTATCGAGGCCACATGAAGGCCAGCAGGTACAATCCCCACGGCACCTAGAGGTGTCAGGCTTTCCCTCTGGTGTTGGTGATTTGGCTTGGTTTCATAATTAAGTGGGTGTTTTCTGATGTTACCTTTCTATAACTTATATGTCCAAATAAAGGTAGAGACCATTTTCTTCAGACTTAAAGCTTTCCTCTTCTATGACTTAATCCGTATCACCATAAGGGCTTTTCATTCTGGTCTGCAATCCAAATTCTGAACCATTGGATCTTTATATCAAGGCTTAAAGATGTTTTGCCAGAGGTAGCTTTTTAACTGCCTGCCACTGTGTAGCAGCGTTGGTGGTTCCCATGTGGACTACAAAGCTGCTGCTTGTGCTAATAGAGGGCATTCAAAATGTTTTCTTTGCTGGCAGTTCTGTATTGAATTTCTTTTCCCCTCATTCCTGAAATCAGATATGCCTAAAATAAAAATTGGCTCCAATGTATTATATATGGTATTATTTGCAAGCTGACAGAGTAATATAACTGATTATTCTGATTAAAATACAAATTCTGTCTGTAGCTGTGTGGCACTGTAGTTGGGAAGGAGATGGCCATTAACTGTGAAACTTTGTTCATGTTCAGAAGCAAGCATTGTCTCACTGAATTAAACTCATGTTCACATCTATCAATGTCCAAAATTGTCTCCATCTCATCGTCCTCAGTAGGTGCCGCAATGAAAATGTTTGCTAGATTTCCAGTTCACTTCAAAGGTTGATGAATGTTAGGGTGGATGAAGCAGCAAATTCCACCTTACTTCAAAATGAGTTTCAGGCACTGTTCAATTGCTTGGCTTTTCTACAAAGCTGTTGGGTTCAGCACTGTAGTTATCTGCTCTGATTGACATTTACTGAAATGATTCCCGTTGTCATTTTTTTTCTGATGGAAAACGTTTGGCAAGCCAGTCAGCTTTCTAATTTTAATAAAGCGAAGTTTTCTTTTCACAGTGCTGTACCTGGCATTTGTTTTGGCCCGTTGCTCTTAAATCCTTCATAGGGCAGATGATTGGTAGAGCACCAGATGCATTAAAACACCTTAAAGCTGTGGTTCGGGTTTCTACTTTTTATTACTGCTCCTGCCCACTCTTCTTGCTTTCGGATATTTTAAAGATTGTGCATGTTTGAGCTCTGCTTTGGTTTTGATGTGCTAATGATTCCAGTGTTTCTAACAACAAAAAAATACTCACTCTTTCTTGCAAGGGCTGAAGGAGAGGTTTTAACACATAAAACAACTGTATGGATGTACTTCAAACTTCTGCTTTTAAAAATTAATTGTTCTTGTATTTCAGTTGTTTTGAATTTTAACTTTTTTAATTAAAGATTACCTTCTTAGCTAATTAATTGTTCTGATCACTTTTGCTTGAGTGTAAATTCCACAACAGCAATTCCTTGTAACAGCCAGTCTTTTCCACAATGAAGCTCAATAAATAAAAAGGTGACATGGCTAAATTAAAATACAGATGTTTGCATTAGTTTGTGGTAATGAGTGGAAAACTGCTTCAGGGAAAATGATTTTTTCACACGAATCTTCACATGCTTCTTTCAGCTCCCTAGAATCTGAAGATTTGGCTGTTCATTTGTATCCAGGAGCAGTTACTATTCAAGGTGTTCTCAGGAGGAAGACTTTGTTGAAAGAAGGCAAAAAACCTACAGTAAGCACTTTGTCAACTTCATTTGCTCAGTTAAAAATGAAATAAAATGGACACTGTGCAACTAATTCAAGTGTCTGAGATCTCCTCTGCCTTGTTGATTAAAGTTTGGGATCACTGCTAGAGTTTGCATTCTTCTGTTTCCTGAATTTATTCATAATTATTCCTAAATCTAGGGAGTTGAAGGGAAGCGTGGTGCTACATGAAATTTCTTACAATAACTGATAACTTTGAAAGCGAGGAGCATGTTTTGTCCTCCTGAACAGTAGGTGGATCCTAGCAATTTATTAGTAAGTAATGACCCTTAGCATTTACATGGCAAATGCTTGATTATGAGTTACGAATCAAAATACATCTTAACAGTGGAGGATACCTTATGGTGGTATATAAAATGGAAAGGAAAAGGGACAAATCTACTCTTAACTCCATGAAGTGTTCAGTAAGGGTGGCAGAAAGTATAGAGTAGGGTGCATATAAATTTTTTTCAGAGCAGTGAGGAATGGCACATGTTCTTTCTGCTGTCTAGATTTCCGATGCATTCGTAGGCCTACATGAATAACTAGAAACAGCAGCTTGGAAACATGACTGATGGTTTGGCTGAACAGTTAGTTCTGTCATGTTCTCACAGGATGATGCCTGCTATTTTACAGCTCGATATTATGAAACATTTCACTTCCTCATTGCATTTTTGTGTGGTTTTTCTCTTCTCTCTAGGTAGCATCTTGGACAAAATACTGGGTAGCACTATGTGGAACCCAGCTCTTTTACTACGCTGCAAAATCGTTGAAGGCTACGGAGAGAAAACATGTATGTAAAAGGAGTCATAGTCCAGTATCATCTGCCAAAATTAAAATGTGATTTCCTGATGTAAACACTGAGAGTAGTTCAGGACTTGCACGATTTCTAGTCAGCACTATCCTGTCTTCCAGTCAGTCACCTCATAGGGATTTGCCCCGGTGGAAATATCACGCACGTTCATCTGCTACACCATGAACATCTGCTTTGCAGATGCCAAGGGTCTCTTTGAATTTGTTGATCTCTGAGGAAGGGAACCAGGGCGTGGGGTCCGTCTGCTTTTCTAAGGTAGAATTTGTACCTTTCCGGGATCTCTGAGTGTTGCAAGAGTTTGTTGCTACTTGAACAAACATTGATGTGGCAAGTCTGAAGTTGCTACGTGTGACTTTTGTGGATATCCCAGAGATGTTACGACGTGTGTAGTGCATGATATCACTGTTTAATTATACCGTAAGGGGATTCTGCCACAGATTCTGTTGCAGAACTGGGTAAAATTTAAGATAACTTGCAACTTTTTTCCAAGTTCCTTCACTATTTGGAACCATTACTTAGAGTCTCCTTGGCCAATGTTTCAGTTTAACTTACTACAACTATTGCTGAATAATACTTGCTTTGAGTAAAGCTTATGTAATTTTACAGACTGAGATGTGTTTCTAGAATTCTTGTAAGGGACCTATCTTGTTTCTTTTGGTAAAAATACTGTTTTCTTAGCTGAACATTTTTATTTTCAGAGGGTAGAGATTTGAAGCTTAAAATTTCTGAATAGTAGACTCCTGGATATTTGAATTTACTGTATCGAAAATTTACATGTAAAGTTGTCTTAATATACACAAAAAAACCCAAATTGAGTAGTTTTCACTTTTATTGAAAATAGTTCATTAGGAAATGGTATTTTAAAACTCAAAGCAGTTTAATAATAGCTACTTACTTGTAGAAATATTTGCATTGTTTCTTTGCTGTCCTTCATCTGCCCCACCCCTGCTGGCTTTGATTGCTCAGGTGAAATGGAAACTGGTTCTACTTCATTTGCTGCCAGTTAAGAAAATACTAGCCCAGACCAGAGGCCTGTTAGACAAGCGTCCTGTCCACTGGAAGTCTTAGAGAAGTGTCTGTGTTTGGGTGCAGTTGCCTCCAGTATCAGGGAAAACCCCATGGAAGGAGTCTGTCTCATTAGCAGTGAAGGTAGTTGGAAAGAGCAGACTTGTAAACTGTTATGAGCAGCAATGCGAGATATTCAAGTAAAATAAGGAACCGAGAGAGAACTTGTGCTGGCATTATGTTGCTAATGGTTAGTTGCTTGTTTTTTCTGGAAACGTTGAGAAGTGGAAAAGAAAATTTCAGTAGTGTTGGGCTTTGCACTTCTGCTCCTGATGGGATGCCTTTAGGCTTTACGCCAGAATTGCTTTCTGTTTTCTTCCAAGGGTAGAATATGTATTTGTAAGTCCTTCTCATCGACTGTCCGTCGATGTGCTGAACGATGGAAGACTTTACCATACTTGGACCTGTTCAATCAGAAGCTTTTTTCAGTATTGTGTACAAATAATTTTTAAACCATCTGAATAACAGGTGGGTTTAGAGGACCTGGAACAATTGCATAGCTGGCAATTTTGCTGTTTGGATATTAAATCCATTTTTATGTGGTCCATTTGCTTATACGGTTCTTTCATAAGAACAATTTTAATCCTAGAAATCATCTTGCCCTTCCTTTAGGAAAAGCAAATGAAGTAAAAGCGTAACGAATGCAAACATTCAAGTATCTGATCCTCTTGAGTCTGTTACTGCAAAAGCCTTCACTTTTGTCTTGAAATGCGGTCATACCCATTTAGAATGCTCTTCCAGAAATTATTTGCTAAACCTATTGAACTGACTTTTAATATTCCCCCAAGTGACCTGCAACAACTAAACTACTAGTGATCAGAGATTATTGCCTAAGGAGCTGAAACATCCGTCTCGCATCCTTATGTGCTGGGGCGCGTGTGCCCGAGGGTGTGCCAGCAGACCAGTAACAGAGCCTGCAGGTAGGGCCGAGGAGACATTTGAGTCCTTGCTGCTGGCAGGATTGCCCATCAGAAGCCTGCCAGCATTATGAGTTTGCAAATACTGAGTGGAGTTTGAGCAGTGCCATTCCCAGGGAGGGGAGATGGAGGAGCTGTAGTAAACAGCAGTGACTGCTAGAGCAGATTTATTTCACCAGTCGACGCTGTGAAATAGGACTGAACTATCCAGCACAACCTTCCCTTTGTCTGCATGCAGCTGATGTCTTGCTTTTAACTTTTTAGGGCTGCAAAAATACTCTGTTCTGTTTGTGGATGCAGAGCATGTTATGAAGCTGGGGTCTGTGATTTAGTTGCCCAGGTGTGGTCATGGTTAAAATAATGTAATACCTATTAGCTGTGGTTTGGATTGTCTTTTAGTTAAACAAATAGTTCACAGTGACTGCACTCATACTTCTGCTCCAAAGGTTATTAGAACACAGAGTATAATCTTTATGTTGAAATTCAAGTGGAAAATAACCTGGTAACTGCTGTGGGAGACTCAGGTTCCAGTTTATTTAAACAGCTTAATAATACGTGGTCAGTAACTTTCCTGAGCTGGTCTACCTGCGTGGTGCTTTTAGCCCAGCTATTCACAGCTTAGGTTTCCATCCATTTCACTACAGGGCTAGCGTGCAAAGCCTTGGCTTTTCTTCTGGAGTCTCTGAAGATGAGTTGTCAAGTGTTGCACCTCGATTCATATTTGGTTGTGTTTTCAGAAAGAAAGTCAATCAAGACAGAATAACAGGTAGATGGCCAATGGTCTGTAGATGGCTGGTGCAGGAGTATATATATTCATGCACAAACACTCCCCAGTGTCTGTTCTGCAAAATAAAGAGATTTGAGGCTAGGTCGAGGTTTGGGTTTGTTACTGTCCAGATTCAGTGCACAAAAAGGACAATGCTGTCTGCTTTGAAGGAGGTTTCTTTTTCCAAGATTGATGCATTTGAGATTTCCCTAGGTAAAATGCTCCAAGCATCTTCTGGAGCCATGCAAACATCTGTCTTTTCAGCTTCCTTTCTCAAGGCCTCTGTGAAATGCAGAGGAATGCTGGCAACAAAAAAAAGTCAGTCTGCTATATGAAGTTTCCTGGCTAGAGCTCTCATGGTAAAGGAGTCTTGATTACAGGCATGTTTTTGACCCTTCTGCTGCTGCTGTTGCTTCAGGCAGCTCAGACCGAGGACTTGAAATGTGCCAACACTCAAAGCTCTTCCGGGCTTACAATAGCCAACCTCTTTGGAAAATTACCTCATAAAAATCACAATGTAAGGGCAAGAAATCCCCTCCCTTTTAGACATGGGCAAGCCAGCTCTTCTCATGCCTAAGGTCAAAGACAAAGGAATGCATGCAGTACGGTGTGTATCCTCCTCCAAAGGAAGAGGATGTTGCTGCGGGATGTGACAAACTTGCTTATGCTGCATCTGTTAAGAAAAGCTACTAAATATAATAAGGTTTGTGTTTTCAGTAGTGACCAGGTTTAGTTATTACTACAGTAATGGAAAGTTGTTCATAATGAGCATGTGGGCTTGAGAGCCCAGAGATGGGGTACAGGAGAATCTGAGAGGAATTAGTGTAGAACGCTTAAGGGTTTATCTCCTGCTGAAATGGTACCCACAAACGAGCTTCTGTGGTAAAACTGTAGCATTTTGCAGCTTTAAAAAAGGACAATAGTAAAAATAGTCAAAATTAGTCTGAAGGAAAGCATTCACCCTGAAACATGTGAATACACCCATAAAAGAACTGTTTATAGTGAGGGAGCTGGAAGAACCTTGCTGATTCCTTTGATACTGTAACATGCATGAGAGATTTGTGGGTACCCGGAAAAGCCGTAGAGACTCTTTGAGGCTTCGTGCTTGAGCATGACCCCTCGTTCATTCCAAACCTTCCATTGCATGTTATATGGAGAACTAGACCATTTATTGGCACTCTAGAAAACTTGGTAGTTGTTGCTGAGGTACTTCAACTGGAATGTCCCGATAAAGAATGCTGTCATTCTAGGAAGTATGTTCAGCCACTGAGAAAATCATTTGAATATTAGAAAGCTGGAAAATCTTAACGGGAGATAAGGATGATGAGATTTCTACATGCCTAAAGGTTAGAGTGAAAATCTGTTCGCAGATTAATTCCGAGTTTTTGATTTAAAGATTTATGTATAAATGCCTTTGAGCTCAGCACACGACCAACAAAAAATTAGCTAAGTGAAGCCTAGTGCCAGAGCTGTGTAGTTCTCTGTGTGTAATAAGAGGGCCAATCCAGTGGCCTGTATTTAAAAAAAAAAAAGGAACGAGGAACATTAAATTACAATAATTACAATGAAGCTTTCATTCCCTTCATGTTAACAAAGCAGACTTGCTGTTAGCAAGGCTCTCTGCATCAGCCGAGAATGAACTGCCCTGGGGGACTGTGTAAACATGGAATACAAATCCAGCTATGCACGGGGATGGAAAACTGACATGTGTTTCAAGTGATGATGGATTGATGCTGGCAGGAGCACTTCCCTTGCGTGGAGCTTTTTAATTTTTGAAGAAGTCTCATGATTAACTTAATTGCTTTGGATGAAATGCAAACAACGCAAGCTCTAGCAGTTACAATTGCATGGTAATTTCCTGTGGTCTGTACCTACTGTTACGGTCTATAGCTAGGATAAGAAAGTGCAAAAGTGTTATTTCATGCAACTCTAGCAAGGAGTGCGGTTGAAGGAGTACCTTGTTGATCTGTAACATATTAGAACCACTTTGTGACTCAAACTTCTGCTTCTGAAAATGACCCATAAATGCTTTGTAGGACTGCGTGAAGGTTGCATTGCGTGGGTCCTTTTAAGTTGAGTCATCTTATTTTCTGAGACAATGCTGTCCATGGGTCCCTAGCTAGTCCTGAATATATACTTACGGTTTTTTAAGGACTTATGAGCTCTATCATTACTTTATTCCCTTTCCCTGTCTTTATTCCTTTTTTTCAGATAAAATTCTTAAGCTTTTTTCCATTACTAACTGGAATCTTCAAAGAAATTTTAGTTTCTATTTGGAAAGAAGTTATGTTACAGCACTGACTGTAATGCAAAGCTTTATAATTTACTTCCTCTTCTTATGAGGTGTTACCAAATCTGTCCACCTCCCAAACGTGGTAGAGGTTTAGAAAATGTGGTTCTACAGGTTATTTGGGGAGTGGTCTTTTCCCACAGTTTTAGCCATGGTAATATTCCAAACAAAGGACATCCAGTTTGAAGTTTGGCAGGCAGGTCTTGCCTAGGAGCAGTCATCATCCCTTTTATGCTTAAGCTATCTGTACAGGCATCCCCTCAAAGTTTCCAAGGATTTTTATTTCCACTGAATTTACACCAATGTCAGCTGAATGTGACTGGTAGGCACTAGTGATGGAATGGTTCCTGCAAGTGTAACTATGGTGACATAAAGACGGCGGTACACAGATGAGGCCTTCAGAAGTTTATAAGATACAGAGAGACTGAACTCTTAAATTATTTTGAACCTTTTTGTTTCAAATATTAGTCTAATTGAAAGTTCTAATCTGTTTTAAACTGAGGTTTAAAATGTAGCCTATGTCACAAGTCCCAGATGGATAAACTTACCTAGCCAAACAAGGTCCTGTGTGGTGCAGTCAGTCTGGCTGAAGCTCTTTGTTTTACTCTACTCTACAGCTCTGCTTGTTTTTTCAGTTCAAATCCACGCCGAGTAAGAATGTGTCAGTGGTGGGCTGGATGGTGATGATGGCAGATGACCCTGAGCATCCAGATCTCTTCTTATTGACCGATTCTGAGAAGGGTAAGCGTTGCCGGCACCAGGAGTGTAGGATTCCCATAACAAATATTTACTTTGCTGAGGTATTCATTAGCAACTAAATTAAAGTTGCTCTGTGAAGAAATTGTTCCTTTTCCGTAGCCCTTCAAACTACGCAGGAAGAGCATTGTTAGAAGTTTTGATAAAGGAGCTTAACATCCATTATCTTTATCTATTTCAAGTCTAAGTACATTTTATTTCCAAGCATCTGTTCTAGCTCCACTGGTATGTGTGGTGTAAATTATGAATGCTTAACTCAGCAGTAGAAACCTGAAATGGTTTTTGTAATACTTGGCCCTGCTGAACCCAAGCAAGCACTGTGTAACATCAGGTGCTGAAAATACTGGGTCTGAAATGTATCAGTATGTTTAGGAAAAAATTTCAAATCATTTCAAACGTAGCCTTCTGGAGTGCATTTCAGTGCTGCCTTGCACTTCAATAAAAAATTCTGAAGTGATACTATAAACAAATCACACGTATGGTTCTGAGAAATGTTTTGTTCTTGCCTAGTTGACACTGGTGCTAGTTGAAATCTAGAATGTTGGAAAGGAAAGGAAGTCAGGCGAGCTGAAACTTCTCTCACACTAGGTGAAACAATTAAGCTGCACCTATGCCAAACAAAGTGTAAAGTTACACAAGCCTTCTGCTATTAAATGTTTTCATAATGGTTTGATTTAGAGCTATTTGAATATGGGTAGGGTTTAAGTATATAGTATTGTTTGTGTTTCTTTTATCATTCTTTTTTCCTCTACACTTCTCCCATAGGAAATTCATATAAATTTCAAGCTGGACACAGAATGAATGCAATGCTCTGGTTTAAACACCTGAGTGCTGCCTGCCAAAGCAACAGACAACAGGTAAGAGCAAGATGTTGAAAAGGACTTTTAAGGAGCTCAGAACTGATACATCTTCAGGATGACTGAGCTGTAACTGATGGTGTTCTATGAAGAGGGATCTACTCTGAGCAGCCTGTACATGGATTTCACATGCTTACTGAGTTGCCTTAGCTTTCCTGTTTGTCCCTTTGCAAAAAAAGCCCTCAGAGCTTCTGTGGTAATGAAGAAAGATTTGGGGCTATCTTGAGGCTAGTTTGAAGCAGCTGGGGAAACTGAAATGTCTGAGTGGCAGTGTTTTTGTCACTGCTCATTTTGAAAAGGCTGTGGTACAGTTACATAAAGAGCTGTAAACCATAGCATTCAATGCCAATTGCAGGTAAGTCTATATCGTGAGCTCTTGGGCATGCGTGCTTTCTGTTGTTTTTATGTATTTTTAAAATGTACTACAAAAATAATCTAGTACATTTAGCAAAAGTAGAATTTTCCATGAAGCAAAAAGGAAGGTAAGAGAATTCCAACCCCTATTAAATTCTGATCATGTGTAAATTCCTACTGACCTTTTTTATCAGCAAAATTCTTTTTAAGTTACCACTTTGTCTTCCTGAAATCTTCTGGTTTTCTTTCCTCATTTGTTTATGGAGTTCCCAGACCTTAAGTACACTGACTTTAAAGGGGAAACAAAAGGACCTTTCAAGATCTTCCTGCACTTTCTTGTTCAGCTCTGCTTCTGAGAGGAATCTAAGGAGTAAGGAGGGCTGCAGAAGCTCCCTTGAAAGGATTTGTGATGGTGCAAGTGAGAGGAAGTTGTTTTCCTGTCTGGAGAATGTGGGAATAGCAGCAAACAGTAGCAAAGAGTTTGCAAGAAAGTGGTGACTTCCAGGCAAGCCTGAAAACTGCTCTTTGAGGACAGCTTTTATTCAACAAGACTTAACAATACTCTTTCATACAAACTTGTTTAAAGCATTCAGCCCCTAGCTTGTGTAAAAGCAGCAGGCTTAAGGATCTTGGTGAAGCCTCCTGTGGAAAACATGACAGCAAAATGAAGATAAGTGTAGGAGATTTTAAAAGATGAAAAGGAAGGGAGGATGAATGGAAAAAAAAAGCCCTAGCACTAAAGGCTAAAACCCCTGCCACCATAATTTGTTGTATATTTTCTGTCTTCTGGCACGTTACGCAGTTGTACTGTATGGGTTCTTGCAGCATAGTTGCTCCCACAGAAGCAGCAGTGCTTCACACAAACATTAGGTTACAAAGGTTTGTTTACTAAAGGAGTTAAAAAAACCCAAAAAACACAAAACAGAACAGGATCCTGTAAATTTTTTCCTCTTGATCGTGATTTGCCTGCTGAGCAGTGCTTTCCCTAAAGAGATACCTTATGGTACTGTTTAAAATGGAAGATCTTTCCTTATTAACAGTGCGTGTGCCTAAGGAAGACCAAATGTTTAAACATGCTTTCCATAGGCACCTAGCCAGCTGAAGAATATTGGCAACTATTTTAATAGATATTAATTTTAATGTTGGGTCTTCAGCCCAGCTGACCATTCTTGCTTCTACAGGTAAATGTAAAGCAAGAAATGCTTGCTTCAAATCTGACCAAACTGGGTGTTTGTTGACAGTCACCAGGAATGTGGTGACTCTTTAATAACCTGAGTAAACAAGAGATGTTGCTGTCAGGAAAATTCCTGATGGAGAGAAAACGGAGTATAAACTAATGTAATGCAAACTAGCTTTAATCTTCATGAAAGGGAGTGATGTCTGCAGGAGGCATTCAGGCTTCCTATGGGAAAAGCCCGGGCAAGTGTTTATGCCACGTTGTTTTAAATTAGTCTTAAAAATACTAGAGGGCCTACATCAATCACGGACCTGTGTGCCAAGAATTCTCTAGCTGGGATTCAAGTGAGAAGGTTCTGCTTGTGTAGTTTGATGCTGAGATTTATCACGTTAACGTTGTTTTGCTGACAACTTAAATCTTAAATGCCATCAAAATTAATAAGATCTACAGCCATATAATAAAATTATAAACCATGCAGCAGTTTAAGATTTTGGTTATAGTTGGGTTTTCTGCAGTGCTAAGCATATTTGTACTACTGAATGATAGTTGTATTCCTCACCTTTTTTTGAGGTAGAACAACTGTTAATGATGTGCATTTAAACAGATCACTAGTCTGTTAAACAGTGGAATGTAAGTAGCTACTACCCAAAGTAAAAGTTGCTATCATTTATATTTTTGTTTCCAGGTTCCTGCCAACTTGATGACGTTTGAATAATAGGCTAATTCAAAACAAATAAAAAGAACAATCCGAACCATCTCATAATTGAGAACGAGGTCCTGATGAAAAATGTGCCAGCTGTATTCTGTGCCAGAACAGAGCCTGTCAACTCGATCTCTGAACTCCGGAGCCCTGAACAAAACCACTAATTGCTGGGGAGCAGAATCCCCCAAATTAAAAATGGAGTTGCAACGTGAATTGCCATGGACCATGTTTCGTTACATTTTCTGAACTGACCTGTGGAAACCACTGCCTTAAAGAGTGAAAGGAAAACCAACATGAAACACCAAATAGCGTGTGTGAAAACTTCTGGCGGTGCTGTGCTTGAGTTAAATAGATTGTAGCTAGTTTGAGTTTCTTTTAACTTTATACTAATTTTGAAAATAACTCACCTTTTTAGGTATTCTTAAGAAAACAAGTAAACTGGTATTTAAGAGTTGTATCAAAAGCTATGTGTGAACTGGGTCAAAGAGGTACGACACGTTCTAGAGGTGTTGTTTAGACTAGACCAGGAGTCCTCGATAGGAGCTTGTCCCAGGCACACTTAGCCTGGAGCAATGGTTTTTTCTCTCAGAACTAAGAGTATACGAAGTGTAACAACTGCAAGTTTCAAATAGCAGGAAGCTTGCAAACCTTCGTACTGTACAGGAACCCCATTCCCTACGCGTGGCACAGAGGCTGAGCACTTACACACCAAAAATTGGTTTGGTACATTGTTACCTAATTCCTGTTGAAAATGTAGTTCATGTGTTTTGGGTGGCCGGGGGGGTGGTGTGTGGAAGAGACAAAACTGAAAGCACTGTTGGGTCAGAACTGTTTTCTTCCTGCTTGTTTCTACACCTCGCAGTCTCCAACATACAAAGGTTGAATGACAAAAAAAAACCCCAACCAGCACCTGGGAATAGATCACCGAGACGTTTTACTTCTCTGGGTAGCTGTTAATTAGCAGTTAGGGTCCACTGTTAGCGTACGGTGTTTCATGCTGTCACTTAAGAGCTGTGTTTTAAAAAGATAGAGGCACAATTTCAAGCTTCCATGTTCTTATTTGGCAATAACTGATTTTATTCTGTCGCGGTCAAAATAGTTGCCGTTGTGTGGTATTGATAACATGGCCTAGAGCAGACCTTACATACAAAGCTCTTTTGATCTTCAGGCAAATATTTAATTTATTAGAAGGTAGGATAGCCTAAGGAGAGAAAAACTGTGGGACAACCAGAATTCCATCCTTGACAGGAATAATTCTTGGTCACTGAAATTACTTGCAGCAAAAAACATTATGGTTGTAAAAAGGGAGCCATGCTTTATATGTGTGTTTTATGCTTAAGACTTTGACTCTTGCTTTATTTGGGTTTCCTTGATGTCACCTAGATATAGTTTCCTGGATGATTAATCTTCAGAAATATGATCTCTGTAAAGCAAGGAAACGTTGTCCAAAATACGACTGATATCAGAACTTTGAAGTCTGTGAAAAAGTAGTAACTGTTCCATTGACATTGTGCTTTAGTGGCCGTAAATACTCTTGCAGATTCCACCACGAATGCTCCTTTTTAAAAAGAAACAAGCTACCTACCAGTCTGTGGCAGAGTTCTCTGACTATCTAATAAAGGTTTCTACGAGTAGTTATTATTTTGAAAATGTATAGTTTGTTTATTGCATCTGAGTAGAAGCCTGTAAATTCACTTCTTGGGGTATTTTTCCCCAAGGCAAATTAATTTCTTGCTGGAAATGATTAATTTCTGATTTCTAGGGGGGAAGGGTGGAGGGGGCAAAAAAAAAAAAGGATAATCTAATCTCATAGTAAAAAACCAAAACACAAAACCCCCAATTACTTGGTGCTGTGAAGGGTAATAGGCTGGTTTGTGTTTCCAAGAATTGTTCTTGTGAATGAGCTCTCAGCAGAAAGAAAACTGTAGAAGGCTGCTTCTGTCAGAACTACACCGCAAGCGCAGCGGGAACTGCTGTCCCTTTGCAATGTTGTTGTTCTAGTGGGGAATGAGTAGTCTGTCCCCATCCTGAAGTCATGTATTTTGGGAAGGGTTCACTTGTGCTGAGTCCTTCTGCAAGTTACACATCTCTCAAGGTTGCCCATGTTGGGTGTGTAGTAGAGACATCTTCACAGCCAGCAGTGTTACTGGATTAGACTTTGCACAACTTAAGTTTTGGGGTTTTTTTGTTCTTCAAAAATTACTTGCTGCGTGTTTCTTTTCAACCACTAAGTGTTTTTTAACAATGCTTGTACTGTTTTTTTTTTTAAACATTGTGGATAATAACCTGTGGATTTTGAGTTTTTGAATAAGCTATTAGAGGTTCACTGCAGCATAGCTGTATCTGTTCTGCTGTTAGGGAAAGGAAACATGCAACTGGGAGCCGCAGCCCGATATCACACAGCTTTGCTAAAGACAGAGCCAGGTCAGAAGGTGCCATTTATTGGTTTTTGGTGGGTTTTATTTTTATTTTTCCAGCTGCTTTGAGTTAGGGTTTTATGGTAGGAAGATGGAGGGGGAAACAGTTCACAAATCATCATTTAGTGAATTGTTGCTGTTACCAGCATTCATTGTTCTTAGACCTCCTACTCTTCCTTGGTTTTCTGCCCTCAGATACGCTGCTCTTCGTGGGAGAGATTGAATATTGTGGGAGAAGTTTCTGAAAATGTGTAGCCAGAATAGCTGGAGTGTTTAATGACAACACAGAAAACATTATTGGCACTCATTGCAATGAGTAGTTCAGTACTTCCCTGTTTATCTCCTGTTTAGCCTCCTAGTCCTACAGGGCAACACAGAAAAACTGAAATGTTGCATATTTTGAGATAAGCAGTGCTCAGAAAGAGGTGGTGGTTTTGTTTCCTGAGGGAAAACTGCCTCAGCTGAGCTTTAGAAAGACTCAGAAGTCAAATACACTGTAAAAACATAGTAATGTTCTTTTTTTTTTAAACAAGAGGCTTAAAAAAATAAAGTAATGAAAACTAGTGCTGAGGAAAAGGACAGAAACAAGCTCATGGTATTCAGATAAGACTGTCATCCGCACTACTTCAGGTAGTTGGCAGTTTCTCTTTGATTTTTATTTGTAATGTATTGCTTTAATTGTTTACCTTGTTAATAACTGCTGAAATACTTCAGCTAACATCTGTCACTTTATTTCTTAAGGTTTTGGTTTGGAAGCTAAAGATGCCCCTTACAGTGCCCTGCTTTAGAGGAATATGAGCATATTCAGAGTAGATCTTCATAGGAGGATTTCACATGTAAGTGTTACCTGTTGACAGCTAACCAGTGCTAACCACTAAATGATCAGTCTTGAGAGGGACTGAACAACAGAGAGGGACTGGTTTATGAAACTGGTGCAGTGCATTTGAAATACAGAACGTGGACACTGGTTGTGGAATATTTACTGCTAACGTTGATCTTTTTCTAACTTAATCTCTACTACTTTTGGCTAGGTTTTTCAATCCTGACTTCTATACCAGTATTCTTAGAAAGCAAAGAAGATTTATTTTTCAATAACTCTGATAATTTGAGTAAATATAAGTCATCTCAGACATCTCTTTCATTTTGCAGACATTTCATGCCAGAGGAATATTACTTGGGCTGTAACGATTCATTAAGTACTTAGGTGTGAGTTATAGGCATCAAAAGTACAGATGCTAAACGAATGCACATAAATACTTAATGAATGAGCTTTAGCACCAAGCTTTAAAACCCTGTTACTGTTAGCTCTTCTAAATTACTGTGAAAATCATACCCTACTTAAGCAGGATCATACCCTGCATAAGAAAAAGAGAACACAGTAGTGGCAGACATTGTCAACTCTGCAGCTGGCCTATGAAGCAGCTCCCTAGTTACGCAGATGGTTTAGCCTCCTGCTCGAGGAGTCAGTGTCTCTCCTGGGGAATCAGCTGATTTCTTCCTCAAAATGCAGCTTGAACTTCTACCAAGAAAAGCGTTTGTCAAAGTGTGCGTACTTGAGAACATCCTGGGAGCAAAAAACCCAGCAGGATTGTATTAGGTATCTTTTCCTCACCAGAAGTAAATGCAAAAAACCTTAAGAGTAGATGTAACATCAACCTCCTCTGTTTGCATGTACACATTTTCAACAATAGTCCTCCTCCATTAGTATCAGACATAAGAAACTGTTTAAAGGAAATGCTTTTTCCTTTTGCAGCAAGAGTAATTGCAGGTTTTTGTGCCGGTGAGGCACTCGAGGAGGTGGGGGGCCCTTTTGATAAAAAGCAAATTGATCTTGTGCTTTGGGCAACTGTAGCAAATCTTGTCCAAATCAATATAAGACAAATTATGAAATGTTGTTTCTTCTGGCTCTGTCAGTGGCATTTTTTCTTCATTCTTTATCCCTTTTTTCTTTTTTTGGTATGCTAACTCGACAGCATTAGTAGTTCCAAT
This sequence comes from Todiramphus chloris collaris, assembly GCA_025345505.1. NCBI lineage: Eukaryota > Metazoa > Chordata > Aves > Coraciiformes > Alcedinidae > Todiramphus > Todiramphus chloris. The sequence continues at coordinate 4,500,843 of JANVCC010000034.1, forward strand.
CTTTTCTGCAGCCTCTAGTTTGCTGCCTGTTGCAAGCATCAAGACACCAGGCCTGGTACTAAATCACATCGGTTAATTCCTCACTCTCCCTACAAGGACAAGTTCTGAAAGTTTTGTTATGAAAGTATTCCATCTCTCTAAAGGTGGCTTGTGCATAAGGTGATTTGGCTTTGGGAAGTTGCTGTGAAAGGGATCTGTACAAGCGGGCACTGAATTTGTCCTTGGGGGTTATCCTTTTTTAAAGACATCCTTCTCATTTGTAGTGCATCCGGAGGGTGAGTGCTTGGATTTAAGGAGGACTTTTGTCAGTGCCTTATTATTAACTTGAAGACCAATTCCTTTATTTCAGTGCTAAAAGTACCACAAAGGCAGACTTGAATGCTTTGTCCTTGACATACCAAGGGGTAACATTCCTTAAAGTCATTGCATTTCTGCAAAAGTTAGTTGTTTTGGTCAGTGTAAAATAGTTGTGGCTTGAGTTGCTTTAGTGTTGAGGGGGGGGTTTGTGTGTGGGGTTTTTTTTTCTGTATTTGAATAGCCTCTTTAGGAAAAATGCAGAGGTATTTGGTAGCTTGGGCTTGTTCAGCTTTTACCAGAAGTAACTGAGACTTCTTCAAAATTAATTTATTTTTATTCTGGTGTGTGTCTAAATAGATTTAGTTGGGGGGAGAATGGAAAAGGATAGCCTAAGTCATGGTCTAGACCACATGAACTTCAGAGCTCATATTTTTTTTAAAGGAGCTTGCTTTTCTTTCTCCTGCTTTGATTTAAACATTGAAGAGCATTCTTACAAGATCTATTTCTTATAAGCTTTTTCTTAATGTAAAATAAACACTACAGCAAAAAAAACTGTTTGGGGAAAGAAGGCTTGGATAAATCTTGGTTTTTCTTACTGTTCCATAAGCTCAGTTCTGTGTATTGTATTTCTAGTGCCAACACTATGTAGAGAGTACTGTCCTTCACCGAAACAACTGCTAGAGATTGTTTTAGTAGCAAGACTTTAAGTTTGGAAAGGGAAATACAAGAAAGAATGAGTTGTTCTTAAGCAATTAAATATTTGTTTTCCTGGAACGCATCCTTATAAAAATACAGCAATTTTACTATAGTGTTTATAAATTCAGATGTTGGAAAGGGAAGGATAATTTGAAAATGGATCTCATGCTTTTGAAGAATCCTCCAACACAATAGGAGGGTTAGGTCGAGGGAGAAAAGACAAGTGACTTGGTTTAGCCGTGCCTGTTGCAGTAGAGAGCTGACAAGTTTTCTTGAAGTTCCGTTGCAAAGAAGATAGGTGTGTGAGTAACGTGGTTATGGCTCTTAGCCTGATCCTGCTCTGGAATGACTAAAAGCTTCCTAAATATGCTGTTTCCTTTGTGAGTTTGATTAGTATATTGTTTCTCTTCATTTGGCTAGGTTCTGGCTTTCGCGTGTGTTTTCCTGAAGGTGTTTCTTACCATTCCAAAGCTGTTCACAGATGAAACTGAGAAGTGGTATAAATCAATTAAATGTTGAAATAAAGGGTTCTAAGGTGCCTTGTTTACAGGCACTTCTAGCTCCTTGTGTACAGGAGCATATCTGTTCAAATACTACTGTACTTAAGCGTCAAAAGCACCAGGAAATCATAGCTATGTTTTATAATAACCCTGTAAGGACCAACCATCACTGAAAGGGGGATCCAGGTTGTCATGCAGTAAATACAAGCCATTTTTAATATTCCCTGCTGGCGTGAGGCGTTACAGGGACAGAGGGATTGCACTATGATCTCCCTGAGTGATGTGCAGTTTGCCTGTCCTCTAACCTTTTCCTTCCACTTTTTTAATACTTTATTCTGTGTGTGCGTGTGAAAATTGTGTGTTTGCATAAGCTAGTTGAAACGAATTTAAGTACAGGTTTCAAAAATCTTTCCTACTGAAATAAATGATTTAAAAGATGGCCTGTGTCTGAAGTTTTAATTTCTCTTTAAGAAAACAGCATTGATCCTGCAACCAGGTTTTGCAACGTGGAATTTCATTTGTGTTTCAAAATGATGCTGAAATCGGCTGGAATTTTAGGAGCTTTTTTCCAGCGAACCTCTGGAGTTTAGCATGTAAACATAGCCCTGTTGGTACAACAGAAATCCACACGCTAGCATGAAAACACAGTTCATTGAAACGATTTATGTTTGGTTTCAGAGATCATTCTGTTAAGTGATGTGGTTTTTCTCTCCATGGTAGTTTATCAGGCTTCTTTTTTTCTGTTGTCTCTATACTTACAGACATGATAAATTTAAACTCACTGAAAGCAGTCATCAGGCAGATTTGTTCTTTACTTAAGGAGCAGCTACATAGAAGATAAACTAAAACCCAAGAACAAATGAATAGCATGCAAAGCCTTGTACTGCATTAGCTTTATATTTGGTGTTGCTTCTCTGCTTTCCGTGCCTTTTTCATTCTGTTATCCTTAATGAACAGGATCATGCAGCGCTCAGTGGGAAGTGCTGTGGGGTCAGGTTGGGAAATGCTTGTCAGATTGTGAGCCTTGGGCTCCTTCTCATTTTTTTTATTTATTTTCTTTTTTTTTTTTTTTCCCCTCCTTAATGGAACAATTCATTTCAAATGTATTTACAAAATGAGAAGCAATAAAGCAGATTCTTGTACCACCCCCACTTTTTCTTATTTCCAGATTGTTGCGTTGGAGGAAATGCTTTGTGCTCAACAGTGTGAAAAGAAGCACAGGATTAATTAGCTGGTGATTTCTGGTGGGTTTTTTGGTGGGGTTTTTTGTTCAGTTTGGTTTCTGTGGGTTTTTTTGTTTTGGTTTTTTTGTTGGTGGTGGGATTTTTGTTGTTGTTGTTGGTCTTTTTGCTACTCATCAGTTCCTGGCAAACATATTTTCTGATGAGCTGTTTTATTAACTCAAATACCAGTTCCATGCTCTCAGGCAGAGAGCCTGAGACCGCAAGTTGAGAGGCACAGAGTAAAGTGCTTCTTGGTTCAGAAAAGACTCCCCTCTCTCAGCTGCATCTCTGTCTGTAACAATGGTAGTGATTCCCAGTCTGGTGTTCTCTGTTAGCTCCATCATTGATCTGTAACTTCTGGCCTTTTTATACTTTCTTGTCTTTAGGTATTTCAGGGCTTATAGCATCTTTATGCAGTGTCTGTTAGGAATGGCTGGAGTGAGACTTCTTCAAAGCAGTTTGGGGTTTTTATCAAACCAAGGAACATGTCAAGGACTCCTTGGGTGTCTTTCCTTGTGTTCTTGACTTGTTGCTTACAGGAGAGGGTCTCCAACCCACAGAGTGAGAAGACAGGTGGGGCACAGGCACATACTCTCTTCCTTGCTTCCCAACTGGAATGATTTTTGGTGTGGGTGCACTTCCTGCTGCCTGCCACCACGTGCACTCGTGAGTCCCATCACCTTTTGAAATTGTAAGTAGTATGAACTACTGCCTTGGTTTTGTAACTTCATCTTTGGTTTGGAGTTGCTGCTTTTTGTATGGGAAGGAACCGCAGCGGGAGGAGAGGGAGAAACGGAGAAACCAAACCACCCATGCATGGAATAAACTGAAAAGAGATGATCTCTCCCCCTTTTTGTATTAAGCTTGGTTTTTGCAAGTGAGAGTGTTAGGTAACAAAAATGTAAGCAGATGACATCCAGATGTAAGCAGATGATATTGATTTGGCGTGAACTGCGTGTCTGGATTGAACAGTGGAGAGAGATGGTTTTTATAACAGTAGATAAATTGAACACAGACGACTGGATCCAAGCTTCTAACTTGTAAGTAGTTTGGGGGTTTTCTTTATTAGTTTTTACTTCAGTTGAGCATTATTACCAAAATACACATCCTTACATAGGTAACGTTCATCATTGCACTGCCATTCACCTCTTTTGGATCCCCATTTTTAGTTCAGTTTGGTACTTAGAGACAAGAGATCCAGAGTCAACCCTTCTGCTTGTCTGCCTAAACAAGAGACCCGTAGTGGCTGCTGTGTGAAACCAGCAAGAGAAATGTCTTTATCTGGCCCTTTTAAAGAAGGGGTTTCTATGTAATGTGCATAACATGACAGAGCATGTCAGGGACCTGATGAAAAGTTCCAGCATGTAAGAAGTCAGGGTCAGATTCAATGGCCTTTAAAGATCCCTTCCAACCCAATCTATTCTGTGATTCTATGTTGCAGTTTTTATTCTGAAGCATTTGAAGGGCCTACTTAAAGGAGGTCTGCAAAGGAGAAAATGAAAGTGCTTTAGTTTGGGCTTTTTTTAGATTAAAAAAAAAAGTGCAGGTTTTTTTATGTGTAGCAAAACACATAATGAGTCCAAGCCATTTTCTAAACGAAAGACCTTGTACAAGAACACAGTCAGCAGCCAAGTGCTACTTCAATCTTTCATTTTCAGGTAGGAAAATCTTTCACTTTCATTATGGAAAATGGATGGGGAACTAAACTGGTTTAAGGTCAAATAATATAGCTAAACATTTAAATAATTCATTGCTTGTTGAAGATGCATGCTACAGCCAAGGGTAAACTGGGGTTTGTGTTGCTCGCTACCTGACTGTGCAGAATTTCTTTGATGCTTTAGAAAGGCCATCTGGAATATAGAAAGCAGCTCATTCTGTAAGCGACGACGTATGGAAATACAGTGAGCAAGCCATTGCCTCATGCAGGAGCAATCCCAAAGCAGTGGCTTAGAGAAAAATTTATGGTATTGTGAATAGCTCAGTAGTGTTACATGGTAGAGCTGGGAAAAGCATATGCAAATTCTGAGTTGCCGATGCTGAAACAGCAGTGTGCTCTGTAATGAGTATAAACATGTAGCTGAGATTTATTCATGATGGTCTAAATGGGATAATTGTGATCTATTATTTCTTGATTTGGGGATATTTGGTATTAGCCAGCATTTTACCAACTTTTGCCTTGCACTCCATATCCCAAGTACTGTGTATAGGCAGGCACTAAACTGGAGTGGCCCTCACCTTGGTAATCAGTTCCCCATCAATAAGAAGTCTGTCGTGTCACCTCAGTGCTGCTTTGGTTCTGATACCCTCTCTCTGATACCTGTATCTGAGGCTTCAGAGGCAAGACTAAACCTACAGCGTGCAGAAGAGGAGAACTTTTAGTGAGGTAAGTAACTTCTTGCACTTAATGGCTGGGTCATGTATTGAAAGGTTTATGGTTTAATATTCTTAATTTCATCCAATATGATGATGGCTGTAATAATGAAAATGTTTCTGCTAAACTCATTTCCTTGGTGTAATTCATCAGAATGTACGTTAATGAAAATTGAAACACTTCTGATAATACAAATGCTTGAGATCTGTGATGAAAAGTATGTTTAACCCTTCTCCAGAAGCTTACCTTTTAATGCTGACTATTCCAGTAATTTGCATTACCAAACAGGCCCAGTGTCAGCACAGTTGAGAGCTGCAGGGACTTCTCAGGTAAGATATTAAATAATAATTTTAAAAGAATACATGCCAACATCATTTCTAATCTTGTTTTAACCCAGAAGCCTTATCTTGACAGCCCAAGAGATTGCATGGGACCTCTCAACAGCCCCACCTTCCAGTGCAGAATGAATCTGGGCAGCAATTGAATGGATCAAGAATCATCTTGGTCCTTCTAGAAAGGATCCAGTCTTTGCACACTTAGGAGCTAAATACATTGAGGTGCTTCTGAGCCATCATATAGTATGCCCTGGAATATTACTGGGTGTAATGGCTTGGAGAGGCCGTATGCCACAGCGCATTTGGCATTTTTTTTTTTGCACTGAACCTCTTTGGCACTCACTAGCAAAGTGCCAGATAGAAAGTGAGAATCATGTCCTCCATGTACTTGCTCAGTTTTAATTTACCCTAGAGTCTTGCTCCTGGTAGTCTCCAAATACCCCAGCTGCAGCAAAATGAGAATCCATTCATGCTGCCTCTTGCCTGCAGTACTGTGCACCATCAAAGCTGTAGCAAAGTTAGAATCATGGAATAGTTTTGGCTGGAAGAGACCTTCAAGATCATCAAGTCTATCCTTACTCCCAGCCTTATCAAAACCACTAAACCACGTCCCTCAGCACAACGTCCAACTGCCTCTGAAACCCCTCTAGGGATGGGGACTCCACCACCTCCCTGGGCAGCCCATTCCAGTGCCTGACAACCCTTTCTGTAGAGAAATGCTTCCTAATATCTAATATCCAATATCCAGCCTGAACCTCCCCTGGTTCCACTTCAGGCCATTTCCTCTTGTTCTGTCCCTTGTCACCAGGGAGAACAAACCAACTCCTGCCTCGCTACAGCTTCCCTCAGGTAGTTGTGTGACTGTCAGCTAGAAGCAAGGCTGTGCATAAAGCTGTTTGTATGAAGCTTGCTTTTTCATAAATCCCAGAGTGTGTTTGGGAAGGGAGGACGTGGTGCTTTCAGTCCTTGTTCTAGAAAGGGGTTGAAGCTGTGCACGTAAGATCATGAACAGCAGAACCAATGTGGCATGAACGAAGAAACTCTGAGCCAATGTGAAATATGCCCCAGGCTTTGTATTTAAATCTTGGTTTCCATCTTGTCAGAGACATCTGTATATTATTACTTATTTTTAGGACTCAAAATGCTTCGTGTAATGTCTACACATAAGGTTATTGCACACAGCTTTGCATTTAATTTGTGAGGTGTTTGCAAAAGGAAACTATTTCAGGATAAATGCATTGGCCATTTGGTTATCTGAGACTATCTGCTAGCCATTACACGGAGACATACCGTGCTTGCTACTATGGTATCTAACAAATACTCACTAAACATCTTGCTTAAATCACACTCTTTGTGCTGCTGCTCTTCCAATCGCATTTGGCCAAAGGAGAGCTGTCAAATTATGGAACTCGATGGTTGGAAGATTTCAAGGGAAGCTGTTGCTCAAGAATGTGGTGATTCCCCACTGCCCAACTGTTACTATAGGCCAGCAGTTCATAGTCTGCTCTTGCCGTGGGATTCAGCAATCTTGAACTGCCCTAGTCTCATCCTACTGTGCTACAGATGGAGAAACTGAGGCACAACAGAGAGGTAGCAAGTGCTGTGTTTAGTGAGCAACAGCAATAGTGGCAGCCTGGAGATGAAGCCAGCTCTCCTGAGATTATATCCAGTGTGCTTTGCAGTGGGTCGTAAATGCACCAAATAATCAAGCAAGAACTTGTCAGAGCACATCTGCTCCAGTGTTTCTGGCAAAAGTATATTCATTACCCTGATTTAAATCATAGTTTTTGACACTGATGGTGTGTGGAGGTAAAGCCTTTTGGTGGCTTGGCCAGTCAGACCAAGAAAAATGCTGGGCAAGCTAAATCATTTGAATTCTGGTGCTTCCAGGGCCATAGATGGGTGTGCATGGAAGGGGAGCTCCAGATTGCAGTGAGGCTCCATGTAGACAGAACCATCTCTTGCACTCGAAGCAGCCTATAACATCAAGTCCACTATAAGAAAATAGTTTCTAGACAAAGCTTACTGAGTTGAAGGCTTTCCAATAGCACATCAGGTGATGTTTCCAAGAAGTGATTTACTTAAGATTAATAATGCATTTGGATGACTGTAAGACAGCTCACTGCTCCAATTAAGCCTTCTGCCAGTCTCAGAAGGGGTAAGCCATTGCTCCTCTTGCCATTTTATTTGCAGGAGGAAAATATGAGTAAAATAGCTGCTTCAAACCAAAAAGGTAAGGAAAAAATTATCATGTCCACATAGGAAAATGAAAGCACACAAGTTTCTTAATTTATCTCTGTATTGTCATCCTTTTCAAGGGTAAAAGAAGGTAACAAATCCTGCAAGGCTTACACAGGGGGCTTTTATACTTTGTTGTTGAATTTTCCATAGCTAGGTTCTTTGTGTTGCTTTTTCATTCTTCCAGTGCTTCTTTTTTTTCAGTGCTGAATGTAAACAAGCAAATACAGTGAGTTTTCTTCCTCCTGCTGTGTGCATATGTGAAGAGTTTCCAGAGGAGACTTTTGTGAGGCATCCGACTGGCTCACCTTAAGCTCATTGAGTCCTTCAGTCAAGCACGAGCTCTTTACTGCATTGTTCTGCCTGTCATTTCTAGTCAGATAATGACATTGAATGCTCTGTTGAGCAGTGTTTGCTCCTTCAGTGTCAAGGATATGCAATGAAAATGTAATAGGCAGTTAAAGTAAAAATGCACTGCTGGCAAGGAAATAATGAATGGGATTAGGTCAATGCCGTGTTGAATGTTGGTAACTAGATGCATTTTAATTTCTCATTGTTTGTTTTAAAGAGCTATTTAGGCACCCAACACTCCGGATTGTAAGGTTGCATTTCTGTTTTAAATCTAGATCTTAATTCACTTTATGGGGTTTTTTTTTACAATGTATTATTCCCACATTAGGAAACTTGAAGAGGCTCTTTACTTATCCTGGAACACAAGAAATGGAAAAGAAACATCTAAAGTAAGAGAAGATTGTCACATGAAGAAATGTGCATAAGCTGGCTAGAAATAAAAGAAAGTTTCTGTTCCAGTTCCTCAAAGGAACGGTGGGGAGCAAGCCCCTAACTCTGGAGTGGTTTTGGTTTTTGGTTTGGGATTTTTTTTTTGGGGGGGTGGGGGGGTGGGTTGTGGCTTAATCAGATCATGAGGGAAATTATAATACCACAAGACAGCACTTAATGTCTTTTAGGAAGTCTCTCCTGGGCTGTAGTCTCTTAAGAACAGTCTCAGAGACTGTTAAATACTGAAGGAAATGTCATTTTCTAAAGGTGCTTTTTAAAATATCATAATTAGTTCTGGTTTATAAGTACCAAAATATTAATTTGAGCCCAATTGTACTGCAGGGAGGAGTATGCCAGGCTGGAATGGTGTGATCCCCACTGAAATCTGCCACTTCCTGGGAGCTCCCAGAGCAGGTCAGAATGTCCTTAGATTATGCCTTCTATCAAAGCTCAAGTTTATAAGATAAGTGTCAAGTTACGATGTCTGAACATCAAAGCATTTCAGGTTTCAAATACATATGAGCCTCTGTTTGTCTTAATTTAAATGTTGAGAGTCTTAGCTACTCTGAAAATGCCAGTTCAAGTGATGCAGCTTCTCCAAAGATGGACTCTGGTTCCTTTGCTAATATTGGAAGGTGACTCAGAATAACAGATAAACAGGTATTGTGTACATAAAAGGTTTTTCTGTAGCTTATAGTTACTTAATTTTTCCTAAAAGATCAGGCTAAAGCTTTGAAGTGATAACACATTTCTTGTGGCAACCCAAGTTCAAGTCGTGTGACCGGAGAACTGCAAGGGCTCCATTAGCACGCATGGAAAGTGAGGTGGGATCTGTGAAAGTTTTGACAGTATGTCCTGTTCCCAAGTATCATTTTTTTTAAATTAAAAATTAAACAAACCCCTCCAGTGGCTTTGCAGTTAGTTGACGGTGCCAGTGCGCTTTAATTTCCATTAAAACTGAAGTTGCCACGCTCTTCATTTTAAATGGAAATAGTGTTCTGCTGATGTCACTAGTGAGCTTTATTTTCTCCCAGTAAAAATATGTTTGTATTAGATTGATTCTTGACAGGAAATCCCTGTGAATATGTTTGTCTTGGTGATCTGCTGCTGCTTTAGATGAAAATTGCTATACCAGTCAGCTTGGGGAAGGATACAGGTTTTTTTTCCTTTTTCCTTCTTTTTTTAATTCTGTCAATTTAAATCCAATGTACTCTACTAGTTATTGGAATAAATGTGGTTTGTTTCTGCTTGGAAGCCTGTTCTGGGAAGAGGTGTCTCATCCCAATGCACACAGGCTGTTTCTCATTTTGTTGATTTTTTCTATTATTTTTTTTTTTAAGCAATATCTATCTTTTCTTCTGGATCATGTCCATTAAGACATGTGTATAAACAAATTCAGGAAATCCTCTCTCATACCTCAGACTTCTACTTCTCTTGTTTCCTTCCCCAGCCCTCAAAGAAACTGCACAGCTCTACCAGGCTACCCTCAGGACAGCTTTTGGGGATCCTTTCGGTCCCCGTGTGATGCTCCATCGTAGCAACTCCTGGATTCCCATACAACTTGTAGCATCTTTTGTGAGCCTCTCAGCAGAGTGTTGGGCAGCACCACTCTTCTTCTAGCCTGCTTCGAAACCCCCCCCTCTCAGCTGCCCTGTAGCAGCTCTTTGGGCAGAACCTCTCCAGGCATTCAGGGAATAGGATAAAGCCCATTTTTCTGCTGCTGTGAGACTAAATACTGTTCTTGTATTTAAAGGGTGGTTGCAAAGAAGATGGAGACTCCCTTTTCACAAACTGTCTCATGGAAAAGACAGGGTAATGGGTACTAGATGCTCCTGGGGGGATTACAGTGGACATGAGGAAAAGTTTTCACAACAAGGACAATCAGCCATTGGAATCATCTCCCCAGGGAAGTGATGGAATCCCCAATATTAGACACTTCTGAGATTCAGATGCTGGCCCATCTTACCTAGGCTGTGCTTTTGCCAAGGAGGGTTGGACCAGGTGATCCATGTGGTCCCTTCCAGCCTGCGATGTGATGATTCTCAATGCTTCATCAACATGCAGTGGTGCTCAGGAGGGCCATTCAGGAAAACGTTGTTACCTGCCTTTTCCATCATTGTAAGAAATGTTATTAATCCTCACTAAAAGAAAAAATAAAAAAAATCAAGTCTAGCTAACATGGTGCACTTTGCCAGTTGATTCCTGAGAATTTAATGCTTCAGCTGAGTACAATAGTGAATTTTTTATTTTAATTTTTTTTTATCCCCCTACCTCGATACAGCTTTCATCCAGAAGGGACTGTCAAATGCTTTGCAGATCATGCAGAAGCAGAGACATAATTTCTGGCACCTATTGGATCAACCAACAGTAAGAAACTAGTTCAGCAAACACCGAGCCAGCAGTTTACCCAACTCATAGAATGCAGAACCTTATTTTGTTAGGATGCACACATCTTTCTGCCATCAAACTAGGAAGAAACCAAACTATCCAGTTTAACCTACAGCTTACCAAGTTTGCCTCTGTTTTGGCAAGAACAGCCAATGGGTTTTTAGTGTGACTTGCTCACAGGTTTCTGCTGAAGGGTGCTGGTTCCTGTGGTGTGTGTTGCCATAGGATGCCATCAGAATTCCCTCCTGATCGTGCTTTTCTGTCGGGGATTTAGAAGGTACCTCCCTAGCAAAGTGTTTGGAGGAGAAGCAGCACATCTGTAAGAAAATCCTCTCTAGTGCTGGAAGGGCTGGGAAGGAGGAACTCCAGAAACCTATTTCCATAATAGCCAATTGGTATGTGTGTCTGAACTGGTACAGGATTAAAGCTCACACGTGCTTTCTTCTTTTTTT
>JANVCC010000034.1:4517122-4536939 GCA_025345505.1 Todiramphus chloris collaris
AGATGGCAAAACAACCTCCTTTTTTTCTTAATTTGAACTCTAGGAAAAGCAGCATCATACTTCCAAACATGGTTTGTGCCAGTGAGGTGCAGCTTTTGCAGGGTCTGCTAGCTCTTCTCCAGGAGGCTTTCTCTGCTGCCTTCTATTTAGTCCCCATTTCTCTTCCGCTTCAAGTTCAGAGCGGCCAAGCCCAGCTTGCCACATGTGGGTTGGTGTAGCTGGTGCAGGGCAGTTGCACAAGGTGGGCTGTTGTAGTGAAGTCTCTGAAAACCCAGGCCAAATGCAGTTCTGTTTATTTATCTTTTCTTTTTTTTTTTTTTTTTTACTTTCTGCTCTCCTCTTTCTTGTCATTTGGGTTTTTTTAATTTATTTTTTAAGGCTGGGTTGATGTTGGATCATTTCAGACTGACACGATTAAGCAAAATCTCACTTCAGATTCCTGACGATCCCCCCTCTGTTTTGTATTAACACTGAGAATTTGTTTCTGTTTTGTTTGTGGTTGAGAGGCTTTTTCTTTCCTTTTCTGCCTGAGATTGTTCAAGAAATGTTGAACGGAGTGTTTAATGATTTCCAGTGCTTTTTCTTGACATTTTAGTTTTGGAGAATGAGCAATGCCTCCACTGGGGACTTCCCTGGCAGATCCATGTCTGAACAGCCAGGGCTGGCTTCCAAGAACATTAAATTCCAGCTGCTTTTCCATCCAAGGCAAGGTTAGTTTAGTATCCCCCTTCCTCCCTGTGTCTTTACAGCAGGAGATATTCTAGCCAACGTATTCGTCATGTTTCTGAGCCTCCCTGCTGCTTGATTTATGCAGAGAGGACCAGAGAGAGAGATTCCAGAGCTGTACAGTGAGTGTGAGCTACCTGCAGGTGTGCAGCAGGGCACGATAGCCCGGCATGGCTGAGTCCACGTGGAGATGGCTTGTTGGTCAGTCCCCACACATAGCCACACAGAGCTGAGGTTGTATACACTGCCTCTTCAAACACACAAATCGTGGCTGGGTTGATGCTGGTTTGGTTGTGTGGATGAACCTTGTGAAACGCTGGAGACTTCGCTGCACGGGAGCAGCGCAGGGAGGCTGAGATGGGGTGAGGGATGCCGGGAGGCTGAGATGGGGTGAGGGATGCCGAGACAGATGTGATTCTTGCATTTGGTGTTTCTGTCACAAAAAGCAGCAGTTAAACAGAACAGTGAAATACAGACTTACACTGCAGATAAGGCTTCAAGAAAATGCATGTTGTCTCACCGTAACGTTCCCTGGGATTTTTCCACGTTGTGCAGCCGGGGCACTTTGTGAGGCAAAGCGAGTGACTTATGCCTGGTTTTATTTTAAGATTGGTTATGCATATTTGGCACCTGGCTTAACACTTCAAGGGACATCATTTTCAGTGGTATAATGGACTGTTTGAATCTCGCTCGGCAACTGGGAGTTTGAGTATGTGGCACATTTGGAACTTGAGCCCATCCTGACCTAGCAACCGGCAAAGGAGAAATCCAAACCTATCAGTTGCTGTTTAAACCTGAGGTTTCTGCTTGCCTTTGTCTCATCTGAGCGGGATGAAACGTACCTCGTGTGTTCTTTCAAACAGCCCCACGATGAAGGGCACGGCGGTGTTTTCAGAAGCCCCGAATGCAGCCAGTCTCCAGCTGGTAAAATTGTCATCTTTCACAGCCTAGTTGAGCTACGGAAATTTCCCCAAGCAGAGGAGCAGGTCCAGTGTACACAGCTGGGCACCAAGCTGAGCTCAGTAACTATCTGTGCTCGGTACTAAGCCCAAGCCAACTGGGTTGCAGATGGAGATTTCTCCTCGGTAGCAGTGCAGGGATCAATGTCCTCTTGTTCTCTTCTATCCATGTTGTCCCCTCTTCTCCTTTCCCTTCTGACCAAGCAACGCCTTGCCGACACCACAAGGGAAAGGCATCTCAGATGAAAACTAATCGCCTTTCTCTGATGATTCAGAGAAAAACCTTATTGCCTTTCCACTTTAACTCCTCCAACAGTGGTTATAGTTTACTGCATCCCTTTTCCTTGTCTAGCGAACAGGCGCGAGTTGTGCTTGGGGTGAGCAGAGGGGGGAACAGCAATAGATATTTAGAGGGTGCTTATTCCTTCCTCGATAGCACTACTGGCTGGAGGTGAGAAACCTTAAAGGAGGTTTTGCTTGGGTCTGAGGTTTTGCTTGGGTCTTCTGTTTTTTCTGTGACTGTGCTCATAATTTTTCCCAAAGCTCGTCTGCAGATCTGTGCTAGGACCCAAAGCACTAAAATACTTTAAAGTCAATCTTCTTCTACTCCTGTGTATTCAGCTAGTATGGTAAAATGTTTTGTTTTTCCTCTCTCTTCCTTTCTTTTTATTTTTCTTTTCTTTTTTTTTTCCAGAGTCTATGAGATCATTCAAGTAGGGAGACTTGGCAGCTTCTTTGTACGTACAAAGACGGCTGTTTGAATGTCAGACTGAGTGTCTTTCTGGCTAAGGATAAATTATTTGGTGTGTTCAATGAGGATTTGTTGCTTTATCTGGCACGAATGAGGTTCATTTATTAACAGTGTCCCATTTCGTTTCACATTGGACTGCGTTTTTCTATCTCTTTGGGTTTTTTTCATGTTCTATTACATAACAGCATAGGTATTTCGTTTAAACAATTTGATAATAGAAAGTATAAAAAAGATATAAGTTAAAAAGCTATATAAAAAAAGATATAAAAGAAAGTATAAGAAAGATATAGACATAGCAGTGAGTCAATATGGCTGTAAGGCCCAGAAAAGGCATTGCAAAACAGAAAAATAAACAGGAGTGAATGGAAAAGTGATGGTGGAACTGGGAAAACAGGGTGAGTGCTTGCTGGAGTTTCACTGGTCATTTGCATAGCAGTCTGTATAGAACTGAGCACTCACTACAAACAGTGCAATCTATGGAAAGGGAGCACAGCAGATTTCCTAAACTTCAAGGATTCTTGGTGAAGATAGAAATTATCAAAAAAAAAAACCAAAACAAACCAGTAATGAAAAATTATTAGTACTTCTTAAATTAATTTTTGGTACTCAAAGTGCCTCTTAGCTCTTGATGGGGGGGGGGGGAATCCAGTTCTGAAAAGAATGCCCTACATGTCAGTGAAGAAGGTGAGTGCATTTCGTATGCACCAGTACCACCTTTTTCAGAGAGATGCTAGTCTGGAAGTCTCTTGGCTTGAGGAAGAGCCCTTTACAAAGAGATCTGCCTCTTGAGTTGTGCCAGGGTCAGGTATGCCATCTGCAGAGGGTGGCTGCTCTGCCTTGCTGAACTGCTTGGAATGATGAAGGGGTGGGATAAATGCCTTTTCATAGATAAGTATAAGTATATATATTTAATGAGCATTCTGGTTGGATTTACAGCACCTGGGTCTCATTTGTCATAGTGTTACACAAAGTAAAACATCTGTACGTACAAGCCAGAAAAGATTAATAGAGGTTTACTTGCTTCTAAATCCTCCAGCAGAGATGAACGGCGTACACCACCTCTCTCCTTTTTTTTTTGTTGAAGTTCCACAGGCAGCTAGTCCATCTCTACTGACGTTTGTGATGCTGTAAAACATAACTGCCCTGCTTTGGGCCCCTTGAGTTGCACACAGTGAAGATGAGTGTCACTAGATATTCACCCACACTTCTTAACCTCGCAGGTTGATTTGTCTTTCCCAGGGATTGCACATGTGCCCCTCAACAGTGCAAGTCTGAGCTTTTATTTGGGGCAGTAGTTGAGAGGTGCTAGAAGAGGAAGAATGTGGTAAATATATGGAGATTCCACATGCTGTCTGGCTCGTTATCTGCTTCCATTTTTCATGGCAGAAGAGTCAAGTAACTAAGGTATTACTGTTAATTGCAAGGTGGAATGTGTTTGTAAAGTTTTTAAAGAAAAAGGTGTTCATCTTTTAGCTGTAAAACCAGAGAAGAAAAGAAAAATGTTAAAATCTGTACAAGAAAAGCCTTCTGCCTTTGCTGGTAGCCCAAGAGACTGGCAGAGCTGACTTCAGGCAAAGGCAGCACGTTTCCTTTTCTGAACAGAGGAGATAAAAGAGCATCTGGGTTGAGGTTAGAAAGGAATACAGCTCATCCATTTGTAATCATCCTCTTCTTTTACAGAAGGAGTTTCTTGACTGGGTTGGTCAACTGAAGGGTCCTGTCTCTGCTCCCTGTTTTATCTTGCTGTAGCCCTTCTGCTGGCAGGGCAGAATCAGAAAGAGGTGCTACTGAGCTGAGTGCCCTTGGCTTGGGATTACTGGGAGCCATGAAGCCCAAGCCCAGGATTTAATTTTCTGCTTACGCAACAAGTGTTGTGATAAAGCCCAGGAGTAGTATCTTGGTCTGTGTGTGTTAGGAGCTTGAGCTGCTGCCTTTTTACTCTTGCTATTTTATTTTTTTTTTTCTTTAGCAGATGAGATCTCTTCAGCATTTGTGTGGATTAATTTCCAGCATAGAGTGCACTGCAATTAAGTCAGTGTTGGAGGCTGAAAGTCGAAAGATAAGTGAAGGGGAGGGGAAAGAAAAATAGAGCAATAACCAAGAGCGTTGCCAGTAAGAACTGAAGAAACAACACCAAACGGCTGGCAAAGTACCCTGTGGCTTCTTTGATAGTCCCTCATCACAAGTAATAAAACACCTCTTGAGTTGTTCTTCACCTACTGGTTGTAAATCCTAATGTAAAGCTCCCTGTGTTTCCCAGAGTCCTGGGGACCTCACAAAAGCCTCTGCTCTCCCACCGTCCAGCCTGCCCAGCACATGGAAGAGCTGAACCGAAGGTGAGGAAAGTGGGAATCGCTGAATTTCTCACACTGTCGCTCAGGGGGAAGAAGGGGAGGTTTCAGTGTTGTGGAGGACTCCCTCCCAAACCTGGACTCTGTAGGCCTTATTCTGAAACAAAACACTAGCACATTCAGTGCTCCTTGCTCCTGCTCCGAATCGCTGCCGCTGTGGTATGTATGAAGCCGCTACTGTTGTGTCTCTTTTAATGTGCTTTCAAATGTGCCTGGAGGTTTGGGGAATTTCTTATTTCTTTTATTTGTATTTTTTATTTTTATTTTTTTTTAATGCCTGCTGAAATGCTCTGCTGTTTATATTTAAGCAAAACCCTCCAGCAGGAATGAATAAAATCAAAGAGCATCGTAATCTTGAAAGGCAGATTGGAGACTGACAGATAGGTCTGGCTGAAGGAGCCTTTTCAGGAGGGATGGGGGAGGCAGGGGGTTGGGGAACAGAGAGCCCCTTTCCCTTCCTATCTCTTCTGTGTGCTCCTTCACCCTATCACCCCCTGCCCCACACCTATTTCTCCTGCATCCAGCACTTATCCAAGCCAGGGTTTTGGCAACAGTGGCCATTTTCAGCAGCATCCAAAAGAGTGAGGCTTGTTCCGTTGGGCAGACCTGTCCAGCCCCTTGGCTGCTTGCTCCCGCTCGCTCTCCAAGAGCAGCAGCGCTGTCTCGCGCCCAGGGAAGCTGCTCCTTCTGTTTTCCAGTGGAACATCTGATGAGATTTCACTTTCCACACTATAATGCTCCTTAATTTGAATGCAGTTTTTAGCAGCCCGTTTTCACTCACGGGTACGAGTAAACGCTGAGGGGTTTTTTTCCCTTTTGGTAAGCTCCCTGCGTCAAGTGACCTGCTGTCACATGGCTGGCCGGGGGAATGCTTCTGGCCACGAGCACCATGGGGCTTGGTAGAAGTTCCTACCATTATCCAGGAAGGAATCCAACAAATGGAGGCTCATTTCTCACTGTCTCCTCTATGCCACTCTCTTCCAGAAAACATTCAAGCCAGGCTCGGGCGGCCGGGCTGCAGCAGCCCAGCCTCGCAAGGCATCCCTGATGGGAACAGCCTGGAAAAAGAAGCTTCATCTCAAGGAAAAGCAGCTGGCAAAGGTAGAATAATAAGTTTGTGGTTTATTCTGCGTTCTTGCATTGCGCAGTGAAGACCTACACGGATTTTGGAGAGAGGAAATAATAGGGATTTGCATTTTTTGTGTAAGATTCCAGGCTTTCTTGCCTTTTTCATCTAGAAACCTAGACTCCTGGCTACCTAAGGGTACTTCCCAGCTAACATCACCTCGGGTTAGTGGCAGCAGTAGCAGCAGCGTGGAGTCTGTGCTTAGATGAGACCATTGGTTTCTGGCCTGTATTTACCATCTTGACAAATAATTTTAACTAATCGTGGAAAAAAAAGGCCAAGCTACTGGGAGCTGCTAGGGCCTTGTTTGGTAAGGTCATCTGCTGGTGCTGATCTGCCATGTGATTCTTTTTGCAGCAGGTGTTTTCTTCTCACCACAGTAAATCTGAGCAGAGAGATGGGTGATTTAGTAACCTAGCCTTTAATTCAGGCACTTGGAAGATGCCCCTTCACTGCTTTGCTCTGCAAAGCAAAGAAACTTCTTGCAAGGACAGTGGAAGAAAGAAGTCTTGATAGTCCTGCTGCCGTGAGTTTAGATGGGAAGATGAGAAAAAGGAATACGAGCTCCTGCACTTTCAACATGTTTAGTTTCAACCATCAGCCTTCTTAGGGTCTCCATGCCCACCCAGGCCAAGCTGAAATGTCTAGGGCACAGTGATCATGAAATGAGTGAGTTTTCAATCCTTAGGGGAACAAGGAGAGGTCCAAGGTAGTAGTTTTACTAACCCTTCTGGAGGGCAAACTTTGACTTGTTCAGGAGACTGATTGACAAAGTCCCTTGGGAGGCTGTGCTGAAGGAGAGAGGAGCCCAGCAAGGCTGGACGTACTTCATGAGAGTAATCTTCAAGGTGCAGGAGCAGGCTGGCCCTACCTGCTGAAAAACAAGCAGGAAGGGAAAGAGATTGGCCCGGCTAAATAGGGACCTTTGGCTGGACCTCAAGAACAAAAGGAGGGTCTATGACCTTTGGAAAAGAGGACAGGTCTCTTATGTAGACTATAAATATGTAGTGAAGCAGTGCAGGGAGAAGATTAGGAGGGCCAAAGTGAAGCTAGAGCTCAACCTAGCTACAGCTGGTAAGGATAATAAAAAATGTTTCTATGAATTCATTAACAACAAAAGGAGAATTGGGGAAAATCTCCATCATTTATTGGATGCAGAGGGAAACTTAGTAACAAAGGATGAGGAGAAGGTTGAGGTGCTTAACCCCTACTTTGCTTCAGTTTTTAGTAGTGGAATAAACCGTACCTTGGACATCCAGCCTCATAAGCTGGGAGACAGGGAGGGAAAGCAGAATGTGACCCTATTTGCTCTCTACAACTCCCTGAAAGGACATTGTAGAGAGGCTGGTGCTGGGCTCTTCTCTCAGGTGATTAGGGACAGAACCAGAGGGAATGGCCTCAAGCTGAAACAAGGCAGGTTTAGACTGGACACTAGGAAAAAATTCTTCATGGAAAGAGTGGTGAGATATTGGAATGGGCTGCCCAGGGAGGGGGTTGAGTCCCCATCCCTGGATGTGTTTAAACATCACTTGGATGTGGTGTTGGGGGATGTGGTCTAGGGGTGAACTTGTAGAGTAGGGCTAATGGTTGGACACGATGATCCCAAGGGTCTTTTCCAACCTAAATGATTCTGTGATTCTGTGAAGCTATCTATCTGAAATCTTTCTTCTCTGAGCTTTGCTTACATGACTCTCTTGGACAAAGATCAAGCCATTTCCCAAAAGCCTGTCTTCCAGCCATGGCTCGGTGTTGGCTTTCAGGCAGGTGTACAGATGTATAGCAGCAGACACTGTTTTCTGATTGATGCTGTCTTTATAGCACGCCTGCAAAATGGTATTTGGTTGCATTTTAAACATCTCTTAATGTTAGGAGATGAAGCACAGTTGGAGTCAGTTCTTTGAATCTTGTCCATGGTGTTTGCATCTGGTAGGTTCAGCTGATGTAGTGCCACTTAAAACTGCTGAGGATCTGTATAGGAATACTTCCCTCATCTGTAAAGTAAGCTCTAACCTCTAATGTTTTGATAGATCTTCAGAATTTATTGATGTTTGTCACGTTAGTTCATCACATTTTCAGTTTCAGGCAGCTTATGTGCTGATCAGAAAAAGGTGAAGTGACAACAAACAAAGCCAGGGGCATAGATAACTATGTGATCCCAGGACAGGAGGCAGTGACCCAGCGCAGCCCTTCCAGGCTGCCTTCTATCTTTTATGAAAGTAAACAATAATTTTTATCCACATCTCATGCATTTAAAAAAAGAAAACCAAAGCTCTGAACTGGTTTCTTTAGTGTACCAAAGGCTGCAGCTGAGTGCATTTCTAGGCAAAAAAAAAGTCAGTTGCCTTTGATACCAGACTCTTGTCTTCTCTTCCTAGAGAATTACAAAGCTCTTCTACTCCTCCAAATTAGAAGTGTGCAAACAACGAACTGTTTTGTCTAGACCTGAATGTCTTTTCTCTAAGCACTGTTGCTCTCCCTATTTCTGGCCATTAGATTAAAGAAGAGGTGTCCATCGTGCCTTTTGGTTTGGGTTTTCATTGGTTCTGAAGGTAAAATGTATATATATGAACAGCTGGTTCTATGGGCCAGAGGTTCTAAGCTGACAAGGAACTTTCCTACTGATTTTTAACTCTTGCAAGCTTCAGTTATATGAAGAGTTCTTATTTGGCTGGGCTTTTGTGCTTGGGTTTTTTCAGGTAGGGGGGAAAAATAAAGGAAAAAAACCCAACCCACAACCTGGCTCTGGAGCATCCCTTTTAGCTGAAGCAGCAAAACCAAACAGGAATGTCTGGGTTGTTTCTGACCTCCACTCATGTTTCTGGACCTCCTTCAGGAAACATCCAGAATGATGTCTTATGTGGCAGTGCAGGAGAGGATGGGAGCGTGCTGCTATCAGCCCAGCACAACCCCAGAGGCAGTATCATGGGTGAATGCCCCATAATAAGGCAGAGAACTACCTGCTGTTTATTGTATATAAATGTGTACGTGCACATATGTATATACCTGCATGTGTATGAAGAACTACTTTTACAGGCACTTAAAAGGAAAGAATTTTTCAAGGGAGTTTTGGTTTCTCATGAGTTTCTTTTCAATGTTCACTGAGTTCTCTTAGTGTTTTGCTGCAGAAGGTGAGGCTTTGGTCACAGGCTCCCTTGGAAGCTCTGTGCTTTGCTTTACATTGTATTCCTAGCATTGCAATGGATTAAAAAAAAAAAAAGGCAAAAGCAGTAACATTTGACCTTCCAAGCTCATAATATCTTTTTGTTTTGGTTTGGTTTTTTAGGTGGTTTGGGGTTTTTTTTTCAGTTTTTTTCCTCTCCTTTCTCTTTATCCTCATCTTTTCATGGCAAAGAAACACTGTGAAACACTCAGCATTTGTTTCCAGGTGATCTGTTCTTTTTCACCCTACTCCTTCTCTCCCTTGAGGTGGAGGCCCCTGCCATCCTTTGAGATGTCAGGAATTTTAGGAGAAGATTTATGCAGCAGCATAAAAAGGCATTGGGCCGTGTCGTGAGGGTCAGACATATGGTAGCAATGACTGTACACCTCAGTAAAGCAGCTTCCCTGCATATATTTGAACACATTATGTTATGAGAAACCTTTCCTGGGTAGTAAAGTGCTCGATGATACGCCGTGTAGTATGATCTTAGCAGCTACACACTGTGCAAAACATGTATGGGAACAAAAAAAAAATCACTCTTTTTCTTGCCCAAAATAAGGTAAATGCATTTCTGTGTGGAAATGAGATTGAAGTCCTCGTATTCTTCCTATCTTAACTCTAGCTGTTGAGAATAGCAGCCCCTCAGGTCTCTGGTAATGTAGTCTTCACCTCATATAGGGATTTTAAAATATTTAAACGTTTCTCTCGTGAGGCTTCTTGTTTCCTATTTGTTTTTGTGTTGCTAAGCAATGCATTTATACCCCAAAACTGAAAATTTACAACTCTCAAATTGTCCCTTAGCCTTATTCTCCAAACCTCACATCTGTAATGGGTTTTCCATCTGCCAGTTTTCCCAGGTCGCCCCATACATCCTCAAGTCTGCAGAGGAAAAAGCCTTGTGGTTGAGAACTTGGGGGTTTTTGGGTTTTTTTGTTTGGGTTTTTTTTTTCTTCATTTTTTTTTCTCTTTCCTTTTTTTAGCCTCCATCTGTAATTAATTTCTTGCAGAGCCACATCTGTCTGTTTGGGGCAGGGGAAGTGGGGAAGGGGAGGTAAAGAGTGAAGTCACTCTCTCCCTTTCCCAGTAAAACCCAGAATTTGGCAAGTACAATTGTAGTTCCTCGGGGCATTTTAGCCTCTCCCTCCCACTCTCCAAGCCTCACCACCCCCTCTTCCAGTGCACAGTCACACATCTCAGCAGCGTGGAGTGCTGCTGTTGCTCGCTGGTAGTTCTCCCGCCTATGTGGAGCTTGTGGGTTTGGTCTGTGCTGCAGCCCACATCTGAACCACAGTGTGTTTCTACTACAGGAGTTGCTGCAAAAGCTGCTGGCATCCTTTGCAAAACTTCCTTCTGTCAATATTTGAGTTTTCAAAAACCATACTAAATAGCTGCTGTGATGTTTCTTTTTTAAAGACTTAAGAAATAGCCACAGCAGTCCCAGTCAATATTCCTTCTCTACCATCATCTAGTGCAGCTGTTCCAAAATCTTTTTATGTTCTGGAGACCACCAGGTAGCTTTGAGCAGGAGCAAGGGCTTGCTGGGAGGCTGGTAGCCTGCCCGGTGCCCTGCTCTGCTGTGCTAGGGGAAAGCAGAAAGAACCAACTCTCTTAGTCCAACCCCAACAAACCCACAGCCCAACAATTGCTCTGGAGTCTTTGATGAAGGATGTTCTCTTGTTTGGGAGTTTCTTTGAAGCATGTGATCTTCCTTGATTTCCTCTTGAGAACTGCAGCTGGAGGAAATACCCTTCTCCTGCCTCTGTGCTGGAAATAGTTGGCATTGATCTCAGATGCTTGCCTTCCATCAGGTCCCATCTCCAGTGCAAGGTCCTTACCTTCTTGTGTGGCTTGCCACTGTCACGTGCCACTGCCTGGACTCCTCCAGCCTTCAAATCAAACAAGGTAGCTCTGATTCAGTAGAGGCAGTGGTCATCCTGCAGAGAAGATTTTGAAAAGGGCTACGGCAAGAAAGGATGGCCTCTGAGTGGAGGACCCACCGACCAGCTTCTGGACGACTGATCTTGTGAATGACCATCTGATAGCTGCTGAGCTTGTGAAGCCAGGATGAACTTGGAGATCAGTCCAGCTGCCTGTTCCCAACCTCTGAATCTGTCTGCTTGCAGAGCTTGGGGAATTAGACGGGATAATTGATCCGGGTTAAACATATACTTAATTTGTTGCCAGGTATTTCTTATTTGAGGTCAATTCTGTAATTAAGTTTACTGCACAGCATCGTCACAACTGAAGGGCTGGCAGAGGGACGGGAGGATAAATAGTCAGAAGTGTGCTGGGGGCAACTTAAATTGATGTTTCTGCTGAAAAAAAAACCACTCTCTTGTCAAAGTGCTGCCTAATACCTGAGGCAGAGCGTGTCCTGTGCAGAGCTAAGCACACCGTACGCTGTCTGCTGCCTGTCCCTATACAAGCACGTTCTGGGAACAGTTCCTTGGGATGATGTCCTTAACACTGATAAGGAATGGCCCATTTTAGAGTATGAAATGCTGAGCAGTTAATTGTGGAAACTTCTTGATCCAGGATTCAACCCTCTTGGATGTAAAATTGAGGTGTGCCTCCACTAACTCTCCCAAAGTGTCAGGGTAGAATGGGAGCTGTTGTAGGAGTAGCAGGATTGTAGCAGAAAGGCTGGACTAATGGCAACTGAAGAAAGCCACTGAGAATGGGAGTGCTGGTTCAGAGGGCATCCAAGCAGAGCCCCTGCAGGAGAACTGACGTTGGCTTGCGCGGTCACTTTGGAGTATGCAGGTTGGGGGGGATATTTTGTGTGGCACCACGCAGCAGCTGCCAGAGTACAGTGGGACCTTGTTTCAGCACAGCCATATCACTGACATGGCTGCAAAATAACTTTTGGCAAGGGTCGACTTAAACAGCTTTCCTCTGCCTCAGAGTCAGCTCTGAAACAGCTTTAAGATGCAGGCTGGGTTGCAGTGGTCTCTGGAGTTACCAGAGATGCACATCGTGGGTGTATCTGTCAGGGTAGGTGCCCGTGAAGAAGCTCTGGACCACCTGAGAGATTATCACCCAGCAGGAGCTGGGAAATCCCAGCAGCAGACTGGTAGGGGATTTGGAGTGGTGAATGTCAACCCTGTTTCAGATCTCGCCGAAGTCCCCCAGGTTGTCCCCTGACCCCCACAACTATGTGTTTCTAGCTCCTTGTATTAAGAAATTTCCTTTTAGTGCTGGCTACGGGAGGAGAGGGGGAGCTCTGGAACAAGCTGGCTGTGGTGGCAGCAGCTCTCCGAGGAGCACTCAAAAATAATGTGGTGAAAAAATTAGTTTGATTCCAGTGTAAAATGACCCAACTTTGAAATAACACTGACACCCTGTGGAGACGTGCGGAGGGACTGTCTGCAGACCTCGTTTGTTCTCGTTCCTGATACTCTAGGCCAGGAATGAGATACCTTTGTGTCCTTCATTAGAGAAAACTTGAATTTTTATCCAATGAAAAGTTTCGTCTTTTTCCAAGGCCAATTAAGAATTAAAAATTCTTTGTTTTTTCTATTCGATTTTAATTTATTTATTTTTACATCTTGTAGCTAAACCCACGAAAGCTCATTTGCTGAGAATAGGATGGTGAGGAATATTCCACAAGATCTGAACAATGTACCTGCAGTGGGTCCAGCCTCCCAAGAGACTTTCTTCTGCACAACCACAACCTGAGCTGAAGTCAGGACACTTAATAACTTCCCTCCCAGTCTGGACTATTGTCTAAAAAAGCAAGAGCAGAAAGGTTTGTCTGATCATAAATGTGCATTTTGAATATGCAGGGCAATGACTTTTGTGTTTGTCTGGCTCCTGCTGCAAGCCCCTTTGACAGTACTTAAAGGGGGGGCTATAGGAAAGAGGGGGACAATCTTTTCAGCAGGGCCTCTTGGGACAGGACAAGGGGTGATGTACCTCTTTTAGTTCAAAACCATTTAGTTCAGATAGAAGGCAGGATTTATTTTCACACTGAGAGTGGTGAGACCCTGGCCCAGGTTGCCCAGAGAGGTGGTGGCTGCCCCATCCCTGGAACCATTCCATGTGAGGTTGGCCAGGGCTCTGAGCAATCCTGCTCTGGCTGCAGATGGCCCTGCTCCCTGCAGGGGGGTTGGACCAGATGACATTGAAAAGTCTCTTCCATCATTCTCTGATGACTGCCTGGCTCTTAGAAGTGTGTCCTGAGCTGCCTTTGTGTATGTTCTGTATTTACTTCTGGGCAGAGAGCATCCCAATTAAAAAGGGATGAGCTTCCCTTTTCACGCCAGTTGAGCACAGTTCCCCCATTTACACGCAGGGTGAAAAATCAGAACGAAGAGGATGGTTATGGAGGAGGCTCCTGGTGGTGTGAGTGCAGCCAGGCATTGCATGGGGGATGACAGCAGTCTGAGAGCACTCCTCTTCCTCCCAGGCTGTCTGAAACGCAGCGAACCTGAGCGCTGGCAGTGCACTCTTCACCTCAAGAATCGCCTGCTCTAATTAATTTCTTCCAGGGATGGTAATGTGTTTAATTCTTTAATGTCTGCACTGTCTGCAGAGGGGAAAACAGCCAGATTGGGCTGAGCAGGGACAGAATATGCAGAAGAAGTGAGTTGTTACCTAAACTCAATGGTTGCTAGAGCTGTTGGGAAGATCTTTGGTAAGCAAGGTTGGATTTATAGTGTATAGTTGGATTTATAGTATTTATAGTGTTATGCTGTGTTCAGAACTCGTTTTCCCACTGAAGAAATGGTGTTGGTTGATCAGCCTTAGTGCCAGCCCCTCGCCCTGTCTTTGGAGGTGCCTTCCAGCCTAGGGGCAGTTCGAGCTCTAGTGTATCAAGGGCTTTAAAGATACCATCTCACTCCTGAAAATAATGGGTATTTTAGGACCATGGTCAAACTGCAGCCTGGTTTTACTTAACCAACTAGCCATGCCATCCCTCCCTTGAGCTCTGTACTTTCTGCTGGGATCAATATTCACTATGCTATGCAAAGCTGCTGCATGGGGGAGCAGGAAGCTGGACAAGCAGTTGCTTCATTTTCAAGCAGGAGCCCGATCTCAGTGACTGGGGAAGGGATTTCTGCACAGACCCAGCACTTCTGCTTGTAAAATGGTTTGAGATGAAAAGTATTTATAGACACTTAAAAAATTCTTATGGGCAGATCCATTTTCCAAGACTGGAAACACTCATGGAAATAGGATTAGATTTGACATGTGAATAGCTTAGCCCCAGCATGGCTGGGCTTGCTCTCTCCCCATCCCCACTGCTCCCAAACCTCTCCTGGTTCTGCTCCAGATGCAATATCCACAGACCTATCAGCTGCAGACAGGGTAACGTGTTGCTGGTGCTACAGCCAAGCTGACTCTGGTCCAAGGGGCTGCCACGCACTGCAGTATATTTCCTTTCAGATGTCTCCTGAATTTACTGCCACTGAACTACGGTCACCTTCTGAATGAAAGGGGAGAGAGGAATTCACCCCATCTTCTGCAGCAGGTGCCTACATCCCTGAAGGGAAACCAGCAAGAGGGTTATCTGTAAGGAACTGTCAACTCGTAGCCATGGAGGGCAAACAGCACCAGTTGCTCCTTTTAAATAAAGGTTAGGTAAATTTGGGTGATGTCCTCTCCCACCAGGAGGAGAATTGGAAGCCTTTTTCAGTCAAGCAATTCTCTTTCTGCCCTAGAACTGTAGCTGTTGCCTAAGTAGCCAAGCTGAGGGTCAAGATGAAGTCATTTCAGGAGTTCCTGAAGTTGGTTCACAGCCTGTGTTT
Source organism: Todiramphus chloris collaris (assembly GCA_025345505.1). NCBI lineage: Eukaryota > Metazoa > Chordata > Aves > Coraciiformes > Alcedinidae > Todiramphus > Todiramphus chloris. The sequence goes on from JANVCC010000034.1 coordinate 4,531,946, forward strand.
AGGATCCTTGCTCTGACCTCCCTCCGAAAGGCTGAGCATGCTTTCAAAAGGCTCCCATGGAGAATGAGTGACTTTCATACTGGGAATCAGATAAAACAGTCGCAGAGATAAAAAAACCATCCATGTGACTCCGCTGACGGCCTGAAAAGGTGCTAGGAAGAACTGAGAGAGTCTCCACACTACTTGCTTGGTTTGCTTTAAAATTCCAATAGTTATGATTGAAGTATCTTGAGATACACAGACACACAGGAGGAGAAAGGTATAGGAAAGCCTGGCTGGCATGTTCTTCTGGCACGGTGGCTTGTTTCAGCCTCTCACTTTGTTGAGGTTTTGGGGAGTTATTCTGTTTTAGACACACTTGAATGGGGTTTGACTTGCTGTGAGGAGCTTGAGAACACTATTGTTTTAATCCAGTATCTCTGAGGCATCTATTATTTCTAGTGAGAAAGGGAAGCATCTCTGTACTGGTGGCATTGCTCCCTTTCTCCGGCACCACCTTGCCCCGTGGAGTTTGTTTTCCCAGGAGTGCAGCCCCTCTTCTCCCTTTCTTTTCCCCAGGTTCTGTTGAACCTTGATCTTTTAAACAAGGCTCAGAACATTGCACTCAGCTTTTGTTCATGGGATTCTGCCTTTCAGAACCCCATTTTGGCCACTGATGCTTCACATCAGTGAAGTTTGGTTGCAGTTTGGTTTCAAAATACTCCAAGTAAAAAAATAGCCAAAAAAAACCCCAAAACAACCAACCAAATAACAACACAAAAAAAAACACCAAACAAGAAATTTTAACCTTTCATGCAAAACATGAAGACACATAAAACCACCTTTACTTGCCTGGATTTTGTTTTTGCAGCGACTGGACTGACAGATTTGGAATGGGAGCTTTGATGAGATTTTAATGATCCCCAGGTTCTCCATCTTCTCCTGGTACAGCCTCTGGTGGAAAGGATGCGGAGGGTAATAGTTGGGAAACCCATCCCCAGCCAACATCTGGGCTTCGTATAACTTTTTTGCTTCATCCAGCGTTTTGTTTTGACCTGCCAAGGGACCAGGAGGTTTGATCCATAGTGAGCTGGCTGCTCTTCCCTGGGGGGTTCCACTGGGATTCAGCAACCCCCACGCAGGCAAAGGGGCAGGAGCAGGCTCAGGGGTGCGCACACACACACACACACACACAGAGGGGGCAGGGGGGAGGCAGGCAGAATAAAACCAGCTTGTGCCACACAGATTTGTACTGCTGCAGCCTTCCCTCAGCAGCCCTCCTGCTCCGGGGAGAGGGGATGTCTCAGTGCTGCTTGTCAATGGAGCTGCAAGGAAAGTGTGGAGGGATGTTTAAGAGCAACTAAGGAAGTTTAAATATTAAATGTATGCTTTTGTCTTTTCAGTTAAGCACATTTTGGGAGGGGGAAAAAAAAGATTCCAAAATACTTCTTTCTAAGAAACAAGCCTGGCACTGCTGTAAAAAGATTTTTAATCTTCTGTGCAGCTTCTTACTTCAGGGTGCTCGATTAAAATACTGACACACACAGTTCCCTGTCCTAACTCTTCTACCCAGTATAGTCTGGGGGGCAGCTGGGGGGTGTGTTTCCCAACCTGCTTCAGGCAAAATCACCCACGGTGCAGCTCAGAGCACCCCTGCACACCCTGACCCTGTGGATTTGTCCCTGATTAGGATGTGGTGATGCAGAACGTTGCAGCGGACAGAAAGTTGGTGCTGGTGACTTCATCTGCTCATAGCAAACAGCAGCTGGAGGGCACAGAATCCCAGGCTGGGTCTGGAAAGGGAGGTCTGTTGCTGTCCTTCCCTCTGGACAGGTCTGGGAGAGAGAAGCAAGCCCTGCCTGGCCTGTCTGCTCCTTAGGTACCAGCAACCCTGCTGTCAGCTGGTTAGGTTATCCTGACCGAGTCATCATCTGTCCTGCTTGCTTTGTGTGCTTGCTTGGGAGACTCCTGCATGCTTTACATGTTGTCCAAAGCCCACATCCCATCCATCTCACCCCAGTACTAAGGAACTGGCCTTTTTGGCTGTATACTGAGGGACCCCTCTGCCACTTTCTAGTCACAGTGAGAGCTTTCTTGTGTCATCTTTCCACTGAACAAGGATCTCGTGGCCCTTCCTTTTGCCTAAAGGTAGCACCACAAGGAAGGAGTGGGCAGGGTGGGCACTGGGTTGCATGAACCACCACACTAAGGTGAGGGGATGCAGCCCAGCCTGGCGAGACGAAGACCCTCTGCACAGAAGTGCTCCTTGACCCACATCCCCATACTTCCCCAGGTGCCTTCTCATCTATCCTGGTCCTGCACTTTCAGGTTCTTTCAGCATTCCTGCTTCAAGGACTCCTCTTCAGAGGCATGTCAAGGCGTTGATACCTGTTCTCACCACTGCCTAGCAGGGAGAAATACAGAGCTGGGGGGTAGCGCCTGTTTAGTTGAAGAGTTTCCATCTGAGAGCTTGTGCTCGGTACCTGACCTCAGCATCACCCTGTCTGAAATGATTTCTGTAACTTTAGCTTATTGTTTCCATTGGCAGATGGTTTTATTTTATAAAGATATCTCCTGCAAAGCAACACTTAACATGCTTTGCTGGGTCTAAGTGGTGTTTTTGACTCTGGAATTTCTTTAGTATTGTATAAAACTTATTTCAGTCTGGTGCCAGGCTCACACACCTCTTGGAAGAGGAAGATCTGTGTAGCATCTGGTGACAGTGTGCATGTCGATTTAAAGCTTTCTCCTCCTGAGCACGCAAAGATTTTCCTGGAGCAGATAGAATCATTTAACAGCTTCTCTGGCTTCCTTCCCGCGCCAGCCCCAGCTTTTGAGACGGCCCTTTGACTGCTGTTCCCCAGTCAGACCTTGTTCTCCAGGCTGAGACAGTCCTCGTTCCCATGACCTAAAGAGTTCTGCAGGCAGCCCCATCTCCATCAGCTCTCTTCTTGATGCCTGCTCCCTTCTTGATGCCCGCTTTCTCCCTGGCAATGGGTAACACAGCTCTTTTGCCTGCCAGCTTCAGAAGATGATGGCCCATCATCACTACCCTGCCTCCTCCTGGTCCTTCTGCCATCCACCATCCCCAGCTCCATGGCTTGTCCATGACCTAATCCACTCGGCCACTTCTAGCTCTTAATGTTTCTATAGCTGTATTCAAGTGCTTGGCACTGAAATATTAATGTGCTAATTAATAATGAAAACTCTAATTGTAGTTGGGTTTAAAATTTTAATTGGGCAAGGAGTTAGCAGAGAGGTGCAGTCCGTGACAACAAAACTGCACTATTAATGTATATATTTAAGTATCTTTCCCTCTAGCAATGACAGCTCATGAGAAAAGCACCCTGTGTATGGATCCCAGTGAAGATGTTTGCGCCCAACGTGTGGGAGGTCAGAGCAGGAAGTCCTCAAATACTGGGTAGGATATTTTTTCAAAGGGGTTTTACAAAGTCCCGTTAAAAAAAGGCTTTCAGAGGATTAAAAATGAAGGAGGGGAAGGGAAAATTCCTGGAAATAAATAGATTTACTTTCCACTTCAGACAGGCCCGTCTGCATAGGCTGCGTTTGCTGCAGTCTTGAAGTACCTGAAGATGCCACCTTCAGCCACGTTGATAAAGTCACGGCGAGGATGCCTGGTACTGCTACTCCCTCTGTATGCTATATGTGCTATACATAGCTATATATGCTACTACCGCCCATGATGCTCTGCTTGGGGAAGGTTAGATCCAGGCGCAAAGTGAAAAATTCCCCACCAAACTCTGCCTGTCTCTGAGGTCAGGGAGTGGTTTGTGTCAGAGACCACCTTCCAGGTCTAGCTACAAGGGACTTCTCCTCCTTTTCCCTCACCCAAATATTAACACTAAAAAAATAGTAGTGTTGGGTTTTCAGCAGCAATTTGGGCGATTAAAAGCAAGGTGTAGTTGAGGGAGGCTTGGATGGTGGGTGCTGGGTTGCTTAAGAGCTACAGGGGATGCCCTCAGGAGGTCAAGAAAGGCAGTGAGCTTCCAGGGTTTGATTCTGGGACTAAATGGAGATAAGGTGAGCAAAAGGGATGGGTGCTGTGCATGAGTGCAATGGCCCTGCCTTGGCACCCCTTGCCCCCCTGCCCCCTTCTCATTTTCTGGGAACGATTCGGTGCCATGGCGACTCCCGCGGAGAGAGGTTGGCGTTGTACCAGCTGCGGCTTCCCTGCCACCCGTCGAGCCATGCCTGCTCCATTAAACCCACTCGGTTTGGGTCAGGGATGGGAAGGGGGGGATTAAATAAATACTTTATTTGCAAATACATAAAGAAGATGGAGATGCATTTATCTCTCTGGATAAGGCTTCAAGAGAGGTCTATTGATTAGGACTGTAATGAAGTCCTAATATGCAGTATGAGACATATATTAAACATATATATAGTGTATTTATTACACAATAGTATTATAATAAATATATAATATGGTGTAATAGGATTGTACTTTAACTTCCCAGAAGGCAAATACTTCTGACTAGCGTTGTGCGTGGTTAGAATATTGGCTGCGGAATCCTGTTCAGGCTCCTGCACCCTGCCCATATTTTCAATACACGTAAAAAAAAAAAATGCCTCTTTCTCCTGATTTCGCCCTAAAATCCCGGCTCCTTCCCCCGCAGCCCCAGCCCGGGACCTGCCCGCTCCCCGCCAGGCAGGAGGGGGTTAACCCCCGCTTCCCCCCACTCCCCCCTTGGCCGCCCGGGGGCGGGGCTCCCTTCTTCTCTCTCATTGGAGGCCGCGGGCCGAGGGCGCTAGGAGCCGGCCTATGGCAGGGCGCGCCGCGTCCCGGTGGCGAGGATAAGGCGGCTGCTGATTGGCCAGCGGGCGGGCGGGGGTGGGAGCGGAGCGGGCGGGGCGGCCTGCCATTGGCGGCGGGGCGGGGGCAGGGGGCCGGGCGGCACCATGTTGTGGGGAGCTGGCGGGGGCTGGCGGCGGCGCCGGCCGGGGCCATGGAGCGCGGGCAGCGGGCGGGGTGAGTGCGGCGCGGGCCGCGGGGG
>JANVCC010000034.1:4537039-4564057 GCA_025345505.1 Todiramphus chloris collaris
GGCGGGTTGCAGGGCCGAGCCCGCTCACCGGGGGGGGGGTTGTGTGTTTGCCGCCGCGGGGCCCCGCGGAGAGGAGGGGAGAGGGGAGAGGGGAGAGGAGGGAAGGAGGAGCCGTTGAAACCGTTGCGACCGTGGGCCAGGGGCGCGCGGCGCTCGCGCAGGTGCGCAGCTGCTCCAGCGGGGCCGGGGCCTGGGCCTGGCGGGGCGGGCAGAGGTGGCTCCCGCCGAGCGGGATCGGGGGAGGAGGAGGAGGAGGAGGAGGCGGGCTGCGTCCCGCGGGTCTGGCCGCTCCGCTTCGTCCCGCCCCGGGCTCCCGGAGATGTGCCCGCCGGCACGCAGGACGCGTTCGCTCTGAGCGGGTCTCCCTCCCTAGAAATGCTGCTGCGGTGGCTGTTTGTGTAAGGTCAGGTCGCCCTAAATACCCCCCTGGTTTCATCTGTGGTCAGCTCAGGACCTCACGGACGTGGTTGTAACAGATGGGACAGTTTACCCGGTGTGCTTGCGTCTCCTTCCTCTCCTGGATCCTTGCTTTCAGATAGGAAGAGACCCCTGCACGGCTGCTGCCTTTCCAAGGTGCGCTCACGCTGGTGAGGAGCCGGCCGCTCAGCGCGCGGGGCACCGCTTGCAGCTCAGCTAAGGTCATTGTCCAGCTGTGAAAAATAAGATGCGTATTGTCGAGCAGAAACGCCAGCCGCAGTTGTCAAAGCTGTGGGTGTAGCTGTTTTTAAAGGACGGCTGCCCTTAGATCCTTTCTGGATGCAGATGTGTCCAAGCAGTGAAGCTGTTTTGGTTTATGCTAGCCGAGGCCCTGGCAAAGCGTGATATACGTACGTGCTTTAGGGTCCGAGCGAGTAGGGGAAGCTGCCAAACGTAGGTTCTAGTCTTACAGTGAATTCCATCTGAACGGCTCTCACCTGGTGCTTATTACAGAACAGGGCAGTAGTACTGTGATCTTATTTTAATGTGAAAACTACTCCGTGTGCCCCTCACGCCCTTAAATCTCACCTACAGAGTTGCAACAGGATTCGTCTTCATTTGCAGTGCCAAATCCCAGGAGAGCGAGGGGGATTTTGTTTCCTCCGCATTAACAAAGTTGGCAGCTCCATTCTGATACAAAATCTCTTGTCCTCTGGTGCATTATCCCCCTGTCTGCCTTCCTTGGAGTGGTGGAAATCGATCGACACAGTCAGGCTTGTTGTTGCTAAACATCAGAAGGATATATGGACTCTGGTTAAGTTTTTGGTGCCCATCTTAGGTACGAACTGAATAAACATAAGAATGTCAAGCTGAGATAGAAAGCTACAGTACGTTCTCACTGCTTTGACTTCACTTCTAGGTTGAACAAGGCTCCCTAAAACGTTTCCAGCTCACATTATTGCTGCTGTGTATCTGCCCAGGGTGATCAGGTGGAACTGCTGTAACTGAGATGGGGACAAGGGGGAGTTGTTCCCTTAGTAGTGAAATTGGTGCAGTTTTTCCCTTGTTTTCTGACAAAGTCCCAGGCAGCCTCTCCTTTGGTACCTTTGGCTCCTGCCCGTGTCCAGTACCGTTCAACTTCACAGTACTTTCAATTCCTTCCTCCTCAGGCAGTGTTTCCAGCTCGCTCCGTGTGCCAGCTGCGTGCACTCTGGTTGCCCAGATGGCCAAGGCGAACAGACAACTGTTGAGCTAACGCCGCAGCCTTTCCCTCAGCGCTCCCCAGCTGCCAATTTCCAATAAACACATAAACGCTGCCTTCAAAACCTCTACTGTTCCTTCATATGTGTTTGAAATTAGCCGGGGGATCCAAAAGCTTCCCACTGAAAAGTGTGACTGTGTAAACTTTGGTTCCAAAGGAAACCGTGCTTGAAAGAGAAGTGTTCTGCGAGGAGAATTAATGAAACCTGGTTTCCTGAGGACTTGTTTGTTGCATCCTACTGTAGTAACTCCTACTGCCCACAGCCCCCCAGTAGCTTCTCTCTCCCCAGGACTGCACCCAGATGCCACCAGTGTCCTGCCCTGCCCTGTCTTTATGTGTGCAGCCAGCTGAGTCAGGTGTTCCTGTTTGCTGAGCAGCCAGCCGGCTGCTGGTAAAGATTGAGGACGTACCCTGAGTTTTCCTTGGCTTCCTGAGGCTTCTGTCCTCCATCTGGCAAGCTGGTTTTGGAAAGCTCACGGTGACAAATTTGGCCGAAATGTAGGTAATGGATTCAAAAGCTACTAAGGAATAGAACGGGGTAAAGTGGACAGACAGATGAAATAACAGATAATTACTTCATTTCTCACAGAAGACACATGAGAATGTATCAGGCAATAACTGACTTTGACAGTTGTGGGCATAGATAATGCAGTAGTTAAAATGCTTGTGACCTTTCCTATTTTATCTATACTGTAGCTCTCGACCCAGGACACAGTTGTGCACGTGGAAAGGAAAGTTTGAGCATAGATTCTCACAAAAGATTTTGCCTACAGTGGATGTTTTAACAGAAAAAGAGATGGAGAAATAGCAGACCAGTAAATATGTGTGAAGCCTCGTGCGCTGGCTTACTAAACGCGTACCCGAACCAGGCAGCGTGCAGAGAACAGAAGTGACAGAATGAGTCTGAAAAGCCTAAGCAAAGGTCTGCAGGAGCCTGCCTGTGAGAAGTGAAATAACAAGGTTTATGTGGAGAGGGAAAGCAGGAGCTGCTGAGGAGTCGTCCAGGGAGGGGAGGGAGGACAATGGATCTGGTGAGACTGAAGTGTATGTTGGGAAGAGAGAAATGTCACCACTGGGTAGACTTGTTTCCTCAAGGTGTTCTCCAGGATTTACTGGAGAGCCTTTAAAGATCTTTTGATAGGAGATCCCAAAAGGCATAGTGTATTTTGGAAGAGAGAACGTGCATTTAAACAGCAATTAGGGTACTCTGACTCTACTTTGTTATATTTATTTCAGCTTGCCATCTGAGCTGTGATTTTTTGCATGCTTGTGCTGCCAAACTAAACCTTTGTCTGCCCTCAGACTGTATTTGTCATTTGGAGCATAACAAAAGCCTTGCAAATTGTACACAAGCGTCTTTGAGATGGTAGCTTCCTAGCTTTATGATATAAACCCAAGATTATGATATGTGGCATAGAGTTGATCCTGTGGGATCTGGCCTTTGCTAACTTCACAGGCTGCTTACAGAAGCTCTGATTTTGCTCCTGTGTGTAACAGGCAAGTGTCATGCTGCTTTTTGACCTGGGAGTCAAGTGGTATGATGTTGGTGTTTAATGATGGTAGGTTTGCTGTACAGTACAGGTGTTTATGTGCACTGCAACACACACACACACACCCTGCTGTGATATTGAGAAGGTGCTGCTATTTGGATATCGACTTGGAAGAGTTGTTACCTGCTGAGACTATAGACCTGGCTGTAATGAGAGAGAAAACTGATCAGGAAATATCCCAAAGAGGTAGTGAAAAAGAAGCAGCATTGCTTATGCAAACCTGCCAGCTGAGCACAGTATGAAAAAAAGCTGGTTCTGTATTTCTGACTGTTTCCAGGTTGACCAGGAATATAAGATGGTAGAGGAGGAAGTGAGTTTTTCTGTTCTGTGACATGGAGTTGGAGTTTGGGTGGTAAAGCCACAAGATTCTTTCTATCATGTCTTCTGTTTAGTAATGGTAGCTGGAGATAATGGTAAGCAGAAGCTTAGGAAAAACAAAAAGGGAAGGAAAACCAAAATGCTTTCAGGAGTTACCTGACCTTGGTAAGAGATCAGCGGTTGCTGTCCAACAGCCGGAGGGAACGTGTGTTGTTGGGGGACTGTAGGTACATGGGGATTACTCTGTCGTTGTGTCGTCTTAGCTTGGACACTTAAAACATACTTGATTTCTGAAAACTTTGGGTTTTTTCCTTTTCTGATGCCTTCTGGTTCAAAGAGCATCCACTATCATTTTGTGCATCCCATATTCCCATGACTCTTGTGTAGAAGTAAGTGGTAATTCTGTGCCTTTGCCCCTTGCTGTCAAGTCTGCAGACCCTTATCCTCTCACCCCTCCCAGCTTCTGGAGTTATTTCCCTTTTGGGTCTCTTTCTGAGATTGTCCTCAGGTTTGCTTTAGTCATTGTCACAGACCTTTTTACCCTTCATTCTACAGAGTTCTGCTCAGTGTTCACCCTGCTTTTTTTTGCTTTTTAAAATTCTGGGGTTTGTTTTTATTTCATTTGTTTCTGTGTCCACCTTCCCAATCTCTGTCCTCATTCCAGAACCAGCATCATGCTTCCAGAGCTTTCATAATCCTCTTTTCCAATCCAAGTATCTTCCAAATACTTTTCCTTTTCTTCAAATTACTTCCTTCCAAAACTGTGTAACCCCTTTCTTGTAAGACCTGAATGCTGTCACTCCTGCCATCTCCAGCTGAAGACAGTAAAGTTTTAATCCTTGCTCTCTGTGGTAAACTTCTTGATGAAGGTATTCATTTTTGTTGGCCCGTACAGCAAGGAGCAGAATGTTGGCACCTCGGGAGCACCGTGCAGGCTCGGCAGCTAGCCTCCAAAATCCACTGCGTAGCAACCCCAGGGGTGTCGTGGTGCTTGGTGGAGAAAAGCAGCTGATGGGTGACTCAGTTCAGCAGATGTCAGTAAAAACTCAGAGCCGACTCACCTGCTGAAAGCTACACAGAGCAAAATCAGTGAGTAGTGGTGCAACTCAAGGAGAAATGTTTGGTGAAGGTTGGTTGGGTGCTTAAGGGATTTACTGAAACGTCTCGCAGCAAATATTGACTCTTTTTTTTGTAAATTCCTTCTACATTGTTGGAGTCTTTAAGCCAAAAATTGTTTCAAAGCTGCCACAAAAAATAAACTAAGTAAGTGACCTTTAATTTCAATGGTGGCTCTATTTCTGCTCTCCCCCCAAGAATACCCCCAGAAAAATGCAGCATGCCTGAAAATCAGTCTCGGAAAGCGAGTTCCCAGCTTGAGCTCCAAATATTTCTGTCCCGTGCTTTAGTTGACCAACACCGGCCTGTGAGGCTTTCTTCAGATGTATGTGTAGATACGTACATGTCTTGTTTTGAGGAGTAACTGCTCTGAAATGAGCTGTCTCCTCCTGTGTAACTTCTCACAAACTCTAATGGATTTTAAGAATTAATGAAAGAGGATCTTGATAACAGCAACGATCAGAATGATTTAGAATTCCTCGTTCTAGTGAAGGGAAATGATGAAGTTACAGTGAGAGCGTGCAGTTACAGCCTGATCTGCTTTGTTTGCTTGCTTAGATTTAAGAATAGTAGTATTATTTAGGGCTCTCCTTCTGGGAGAGTCTGTATTTGCAAGAACCAGAGCTTTCAGGTCAGGTGCAGCTCCCTTGCCTGTGCTTCTCGTTGCAGCTCGGTGTGCTGATTGGAGAAATACAGGCTGCCTGAACAGAAGAACAGCACGTTTGAGTTGCGGTGCAAAGATGGGATTTGTTGTCTTGCCCTATTAGCACAAGGACATACAGATTGAAATCAGGTTTCTAGAGTTAACAGGGGACCGTGGTAGCAGTTTGAAGCATCCCTGAGTTTTGGGAAGCCGCTTTCAGCCTCCTCTCTACCCTTCACGTGGGGTTTTATGTTGCTGTGATTGCTGTTAACGTTACACCACTTGTTCCCACTTCAGTTTTAACTCATTGTCATTAGGGGGCTTTCACTTTCTTTCCAGCTTCAACAGACAGCTTTTTTAGGAAGCATTTAAGAGGCGAAATGTTTAACTTGGCATGGGCCAAACTGAGCTATCACTTAAGGTGGGGCAATGACAGCAAAAAAAAACCCCTGATATGGTAAACTGGGCTACAAGCCCATCCTCAGAGCGCGTCTCCTGTAAGCTGAGGGGTGCTCAGCTGCTCACTCTGACACAAAGACTGATTTTGAAAACAGGGACATCTGACAGTTTTGTTACCAAACTTCCTTGTCCCTCTTGGTGAGCTCTTTGTGACCCTCCCTAAGTGATTCAGCTGCTTATTCTTTGCTGGGCTGGCCTGGGCCGTAGTTTTATCTGCGCATACAATCACTAGTGCTGCTGCCAGGAGAAATACTTGTTCTTGGCCTCGTGGTGTGGCCTCCTCGGGTGCTTGTGAAACTGTGTCGGAAGGTAGGAGAGCCCCAGGAAGATGTGAGAGCCACGGAGCTGGGAAGCAAGGTGGGTCCACCACAGACCTCATGTAAATTTACTGAAGGGGCTGTGGAGCCATTCGTGGCCTTGCATGTGCTTTTATACCAGTACCCTTATACTGGTCCAGACTTGAATCTGCACTGGTCACCTGCTCAAAGGATGTGCCTCACTGTTGGCTACTGCTTGCCCCATCTTCAGTGGAGATGTACCTCAGTGATGCATTCAGGCTCCTGAGAACCCCCGTGCCCCCAGTGAGCTCTGCAGGCATGGCACGGTGTCCACATGGGCACTGAAGGTAGCTGGGGTCTGGCTTTGGCCAGCAAGCCATAGTCTGTCAGCATTTTGGTTGCCTCTGGTTAAATGAACCTCGCCTGTGCATCTTGTTTTTCCCCACCGTGATTAATGATGACTTCTTTATACTCTTATTGCTAAACCACATGAGGAGGCTTTTCTGCCTTAGTCCTGCCAGAGCTCAGGGTGCCATTTGTGGTTTCCACGAGTAGCACAGCTCGTGGCTCCGAGCCGTTCTCCAGAGATGTGCCTTGGTATCTGTTTCCAGTTGGGTTTTGACTGCAGTCAACTAATATTCTGCAGATCACTTCTGTCCTCGTAATTGAAATGCTGTTAATTAACTCTGCGTTGTGTGGTCCTTGTGTGCCCCTGGCCAGGGCTTGTTGAGGGGTGAGACACGACTTGCAGCCCATGGTAGATGCAGAAACAGAGATGTGGCTTTAACTGCGGTGTGTAGGTGAGGCTTCTGAGAAGAGGAAGTATTTGGGTTGGTTTTTTCTTGTGAATTTGTTTTTGAGGTTACAGATATGTTGTATGTATTTTTTTGAGGCTAACGGTTTTACAGCTGACTGCAGAAGATACATAATCAACTGCAAGGAGGTAAAGATTGCCCCCCCTTTTTATTTTTTTTTAAGAATGGATTAAAAATGGGCAAATTATAGTGTCAGCAGATGAGAGGCAGTAAAGTAATTAAATCTCTTCTGTCCTTATGTCTTGTAGTTTCAGGAAACTAGGCTGCTCAGCTGTTCTCACTGGTTGTCAGATGTCAGGAAATCCATCTGGGAGCTCTCTCTCTCAGATCTTTAGGATACTGGAGGTTATGGGTTCTCTTGCTAATGGAAAAGTGTGAGATTGGAGCCATCAACTTAAGCTACAGTTGTCTTGCCCAGGGTAGCTGCAGTTGTTACAGTTTCAGCTGTGGAGAGATGCTATCAGGCAATTTCCCTCTTATGTCCAGATCAATGAAAGGCCACAGGAGGACAGCAAACCCCAAGTGTATTAACAGCAGTGTTTGGGCTTGAAGTGTACATCAATACAGACTTACGTTCTGAGAATAAACTTGATTTTGAGTTTGGTGGGATTTGGAGAAACACAGCTTTGTAAGTTTGTGTTTTGTTTCTTTTTAGGGCTACCAGAAGATGCTTAGGCAGTGATGCCTCTTTCACACTGCAAGTTATGAATGAAATTCATTAACTAACATCCCCTTCCTCACCCTGATCTCTGATAGACTTCCCGTAACAAGTGGAAGAAAGGATCAGGGGAGAAGGGTTGAAGGTCACCATGAAGCTAAAGCAGCGAGTCGTGCTGTTGGCCATCCTCCTTGTCATCTTCATCTTCACAAAAGTTTTCCTCATCGACAACTTGGACACCTCAGCTGCCAACCGGGAGGACCAGCGTGCTTTCCACCGGATGATGGCCAGCCTCCACGTGGAACTAGACCCCCGGCTTGACCATACCTTGCAGTCCCCATGGGAGATTGCAGCTCAGTGGGTAGTGCCCCGGGAGGTGTACCCTGAGGAGACACCCGAGCTAGGGGCTGTTATGCATGCCATGACCACAAAGAAAATCATAAAAGCTGACGTGGGATACAAAGGGACCCAACTGAAAGCTTTGCTAATACTTGAAGGAGGACAGAAGGTTGTCTTCAAACCCAAGAGGTGAGTGCTGCCTTCAGTGACTACATTAATAAGTGCTTTATGTATTTTTTTTGTGCTTTTGGGTTTGTTTTTTTTTTATCTCTATGTTGCTGCATTAATATTGAAGTTACAAATTTACCTGTGAATGGAAGGGCCGTCGTTATCTGTGAGACAGACAGCACAGAGCCTTGCTGGTCCTCTAGGAACACGAGGTTGCTGTGCCAGCTGTCTCTCAGGCTGTACAGCTTTGATGCTGAGAGCAGCCTGTCTTTAGGTTAAAAGAATAATCACTGTGTTCAGTCCTGAGGGAATGGTGGTTAAACCTGATGTTTCTGAGCAGTGCCTTCCCAGCTGTGGAAGCGCGGGTTCTGGTGGTGTGGAGACAAGTCTCTCCTGCTCTTTTTGAGTAAGGGTCATGTCAAACTGCAGTGGGAGAATGCAGTTCCAGGACAGCAAAGCAGTGGAAGTTGCCACTGGTCTTAAAAGTAGATCTGGGTGTCTGGTGTAGCTGCATGAAGACTGAAAATGGCTTGGTAGGTCAGAATGACCTACCCTCTTCTGCCTGACAGTAGTGAATACTGGAGGAGCAATGCAAGATGGGGCGGGCTGTGATAATTCCTTGGTATGGCTTCTGTTCACAGTGATCTGCAGGGAAATCTGACGTGGTTGAACATTTATGAAGAGTCTTGTGCATGTCTGCAAAGTTTTTTAAATGGTTTGCCTTCGGGGAAAAGGAGAGCAAAGAAAGCAAGGCAGGTGTGTTTTATGGGAGTGCGCCGTGAGTGCAAAGTGTTGTCATCACATCTCTCTCCAAATGGAATTGGGTTGAGCAAGCGTGAAGTTTTTCTGTCACGTTAAGGAATGATTAGAGAATGAGGAAAATAATCTGCCCTTCACAGCATCTGCCCTTCACACGCTTGTTTCTGTGTGGTCAGTGGCTGGTCTGAGTGGAGCTTCGCTGTGGCCGTGTTTAAACGGTGTGAACCTTGCGCGCAGGAGCCTCGGTGGTACCGCAGGTGGCTCGTCCCATAAAGGCACTACCAAGACATGGCCCTTCTGTAGTGCTTTCTGTGTCAGTGAGTGCTGCAAAGCCTCCCACCGAGCCTTAAATTCCCTCCCCATCGTGGAATGTCTGGGCAGGCAAACACAGTAACCGTGCTTCATCAGGAACCTGTGCAGCCAGGAATGTTTCCAGGAGCACCAGACAGGCTCTAGCCATACTGGTGGAGCCGTGTGACTGCTGCACAGCCATGCTTGTAGGTAGAGTCTTGTTCTGTCACTGCAAGATAGCCTGTTTAACTAGGTGTTTGACCCGTGAGGCATCTCAAAGTTACCACTGAAACCATCTTGAGAAAACTTACTGGTTGGGGAAGACAGAATTCTCTTGTTACCTTTGCTCCAGGAAGGACTATATGCCTGCTGTGCATGGAAGCAAGAATTTGATTGTGTTTTACTAGGAAGACTTAGCTCCACAACTTTGAAAATTATAGAATCACCTGGAGCACTGTATCCAGCTCTGGAGTCCTCAGCACAAGAAGGACATGGACCTGTTGGAGCAGGGCCAGAGGAGCCCCAGCGATGCTGGGAGGGCTGGAACCCCCCTGCTGGGAGGCCAGGCTGGGAGAGCTGGGCTTGCTCAGCCTGGAGAAGAGAAGGCTCCAGGGAGATCTCATTGCAGCCTTTCAGTGCTTCAAGGGGCCTGGCAGAAAGATGGGGACAGACTTTTTATCAGGGCCTGTTGTCACAGGACAAGGGGTGATGGTTTGAAACTGAAAGAGGGGAGATTGAGACTGGAGAGAAGGAAGACATTTTTTACACTGAGGGTGATGAGAGCCTGGCCCCGGCTGCCCAGGGAGGTTGATGCCCCATCCCTGGGAACACTGCAGATGAGGTGAGACAGGGCTCTGAGCAACCTGCTCTAGCTGCAGATTCCCCAGCTCAGTGCAGTGGGGTTGGACTAGACGAGCTTCCTGTCCAACTCAAACCATTCTGGGATTCAGCTCTGCAGCTTTAAAAATCACAGAGCCTTACCGTTAAAACGTAACCAGATTCTTATTTCTGTGTGACCATGTTTTCAAAAGCCTTCTCCAAGTACATACAAAAGACTTGGGAGACATGTTCTGAGGGTCAGCTGTCTCATTTCAAAATTACTTGAAATCCAGCCCAAGTTACTAATGATTAATAGTTGCTACCATCACGTGCCAGTGGCATATGTGAAATAAGATGCTTGTTTGGTGTAAGATCCAACATAGCAGGAATCTGAGATTCTTCTCCCCAAACCCCCTGGTTAATTCCCTTTTGAGCTGCCTTACAGAGAAGCTAAAGCATTTGCTCAGACTGATGAAATGTCATCTTGCCCCAGATCTCCTCTGAGCAGGGTTAAAACATCAAGGTAGAGCTGTGGCTTCTCTTACACCATTGCTGCTACCGTTTGAACCCTGAGTCTGTTGGAAGTAATGCAGTGTACACAGTTTGATACGCAGATGGAAAGGAGAAAATAAGTAATGTAATTTGGCCTTGCTTTATGTGAAAATGCCTGGCATGTCACCCATGTGCTCAGTGTGGAGTGTGGTATTTTATGCTCATCTGAAGCATACTTCTTGAGCAGTGTCTAGACCTAATTAAAGTGTCATGAATC
Organism: Todiramphus chloris collaris; assembly: GCA_025345505.1. NCBI lineage: Eukaryota > Metazoa > Chordata > Aves > Coraciiformes > Alcedinidae > Todiramphus > Todiramphus chloris. The sequence continues at coordinate 4,547,700 of JANVCC010000034.1, forward strand.
TTGGAAATTTGTGTTTGCCTTGACTATTTAAGAAACATCTATTAAAAATGAAAAAAAAAAAGGGGGGGGGAGGGGAAGAAGCCCACCACTTCACCAAAATATACCATTGTTGTTGTAATGAGCATCTAATTTCTATTTCTTGCTGTTGTTCTGTCTTTTCTCCATCAGAATAAAGGGTCTTTTTATATCCAGTGTTGTCCTCAGTTTTACACTTGCTGATCTTCTAGCTACTGCAGATTGCATCTGGAAATTCTTCCACGATATCAGATCATATTTTCACATTAATCTACAATCCATTCCAACCCCAAAATCCTTTGTGAAGTTACTGCTTTCCAGTGTAAATAGTTTCCTATTCTGTAGCTGGGTCTGTGCTCTTTGTTCTTAGATGTGCCTTGGCACAGAGTGGAATTATAACTCAGTAGTTTGAACGGGAGCTGCTTCCCAAGCTCTTGAGGCCGCTGTCCATTACTGACCTTTCCTCCTTATTTACTACTTCAACACTCTACTTAATCTCATTTTCTCCCCTCTCCCACTGGCAATCCTTTTGAGAGTGACCCTGAATCTAACACAGCATTGTTATTGCTCTTGTTACTCTGAACAGCAAAATTAATGGAAATCCTGCATGAATCACTTTGACTTATTTCCATCACAGATACGCCAGGGATTATGTAGTGGAAGGAGAACCGTACGCTGGCTACGACAGACACAACGCAGAAGTGGCAGCCTTTCACTTGGATAGGTAAGGAATTATCTGCTTTCCTGCTTCTCTTGTCTCTGGCAAACATTTTCTTTCAGATTTGAGGGGAAAAGGAGTTCCTTGAAGAATACACCTGAGACATGAGCTGTTTGTAACCTGCCAGTATACCACACTGAAGCCTTTTGGTGCTTTTTAACAGTTGGTGCTTTTGTGATGTTTCCTTTCAATCTCTGAAGATTTTTGTGAAAAGCCTGAGAAGTCACCACTGAAACCACTGATACTTCATACTACGTTCAAGAAACAGCTTAGCCAAATCCTGCTGAAGAATCTGGGATGCTGAATGTATGTGCTGAGTTAATATCCAGTACACTAAAAAGTTAAATCTAATCTCTAACAATAGACTAACAATTTGGTCTAGAATAAATATTAATCTGTGCAGCCTAGAGGGAAAACCAGCTGCTTGTGTATTAATTGTATTCAGGGGCACCAAGGTGGTTTTGTGGACCTGACCTGGAAGTGCAGTTACCAGAAGGAAAAGTTACAGGCAGTACAAGGAATGGGATAGAAAATACTGAACACTGAATGTCAGTAGTTATGAAATACTATTAGAGGTGCAATTTAATCTAGACTAAATGAGCTCAGTCTTGGTCTCCTCCTTATGAGAGGACTACGTTGGAACTGCGGAGAAGATATCTAAAAATTAAAGATGTGAAAAATTCTTACATGAGGAAACTTAAAATCTTGGGAAAGGGAATAAGGAGAGATAAATATAATAAGAAATAGAAAGGTTGAACTTCAGCTGAAGTTTCTCAGTACATAAATAAAAAGCTCATCCCTGTGACAGGATTTGTAGGTGGTAAAGCAACGGAAATTAGTAATTCTAGGAAAGTTTGGTGCTGACTAGTTGTGTAACAGCCAGTTGCTGCTGTTGAAATCTTGAGGTATCGAGCCAAAGTCGGGGTATTTTAAGATAAAAAAAGATGATGTAGCCATATATCTGTTGTCCATTTGTGCTTTCAAGAAACACGCATTTTAATTTCCCTGCAAAAGCAGTGATTGAACATTGTAAAGTAACAATTCAAAGCCTCTTTCCAGTGTCCAGACCCCTCTTTCCTAGCTCTTCCTTGCCATGTCTTTGCTTGTGGGTTTGTGCTTGTTTCTCTGGCCTTTCTCCTCTCGCTGTGGGTATGCAGCTCTGTGTTCTCCAACAATACCTAGCAGAAGCTACCTCCCTATGTAACTTCAGCAGGTACCTTTGTTTTGAATGGTGACAGTTACATATTTTGTCCAAGGATGCCATGGTTTCAAGAAGGATCTGGATCATATTGCATGTTTGCCACTCCTGGGGAGGCTGTGCTATCTGGGATAGTGGCCTTTCAGCTGTGGACCTGAAAATACAGGCACAGGATGTCCAGATCTAAGCTCTGTACTTATTTCCTGGCAACACCTGCGTTTTCCCAACCTGTTACTCTCTGGATTGGCTGTGAATTTTGTCCTTACACGTACACGATTTGTTCAGGCAGACAATTTGTGTTGCCCTTTCTTAGAGGAATTTTATACTTATGGAATGGGACTTACTTGTTGAATATCTGAAAAAAAATTAGTTTGTAGCTGTTGGTGACCCTCCCAATATCTCTGTGGAATGTAGAGTGTCCCTTTGGGTCTGTTCTTCCAAGTAACAAACAATAGGACAAGAGGAAACAGCCTCAGATTGTGCCAGGGGAGGTTTAGGTTGGACATAAGGAAAACTTTCTACCCCAAAAGGGTTGTCAAGCCTTGGCCCAGGCTGCCCAGGGCAGTGTTGGGAGTCCCCATCCCTGGTGGGATTGAAAAGTCATGGAGATGTGGTGCTGAGGGCCATGGTTTAGTGGTGACCTGGCAGTGCTGGGTTAACGGTTGGACCAAATGATCTTAAAGGTCTCTTCCAGCCAAAATGGTTCTGTGCTATTTCAGAAGGGACAGTCCCTTTTCTGTCTCTCTTTTGGAGATGCGAAGACTACTAAAAGGGTATCAAAGGCACACAAAGAGAGTTGGGGCTGATGTTGTAGTGATGTTTGTACTACAAGCACTTTAAAAACTCCATTAAAAATACCCCCATCATTTGTGGTCACAGAGCAAAGTCTGTGGCAGACGTGGGAGTGGAACCTGGCTCTCGTGACTGCAAGTTTTATGGATTATTCTTCCCACCCCTCTTTTTTTCCAGAAATTTGGTTTTGTTCTACCATTCTATCTTCCCTTCTTCCTCCTCATGCCAAACAAAATAACTCCTAGGTTGTTTACTTTCATCTCTAATGGAATTGGGTTTAAACAGAACATTTTACTAGATAGTAATTCCCATCAATTCTAAATGATCTTTCCAGGTGACCAGCCCAAAGGCTATATGGTTGCTGCTTCAGCCTGTACCCCAGACAAATGATGGGTATTTCTGGTTGGTATAAAGTCTGATTTCTGCAAGTTGGAGCATGGTACATCCTGTGTTGCTCTGCTGCAAGCACTCTAATAAAGAAGTGTCACTGATGGCCTGTAAAGCAAGTTTAACATCCAGACACTTCAGAAAAATGAGTTTCCTTCCATTGCCTTGGAGAAGAGAGGAGATGGCTGCAGGGTTCCGACTCCATGCATCGGTCTCAGTCATCTCAGAGAATGGCAGAGACTGGTCCAGCTTGGTTTGAATGTAGAACTGCTGCCCGTGCTGTGTATTCTCACCCCACGTGTTTCCCCCCAATCAGAATCCTGGGTTTCCGACGAGCTCCGCTGGTGGTTGGCAGGTTCGTGAATCTGCGTACGGAGATCAAACCCGTAGCCACAGAGCAGCTTCTGGGCACCTTCATGACCGTGGGTGAGTAGATTCCCTGGGTGGTGCAGCCCAGTAAAGAAACACATCTTTAGTGGGGGAAAGGCCGTTGAGAATCTGACGTTACTGCTACAGGAAGCTGGCGAGTCTCTTTCTGTGCCAAGGGAGAAATGATAACGCTTGTGAACCCCATCTGGTGGGGGAGGAGGACTTGGTTTTCTCCAAGCAGGTTTTCCTCCGTAACTTCTCCGTGTTCCCTCGTGCTGCTGTTACAGATGGAATTTTTTATTGAGGAAGAATTTTCTCGCTGCTGTCAGAGATGGTTGGAAAAGTCTGATTAGGCCTGAGAGGAAAAAAAAGGGATTGTATGATTTTATTTAATGCAAACACAGTGGTGTTTGGGCTAATTGCTAGAGCTGATGCGTTGGTTGGTATGAGATGTTGGTTGTGCTGTATCAGAGTCTGCTGAGCGTTCGTAACGAAATGTCTCAGAACTTCCGCGTGTTGTTTACGGCAACAACGTCGTGAAGAGCACTTCATGGGAAGTGTTCATTTGAACTCCTACCAGGTGGTCATTAAGCACCAAGAAATTACTTCTGCTGCAGCCTTAACTCTCAGGCTTTCATGAAATATCCAATTATTACTCTTTTTTTCTTTTTTTTTTCCTTCTACCAGGAAGACTCTAGAGATGTTTGCTCATTAGAGCTGACAAATACAGTTCTATTAGGAGCATTGACAGGAGAAGACAGAGGGGATGTGATCAATGCTTATCAATATCTAAAGGGACACGGCAAGAGAAGGGGGTCAGACTTAGTGGTGCCCAGTGTTGGGACAAGGGGCAAAGGTTCCACTAACAGGAACATAGGAAAGTTTTTCCTATGAGGGTGTCAGAGCCTGGAACAGGCTGCTCAGAGAAGTTGTGGTCTCCTTCTCTGGAGAGGTTCCAAACTCGCCTGTTCATGATCCTGCGCAACCTGCTCTGGCTGACCCTTCTGGAGCAGGGGGGTTGAACAAGATGATCTCCAGAGGTCCCTTCCAGCCCTACCATTTGGTGATTCTGTGAGTTTTCTCTCTTGCTAGACCTGCTGCATGCCATGGAGAGGAAGAGAGACTTGTAGGCCTTTCCATACAAATAAGAGTTCTGGTTTTCTGCAATGATCTCTCTGCTGTCCTTGAGTTGTCTGACTGGGGTAGTGGGAGGACAAGAGCTGGGTCTGGATGGAGAGCTGCAGAGGAGTGCAGACTGGCTAAGGGATTGTGATGTGTAAGGACAGAAGGTGAAATGCACGTCTTTCAGAGAGCTGGGCCTGGTTTCTGGAGGGTATTGGATGTAAGGCCAAAGGAAGAAAGGATGAGGAGTAAGTGGAATCACAAGGAAGTGAGACATGGTTGGAAGAAATCTGTGAATTAACTGAATTAACTTGGCGAGGGTCAAGCAAAGGCAGGTTAGAAGGGTGAAATAGGAAAGGTTAAGCTAAAAATGTTGGAACTATACTACATAGGTTACTTTACACTACAGGCTACACGGTCCTTAACAGACTAAAGCCTGCAGGGTTTCATTGCACCTCTCTGTCAGAAGACACCCATGAGCCTTTTGACAGATCTGCCTTCCCAGATCCAGCTCATTTGTGTTTCTGCTGCCCATCAGCTCAAGTAACTGAGATGTGTGGCAGATCTCAGGGCTCCAAACCCATTTGAGTTCTGCTTAGTCTTTTTTTCACTTGTCTTTTTTTGGTCAGCTTCTTTGAAAAAGTGGGAAATCTGACACATGAAGTGTGAAAGTTAATAACCAAGCAGTGCTAAGGTTGTGAAGCAGGGTCCGAAGGACTAGGAAGGGATCACAAAAACTTGCTGATAGTGCAAAGCTGTATTAACTCTCAGGGTGATAAAGCCCATTAGAAAATAAAATATATGTTCCCATCTGAATATTGGTCCTTAATGTTGCTTTGTGTGACTAGATGCCTGTTTAATCTCTTATGAGCCTCTCCCTCTCAGAGGTAGGAAGCATGTGGTTGAGTGCAGTGAAATCCTGTTGCAGGGAGGGCTCTGCTGCACCAATATGTTCCTGAATTTGTGTTGGCATCCCTTGAATGAAGGTCTGCTCTTTTGATACCTCTTTATTTCTTTTCTTTTCTTTTTTAAGGTAATAACACTTGCTTCTATGGGAAGTGCTACTATTGTCGGGAAACAGAGCCAGCTTGTGCAGATGGGGACGTCATGGAGGGGTCGGTGACTCTGTGGCTCCCAGATGTCTGGCCTCTTCAGAAACATCGGCACCCGTGGGGTAGGACGTACCGTGAAGGCAAGCTTGCCAGGTATGAGAACATAATGGGGTTATTCTCTATAGGTGGTAATTTCTACCAGAATAAACCTTGCAATGCAGTGATTAATTAAGGAGCGAGTGTCCTCGAAGCCTAGAGTCTTGCCAGCAGCTTTCGTGGTGTGACACTAGAAGTCAAGAAGTCTAGGATAAGATTTAAATTAAAATGAGGTTAGAAAGAAGAAAGAGAAAGAAATCTTCATTGTTTTCCACCATACTAAGCAACCTCCTTTTCCTGCTGCTTGCCTGGATCAGAACTCCACCATGCAGTCGCTCCAAGATCTGAATTCTTGCTCTGGGCAAACCAAGACTCTTCTCTTGAGCCACTAGACCTTCTTTTGACACCATGCCTCTATGTGGCCTACTGAGACGTGGTAGCACTGTGCTATTTTCTGCCAGACTTCACCTCATGGTCCTTGTAGTTTGTTTCAAGAGTTGTGGAGCTGATTTTGCTTAAATAGGTAGGCCCTGAAAAGTTCTTCATTGCTTTGAACACCATCAGTATTTGGTGACCATGCTCAGCATCTCAAGAATGCATTTGGAGCAGGACAAACGTGGGATCTAGCAGTCTTGGACAATAGATGCAACAAGTCTGAGGTTTGGGGTTGGAGAATTTTTTTGCCCTGACCTGAGCAAAAGATTTTGAGCTTAGTAAATTTTTCCAAGTCTCTGTCCTGGACAAGAGATTTTTTAGTCCTTTATCTAAAATATCTCTTGATTTCCAATGACATGGTTGTTCTCCAGAAGAACCTTGTCCAAAGGCTTCCTTGAGTTGTTCGAGTATTAAATGTAGAGTTTGATTTTTGAGCAGCAGTTCTTATCCCCTTTCCAACAGGTCAAAATCAGCTGTATTTATTCCATAGTAAATTGCAGCAATGAATGGCCTGAATTTCTTGGAGGGGTTTCTTTTTTCGAGGGGCTGTTTTTCATCACAAACTGCCTGCTTACAGCCTGCTACCTGTGCTGAGTTGATAGCTGCTGTATTCCAGACTCACTGCTCTGGCCTCGTTGGGATGGGATTGCGTGGTTCTGGTGTTTTGCACCTTGTCATGTTGCACTTTGCGCTTCGAGAGCATCAGGAGAATGAAGTGTTCTAGAGGCCTCGCTCTCCTTTTCCTGTGCCTGGTAACTACGTGGAAAATATCTCTGTAGGAATTTTTTGCCTGCCCTAGCTGCTTCTACTGTCCTGAGTTGACCTTTGGGACATAATTCCTATGGTCACATTAACATACATGATTTTGAATGGATGCGTAAGAGAGAAAACCCCTGCCCTTGAAAGTCCTATATTCAATATAAATGATCAGAAAGAAAAGTCAGAGAAAGGACTGTCTTAAAAGACAGTATGGGAAATGAGAAGAGAGAGCATAGTATGTCTGGAAAATTGTTGCAAGGAGATTAAGTACTAATCTAAAGTAAAATGAGAGAAGCACTTGAGAGAGAGAGAGGGATGTGGCATAAAAGAACTGTATCAAGTGCAAGGAGACTTTTGCCTTGTGGATTTGTGCTCTGAGGTGAATGTGAGTTGGACATTGATGTAAAACAAAGAAGGAACTATAGAGAGCATTTGAGAAGTGTGTGGTATGTTCACAAAACCATAAGTTTTTGGCCCCTCTGATTTGTGTAGTAGGAGGAAAGATGGATATTGGGAGCTTAGGCTCCAGGCATCTAGAAGATGAGTTGGGTATGTGGCAGTTGTAGTAGTTTAATTCTGATCAAGTTTGAGCATGTCAGCGAGTCTATCCAGCTTGTGTTTCCTCCATTTCTGTTCCCAGGTCACAGATGGTTTAAGGCATTTCCAATTTAACTGCTATTTTGTGAAGGATTGTTTCAGTCCTTGTGTAGATGATGTTATAGATGTACTTGTTATTTAGGTTGACAGATGGAAAGGATATACACCAGAGATTTGGCTGTTTTGCTGGTTGTGTTGAATAGAGAGAACATGTAAAATTGAGACATGACATGCAGTGTTACCAGACCTGAACTACATGCCTAAGTTACGTGTAGAAGGAGAGGAGAGAAAAGGGAAGCTTGAAATCTTGCCAGTGGAGAAGGTGAGATACTCTGAAAGGAAAGCAGGGAAGAGGGAGACAGCTGTGAGTGAAGAAGAAGGAACATTTCTGAGCCCCTTCTCCCCAGGACAGAGGAGGTCCTTAGTAACCATTTGCATCAGAAAGAAAAAATGAAGAGGATGGCTGGAAAGCAAGACTGATGGAAGCAGGTCAAGGCGATAGAAATAGACACAGAACTTGAAGTCCTTGGTTGGGAAGTTGAGGGAGGCGAGTGGTGACGGTAATCTTGCCGTGAGGCAGCTCAGCCACTGCTGAACTGTGAGCAGTGAGGAAGCAAACTCACCTTGGTTTCTGTGGGCAGATGATGTGTAACCTTGCACTGAGACTATACCTTGCTTCGTACACCAGGGTGTTAATACAGGATTTACTCTTTAGTAAGACATTTTTATCCAGCTCACTCTTCTTTATATAGCCTCAACTGCTCTGCTGTTCCTTATGCACTTGGAAGTGAATGAGGTATCTGTAAATACTGCTGGTGTTCCTTTAAGGTTTGATTTGGCTTGTCTTTGATGCCTGCAGGTGGGAGTATGATGAAAGCTATTGTGATGCTGTGAAAAAGACTTCACCATATGATTCTGGCCCTCGTCTCCTCGACATCATTGACACTGCCATCTTTGACTATCTGATTGGAAATGCTGACAGGCATCACTATGAGAGTTTCCAGGATGATGAAGGAGCCAGTATGCTCATCCTCCTGGATAATGCAAAAAGGTGAGGGTAGCGGGGATCTGGTGGCCAGGCAGTGGCAAGCACAAGGGCACACATTTTTCTGCTCTGTATCTGTCTGTTTTCCTTTTCTTACTGATTATTTCATTAATACTTTTTGTGCTGAAAATCCAAGTTTTCCCTCTTATCAGAAATTACCAAATATTAGGGTCCTTCAAGGGTTGTGATGCCTCTTCTGTGCTCCAGATACCGTGACTGCTTCTGGCAAAGTCTTATTCAAACTACAGAAAGTCCCAAATTATCACAGTACAACCTTTTTTCCCCAAGCAGCTCTCAAAGGTTTGCTTGTGTCTCTCCTCCTATTCCCAGAAAAGCCCCTTCCTTTTATGCTTTTAATTAATGGAAGATTAAAAACTTGTGATTTATTATTTACCAGTGAATATTAATGAGTGCCATAGTAAAAGCAGATCTTTTCAAAACATGTCTCTGAATAATTTGACATTCCCTGCCTTCTGGATCTGTCTGCTCTGGCTTTAAAATGTTCAGAGTTTAAAATGGAGATGGAACTGATACTGAGAGCAAATGATGATTATGTCCTGAGTGTGGACATTATTATCAAAACAGAAATGAAGCATGTAGTAACTGGGAGGAAATGATAAGAAGTCCTTCTTGAGGCTGAACTTTACTATGAGTGTGTGTTTAAAAAGTGAGTTGTTCAGTGTTTGCCATGGGTTTTGTACATTGGCTGATATAGCTGATGTTAGATACAGCCTCACTTAAATCATAACAACCTCCTTACCCTGACCCATGTGCTCATGGTTTAGTCCAGAAACTCCTGAGGTTTTTGTGATGGGCACAGCCATCTGCGGTGTCATCAAGTTTGCTCTTCTGGGGGTGGACTCAGCTTGTGACTGTTAGCTCTGGCAGTTCCCATGCCAGACTCTGCTCTGCAGCAGCTTTGCATCCCACTTGTATGAAGTGTACACGCCAATTGAGACCTCTCATCTAGACAGATCCTCCTTGGAAAGCTTGGGGTTACCATTTCTTTCCCCATTTGCCTTTTATATAGTGCATCCTTTTTTGCCTTTTTCATTTTTTCTCTTGTTCCTTTTTCCTTTCCTTCCCCTTTCCCTTTCCCTTCCCTTCACTGCCTGAGGTGAATGTGGCAAAAATGGTCTTTCTGTAATGCTCTGGCAATGTGCTGGGAGGGAGTCGATGCCTTAGTCCCTGGAAGTGAGCATGGTAGTTGAAGGTCATGTCAGACCCTTCATTATGGTACGTGCTTATAACCTTATGAAAACATTTCTGATAGGGCTTTGCAGGCCTAGAAGAAAATTGTTTTCTTTAAAGCTAAAGTTCTTTCAGCTCCTTTGAGATAAGGGATAGGGGAACAGGTTTTTTTTCATAGAATCTCAAGTTGCAAAGGACTCAAAAGGATCGTCGACTCCAACTCCTTCCTCCTCACAGGACTACCTAAAATGAAACCATACGACTAAGAGCATTGTCCAGACACTCCTTGGTGCCGTGACCACTTCCCTGGGGAGCTCATGCAAGTTTTCAAGCTACTAATAGCAGAATTATTTGGGCAGAGTAATGCCAGACTCCTAGAGTAAGTTAGCTTTATTGAGGGCAAAGTTCTTGGTTGGAAACAATATTACAAGAGAGGTGAAACTATAAAAACAAAAAACCAAACCACCAAAACCCCACATGTTTAGATGAAGCTTGAAATGCTATGAAATCCTTTTGCCAGGCCTCCCTTAGAACATGTGATCATGAAATACAGAGGTCCATCACCTTATAGTTGAATTGTTGATCTAAGCTTGACCATCTAAACCAGTACAACTCTGCCATTTCATTCGTTCCCTGTCCAGATGTGTCAGAAGAGCTCCCATGCTCTATGTCCAGAATACCAGTTTAGTCCTTTCCTCTCCTTTGCAACATGAGCTCAATTTCTGAACTCTTCTGAAGTTCATGGCTGTCACGGTTTAGGGTCAGGGCAGCCCCTTAGACCTATTACAGCCTCTCTCTGTTAACCCCCCTCCCTCCCCAAAGGGGAAGAGAAAGGGAAGAAGGGAGAGAGACTGAGCCACTAGAAAAGGAAACTAGAACAGCTTGAATGAAAAGGAAAATAAGAATAATAAAAATGGAATATATACAAATGTATACAAACCAGTATGGAACCCAACCCCTGATGGCAATTCCATCACCATCACCACTGATGCTGTGGAGCAGGCACTGGGACAGTCCCAGACTGGGCCCCACAGCAGCCAGGAGCTGTGTTCAGGAGCTGGATTCTGGTACTGGGTTCAGGTACACACAGATCAGGATCGAAGGCAGAGTGGACAGAGGCCTCCTTGGGTGCTCTGAGGAAGGAATGAAAGAGGACCCAAGCCAAGCAAAGCTGGCCAAGCAGTCCAAGAGGGGAGAAGAGCCCAGAGACCCCTCAGATCCCACAGCTCTAAACCGAATATGCTGTATCTGGGCTGGAATCCCTCACTGGTCAGTTTGGGGTCCCCTGTCCTGTCCAACCATCCCTGCAGGTGCCACCTTTCCCTTTCTGCACCCCCCAATGTGGTGCACAAGATCCAGCAGTGCCCTTGGTCTGCACCCCAGCCCTTGGTAGTGACCCTAACCATGGGGTGTTCTCACTGCTGGAAGCAGACCCTGCCTGTGAGAACAGGCTGCTACCTTCAGACAGTGCAGTGAGATAGAAGAACTGAGCTGAAAGGTGAAATCACTGAACAGAATTCGTTCTGTTCTCACTCAGACCAGGACAATGTCTAAGGTGCCTGGATCTGATAAAGACCTCGTTACACTGGTGGTGTTTCTGTTTGCTTGCTGCATTAGCTGATGCTGTTGAGAACTGTACCTCTAAGTGGTTATAGCCTGTTTATATTTTAATTGAAATGATTTGATCTGTCAGAGCATGAAATTGCTTCATATTGATTTTTTCTTTATTTTTCTTTTAAAATTCCTTACAAATCTGTTGATGTTGAAAACATTAGGAGTTCAGCTGGTTCACTTGGTTTTAATTTTGCTTTTCAGCTTTGGAAACCCTGCCCTGGATGAAAGAAGCATCTTGGCTCCTCTATATCAGTGCTGCATGTAAGTGAAATGCAGGGATCCTGTTCACTGTCCTTATGCAGTTGCTGCCCTTACGTTTCCAATATAATTAAATTTCAAGCCTTCTGGCAACCTGAAAATGTTTGCTCGAGTACATAGCTCTTTTTTTGAGGTCCTCTGTGTGTTTGATGTATTGTCACTGCTCAAGAAGCTGAGAAATACATTTTCATTAAGGCAGTAAATGAAATGGTAGCCTGGAGAAGTAGTCGTGCCTCCAGGTCTCTGGTTCAGATCTCTCCTCAGTCAGCATGACAGGTACTTTGCATCTGTGGCTGTCTCCATCCAGCTCCTGCCGAATAAAAGTTCACATCACAGTTTGAGTTCTCCCTGACAGAAGCTAAGGACTCGACGTGTCTGGCAACTTAACTACCTTCATTTCCAAATGTTCCCTCTAAACAAGACTGCAGCACTGCTCAGGGTGCTTCTTTCAAAGGGAAGTTGGTAGGTTTTTGCAGGATTTTGTTTCTGCTTTAGTCTTATGAGCTGTGGTTTTGTTCGTTTTATTTTTAGAGGCTGTGACTTGTTGATTTCTGTTTTCCCTGGCCCTTCTCCCACCAGGCTATTTCTGCTTCTCATTAGCAGAGAGATAAAAGTACCAGGGAGAAAAATACCGATATATCCATTTCCTGCCTCTGTTACTTCAAGATAACATTAACTCCTTTAAGCCTTCCAAATTAAGCATTTAGTTGAGAGTTCCTTGAGCCTGTTCTTGGAGGGTTCTGTCTCTCAAATACCTTGGAGTCTGTGAAATCTGGAAAGTGCAGAAAGCCTGAGTTCTCACCCCCTGCTTGCACTGAGCAAGGCTTGATGCCTGCTGCAGTACACCTGGCCTACAGTCAGCAAGGTTCTTGCAGAGTTCAGATGGAGAGGGATTAAAGTAAATGATTTGCACATTCTTTCAGTTTCCCACATGAATTTAAAATCCATATTGTGTATTAGTCGTTTTACGAGGATCTTTTGGAGTCTTTCTTATCTAGGTTCTCCCAAATGCAACCGGAAGAAAAGTTTAGCTGTGTAACAGACTGCAGGTTCCTGCTCTTCAGATGCCCGTTCTTTCTGATACCAGGCAAATGCCACGTAACAATTTATATGTGTAATTGTTTTAACTATAGGCTTCTTACAACACTTGCTTATATTGCTCGTTCCTTTGGAGGCCATCAAAAGCCAAGAGTTTAGACCGGCAGTACTAAACCACAAAGGTTTTGGGGAAAATCCTGAGAGACTCGACAGAATGACAGTTTAGATGGGCTGAGATGAACAACTTCAATGCCCAGTAAAGCAGAAAGGTCACCGCTGTGTTTGTTTTCTTGGAAGTCTGGTCTAAGGACTTTCATCCTTTGTGATTAATTGTTGGTCAGTGATTCTCTTCCTGAGATGACATGAGGTTTACGTTTGAATTAACAGCCAGGCTGTCAATTTTCTTCCCTTTTCAAACTTTCTGGGTGGCCTCAGGACACACAAACTTCCTTGCTAGCAGTTAGAAGTGCTCCTGTATACGAATTACATCACATGAGATTCTTTCTTCTTCACCTTTGGTTCTCAAGCTGCACTGAGATATTATACATAACGCTGTGCTACCTGAAGCTACCGTCCCAAACCCACTTTTGCAATGAGACACCCGTTCTTGGTGTAGCAGGCTCCCTCGAGGGGTTGGCCGGGGTATTGCTGATGGGACTTCAGCCAGACAGTGGTATGATGACGTGTTTGTTTCTTTCTTTGCAGCATCCGGGTTTCTACCTGGAACAGACTTAATTACCTGAAGAATGGAGTACTGAAGTCTGCCTTAAAAACTGCTATGTCGCATGACCCCATCTCACCAGTGCTTTCTGACCCTCACCTGGATGCCCTAGACCAGCGGCTTCTCAGCATTCTGGCGACAGTGAAGCAGTGCACAGACCAGTTTGGGCCAGATGTTGTGCTGGTGGAAGACAGGATGACACTGTCTCACTTGTAATGGTAGTGGAACGCAGAGGAAACTCCTTTCAAAAGGAACCAAACAGACAAACAAAAAAAGCGATAGAAAAACAGCACAATCGGTTCGGAAAGGCCGTGGCCAAGATGAACTGAACTGAACAGGAAAGCTTCTGAGCCAGGGGAACGGAGGTGACACTGGCTTTTCCCTTGGGCTGAGAGCAGAGAGAGGTGGGAAGCTGGAGCCTTGGACGGCTCGGTGCCCGTGATGGCATCCTGGCCGTTGGGATGTGCCCGTTGGCGGCAGTGGATGTTGCACTGGCTAAAAATGGCTCTTGGTGTTGGTGGAAGTGTGTGGAATACAGACACTGATTTGTGGACTGAATCTGGAGGGGACAAATGGAGATGAACAGTACGATCCTCTCCCCTTCTCTTCCCCACATATACTCTTGGGAGCTTTTGTCCGATTCAGGGTTGTACCTAATCAGCTGTGAGCTGGTTTGGTGCTTTACTGCTTCTTTAGAGAAAGAGGAAGTGGTGAACAAAATAATTATTAGACTGAAGAGTTGTGCCACCCCCCCTGCCCCGGGGGTGGGATGTTCTTCTGAATGCAGTTAGGGGTGGGAGAGGGAGCCTTTACTGCTCAGTAGTCTTCTCCTCGATAAAAGGCTGAGAAAGGGGTTTGCCTCACATGTGCTAATACTTCAGTGTTTTTGCTGAAGTCCTATCAAAGGTTTATCCAGAGGGTTGGAGATTTAGGGGAGAACAGGGTGGTTATACAGCACTTGGTAATTAAGGGGTTAAAGTAAGTTTCCATGTGTCCTGTCAGTGTTTTCCATTTATAAGGAATCTGACAAGGTCTGAGCAGAGAAAATATCCTTGCAGTCCTGTGACCATATTAACTAAATTTTCACTGTGTTGTAGCTGAGGAGGAGGACAGAATCAGTCCTTGGAAGCTGGTTTGGTTTAGTGAGGTGATGCTGCTTACTGTATGCTGTTTAATGGGGGGGATCTGGGTGTGTTGCACTGGGAAGAGAGGTGGGTGTTGCTGGATGTCCCTAGGGACTGACAGCTGTGGGTATGGCCCTGACTGAGGAGCGAGGAGAACCCTGAGCTGTGCTCTTTCTTCTTCATCTCGTCTGGAGAGAGCTTCCCACTGCTCAGTGTCTTAACCATGGCTCAGTGCTGCTCTTTTGTGGACACCAGCAGTTTTTCCATCCCGCTGTCTGCCTGGCCTAGCTTGTGGCTGAGATCTGAAGCTGTGAGCACTTCCAGTTAGATTTCTGCCTTCCCCAGCTGCTTCCTGCAACCCCCAGTGCAATGTTCTGACTGGGGTGGTCATCCTGGGGTCCTCACTCTTAACGGTTTTGCCACAGATAGGGGAGAGTTGGTGGAAGTTGGTTTTTGGGGGCAGATTTATGGCACTTGTCTTGTGCTCATCCTGTTGTGCTCGTCCTTCAGCACTGCAGTGCGGATGAGCTTGTGGCCATAAAACCTGCCACACTTGTGGCAGGTTTGAGTCTCTGTCTCTGGAAGGGAAGCAACTTCGTTGTTACATTGCCAAGTTCAACAGCTTTGTGTCAGTTTTCAGTTCAGACAGTACGGTCCCTGGAAGGAAGGAAGGAAGGAAAGAACTCGCTTCCCAAAGTGGTTATGTATGATTGGACTTTTGAGTAAGAGCAGCAAAATGTCAGTTTAAGACCTTTTCCTTGATTTGTCTGTCAAAACCTTTCTAGCTGTGCAGCAGCATGGCAGGCAGATAAAGAGGTGTTTCCTGGTCTTGCTGCCAGACCTGATCAAGGAGGTGCTAGTTTGATTTTGTTGAAGTCCTTCTGTCATTGCATGAGCAGAGTATCTTGATAATAGAACGCAACTGTTTACCTGAAACTGAATTGATTATTCTAGATCTCTCCTGGACTTGGTCACATGGCAGACCCACCCCAGAGTCAGGGTGGGATCTGGAGTTACTCGTTGCAGTTCCTAGCCAGGACTGTAATGCAGCCAGCTTTTAGGACACCGCTGTTAAGCCAGTGCCCACTTCTTGCTGGCCTTGATTATCCAACGGATGCTTTGGAAGCCATGGTCCTTTGGTGAGGTTAACCCCCCAGCACGGATGGTGCCTCCTGGATTCCCTTCGGGCAGGAGCGAGTGTGCTCAGCTGATGGCGAGCGTGGCACGCAATGGTTGCTTGCCCTGGGCACACAGTGGTCGAGCAGGTTGGTTCTGGGAAGTATCTGGGCAGCAGTGAGGTGGTTAGTGAATGCTTTTATTCTGAAGCAGAACAGCTTCGTACTGAGGCATTTGGGTATAAACTGTTTCCCAGGAAATGGAACCCAGTTTACCCAAAGGGGAAAACAGTGAAGCACATGTTAGTGGCTTGCAGCATTTTTAAAAGCATGTTCTTCTCTTTGAGCTTAATCATGAGCACTTAATATTTTGGGAAGAATCTACCAAAATTTGAAGTTTTGATTTATATTTGATCACTTCTGATCATTAATGATGGCTTCAAAAAAAAGTCTGTCTTTATGAAGTGAAATTAGTGTTGAGGACTTATATATTGCTTGTTCTTCGGGCCCTGAGCTGGAGTTTTTGCCATCAGAAGGAACCTGGGGGTAAGTTTTCCCCTGAGGTGAATGTCAGAGATTTAAAGCAGTGTGTTGGTTTACTTGTGAACAAAGGGCACAAAGTCCGGCAGCAGTAGGAGGAGGAAGCAAGAAACAGTTGCTTTTTTTCTTCTTTTTTTTTTTTTTTTTTTTTTTTTTTTTTTTTTTTTTTTTT
>JANVCC010000034.1:4564157-4632255 GCA_025345505.1 Todiramphus chloris collaris
TTTTTTTTTTTTTTTTTTTTTTTTTTTTTTTTTGTCATATTGACACTTCTGGTCACTGTAAACACCACTGGAGCTTGGTGTTCTGCAGAACAAATTCCTCTCTTACCCAAAATCAGGAAGATCTGATTTTGGCCTTGTGATAATCCCTGACGTTTTGGCAGTAATCATTGTTTTGCTTGAATACAGAACCCTGAGAAATTTCAGATTGCAACCATTGCCAAGAAAATCAGAAGCAGCGTCCGCATAGGAACAGGGTCTTCTTGAATCTCTGACAAGTAGTGTTGGTTTGGAGGCAGGTGCTGTGCTCTGCCAACGAGGCTTTCGTGACACCTTCTAATTCTTGTTCACTGTGCACACTGTAATCCGCTGGCTCCAGATGTTACAGAAGGGTTGTGTTGCAGATATTGGTAACATCAGAGCGCTCGAAGCACAGAAATCAAGAACTAATTAAAAAGAGAGCATCATCAGACATCTGCTATTTATCTCCTCCTTCCGAAGTCAGCGGTCGGGCTGGAGGAAACACTGAAGTTGGCTTCTCTTCCAGCAGCTAATGAACTGGAATCTATCTTGCCAAACAAACTTCAACTGAAAAATACTAATTTATTAAGAAGGTAATTTATTTGCTGTGGCAGCTGGAGCAAGATGCTTGAAACAGACACCCCTCTTGAAGCTGTCAGAGGACTGCCCCTGGGAGCTGCTGCAGGAGTGGAGGTTGCTAATAAGAAAACAGAACGCCATCGTGACTTTCTACTTGTATCCCCCAGGGTCAGATTCTGCATAAGCAACATTGTGTGAATAAGGATTTTAATAAAGCAAAATTGATGGATTGTTTAAGTCTCTTTCTCTCTCTCTCTTCCTCTCTCCACACCCCCAATCCCTCCAGCGTGTGGTGGGGTGAACGTTTCAAGTGCTTTGCTGCTGATGTTTCACTGTAACTTTTTCCCTGCTAGCTAGCAACAGCTTTTATTCCAGTCATGAACATCCAAGAACAGGATCAAATGTTCAGGTTGTTTGCAAGAGCCTTCTTGGTAAGGAAGGATGTGGTTAAGAAGAAGAGTGTCCCAGAATGATACAGGAGAACACCACAACTGGCTTTAAGTGTCTTCAGACAGCCTTTGAAAGTGCATCCCATGGTCCACCATATCTGCCAAGCACCAGGGCTGATTTCTTGGTTCTCAGGCAGAGCGAGGCGTGCATGTTGAGTTGACAAGAGACCTGTGTAGAGTTGGCAGGTGTTCATCACTGGCTTTCCTAAGCTTTTATTGAAGTCCTTCTGTGAGATGGGGTAAGTAAACAGCCATCAAAATCTGTTCCCACAGAGTGCAGGGGTTTAATCTGGCCGTGTCAGAGCTTGTGTTCTGAACAACTCCCCACAGCGAGCGGTTCAGAGGTAGGAGGTGGTGCTTGCAGTTCTGAATGGCACGTGTCTGGAAGCCACCTAGAGCTGCTGTGTGCTGCTGAGGTTGGCAGGAGCTGCTGCCAGCCCCCGTACCTCTCCTGGGCACAGGGCACTACACAACCCCCGAGGCACTGCGCTCCTGGAAGTGCAGGAGTGGGTTCTGACCTGGCCCGTACCACCAGCGTGGCGGGGAGAAACGGCCAGAGCCACCTGCTGCATTTTCAACTAGAGTTTCTCAGTTCCAAATTTGGACTGAATGTCTTTAAGAACCGTTTTGGGGAGTTTATTTTGGGGGTTTTGAGAGGGAGGATGTTCTGGGTTGTTTTTCTTTTCTCCTAGCATTGTGTGGTGACAATAATTTTTCATATCCTCTAGCTCTACTTTTGAGGTGCCCGTTTGCTCAAGGAGCAGGGCACGATTCCTGCTCGTGGAGAATCTCTTCTCTTCAACAACCTGCAGAAGCTGTTAGAGATACTTTCAAGTTTTGAAAGGCTCAGGTAGCCAGTTTAGAGAGCTGGTTTTACAAGCACTTTGCTTTATTACTGCTGTGTAATTTTGGAGTGGTTGGCCTTAGTAACAGGGTGAGAACTCGTATATGACTGGAAGATTTTAAAGTGTTGCTGATTATGTAATGAACATAATTTTACAGAAGAATGAACAGAAACAACTTGGAGCCAATGGAGAGCCAAAGGGGATTGAAAATGAGCACTTCCCCTGAATTTCTTTCAAATTCTTTCCCTACAGGTTTTTGTTGATTCTGGAAAATGAGAAGTGAAAGTAAGTTCTTAGTCCCAAGTGTGGGACTGGTGCTCTGCTGTTCTTTGTCAGTGTTCTTAAGGGACTTTGTGGGGGGAAAAAAAATAAAGGAAGGAGGAGGAAAGACTCCCCCTTATATCCTTTATTTCAGATCTTACTTTTATTTAGTGATCTAATCCATAGCTGTGTTATACTGAGCTGCTGGAGGGAGCCTCTCCTCCTCCTCCTGCTGTCTGTCAGGGCTCATCTATGCATGAGCTGAAGGAATTGCTCTATGGAAACTACAAAAAACCAACCCAAACAGAAAAGGATGGGCAGATGGCATCTTCCTGTCCAGCACATACAGCCTGTGCTGTAAAATCCTCAACTGCAAGGCTCCTTCAGAGTGTGTGGTGGCACCAAGTTGTGTTAGGGGTGCTGAGAAGCCAGACAGCAGCACATTTTCGTAGTGCTGGTTTTTCTTCCTTTTTAGATGATACAGATTTTTAATGGGGTGGTTCCTGCTCACCAGGACTGATTTGGGATAACCAGCCATGAGGTGAAGAGCTGTGCCTCCCAGTGCCCTCTCTGGGGCCGTGACAATCCCTGCAGCTGCTTCTTCCTGCAGAACTGTCAGCTGAAGGTTAGCAAATACTCTAGTGACTGTTGGGGATTCAGCAGAGGGAGGGAAGAGAAAAAAATGGGGTATGTGTGTGTGTAATATTGGAATAGATATTGGAATGGGCTGCCCAGGGAGGGGGTTGAGTCCCCATCCCTGGATGTGTTTAAGCATCGCTTGGATGTGGTGTTGGGGGACGTGGTCAAGGGGTGAACTTGTAGAGTAGGGCTAATGGTTGGACACGATGATCCCAAGGGGCTTTTCCAACCCGAGTGATTCTGTGGCTCTGTGTGTGTGTACAGTGGCAGCAAGCTGGACTAGGGCTGTGCTTCCAAGCCCTGTCCTTCCAAAGTCAGGTACGAGTGACTTCTTGGTGTGGTGCACTGGGATCTCTTCCTGCAGCTTCCCCTTAAAGAGGATTAGATTATCCAAAGGGGGTGATTCCAACCCCCCAACACTTCAGTGCCTCGTTAACCTGAGAGCCAGGTCAAACAGGGTGCAGTTGACAGGTTACTAAACAACTATTTCTGCTTTCCCCTCTAGCTCTTAAAATGTGCAGCACTTGAGTGAAGCTGACATCCCAGGAGTTACTCTGTGGTACCATGGAGCTGGTGTGGTGCTGGACAGTCAGTCATTTTATCTTTCTAAATTTGCTTTTTTTCCCTCAGAACATGGGAACATCTATTTTTTATGAAGTCTGCCCGCTTTGATAATCTCTCTCCAGCTAAAGCACTTATTCCCAGGGGGACAGAGTTTGAATGTTACAGACAGGATTTTTTTTTTTTTATAAATGTATAGAAATACTTCAATTCAGATGCTCCAACTAGCTTTCAGAAAGGCTGACAGCAGGTCAGTTGGCTATGGCCACAGTGAGTCTGAGTTTTCATTGATTTTATTTGTATTTTTTTTTTAAACCTGCATAGGTTTTAGTTCTGTTTCAGTTACTGCAACTGGTGGCAAGGTTTTAGCCTCACTGATGATTTTTGAAGCTGGAGGAGGTAAGTATGTTAATACCAGTATCTTTAATGCCCATGTGTAGTATTTGTAGGCACCTGTAGATGATGACCTGGTCCTCTCTGTGCCTTGCCAGTGCTGGATCCCACTCCCCACCCACCCGGACGAGTGAAGGGCCAGCCTGGATGAGTTGCATTTGAGTATCCTGCTTATTTTATTTTTCTGAGCACGTGGGATAACCTTGAGATTCTTTCTGTGTCCAAAGCATCTTGGTCTTGTCTTTGTTAAGATAATTTGTGGGTGGAATTGTCCTGATGCTCAGTAGCTTGTAGCTTGGTGTTGGTCTCTTACAGTAAGCCAGCAGTAGGTACAGCTTAAGGTAAAATGCAAGGTATATGGAGGCTTGCCCACTTCTCATCTCCCCCTGCCAGCTGAGTTCGTGTATTTAGTGTGGCAGTGCTTACCGGGTGTGCTTTGGAGGGCTGAAGTGTTCCTGTGTCCGAAATCACAGCCAGACTTTGCATGGGATCCTGGGATCTCCTGCCAGAGCTCGGGGGGGCAGCCAGCCCTAATGACTGCTCGTGGCTTCCCTGCACAGGATGGGGGTTGCAGCTTGCTGGAGAAACTGGGTGATGGTGGCAATGAGCTGTACCTCGGTTCTTGTACACGGATTCATGGTGAAGCCTGAACTATTTTTCTTGGCTGCTTGATTGCAGCCCACCCTGCCCCTGCTGCCATTTGGGTGTACAAAGATGCACTGATGTCCATGTAAACAGCAGCACTTCTTGGGGTCCATGAGGAACGACACAGGTCCAGTGTCACACGGTGAGCCGGTCCCAGAGCCGGCAACAAAACCCTTTCTCCTAGAGCTTTGTTCTGGCTGCTGCACGGAACTTGTACGCTGTGCACAGCAGAGTGTGTGGTCTGGCTCGGCCAAAGCTCCCTTGTTTGTGCCTGCTGGGTTTGTGTCTCCGTGGAAATGACCCCAATAAACAACAACTGCTGACACCTCTTGCCTTTGCGGTAGCAAAACTCCAGCGGATCTACTGGGCTGCTTAAAAAACGGATTATTTCCCTTCCCAAAGAACTTGCTGCTGCTGCTGCAGCGGTGCAGCTCGGCAGGACAAGGCAGGATCAGCCCAGCTGGAAGAGAAGCTGCTCCCCTCCCCTCCCAGCAAGGGTTGGCAGGACCCGGGGAGAGGACGGGATCCAAGTTTTGTGCGGAACAGAGACCAGAGGGGTGCCCCGTGCCTCCTGCTGGGAACTGGGTCAGGTTTTGCAACACGTTGTTGGCAGGAGCCCTACCGAGCCCAGTGGAGTCTGCTCGTGGGACAGGGCACGGGTGGGCATGAGGCCGTGGCTGGCACGGTGTGGAGGCCGTGGTTGGCACGGTTGCGGAGGCCACGGCTGGCACGGTGTGGAGGCCGTGGTTGGCACGGTGTGGAGGCCGTGGTTGGCACGGTGTGGAGGCCGTGGTTGGCACGGTGTCGAGGCCACGGCTGGCACGGTGTGGAGGCCGTGGTTGGCACGGTGTCGAGGCCGTGGCTGGCACGGTGTCGAGGCCGTGGCTGGCACGGTGTGGAGGCCATGGTTGGCACGGTTGCAGAGGCAATGGCTGGCGCGGTGCCCCCAGCACGCCACAGCTTTGCCCCAGCAGCTCCAATGGCAGGCGGCCAGGAAGTGAGCTCACGGCTTGGGCGGTTTAAGGGCGGCCGGGAGCCTGCGGACACCCGGCAGAGCCGGGCCGAGGTCCGCTGGCCCCCAGCGCCATGGGCCCGGCCGGGCTGCTGGCCCCCCTGGGCCTGGCCTGCTGCCTCCTGCTGCTGCCGGGGGGCACGGGGGGCCTGGCGAGCCCGGGGAAAGCCTCCCGGAGGGCCTGGGAGGAGGAGCGGGGCCCCGGGGCAGAGGGGGGCCCGTGGAGCAGGGTGCGGTACGAGGCTGTGAAGAAGCACTTGGGAGCAGTGGGCGCTGTCTCCAGGCGGTACTGGCAGTACCTGGCGTGCAGAGTGTGGAGGGAGGGGTGCAGAGAGGCCGAGGAGGAGAGGGAAAAGGGAGAAGAGCCCGGCCACAGCCCAGGTAAGCACCTTCCCCCTTGCTCTCCCGTGCCATAGCAGCAGCAGCTCCAAGCACCCTGCATCCCCCCCAGCTCCCCGGGCACTGCCCAGGCCTCCCCTTTCTACCTTGGTGTCCTCCAGGTTGCCCCAAACCCGGAGGCGGGTGAGGGGAGCGTGTTTACAGCAGGCAGGGCTCTCCCTGCCCCCTCCACACAGCTGCTGCCGGGTGGGTGCCGATTCCACCCCCCCCCCCATTCCCTCCCCCCCCCCCAGAATTCCCTCCCCGCAGCTGGAGCTGGCAGCTTCTGAGTCCCTGCACCTGGGAGGAGGGCTGCCCATAACCGGCTTCACCTGAGCAGCCACACACACAGACACAAATGCTGCAAAAACGACACTTGCTGGGGCATCTCTGCTGACACCGGTGCCTTTTCCAGGCTGGAGCTTGCCTCTGGTGGGCCAGGATTACCTGGAGATCCTTTCTGCCTGGTACTGCAGCTTTGGCAAGTGCTGCGAGACCGGAGACTGCAGGATAGTCAACAACATCACAGGTGGGTGCCGGGCCGTGCCTGCTGCCCCTCTCGGCTGCCTCTCCCCCTTGTTTCTTCTGTCGTTTGTGAGGATTTTTGCTTTTTAAAGAGGTTTATTTTAGCAAGTGGTGGAAGTAAAGGGCGTTTCTGAGCAGGGTGCTGAGCTGGTGGGAGGGTGAGGGGCCGAGCTAAGTCCTGTGTCCCGTTGTTCATCTGTAGCTCTGAGAGCGCAGGAGAGCTTGTTCCTTGTCTGCCTCAGGTTACTGCCAGCCCTGGTAGCTCCCAGGAATAAGCAGTGGCATCCAAACTGGCCCAGTATCCAGCCCCAGGTCAGGAAGGTACACTGAGACCTGCATCTAAGTCCTGTGCCTTTTGCTAGCCCTGAGACTCCTGGTGTCCATAACCTCTGCTGGGAGCTCATGAGCTCCTCTGGGCTCTCCACAGAACTCAAATGCCTCCTCTGCTTCCTGAAGGAAAGAGCAGAGTCAGTGGAAGATCTGTGTCTTTCTGCAGTCAGTAGCTGATGCAGGCAGAGTACAGGTAGAATCCCTGCATGGTGGGGGTTGGAAGGGACCTCTGGGGATCTTCTAGTCCAACCCCCCTGCTCCAGCAGGGTCACCCAGAGCAGGGGGCCCAGGGTCGCATTGTCCAGGTGGGTTTGGAATCTCTCCAGAGAAGGAGACTCCACAGCCTCTCTGGGCAGCCTGGGCCAGGCTCTGTCACCTTCACAGTGAAGTTCTTCCTTCTGCCTGCCCCCTTCTATGAGACAGGCAGCCTGGCTCGCTGACCTGTGGCTTTAATGCCACTTCAGCTGCTTCACTCAGCACTGTGCACTTAGTGCCTGCCACGTTCTCTCCTCTGGTTCTCACCCACGGCAGCAGCAGATGGGCTGGCAGGTGAAGCCTGAGCTCTTGCTCTCTCTTTCCTGTAGGGCTGGAAGCAGACCTCAATGGGCAGCTCCACGGGCAGCACTTGGCCAAAGAAGTTGTCGTCCGAGCGGTGCAAGGGTTCCTGCAGAGCCCACGGACAGAGAAAGCTCTGGTCCTCTCCTTCCATGGCTGGTCTGGCACAGGCAAGAACTTTGTGGCTCGGATGGTGGCCAGTCACCTGTACCGGGATGGGCTGAAGAGCGAGTGTGTCAGGGTGTTCATCTCCCTCTTCCACTTCCCCCATCACATGTATGTGGACTCGTACAAGGTGAGAGCCACCAGCATGGCACTGCTGTGGGGAGGGCCCCGTGTGCTGGGGCTGCCTGGGGTGAGATTCTTCTGACAGCAGCCCATGCAGTGCTGGTTTGGATCTGTGAGTGCAAGGGTGCTGACAGCAGACTGGTGTTCTGGCTGTGCCTGAGCAGTGCTTGCACAGCCTCAAGGTCTTCTCCTCCCACGGTGCCCCTGCGAGTCAGTAGGGTGGAGGTGCAGGAGACCTTGGGAGGGGACACACCAGCCAAATGACCAAAGGGATATTCCGTGCTGCTTACCACTGTGCTCAGCAACAAAAACCGAAGGGAGGGAGTTTTGGGGCAGGAAATCATCGCTCAGAGGCCGGCTGGGCATCCCTCTGTCTGCGGCGGGTGGCAGTGGTTGCCCTTGCATTGCTCGTTTTCATTTATTTCTGGCTGCTTCCTCCTTCCTTCTTAAACTATCCTTATCTTGACTGGCTTGTTTTCTTTCTTTTGCTCCTCCTGTTCCGTGTCCTGTCCCACCGGGTGGGAGGGCTGTGTGGGGCTCAGCTGCCAGGCATCCTGGCTGAGCCCCTGCACGGTGATCTGGTGGCAGAGGCTGCTGGTGGCCTTCTCACACCCCTCCCTGCTGCTTCGCAGGCTCAGCTGAAGAAGCAGATAAGTGAGACTGTGCAGCTCTGCAAGCAGGCCCTGTTCATCTTCGATGAGGCAGAGAAACTTCATTTTGGCCTCCTGGAAGCCATCAAGCCCTTCATGGCTCGCAGTGACAACAAGGGTCAGGTGGATTACCAGAGATCCATCTTCATCTTCCTCAGGTGATTTCTAGACCCCCAAAGGGATGGAGAGAAACAAAGTGATGGAATTTATCCCCCAAGATGTGTGATATGAGGGGCTCAGGCTGCCTCAGGAGAGGGGAAAGAGATGTCTGGCTCCTCCAAGAGGTGGTTGTCTACATGGTCAGTTTTCTTTATAGACGGCGTTCATCCTCCCTGGGTACGGGGCATCTGCAGGAGGACACCTGAGGCAGGTCTAGGCTTTGAGACAAGGAACCAGCGAGAGTCAGAGCTAGTGAGGTGTCCCCCTGCACAGCTGAGCAGAGAGATCCTGTCCTCCAGGGAGCAGAGCTGGGGCTGCAGGTCCTGGTGGGACGTGGTTGTGTGGTGTGGCACCGTTAGCTGGGAGTGGGAGGCGGGGAGTTCCCGCTGTCGGGCTGAGGTGCCATCGCTGTGCTCTGCTGTGAGGGCTCATCCTGGCATCAGCTCATCCTGTCGTTTAGTTGGTTCCTTTCCCACCAAAAGGGAGAAAGGACTTGGGCATAGGTGCACCCTAATGCTGTCCCTCACCCAAGACTAGGTGGGATGCATCTGGAGGGAGAAGGGGGAGAGCTCAAAACCAAGAGGTGATGTAGGCACGTGCCTGAAGTAGGCAGGGAGAAAGGCCAGAGGGAGACAAGCTTCAATTTAGGACTTGCAGCCTTCAGCTTGGCTTCAGCAAGAGGTGTCCCCACAAGCTGGAGGTGGGTAGAGCATTTGTTCTCCATCTCCCACCATCCAAACTGTTGCAACTGTTCTAACATCTCACCTTGGTGGTTCCCCAGGGAGTTTCCCCGAAGTTCCTTCTCTTTGCCCGTGGAGGACATGTATAAGTGCATAGTGCTTGTGGAACCAACCATGCTTCAGGCTACCTGAGCCTCCAGCAGGAGCCATGGTGGAGGCAGCAGGTTCTCCTTTATGGGTCTGGGGCATGGTGGACGTGCTGCCCACCATGCTGAGCTAACCTTGTGTCTTGCCTGGCCAGCCGTGCGGGTATCAGGAGCGGGGGGGACAGGAGCCCCTTTGTGCCACGAAGCAGAGGGGAGCAGGGTGCCCTGAACTGCAGCAGTGTGTAACCCAGGGGTTTCATCATACCCGGCAGCAGTGTGACACGTAGAAGGGCATGTGTAGAAGGGCTGGCTCTGCCCCAGGGCTCCTTTGGACACTGGCCTGGTCCTGCAGCTTTGTGGGGTGGGACTGGCTGCCTTTCCTCGGTCAGAAGGGGCTGTTTCTCTGGTGGTCGGGGTGGGAACAGGATTGGTGCAAGCTGTTTCCCCCCAGCAGAGCGGCAGACGGGCAGGAAACTGGCAGCTTTTTACTTTTGCTTCCCCTCCACTTGGGGAACGGGCCCAGAGCCTCTGACACGAGCGGAGAGATGGGTGCCAGATCCGCGTCACCCAGCGCGCCTCTGCCCGCCACCCACCAAGCTCTGCAGCCATCTGGTCCCCAGTATCTCCAGCTCACCAGGGCACTTGGGGCTGGGGACTGTTGCCTGAGGCTGTTGCAAACCAGCCCCCGGGGGCTGCCTGGCCTTGAACCACTTTCCAAGCCTCAATGCCTCTCAGGACCTCACGTCCCCCACCGTGGGGCTGCTCCACAGAGGGTGTCCAGGGGAGTCCTTGCGTGTAAACCCCGCGCGTTGTCCCTCGGGCAGGGCTGCTTTGCCAGCTCCCGGGCTGACCACTTGAATCCCTGCCCTGGCCCTTTACTGGGACTCCTGCCACGTGCCCTGCCCTTTGACTTGGACTTTCAGCGGTGGCTTGTTGAGGGTTCGGTGTGGGGCTGAGTGCCACCTGTGGGGTCGATGGCATCCCAGCCAGGACAGGGGACTGACCAAGATGGAGGATTCTGCTGGCTCCTGGACCCAGCCTGGGACAGAAAGCAGCTGCTCAGGGCCTGAGCTGGCAGGATGGAAGATGGCTGTATGGGTGCCTATAGAAAGGGGCTTTGGGGGAAGATAGCTGGTTCCTCCATTGTGCTCATATTTCCGATCTCGATCCTCCACAGCAAATCCTGCGCTGCCAGCAGAATCGCTGCGGCCTGTCTCTGGGGGAGGCTGCTGGCAGCTCTCAGCAGTTCCTCTCTAGGGGCACTGTCGAATGACTTCTCTTCCATGTCCGCAGCAATCTCGGTGGCAATGCCATCAATGAAGTAGCCCTGGACTTCTGGCGAGCCGGCCGGGTGCGTGAGGAGATCTCCATGGAGCTCCTGGAGCAGCAGCTGCATCTGGAGCTGCAGGAGCGTGAAGGTAAGAGGGCAAACTGAGCAGGCTGCCTGCAAAGCTACCCCTCTGCACCAGCTCGGGGCCTTGCTTACTCAGCCCCATCCACCCCGTGCTGCTGCGCTGCGGAACGAGCCTTTGTCACAGCCCCCAGCACGGGGCGATCTGCAGAGTGAGCCCCGTCCTTCACCCGCGTTGGTACAGGAGGCTGCAGCACCGCAGCACGTGGGGAGGGAGCTGGGAGGCCGCCTTGCCCCCTTCAGCCCTGAGAATGGCCAGCCTGAGTTTGGCCAGGAGAAGCCTGAATCCCCAGGGAAGCCTCGCTGCTTCCTGTGGTGTCAGGCTGCCTAAGATGGGCAAGCTGTAGGGACTTTCTGTGTTCAGACTCAGTGCTGGCCAGGTCTTTGCAGGTGGGTGTCTCTCTCCCACCTCAGAGAGACAAGCCTTGCTTTGTGGCAGGCGACGGCTCTCGGGTGAAGCTTCTGAACATCTTTGTCTTGTGTCTTGCTGCAGAGAACGGTTACGCCCGCAGCCACCTCCTTGAAGAGAACCTCATTGATTTCTTCGTGCCGTTCCTGCCCCTGGAGTACCACCACGTGAAGCTTTGTGCACGGGATGCTTTCCTGGCCCGGGGACTTCCATACACCGAGGCAGCCCTCGATGAGGTGGCCAGGATGATGGTGTTTGTCCCCAAAGAGGAGAAGCTTTTCTCTGCACAGGGCTGCAAATCTGTATCCCAGCGCATAAATTACTTCCTTCCTTGAACACCAGGTGGGACTGCACCAGTGGTGAAGGTGGTTCTGCACACCAGGAGCTGCTCTCTTTTGCACAGGGCTGGGCAAGCAGGTTACCCAGCCACAGAGACTTAACCCCTTGTTCCTCCAAGGGCCGTTTGCAGGGAAGGAGGCGCGTCCCGGTCAGCCTGGCTCCTGGCACACAGGGACAGGCTGCGTTTGGACTCTGTCCTGTCGTTTTCAAGTGCCTTCTTTTAGCTGGTGGTAGCCTGAAGCAGCAATTGGGTTGTGCTGCCAGGTGCTTTGTTCGATGGGAGCAGGGATGTCCAAGTCCTTGGTTTCTTAGTGTGTAATGAAGGCCTCAGACAGATTGGTATTGTCGAGACAGTCCAGCAGAAACCATGTCCTCATCATCTCTGTCCCCAGTTCTCCCAGGACCTCACAGGACTGTTTTGCTGGTGCTGAGGTGTTCTCTCTCTGGTGCTCTCCTGCATTCACAAGGCATCTGCTGCTCAGGGATCACGATTTGTGCAGGGAGGCCCTTGCATAGAGAAAGTGGCTGAATAATCTCCTCTGGAGATGTTAAATCCATGGGCTCTTGCTTTGGGGTGTCCCTCTCTTGTTGGAGTCTTTCGTTGTATGGAAGCAGCTGCGGGGATGAGGTGAACTTGGGCTGAAATTATTGTTCTAAGTGGTTTCATATAACAGGATCACAGAATGGTTTGGCTTGGAAGGGACCTTAGAGACCATTGAGTTCCAACCCCCCCAGTTTGGTGAAGAGCCCATTTGCTTCCCAGCAAAATGAAAAAGGGGAGACTAGTTCCCCTTTCTAGGGCAAAGGGCAGCTGGGGAGGATGGTGTCTGAAGGAACAGGCTGCAGCTGAATTCAGGTGTTGAGGGATGCCGTAAGCTTCGAGCTTTTTACTTTTTTTTTTTACTTCCCTTGTATTTTTTTTTCTTTCCAGTACGTTGCATGCTGTGGGTTTTCTGGCTGGTATCAGCATTACTACACTAAGGGGCTGTTTGCTGTCTGGATACTTGCCAGCTGATAAGTAAGTTACAGCAGGACCGAAAAATTTCAACAGTGTCACGGGTATCAGTTTGTGACCCGCAGGTCAAAACTCCTTCCAACACAGCTGGCTGGGGTGCTGAGGTGAAACGGCCGGGGCCAAGGACGCGGCTTCGCTCCCTCGACTCCCCGCGCGTGGACCTTTGATCTATTTTAAGCTTTGAACCTCTCTGTGGTGCCGGTGGGGAGCAGCAGGATCTCCGGGAAAAGATTGACCAGGTCCCGTAGACTCTGCGTTGGCGTTTCCCCCGGGCGCGCTGGCTCTGTTATCTACGGAGGCTTCATAGTCCAAGGCAGGAAGACGAGCCAGCTGCTTTCTCACTGCTCACCTGATGCAAAGTGAGTTTAAGTTTACCCGTTGTCTTGAGGTTGGAATCTCACCTGTTGTCTCGAGGTTGGGCTGGCCTGGGCCAGCGTGTGCTGTTACCAGGCTTTTCTAAGACTCGGTTTAGGGTTAATCTCTGATTGCAAGTGTCGAGCCTGGGAAACAGCAGAGGGAGATGTGCCCACGGAAGGGAGGCTGCAGCCCCTCAGAAGGACACAACTCAGGCTGTGCTTTGGAACCTGGGCAGGAAGCTTAGAAAGCTGTCAGTGAAGTTGCAGGTTAGTTGATCAGGAGGTTGTGTAAAGCTGGTTAAGCTCTGTTTTTAACCAGAAAAGAATCTTCAGCCGTCCAGGTTGGACAGATGCTGCTGGGAGGCAGTTTGTCGGTGTTTCACGGGTGCAGGGCTGGTTAAGAGGTGGTGGTGTTACTAACAAGGGCCACTGTCAACCGGATGATGCAAGACCCTGCGTGCTGCCACGTGTGTTTCAGAGTTAAGTTAGCGTTTGGTTACACAACCCCAAGAGCAAGAACTGCTCGCCTTGGGTCACTCCATGGCAACATTCAGTTTGGTCTTACACGTATAAATAAAGATACTGCTTTTCTTTGCTATCTGGCGGAATTAAATTATTTCTCTTTTTAACAGGTTTATAAAAATGGTTGTCTTTTTTTTTTTTTACCCAAAATAACAAACTTCAGGTTAGTACCGCGCAGCTTCAAATATTCCCTGAGGGGAAAAAAAAAAGCAGAATACACTCAAGTGGTTTTTGCCAATAAAATATTGCAACCTTTATTTAAAACAAAATGCAAATTGGCAAAACTTTGTGGAACGACAGGCAAAGAGGCCCTTCAAAGGGCCTTATTTACATCAAGTTTAACACTGTTCGCAGTTCACAGTCAGACGATAGTGAGAGAATTAAATTAGAAAAACAACCAAAATATATTACAATAACAATTAAAAACAAAAACAGTTGACAACACTGGTAGAGTGATCGGTGATTATCGTGTTTCATTTCAATCCATTCCTGCCCTCAACGAGTTCACTACCGGTACAAACAGCGTGCCGAACCCATCGGGCTTCACCTCCCGTGCACAACGGGCACGTTTGGAGGAACAGCCTCCTTTGGTACAGACATTTCTTACTGTGCAGGTGTTATAAATAACTCGGGTGCCCCGTAACCTCTCACTTCCTACCACCGAGGAACAGGCTGAAGGTTTTGTTCTACGCTAGGGTGCCCGCGTGTGCTGGGAGGGGCTGCTCGCGCTGCACTGGGAGGTTTCCAAGTGTGCAGCAGTGGCTTCCCTTTGGCTTTTTCCTGACAGCAGGGCTGGGGTGAGCGTGTGAAAAGAGACAGCAGCCCGTCACGTTTGCAGAAAGGATGTGCTGGGTTTGTTAGTGCTCGTCACCGCTGCCGCTGTCCGGGAACAGGGGCTGGGGTCACGGATTGCTCCGTCACCACGCAGTGTCACCTGTCCTACCTGCTCACACCCCTACCACTGCGGTTTTGCTGCGACTGTTGCTCCAGCCTCTGGGTTTGGTTCCCGACTCCTGCACAAGCACACCTGACGGGATGTCAGCGGACATGCTGTGAATGCTCCACTGACACAGGGCCAGTGGTGCTCAGGAGAAATGTCCTGTGAGGAGGACAGGACCAGATGTGCACATCCCGCCCTTCCCCACCCTGCTCTGCACCAGCAACGCGGCTCCATTCAATTCTGCTTTCCCCATGGATAAATTTGATGCTGTCCCAAGGCCTCGGACTCTTAGTTCAGCTTCACCCCTGTCTGCGCTAATGAAAAATGGGATTTGATCCAAGTGCTGCCGGTCAGACAGCTGAGGACACCTCTGGTGGGGTCACAAAGGAAGAAGCCAATTGCAGCTGTGAGTCAGTTCCTTCCCCAGTGCAGCCATGGAGAGAAAGTGCCCCCCGTGAGCGCGTGCTGCGCTCGGCGTCACCAGGCCCTACGCGATGCCGTCCCCCGATGCAAAGGTGACCACTTCAAGTTCTAGCCCATGCTAGCTCAAGGGAGAGACCCCGTCTACAACTGCATCCTTAACCCCCCAGGCCTTGTGAGGGTGGAGAGGAAGGGAAACACCTTGTCCCCTGCCCTGAAGAGTGCTCCTCCCTGGGACGAGCAGCAGGGCTCCAGCGCCCTTACACCCCTTCGAACGTACTGGGCAAGGCTGGTAGCAGAGGAGCTGCTACGGTAGAGGCCCTTAAGGCTGCAGTGAAAGCCAAGCCTAGCAAAAGGGGTAGGAAGGGGGAACAATTTTAGGAGTAGCTGTGGAAAGAAGAACGACTGGCCAGTGATTTACAGCAGAACCAGATTTCCTGGGTGTCATCCTTGAGCAATCCTGCCAGCGATTCCAGTTTGGGAATAAAACACTGTTGGGCAGCAGAAGCAGCAGCAACTCTGCAGCCTCCTCTTCCGGGGAGGAAAAAACCTAGTGTCAACTCAGCACTACCCCTGCCACCATCTACCTACCTATCTGAGGTAAGACAACAGGTAAGAACAGAGAAAATCTGTAGGAGTGGTGATAAAATCCCCCAAATTCCACTGTTCCATGTTTTTTTCACTACAGGAGGGATGAGAAATGAATGGGTTTCAGTTGCCCACAGAGGTTGTGGAGTCTCCATCCTTGGAGATACTCAAAAGCCATCTGGATGTGGTCCTGGGTGGTGGCAGTAGGTGGCCCTGCTTGAGCAGAGGGGTTGGACCAGATGACCTCTAAAGGTCCCTGCCCACCTCAGCCATTCTGTGACTCTCTAAGAGCAGATGGGCTTACTCCTGTTGCATTACTGACCATCTCTCTGCCCCAAGGGAGGAGAAACCAGGCAGTGCCCACGAGAAAGTGGAGGTGACCCGTGGAGGGGAACCAGTCCTGTGCTGGGCACAGTTAATTTCCTCAGAAAGGGCTGAAAGAGGGGAGTTTGAGAAGTGAGAAAACCCAGGAATTGTTTGCTGTTTCTATCTCTTGCCGGAGCTTCTCTGTAAGACTGGTGTTCAGAAGGGGGGGGTAAAAAAAGGCTTCTTTCAAAATACTCAATACTCCTCAGAGCTGCACCTACAGCCTGGAAATCTTCAGGTGAAAACACCTTTCCCCTGAGAACCCCCTTGGCTTCAGGCCATTAGTCCTTGGCCGAGTGGTCGTACAGGGATGAAAGCCCGTGCCTGTCTGCCAGGGCACACACGACCTCCCCTCCTGCCCTGGAGGCAGCGCCCATGCCTTTTAAAGCCCTCTGCCTGTTTGCATGGCCCCGTGAAGCCACAGCACACCCCTCCTTCCCTCTGCAGGGCACCTTTCCCAAGGCAGGCTGGTGTGCAGCAGTACTCGCCTTCAACAAAGGCGACTGAAAGAGAGAAGGTAAAGCCCAGAAGCTCTCGGAAAAGTCTGCAAGATAAGGGTTTGGTGCCCTTGAGCTGTGAAGAAGCCCCTGGCACAGCCTCCCTGCCCCGCTGGCCCGGGGGCTGCAGGAGAGCCCAGGCAAGCTGAGCATCCAGAGCTGCTTTGGGTGGCCTGGGTACCACCAGGTCGGGATGAGGAACCCATGCTGTACTTCCACTTGTCTCCACTTAGGTACCAGCTCACTGGAGTAAAACTGACTCACAGGAAGAATTAATTCACTTTCACGCCTGTCGGTTGCTGTGCAGAGCTTCCCCCCCCCCCACCATTTCATTTACTTAAAGACAGAGAAGCTCACGTGGTCCACTGTGCTTCACGTACTGCTCCCCTGGTGCACATTCACGCAGCGTGACGCAGCTTCATTTACCACAGACCAGTAATAAAAGGAGGATTCTCAGACACCAGCCCATTCCTAAAGATTTTTCATCCCCTTGCCTCACTTTGCTGCAGGGGAAAGGCAGGGGTGCTCACAGAGACGGCCGAGCCCGTTTCCAGGCCCCAACACTGCAACACATCTCGATCTAGCTGAGGATGTCCCTGCTCACTGCAGAGGGTTGGACTAGATAACCTTTAGAGGTCCCTTTCAACCCAAGGCATTCTGTAACTCTTAAGATTCTAGGCAGAAATGGAATCTTTCTAAATTCACACCTGTGCCCCAGCTCACCTCTAAATGCTCAAACTAAAAGCAGCACAGGCACACTTTAAAAAACAAGTTAAAAAAGCATTTTAGCCAAAAAATAAAAGATTTAAGGTGCAAAGCAAGCGAGATCCTCTATCATCACCACTAGTGTGAAGTGAGCAGCAGCATGCAGAGTAATGTGTATCTGGAGCCAGGTGTCAGGCCTGTGCTCAGCTCTTTGCTGAGGCCTCCCTACCTGCCAGGATGTTTACGCCTTGGGGAGCCGTGCGTACAGGCAGAAGACGGGCTTTTTGAGGCCATGATGGTCTACAAACAGCACGCAGACCCAAGAAGAGAACATCAACCGTGCGACCGCCGTCGCTCCGGGATTGTCTGGAGGCGGCAGGCACCAGAGAGCGTAACCCAGCAGAGCGCTGCGAGGCGGGTGTCGCCTCTCGGGCCGAGGAGCGTGCGGCTCGCACGGGTGTTCCCTACGCCGCAGCGCTGACGTTCTGGTCTAGCGTTTCAAAGACAGCAATAAATAAAAAAGAAGATGGCTGTGGCTGCCCCTGCTGTGTGCTGACGCACCCAGTCGCCTTCACAGGACCAGTAAGCACCAGAACAAACCCCAGGAAGCCGTCAGGGAGGTGTCAGTGTTAGGCCAAGAGAACCCTGCAGCAGTGAGGGGGTGTGGTGGGCAGGCCGGGCTGTCCTCTCTGGCTCTCCAGCTGTCCCTGCAGCCCTGTGACCGCAAAAGGAATGTGGAGAACAAGCCAGAGGCTCTGCCTTACCTACCACGGGGCCTCAAGGGCATGAAACTGAGCTGGGGGAGTCAACCTGGTAACAAGTTAAAAACAATCTAGAGCTTACAAAAAAAACAAAACAAAACCAAAAAAAAAACCAACCCGCAACCCACCCGCCCCGATAACGACACTGCCAAGTTGTGCAAGAGCCCCAAACTACTCACAAAAGTCCATCAAGCAGCACCCGTGCTTAGACCACTAGAAAGAGGTGTCAGCTGAGTGAAGGCGGTGTGGCGGGGAAGGGGGGTATTCCAGTGGTAAGTCTGCCCAGCATCCCTGACGCTTCCGGTACAACGAAGATGAGAACGTGTGGTGGGTGAGGTGGACGGGAGGGAAAAGGGATAGGTTCATATATTAACTAATCTTGCAGTTCTCCTTACAGCAGCAGCAGCGCTGTGGAAGCCATCTGGGCTAGTGCATCCACCTCCAGCAGCTCTGAACACTCTCAGTGCATCAGACCTCCCCCTTCAGAGCTCCTCCAGCTCGGAGCGCTCGGGCAGTCGGTACCGAAGGAGCCCCGGGGCCTCTCCTGTGCCTTCTCGGGAGGCCAAAGCACGCGTTAGTGCGGACGGGGGAGGATCCAGTACTCTGGCTAGCGCAGCGAGCCGGCCTTCCCAGAGCGACAACCTGCCATCGATTCTCCTGCCTCTCCAAGGGAGGAACGAGGAACTTCCTTCCCTTTGCCGTGCCAAGCGGATCAGCCTGACCAGGTAGGGACAAATACTCGATGTTCTGCCCCTTACAGCTTTACCCTTTCCATCCCCATTTTTTTTTTTTTTTTTGAGATGAACCTGTAAACGTGAGGAGAACTCAGTGATCTGAGGTACTTCACATACTCAAGTATCAGTCTTTCCTTTTGAAAGTATCAGTACAGAAAAAAAAAAAGTCCCCCCCCCCCCCCCCCCCGTGTGTATTTCTCTTACCCAGATTGACAGTAGCTACCTTTGCACCACATCGCTGATTTCTTGGACACACGACAATAAGTTATTAAGGACGGGGTTTGCCCCAGGGACGCTAGCAGCTGTTGAGGACACCTGCAGCTCCTGCAGGCTGAGTTCCAGTTTGCTCACGGCTTCCCGGAAGGCAAATTTGTTGCGTGTATGGGGGATGCAGTCCACGTAGCCTGAGCAGTAATCCAAGAGCTGGTGCCCCGTGTCCACCAGCTGACTGTTTGGTGTCGGCTCGGCGATGGCACTCGAGAGCAGATCCGCGCACTCCAGCAGCGCTTCCTTGCTGATTTTGTCCGCGGAGATTTTCTCAGCTGCTTGTTTGGTCTTTCTTAGCGCTACTTTCGCTCCAGCCGTGCCATTGGCCATTTTCACCGGGGAGGTGGAAGACGATGACAGAGGCACTTGAGGTGGAGGCATCACGGGCCTCCCAGATTTTCCACCAACAGGTGCTGCCGCCGCCGCCGCCGCCTTCTTACTCCCTTCGCTTGATTCCAGTCCCTGCTGCGCTCCCGCCGCGTTGCTCAGCTCTTCTGCTGCATCTGAGCAGGCAGCTGGCTGCTGTAGGAGCCTCATCACTGGTGGTGGAGGTGGAGCACACTTTGGTTTTACCCGTCTGGGCCGGTCCCTGTCGCTGGAAGAAGTGACCTGATGCTCAGATAAGAGCTTAAATTTATTACCCTGAGAGTCTGTGCCAATGAGCTGCACATCTGCTGGAGTGTGTTTGAGAGTGGGTGAGATTAGGACTGGCACTTTGTGGTTATGAGTGGTTGGAAGTATTGCTGCAGCCTTTGCTGGAGATGACCACCCCGGTCTCTCGCCATCCTCGAGAGCCCCTTGCCGTAGGCCACTGTTTTTTTCTTTGCCCTTAGGAGCTGCTGCTAGCCCTGGACCCTCCTTCTCTTCCAATCCGGAGGGGGTTCGGAAAGGGAGTGCTGTGGCACCCCTTGGCAAGAGTTTGGCTTTTGGTCTCTCTCTGGTCAAAGCGGGGCCTTCTTCAAACCTTTTGGGAAGCAGGTCATTGGCCCTCCCCGTGCTCTCATCGGGCTGAGAAGAGGTGGACACTGTCCGCTCCAGCTGGATTTTTGACCTCTGGGAATTTCTGGGAAGGGTCATTGCCATCCTATCCTGCTCTGGAAGCCCTGAGGACATGGAAGATGTAGAGTTTGACCTTGGAAAAGGCTTTGAAGCTTCTTCATTGCCAGTGGGTTTTCCTGCTCGTAAACCCAGCGTCTTTTTGATCAAGCGTGGTGTAAAGAAACCAGTGATGCCCGACCACCCACCACCGGTGCTTACGCCCCCACCACTGCTGGTACCAGTGCCATCCTCATTGTAGAAGGTCCTCTGCACAAAGCCCCCACCGTAGCACTTGGGCGGTGCCAGGCTTGCGTCCTGCTGCGTGGGAGCAAAGGAGAACCCGTCCATGTGCTGCAAGGAAGCCACAGAGGAAAAGTTACCCGTCAGCTCATATTTCTTATGGGGCTGATTCTCCATCTCCCGGAAGGAACTGCTGCGCTTGGGAGGTGTGGGAGCATTCCTCTTCTTCATAAAGGAGCTGAAGAAGCCACCTTTTCTGTCCCTGGTGAAAGTGGTCTCTTTGGCATCCTCCAAGAGGCTGCTGGGTGACTTGTCCCTCTGCTTGCGAGGCAGTGCAGGAGACCCACTTGTCGGCTGTGTGCTTCTGATGAAACCTAGACAGAAGAAACAAGTGTGAATCTGCAAAAATCAGTCTCCACTTCCACCTCCCTATCCTGCAGTGGGCTTTTTTATGGGCCTGGCATATTTAGCTGCCTGAGTTCTGCAGAGAGAAACTGAGAGAGGAAGGTAACACTAATTTTTGTGCAAGGCTGGTGAGCCTTTTATTTTATTGTATTGTTTTTTCCTTTTTTTTTCCCCTTTTTTTTTGTACTTTTTTCTTTTTATTACTTTTTTTTTTTCTTTTAAATTTTTTTCCCCCCACTTCTGCATGAGTGACTTGTCTGTTGTCTATACTGAGGAGACTGCTTAGGAGAGAGTTCAGGGGAAAGTGAAGTGGCTCTTCTCTTCCAGTTTCTTATTCCCTTCACGTAGTTTTTCCTCCTTCCCCAAATACCACCAGAATAAAAGAAAATCTCTCCTTACATTGTCAACTTCAGTTTTGAAGCTGTCACTTAAAGAAAAAAAAAAAAAAAAGCAGCAGAACTAAATTTAAAAGAAAAAAACACACAATGGGATTCACTAAAAGAGCACTGAACAAGCCACAGTGTTTTCTGTTTGCTAGTAAATAACTGGGCTTGCTCAGGTTGGCCAACAGCCCTAGTGACGCAGCAGCGCAAAGCACCTTCCCACGTCACACTGCTCCCTTTTCTTCTGTTCCTCTCACAGTTTACACCATCAGCAAGCCTGTCCCAGAACATGTGGCCTCCCTGCCACTGTCCCAGGGCCCATACCTGGTGCTGAGCTGGAAGCTGAGTGCTCCACTGTATCTTGTGTTCCTTCAATGTTCTCCTTGTTCTCGGCCTGTTTCTTCAGTGTTCTAGTCTTGGAGGGCAGCATGGGCAACCGGGGCAGGTAAGGAACTATGGAGGAGGAGGAGGCTGTCCTTCCAAGCTCCTCTGCTACCTCTGTAAGACAAAAACCACAAATCAAAAAGGGAAGAGCTGGAACAGGGACCAGCAGAAGAAAAGGAAACCTGGGTCTTTACTGCAAACCCAGACTGGCAAGGAGTGATGCACGAGTGAGAAATATGTAGTTTATGGATTTAGTTTTTCCTCAAATCCAGAGGTATTTAGGCTAAGGAACATGGCTTTCATTAAGCTCTCAAACTGATTTACATCTTTATAAATTCAGCAAAAAAAGCCCAACAGTAGGATCTGTAGAAGAGGCCTGGTACAAGCTGAGCTCTCCCCTGAGTTAAGGGTTGCTCAAGAGATAAAGCCAGCACTGAATGCATTTGTCTATGTTTTTAATTAAGGTGCCTCCTGTTGCTGCTCCTGGGATCTCCCAAAAGTTGTGTCCTCTCCGGATCCAGATCCAAGATGCTTTGCTTGAGGTAAAGCACTACACCTCCCTATTAGCAATGAAGACTCCAAGCCTCTTTCCCAACATCAACACAAGGTATGTGATTAAAAAAAACAGAAAAATCCAACCCCTACAACCTGGCCACATCCAGACTGGCATTTGTGCTGTGCCATTTTACATTCCTGTTATAGATCCTCCCTGGCAGAATTTGATCTGGTGTGGGGTTTTTTTTTTTCAGTAGGGAAGTGAATGGCTCAGCTTCACATTTAATTTAAACATTCAGAAAATGCTCAGACATTTTTGCTTGTCTGCTGCCTAGTACCACACTTCTCACCAGTTCCTCTTTTCTGTAGAATATAATCACTCCAACTGTACCAGGGAGGTTTAGATTGGACATTAGGAAAGAATTTCTTCCCCAGAAGGGTTGTGAAGGCCTGTCCCAGGCTGCCCAGGGCAGGGGTGGAGTCCCCATCCCTGGAGGGGTTTCAAAGCCATGGAGATGTGGTGCTGAGGGACATGGGTCATGCTGGGCCACTGTTAATAGTATGAGTTTCAGCAAGGTCAAGTGTCAGGTCCTGCACTTGGGCCGCAGTGACCCCATGCAAAGCTCCAGGCTTGGGGCAGTGTGGTTGGAGAGCTGTCTGGTGGAGAGGGACCTGGGGGTTCTAATAGACAGGCAAATGAAGATGAGCCAGCAGTGTGCCCAGGTGGCAAAGAAAGCCAAGGGCATCCTGGCCTGGATCAGAAACAGTGTGAGCAGCAGAAGCAGGGAGGTGATTGTCCCCCTGTGCCCAGCATTGGTGAGGCCTCACCTCGAGTGCTGTGTCCAGTTTGGGGCACCTCAGCACAAAAGAGATATTGAGGTGTTGGAGCAGGTGCAGAGGAGGCAACGAAGCTGGGCAAGGGACTGGAGAAGAGATCATATGAGGATAGTTTGAAGGAGCTGGGCCTGTTTAGTTTGAGGAAGAGGAGTCTGAGGGGAGACCTCATCACTCTCTACAGCTCCCTGAAAGGACATTGTAGAGAGGCTGGTGCTGGGCTCTTCTCTCAGGTGATCAGGGACAGAACCAGAGGGAATGGCCTCAAGCTGAAACAAGGCAGGTTTAGACTGGACACTAGGAAAAAATTCTTCATGGAAAGAGTGGTGAGATATTGGAATGGGCTGCCTAGGGAGGGGGTTGAGTCCCCATCCCTGGATGTGTTTAAACATCACTTGGATGTGATGTTGGGGGACGTGGTCTAGGGGTGAACTTGTAGAGTAGGGCTAATGGTTGGACACGATGATCCCAAGGGGCTTTTCCAACCTGAGTGATTCTGTGATGGGTTAGTGGTGACCTAGCAGTGCTGGGTCAACGGTTGGACTTGATGCTCTTAAAGGTCTCTTCCAATTTGAAATGATTCTATGATTTACCTCCTGGTTGATTGGATTTGAGAGTTAAATTGCACAGATTAGGTCCTAGAAGTAGCTAAGTAAAAAATCCAGAGATTAACGCATACTTCTTAAAAATGAAGGCTGGGAGAATAATATTTCATGACCTAATTGCTGCAGTCAGCAAAGGACTGTGATATGCAGCATCTTTCTCTCTATTCCTCACTCTTCGGTCTGGGGAACAAGAGGCTTCCTCTAGGAGGAGGCAATATTCTTTACACTAATTCTTTAGCATCTTAGTACTCAAATGAAACCAGTCCTCTGCACTGGTTATGTGTCTAAAGTTTATTCAGTATTTGTGCAGCAAGTCAGAGAATTTATTTATATGCTTATGGTTAAGAAATTAAGTAAGGGTTGAAGCTTCATCACAACCTCCACTGCTAGCAGATGAGCCTTAAGAGCCCATCCATATGAGACCATGCTCTGGGGGATAACTTCCAGTACTGTCACAGGAAGAAAGCAACAGGGACTCTCACCCTCTGAGATGCTCGAGTCGTGAAACATGGTTTCAAAAGCCTGGTGGGTCTCAGCAAAGGAAGGTCGGTCTGGTGGGTTCCACTTCCAGCCTGCAATGTGAGAAAGTGTCAGTGCCTGAAATGGGTGGAAGATAAATTTTTATCTGTCCAAGGAGACAGCAGATACTTTAGCTTTCTCAAGTGAAGCCAGACTCCGAGCTCTTATAATTAAACAGGCTTTAGAGCAATTCATAGACACTGATTTGTAGCAGCAGCACTCACCCTACCGCATCCTAACAAACAGATCTGGAA
Organism: Todiramphus chloris collaris; assembly: GCA_025345505.1. Taxonomy (NCBI): domain Eukaryota; kingdom Metazoa; phylum Chordata; class Aves; order Coraciiformes; family Alcedinidae; genus Todiramphus; species Todiramphus chloris. Next base: position 4,587,758 of record JANVCC010000034.1, read on the forward strand.
AGAACCAATTCTAACAACGCCAGCTCTGTGCCAATTCCACAGCTTCTCCCGATCTCCTCATCCCTCTACCTGGACTTTTTGGGCAAAGGAGATTTCCACGTTCGCTACTAGGGCAGTTCAGCCTGAACACATCTAGCCCAGTCACGGATAACTAACTGTGTGTGCAAAGCTCTCGGCAACATTCTGCTCACGTGCTGTTAACACTGAAATTCAGGCAGGGCCTTTCAAAAGGAGAATGTGTGCACCCTGCAGGGGAAAAAGGAAGAGAGTGCTCTGATTCAAAATGGAGTTTGGCAAGTTCTGGAAGGGTATCATGACAAAAAGTGTAATTTCTGTAGTTAGAAATCTGACCATGGAGAGTGTATTCTAGAAGTGTTGTCTATTGATATTACCATAGGGTCTGGAAAGCAACTGGCATTCTGCTCATTTTGGGTTGCATGAATACCACATGAATTCCCTGGTTTTGGACTTTTGTCAGCTTCCTTTGAAGCAACACCCTTGCATCACTACCCAGCTTCTCTGTGTCGTAACTGAAATTCATCCCGACTTTCTTTGACACGCTGGGGATCAGGCATTGCTGGAGACAGGCTGTAGCATGGCCTCTCTAGCCCTGGTTTGTCTGTGTTGTGCACTGAGGGCCACAAAGACTGCCCGAGCTGGCAGCAAGGAGTCTCTTCCCACCCTGGTCACACTGACAGTTCCTCTCTGCTCAGAGCTGCTTACCTTACTCAACAACATGGCCTGGTTTGGTCCCTAGGATCTTCTTTTACCCAACACATTCTCTGCTCTTGGCAGGGCTGAAGGAGATTGGCAATGCTCTTAAACTCTGCTGCTTTCTTCCTGCAGCACACTGCTCTATCTTTTGGGCTTTTTATCAGGAGTTTCTCAGTTTGTTATGGAGCATTAGGGAGCTTTTCATGGCATGCTCGGAGGATGTGCTTTGTGCAACCTTGTCGGCTGCGTGTCTCCCACACAGGTGCCGTGTTTGCACAGAGCTAAATTTCCTTCTAACTTGGTGGCTCCACAGCAAGAGTCCTACTGACAAAATACCCCGACAAACTGCCACAAAGTGCTGTCCAGATGTACTTGGAGATGATGGGTTTTGAGAGTGAATTCTTGTTCCCTAGAGACCAGGCTCATTTTGCATCAGTACCCAGGTACATCTCAGGTGACGGGGCCTTTCCCATGTTAGCTAACAAAATGGCACATAAGAAGCGAGGGCTTCAGAATTAACTACAGATTTCTCTCACCCCTCCCAGGCTTTGTCCCCCAAACTGGAAGAAGATACTCACATGCCCTCATCAGTTCATAAACCTTTGGAGGGCACCCCTCCGGCTGTTCCATCCGATAGCCCTTTTCCAGCAGATCATACACCTGAGAGAGGTCAATCCCTGGGTATGGTGACATCCCATAGGTAGCAATTTCCCACAACAGCACCCCAAAGGCTGCAAAAGGAGGAAAACAAAATGCCTGGTCAGAAGTCTGCCCTTCTCTTGTGTTGCTCATTACGTTGTGGCCTTTACTGTATCTTGAGGCAGCATCATTTTCATGCAGACCTTTCAAGCCAGTCCAGGTGAAGAAATTACAAGCTAGAAATGCCTTTTATCTATGAAGTTGTGGCCTGGCATGTGACCATCTCCTCCCCACGCATATCTGGCCAGGTCAGAAAGCAAGTTACTGTCTAGGCTGGCAAAGAACAACAAAATGTAAAAGAAAAGAATGCTGAAGAGTTTTCTTTCTTACCCCACACGTCTGATTTGATTGAAAAGGTGTTATAGGCCAGGCTCTCGGGGGCCGTCCATTTGATTGGGAACTTGGCTCCAGCATGAGCTGTGTAGGTATCCCCAGTCATAAGTCGACTTAAGCCAAAGTCAGCCACCTTCACCACGTGATTTTCTCCAACTAAGCAGTTCCGTGCTGCCAGGTCCCTGCACAGAGGAAAAAAGGAGCAAGAGCAGGGCTGTTAAGTACCTCTCTTCTGAGCAGGGAAGTGCTCTCTTTATACAGCAGGTAAAAATACAGCAGGTAAAGGCAACGTGAACTTTGTTCTGAACAGTGTCAGAAACTGAGAGGAGTTATTCTTAGGAGCAATAATGTAAGTTAGGATTAGGGTCCATTCTATAAACTCTATTAAATTTCTGGTGATGATAGTTGTTATGATGAGAAGTTTGTTTCCTGGTTGAGAGGATGAGATCGGCACCTCACGGCACACTGGTAACAGCTTTATGGCACATCTGACTGGATTAAAATAGGATCTGGGATTGACAACGTCTTGCACATAGTGGGTGCATCAGAACAGGACAACAGCAACTTTCATGGCTGTCAGGCAGTTGCACATGAGATTGCTGTGAAAGTCAGGAGGGAGAAGATGCCGCAAGATGGTAATGAAAGTGGATAAGCAGTATGAAACATAACTATGGGAGAAACCTCCCCAAAAGGAGCAATTCCTGGGCCTGTTCATCACTACAATCTGAAACTGTACCAGCTCAGTGTGACTTCACCCACCTGTGAATGAAGTTCTTCTTCTCTAGGTACTCCATTGCAGAGGAGATCTGAGTGGCCATGTAGAGCAGCACAACAGCGCTCACCTCCTCCCGGTTGCACTCCCTTAAATAGTCTAGCAGGTTCCCAAAAGGCATGTATTCTGTCACGATGTAAAAGGGTGGCTCCAGGGTACACACACCTAGCAGTGAGGAGGAGGGAGCACGTGAACAAAGCTTCCCTTTTCATCCCCGGCTTACCGCTGTTCCCGATTTCATATCCGTTTGTCGCGTTCCGTTCCGATGAGCGTTTCTCTGCAAAGTGAAGATTTCCATCTACCAGACCCAGACTGATGCAGCCCAACTTAAAATTCAGTGCTTTCCTCTATTTATCTGTCCATCCACTTTGTGGATAGAGGGAGAAACTTGGTTGATCAAAGCACTGCTGTTCCTATATAATGTATGTGAAGTAGCTCTGTTCTTTGTAAGGTTACAGAACGAAATGGGAGTTATTCTGAACACACATGATTTTGCTTTTCTTCCCCTCTCTTCCTTCCCCAACCTAACGAGCAGCCAACTGGAAGCAGGTACCTGTCAACTGGCAAGATTTCCAGACTGAAATGTCAGGACAGAGTAATGTGAAGCACTGCCATGTGTGCTAGCTGGGCGAGTGATCAGCGTGGTGGGACCTGCTCCTAAAGCAGCATTCTCACACATTCCTCAGCTGACTGCTCGCTACAGTCATTGCAGTTATGTGCAAAGCATGGATTAACAAAGGAGGAGAGCAACAGGCTCCTCGTGCCAGATCCCTGTGAATTCCCAGCACAGCGCTGCCGAGCACCCCTTCACACCGTTACGTACGTATGGGAGCAGAACGCAACTACGCGGTGCGTCAGAAAAAGCAACAGTGCAACTCTTTGATGAGAAATCCCTGAGTCCCTACTCCTGGAACCAGACAGGGCTGGGCAGAAACTTCATCTGTGCCCGTTTTTTAAACGGGTACAGAATAGCTGTCATTTTTAAAAGCCTTCACATTCTTGACATTTCTCCTTTCGTCCTAGGCTGGGCTTGACAGCTTTGCTCCTGGAAGCAGCAGAAGTCCACAGGCAGTTAAACACTAGTAAAGGTTTAGGGTGTCTCCTTAAGAATCTTTGTGTATGTAGAATTAACAATCTATGCAGAATATTTAATAGTGATCATAGTATAGTGCAAGACAAATAGGACACGGCCAAGCTGGAAACCCTGCAGATTTCTGCCGTTCCTGTGCTGTTTGATCTGACTCACACCTCCACTGCCTGGATCTCCTGTACCCATTTGGCAATACACAGGGGGCCCTTCCAGCAGCAGTCATCTGGTTGTCTTTTGCTTAATTATGGATTTATTTGTTCTATCTGGTGCAGCTTTTTCTGTGAATGTCTCCCATTTGAGAAGTACGAAGAACGCTGTTTGTTGTGCTTCCAATACCATCAGAAAAATAAGTCCTGGAAAATAATTTTGTGTATCTGATTTACCACAGTAGAAAAGGCATCTGAGAACTGAACCCTGGAGCACGTCTAAGGCTGAGGACACAAACTAAGAGGAGACTGATATTACAAACTTTTATATAATGCCTGGCTGTGCCTCAACAGCAAAGCTGCCTGCTCATGTCAGTGACTGTATTTGATGTTTTATTTAAAATGTCTCTTAGCGTCAATACGACAGAAAGGACTCAGCTGTCACAAATACCACCCCGCAAGCTGACCCGATTCAAAGAGTTATATAAATACAGGAACTTTGCCACTGCTTTTATACAAGACAGATTTCATTTTGGTGGAAAGTCAAGCAGGAACAGAAAGAGCAAAGAATTTCACCAACCTAACAACTGCACTAGATTTGGGTGTTTGATCTCCTTCATCACAGCAGCTTCTTTCAAGAACTCTTCCACCTCCATGGTATCTTCCTAGATAAAACAGAGAGGCAAAAGAAGGGAAAAAAATTCTCTTAGTGACCAAGGTCTGCTTAACACCACGTACCCAAGCTGCATTTAAATGCCAGTATCCTTATCTCCATTCTGATGTTTTGGCTTTTACCAAAGCAAAATACAAGAGCCCTGAAAAGCTGCCTGGCAGCATAGCCAAATGACAGATCTTCAGTACCCAGAAAGTGCTAGACTTTCTCTACGGTAGCCTTTGTGGCTACCAAAGCAGTTGTGGCTGATGAGAGGAAGAAAGACTCAGGACCACTGACTTGACCCCTGCCTAGCTATAAAAATTAAGCTTGAAACCTCCCTTACTTTAGGAGTACATAGAATTGTAGCTGTTAATGTTGAAACAAACAGGAGGCTTTGAAAAGGAAGATAAAAGGAGAAGCTGAATTTTTCCAGGAGTAGGGGAGAGGTTGTAGAAGGTATTTCCAGCATCTCTGATTTCTTAAAGCTTCCCCAGTTCTTCTGAGGGAAGGGAAGTGGGCTTGGTAATCATTTCTACAGATCTCACTTGGACATTCCTGCAGGAGCTTGCTGGGCCAAAATTCCCAATTTTTTCTAAACTACATGCACTGGTGTTAAGTTTGATAAGCTCTGTTCTGCAAAACTACTCTCATGCGTGGATTTTATGCCAATCAGCACACTCAATTTTCTGATATTCATATCTTTAGGAGGCATACCTGAGAACATTATAATTTCCTCACCCTCATCATAAACCGTGACCAAATGAACAGTGAGTAACAAGCTGAAAACTCACCTTTAATGTCTTCACAGCAACCGTGAGATTGTATTTCTTCCAGACACCAACGTACACCTCGCCATACTGCCCTCCCCCGAGCTTGTGCTTCATGGTGATATCCGTCCGCTCCATCTCCCACTTGTCATGGATGGGGGACACTCCGTAGACAGTGGGCTTATTGCACTTGGGTGCTGGGTAATGCAAAGTTGTCACCAGTCCATCTGCCACTGTCGAGTGATGGTGCACGAGCTCTGCTAGCGTGCTGAACCGGCTTTCCGCGGTCACGTATACCTGGTAAGGATGAACCATGAATCTACTTAAACAAAGGCAGCTGTCCTGCTTTGAGAACAGAACTAATTCTGTTCAGTGATTTCACTTTTCAGCTCAGCTCTTCTAACTCACTGCACTGTCTGAAGGCAGCAGCCTGTTCTCACAGGCAGGGTCTGCTTCCAGCAGTGAGAACACCCCATGGTTAGGGTTACTACCAAGGGCTGGGGTGCAGACCAAGGCCACTGCTGGATCTTGTGCACCACATTGGGGGGTGCAGAAAGTGAAAGGTGGCACCTGCAGGGAGGGTTGGACAGGACAGGGGACCCCAAACTGACCAGTGAGGGATTCCAGCCCAGATACGGCATATTTGGTATAAAGCTGAGGGATCCCGAGGGTCTTGCCTCTCTTGGCCCACTTTGCCGGCTTTGCTCGGCTTGGCTCGGGTCCTCTTCTGGGTTCTTCCTTAGAGCATCTGAGGAGGACTTTGTCCACTCTGCCCTCGATCCTGATCTGTGTGTACCTGAGTCCAGTACCAGAATCCAGCTCCTGAACACAGCTCCCATCTGCTGTGGGGCCCAGTCTGGGACTGTCCCGGTGCCTGCTCCACAGCATCAGTGGTGACTGTGATGGAATTACCATCAGGGGGGTTGGGTTCAATACTGGTTTTGTATGTACTTGTACATATTCCATTTTTATTAATATTAATTTCATTTTCATTCAAGCTGTTCTCGTTTACTTTTCTAATGGCTCAGTCTCTCTCCCTTCTTCCCTTTCTCTTCCCCTTTGGGGAGGGAGGGGGGTTAACAGAGAGTCTGTTATAGGTCTGAGGGGCCTCTCTGACCCTAAACCATGACAAACATGTACAGTAAAAGCACTGTAGCAGGTTTAAAAAACAAAAACAACAAAGGTAAGGGAACAAGACTTGAGAGTATTTGTTCACATGTCATTGGGCAAATGAGTGGGATTTTTACCCACAGGAGGCAGCTATATCTAGGCTGTCACTCGAGAGCAGCGTACCAGAAATGGGAATTCTTGTAGCCAAGAACAAGGCCACTTTCTCCATCACTAAACACGTTGTACTGCTATTTGATCTCAGTTTCAAAATGCTGATCAAAACTGCTGACTTAACCAGAGCTCTGCTTGTTCTAAGCAGATGAATGGGAAGATGTTACATCAAACCAGAACTGCTCTGCTCCTGAGCTGCTTCTGGCCAGGGTAAGTACCATCTGCACTTCTTTCAAAGTGCTGTTCGGCGAGTTACCACCAAACTCTTTGCATGTGCGTTCTTTTTTTACATTAGTCAACCAGTGGTCCTGTTTTCTCTCACACCCCCCCCTCTCTTAAGTCTACAACTTGAGATTCCGGACCATCTCTTAGTTAACAGCCTTATTTCTTCTCCCCACAGCATCATCCAGAGGACCTTACCTTCCCATCTGAGGTGGTGTTGATCCTGTAGTGGTAAACTCGTCCTTCGTACCTGAGCGAGATGGACAGCTGTCCCGGGCTGCTCTCGCTTTCACGAACCAGGAAGCTGCCATTGATGAGACTGCTCAACAAATACTCTGCTGCACTGCGTGACACCGGCCCGTGGTACCACGAATGCTTTTCCAGGCTGTTCACTGGGGTGATGTAGTTGCTTGGTACCCAGCCCTGCCCATTCTTCGAACGTACCTCGCTCCATTCACCGTTCTGGTTGTAACCCAGGACTCGCAACTTCTCACCTGTGACCAGAAAGGAAAAGAGCAAAATAAGCACAGTGCAATATACTGGGTCTCGTTAAGGGAGAAACTCATTATCAGCTGACTAAGCCTGTTTGTAGTTTAGCAATAAAAATCTGCATCAGTGATAACTAAACTGCTATATACAAGGTATTTATGAGGTAAAGCTTCAGACAAGAGTACCAAATATACTGTTCCCTAATTTACTGCAGTGTGATTGATGAACTCAAAAGCTTCCTGTAGTCCAGCTTTTTAGACTAGAAAGACTTTTTCCTTCTTGGAGGGATGAGGTTTGTCTCTTTCTTGAAACCTTAAAGGGCACATGATTTAAACCAGCTCTGCAGCAGGTCATATTCTGATACACGTACTGAACACAAAAAGAAAGTCTTTGTGCAACTCTTGATTCTCGATTTTGCCCCAGTTGAGAGTGCTGGATTCTGTTTGCATCGACAATAGCTTTCCTCTGCCCCTCCTCAAAATGTGTGTCTCGCAGGGCTGATGGTCTGGGGAACCTCGAAAGGGAACAGCTAGCTGAGCTAGATGGGACAGCGTTACCCAGCCCTGTGTCTGTACTTGGAGAGCTGCCCAGCAGGTGTCTCTCCAGCACAAGCGAGAGACCATCTGCTTCTAAACCTCAGCTTAGAGAATCACAGAATCATAGAGTGGTAGGGGTTGGAAGGGACCTCTGGAGAACATCGAGTCCAACCCCCCCTGCCAGAGCAGGATCACCCCAGGGCAGCCCACACAGGAACAGATCCATCTCCTCTAACCTAGAGAATCATCTCTTCTAACTGCACTGTCCTGGTCTGAGTGAGAACAGAACGAATTCTGTTCAGTGATTTCACTTCTCAGCTCAGTTCTTCTACCTCACTGCACTGTCTGAAGGTAGCAGCCTGTTCTCACAGGCAGGGTCTGCTTCCAGCAGTGAGAACACCCCATGGTTAGGGTCACTACCAAGGGCTGGGGTGCAGACCAAGGGCACTGCTGGATCTTGTGCACCACATTGGGGGGTGCAGAAAGTGAAAGGTGGCACCTGCAGGGAGGGTTGGACAGGACAGGGGACCCCAAACTGACCAGTGAGGGATTCCAGCCCAGATACAGCATATTCGGTTTAGAGCTGAGGGATCTGAGGGGTCTCTGGGCTCTTCTCCCCTCTTGGACTGCTTGGCCAGCTTTGCTTGCCTTGGCTCGGGTCCTCTTTCGGTTCCTTCCTCGGAGAACCCAAGGAGGCCTCTGTCCATCCTGCCCTCGATCCGGTCTGCGTGTTCCTGAACCCAGTACCAGAATCCAGCTCCTGAACACAGCTCCTGGCTGCTGCGGGGCCCAGTCTGGGACTGTCCCGGTGCCTCCACAGCATCAGTGGTGATGGTGATGGAATTGCCATCAGGGGGTTGGGTTCCATACTGGTTTGTATAGATTTATATATATTCCATTTTTATACTTATTAATTTTCACTAAAGCTGTTCTAGTTTCCTTTTCTCATGGCTCAGTCTCTCTCCTTTCTTCCCTTTCTCTTCCCCTTTGGGGAGGGAGGGGGGTTAACAGAGAGAGGCTGTTATAGGTCTAAGGGGCCGCCCTGACCCTAAACGGTGACACACACTCACTCTTGTTCCTCCCAACAAGTAGTTTTCAACCTCGTGGCTGCTCTGCAATTCACAGCCGTACCTTTGGTGATGCTGAGCGTGTTGTCACCGCTTGCTACAAAATCGTAAAGTGCAACAAAGAGATTGGGATCGCTCTCAGTGGCTCCGAGCAGGTTCTCCTTGGAGCTCCATCTGATGGCTTCGTTCAGTGCCTGGGGTTCGACGTCGCAACCGTAGGGGCGGTGCAAGGCCTCTGAGGAAAGAGCAGAAGAGGAAATTGCTTTGTGTACCACTGTAAATAGATCACAACGCAGCGTAGAGCAGAGTGAACGGGGACAACGTCACAGAGTCACTCGGGTTGGAAAAGCCCCTTGGGATCACCGTGTCCAACCATTAGCCCTGCTCTACAAGTTCACCCCTAGACCATGTCCCCCAACACCACATCCAAGCGATGTTTAAACACATCCAGGGATGGGGACTCAACCCCCTCCCTGGGCAGCCCATTCCAATATTTCACTGCTCTTTCCGTAAAAAATTTTCTCCTAATGTCTAGTCTAAATCTACCTTGTTTCAGCTTTAGGCCATGCACAATATGCTCTTTATGGAAAGGGAACATCATGCCTGCACTTAGATCAGTGGTTTTCAATCCCTGCTTTGCTGACTCTTCATTCTATAGGTTTCTTCTCCCAGGGGCTGGAGAAGGTGATTAACTGTCTATATACCAAGTAGCTTTTATTTATATACACCCCTGTTTGAAAGTAGTTAAACATTCATAGATAAAAAATGGGAGAGAAATTAAAAGTGCTTTTTTTTTTTTCAGTTACATGAAGGAGAACCTTTTGATGATGAAATGTTACGTTTTATGTCTTCACTGTTCCTGTGGCTGCAGTCGATAGCCTGGATCTGAAACCCACATTACAAATACAGGTAAGGCAGGCTGAATTATGACCCAGATGAGATCTGTAGGTTGGGACAGTAACTGACTCAGCAGTAGCAGAAACAATGGCGATTTGTAATACATTTCAAGAATGTGTAAGTAAGAGGTGGAAAACTGTCAGGGACAGAAAGTAGTAAGGGTGGTTCTAGGTATTTAATAGCAGTGTTTCTCCTATTAAATACCCAAGCAGTTCTGTTTTGCTTTTTCAAGGGGTAGCTAACATGAACTTGGGACTGAGGGGAATCAGACTTCTTTTCTAGACAGACAAAAAGGAGTCCCCACAACTCCTGTGACGACAAAAACCAATCTAAATACACAGGGTTGCAAAGAACTGTAGTAAAAAGCAAAACCATCTGAAGACTTCATAGTAGTGCTATGCCAAGATCATCACTGGCTTTCTAACCCATTAGAGAGGTTTTCCAGGAACACGTAGCAGAACAAATTTCAGTATTAAGAGAAGAGTCAGAGCAATGCTGTGGTTTCATACATGTGGGCTGCTCAAGGGGGGTAGAAACACATGCAGGTGTGAAGATATTATCTTCTCTGATTGCACAAATGACATTCCTGTCCCGACATATAATTCCAAATTCTCTTGTTGAACTCACTTATGGAAATGCATGCTGTAAAAAGATTTCATTAAATGCACCAAACATAAAAACAGCCCTCTTTAAAAGAATAAGGCTTTCTTTGCTTTACAGTCGTTGCTTTGGCCCATTTCTGAGGGGCTGAGAAGTCAGGCTGAGGATGTTTTTAAGCAGCCCACTGCCAGACAACGTGTGCAGGCAACTGCACACCCACAAGATTTACATTTGTGAGTGAGAGCCAGTCCATAAGGCCCTTCAGCAGGGAACAAAGAGCTCAAATGCAGTACATGATGGGAAGATTGGGAAGTCAGCGAGACACAAAACAGGAAGAGGCCTGTGCCAAGTAATAGGCAAACACAGGCCAAATCTGTGTCACAGGACAGAGCTCAAGGCTGGAAAATGAGGACATAGCGGGTTTCCCAGCATCTACGTGTCACTTTTTGACTGTATTGTAGGTACGTGAGAAAGTAAATGGTAGAGATTTGTTCTGGCTTATTTTGAAACACGAAGCTGAATGGCTTTTGACTGCATTTCTGGTACTAATTCAGTTATGCTGCTTGCATAACCTGCTCATGCTGCAGTCACTTAATAACTTACCTCCTGAGCCTTGCCAAAGGAGCCCTCTGTCAAAGTCCTAGCAAGAACAGAAGTGACTAGAGATTAAGCTACCAAAATGTCCCTTCTTTGACTTCACTGTCTACAGATGCACTATTTACCTATGCTGCTTCTTCCTACCTATCAACTGCAATTAGTTTTACAGTACGTGAACCCATCAACCTGGGTGCTGTCATGGAAAAGAAAGGAAATCCTGATGCCTGCTCAGCTACCCACGCTGTAGCGTGGCCGCCAACATCCCGCTGTGATTTTTTTTTAGGGCTGAGTGTGTGCACATGCATGCCTAGCTGTTAAGTGCCAGGAAAGAACACCAGTTCCTAAATCCAGCTCTCTCTCTCTGGAGTAAAAATGCATATTTAATTAAATAACACGTTCTTTACAGTCCCATGGTGACTTGTGTTGGAGAGAGCGCTCCAGTGCCTTGAGCAAAGTCACTCAGCAAATGTGCTATACAAGAAATCTGACTTGCACATCTCCACTAAGGAGCAGCCACGAAAGCAGGCAGCGCTTCCAAACAATATCTGAGCTCTGAAATACCCTGATGCTAACACCTTAAATAACTTCTTTCTTTCAGTTGTGTACCTGCCGAAAAAGGCTTTGAACAAAAATGCAGGCATTCCTTCTAAATCAAAGCATACTTTTAAGTTTCCTTCTCAAGCCAGAGCCGAGCATCCAGCCCCCAGTGAGCAGATGGGGCAGAGGTAAGCGTTGAGCCGTGCACTCGCTGGGTAAGCCTGAAGCAGCCCAGTACCAGCCCAGTACCAGCCCAGCTTCAGCACTGCTGCAGCAAATCCCACGACGTGCCGCTTAGTGCCGAGCAGCTCTGCCCACACGAAAGCATTTTGGAGCACCAGTGAGGATTCAGAGCAGATGTGGGACGCTACCGCTGCCTTGGGAACGCCTGGGAGGCTGGCACACGTTCTTAACACCCATTTTATGTACAAAAAAAAGAAAAAAAAAAAAGCCAGCACAAGTTAATGTTTGATGAGGAGCTTCAATCACTTAGCTACAGTGCTTACCTAAAAATCACATCACCAAAAAAATCAAATGCTTTTAAGAGTTCATGTCTCACTAACTTCCTTTGCTTTCATTTTTAGAGTGACTTGGATGCTTAAGTAACTGGAAAGGTTACCCAATATCTACTAAAGGGGAATTTGCCAGGATATAAAAGTACCTATTGCAATGCTCAATCTGGTGTGGGATCTATACCATCCAATATGGAAGGATATGGAAGGGCAGTGAAACGTGATAATCGCACGGACCTCATTCAGGAAACAAAGATAAACAAAACATAAAGCGTATCACAAATGACACCTCTCCAACTGAATAGTCTGCAAGCTCTATTCAAACCAAGAGTAAGGAAATGAGCTGGGAAGTTCTGTTTTGCATCAGCCACTTTTAAAAGCTCACCATAAATCAGGTATTACCACTTTCATTTCCTATACAGTGGAAAAGTCACATCATCATGTAGCGTACAAGCACCACGAGGAGGTTACGTTCCATCCATCTCCTTCCTTTCCTTTATTCCCACGATACAATTTGCTTCTCTCCGGATATGAACGCTTTTCCTACTCGGCCAACACGCAAGGGGTGTTTCGTCCCCCACCCTGAGCTGCCAACGCTGCAGTTACCAACCTCCCTGGTCCCAGAGCAGGAGGTAGGATATGCTGCATACTACATTTCAGAGTCACCTCAAGAGCTGAAGTGGTCTCTCTTTCTGAAATATTAACACTGTAATTGTTCATAGAAATTAAGCCTTTCAATAATCCTACAACCTGTTAAAAGCAGGCAGTTTCGGTCCTGCCCAGGTACAAAGACAAAGACAGACCCGAAAGGACCCGCATCCTCCTTGAAGCAGTGGGAGAAAGAGGAAAGGGACAGCGCAGAGTTACACCCCGGAGCATCCTACCTGTGAAACTCACACCAGGCTCAGAGGCTTCCTCGCCAAGGCAGCAGAGCAGCCTGCCCTCTCTGCCATAGCCACTAGCCTGGCAGAGGACTGTGCCCACAATCATGCCCTGGGGTCTGACCGAGGCTGCTTGACCCGAGAGGTCCTGGGCCGACTCCTCCAGCAGAACCACTGCGGCGTGCGGACGATCTCTGCTCTCTAGGCTGATGGCCAATGAAAAAAAGCGAGCGCTGCGGAGCAGGGGAAGGAGAAAGTGGGAAAATGAAGCCGTGGGTTAAGGTGGTTATTAGCTGGAAGTGAGGGGTGGAGCTTCCCCAGAATGCTTGAACAAACAGAGGATGTGGGGACCGGACTGCAAGTTAAAACGATTTTGAGATGAGCTATAAAGACAGTTTTGTTCCACGAAGAGTTAGGCAACAAAGTGTTTGGGAAGAAAGCAAACAGTTTCCTTGGAGAAATTCCTCTGTGCAAACTACAAAACAGATCACCCATTAAGGGGCCGCCCAGCTTGATTCATTTTTCCACTCCACACACCATTGCTGGAGCACTATTTACATGAATCAACAGGAAACATGTTAGTGAAATACCCTTGGAAGAGATGTATAAGCACTGAGCAAGTAAACACTCTGAACGTTTGAGCATGTCAGAAAGAAACAGAAAGCCAGGGCAGTACAGTATGCCCAGGCTGAGCTGCATATTTGCTGGGTTAGTAAGACTCAGGAGAGCTCTCTGAAGGACACCATCAAATTACCCCTCAAAAAAAACCCTGCAGAGTTGTTTGATGAATTCTTTAAAAGCCTTTGTTTTCTAGCAAAGGCTGCATGGTTGTAGCAGAGGCTCTTCCTAACGTGGACAATGAAGGGTTAAAGAACAAGCCATCACCACAGCAGCCTCACCTGGGAGGGTGGTGGGTCTGCAGAGGGGTATAAAAGGGAGCAGGGAAAGAAAAATCAGTGGGTTGGCCTTTGCAGGGAGAGAGGAGCTGTTACAGCCCCCCAAGAAAAAGCAGCATATCCACAAACTCCATGAGAAAGGCAGCTGTGATGTGTGATGAGGACGTGAATTGACCTAAAGGTAAGAAATGAGCGACCTGGTTTACTCCAAATGTTTTGTAAGGTTATGGATATGCTGTGATGATGAGGAGTTGCTTTTCCCTAAGAAGCCCGTGACTTATTTTCCCTATTGCTGTCACCTAATGTATGTGGTAAAAATAACCAAAGAAAATATGTTGGGATACCTACATACTGTTGTCTTCCTGAAGCTCTGATGAGTGGCCTCCTTTCCTCCTCCTTCAAAACCAAGCTCAGTGAATCTTGAAGCATGCTGCCTAGTAGGTTAGAGGTTGAGATGCCTTTACTTCAGAGCTCCTAAGCTTGATATTACTTTTCCTCTTTGTTTTTGCCTCTTGCAGTTTATTTTCTCCCCTCTCAATACTCTTAATTACACTGGTATTTGTACTAACCACTGTGTATCTGTTAATATACAAAGAATAAGCAGAATGTGTAAGGAAAGAGATTATAGCCTTAGAAACACATGGATAAGTGTTGTGACAAGCTTTTCAAGTGGGTCTGATATGGTACTAGGAAATGGCAAGCTACATATGATGGATTTGTGCCTAAACTATTACAGCTAAGACTAATTAAGAATGCTAATGACCACTTTCAGTTAAAATACATTAGGTGGGTAACTGGTAACTCTGCCACCAGGAAGGACTAGTACTAAGTTAGGTTGGATTAATATGGTAACTTTCAAATCTGTTGTCCCTCTTGATTTTTGCCTCTGTTGGGAGAGTTTCCTTACTCAAAGCCTTAATGGGATGGGAAACAAGTAGTAGCCAGCACTCACATTATGGGTGAGTAACATTCTGGCTGTAACCAACCAGGCAATGCACCCTTCCAGTCACCCCCCTGAAGATGCTTCTCCCTGGTAAGGACATGGAGTGTCCGTGTTCATAAGGTCTTGTCAAATGCACCCAGGCAGAATTAAAATCAGGCATCTTTCCATCTCCTAGATGAGTGTTCTTTCTTTTACAACTGATTTTGCTGGAGAGTTATTTTACACTGCAGGCCATCACCTTGACATCTGCATCCACCACGTCTGCATTCTGTTCCCTCCACAGAAAGTGCACCATTTAAAAATCTTAATTCTGGTATACTCGACTTCTTGGTGGAAGAATCCACCTTCCAGGCACAGCAGCTCTTCCCTCCTCTTTAGACTATTCCCTGTGGTGCCTTTCAAAGCTGTTTCCTGAGAGTGGTTACCCTTCCCATACAACTTAAATCATCCATTTGGAAGTGCTTCTCCAGTTCTTTGTGGTGGGAAAAACTTGCATATAAGGAAATCTTGCTGAGTGTGCCATGTGAAATGTACAGTTCAGACATCTCCTAAGAAATGGGTTATGCTCTGAATTTAGGAACCAACTGTTGAATCCTCTTAAACAAGAGAACGTGTAATTGGAAATGCAGCTCTGGGAAGGATTTGGTGGTGTTGGTAGCAGGCTAAAGTGACTGGCTTGTCAATGCAAGGAAGAGAGACAAAGGAAAGGTTATAGGGTAAATACTGGTTATGGCCTAGAGTCTCAATCTGGTATCTCAGCATTTTATATTAAAGACCACAGGGTGTGTATATATGTGTGTGTATAAATATATATATATATACACACACAGTGTTCTATCTTCTGGATTCTCACATGCTGCTTTTCCATAAAGGGGCACTTGACTACAAGGCCACCAAGACCCCCATGGCATATGCCACCCTCTTTCACTGTAGTTTCACTTTGAGTTTTCAAGCTAAATATCACTACAAATACTCACAGACTCATTATTTTTCTTTTAAGACTACTGAAGAATAGGCATTGACCAACTTGGAGCACAGAAAGGAGCCCGTCACACAACCAGCAACTGCTGGTATGATTGATATTTTCCACTCCATCTTCAAAACATACACATCACTTTACACCACTAGACTTCAAGATCTTTAACCAGCTTGTTAGTGGGAGGATTCCTTGCCTTAATGAATACAAGGAAACAAAACTGATAACACAGCAGCGAGTGGGTTTCCTATTTTACTGACACGGTTGGAATAGCATCAAGTTCTACAGCAGCTTTGTTTCTGAAGCCAAGTCTCGGCGCTTCCTACAACCAAAAATACTCGAGGCAAACTACACACTCAAAAGCAAGCCAATGCAGAACAGGCCAAGATCCTGCTGTCTAATAATGTGGTAGCACAGAAGCAGACCTAGGAATTTTCTTTACCCTGTAACAGACTTCAGCCCTTACCTAAATAGACCACCTAGTCTTTCTGCTGACATATGCGTGGCCATGAAAAACACCAGTTGAAGAGTCAGGCAGCTCACACATGGCTTTGGTAAAATGCAGGTAACCTAACTAAATGCTGTTCCTAGGTGTTCCCCTCCTGCAAGCAACCAGACTCTTAATAATGCGGTTTGCTCGAGCTAAGTGCAGATCCACGGTTAGTCTTTGGGCCTCCCACAGAGTGGTGGATGGTTTAAGTACTGTAAACAACCCAGTGAATAAAGCCAAGAAATACAGCTCCAAGCCAAGAACTTGGGATGGGTTAGGAACAGGTTTCTATTTATGGTACCAGGCTGGGAGAGACAGAACAGGAGGAGATTTCAGAGTTGGTGACAAAATTGCATCATGAACAGCTCACATCACATAAAAAAGAAATGTTTCAAGCCAAGCTGGTAGCACTGTCTTGCTCCAATTATCAAACCAGATCTGAAATAGAAAAGGTTAATAAAAGTGATCTTGGGTATTGGAGAGAGGAATCCATAGGGAAATCCAGGTGCTCTCCATGCCCCTCACCTCTCAGGAGCAGATTTATTTTGCAATGTGACAAACTGATGCATATGATAGTCCCCTGTGCTTATTTAATGGTTAAAGTGGTGGGTCTTTACCTAGAAGATGTGCTTCTGGCTATCTTGATATAAAAATCCAATGGAAGACGAGGTTTGGGGGTTGGTGTTACTGGAATCATCAGGAGAGACAAATCAACCTCAAGTGATTCAGTTACACTAATGTATAAAGAATTCAAGACATTGCCTGTCTACCTGAACATTACAAGAGGTTAGATATGGCAACACTTTAAAAACAAACAAACAAAACAATGCTGGTAGAAGGAACTGCCTGTCTTGTTTCACTAGTTCCAGTTCTCCTCTCCCTTTGTGATTAACACTATCACAAGAGGTGTCCCTCAGCCCGTGGCTTTGCTCAGATGTCAGTGACATACATTTATATCATTCCACAACCTAATGCAGCACTTTCCTGTTTTTTCCTCAACTCATTTCTTCCAAACAAGTATCTTTTCGGTACAAAACTGCGTATGAAACAAATCAAGCTTAAGCTCTGAAGTATTCATTTGAAAATTTTCATTCATTTCTTGTTGAATGCAAGATGCATGAATTTCTTTATAGATCAGCAGCTGTATAGACGGTGACTGAACCCTGTATTGAAGCATTTGGCAGCATAGCTGTTTTAAAATAGAGCTTCAAAGTAGATGAATTCTTGATCCTCTTCAGTACAAACACTGCAAACTCAATAACCTGGCTCTTATTACCTCTAAGATTTTCTGTCCTCACAGAACTTTGGCAGGAAAGTAACTCTGGGATAACTGCAGATAGCAAAATGATGCAGGTTTATAGATGTATTTAAAAAGATTTAGGGTGAAGAACTCCTGTGAGCACAGGAGAGCTGGACCTGACAGTTATTAAAAGGTGCAAAAGATGTTCCTTGTCACAGGTACTTGGGAATGGTCAGAAGCATCAGAATCCACTCAAAGTACCAATCTGATTTCTTTGAATGTACATCCAGGTGAGGAACCAAAACTCAACAGCACAAAGAAAAAACACTTTCCTGAAGTGAAAGAGATTTTAGTGTAATAAAAACAATCTATAGAACAAAAAGCTACGAGCGGCTACAGAGTTCAGGATTTTGCAAAAAGGTTCCACTTGTTTGTTCTTTTAATTACTAAGGGTTTGTTCATCTCCTATAGAGCCAGCCAGCTTTGCAATTGATGGTATCCAGAAACAAGCAGATAGAGCACCAACTTTGGCTGCCCTGTAGTACCTACCTCTTTCCATTGCGTACCCAGGTGGTGAAGTTCCAATCTTTGTCCCTCCGAATGCTGCCTACAGTGGACAGTAAGCACTCCCACACTGACAGGTTCAGGGAAAGGAGTGCTACGAAGGGACACCTGGATTTCAAAAGTAACTGGGAAACTGCATACACGTAGATCAAAAGTCTGTTTGACATTCTTCCTCTGTCGGGGTAAGTTCCAGTAAAGCTCTCCAGTGTGAAGGGTAAGGCCGATTAGGTCACCCAGCCCTTCTCCAGGAAAGGTGGGATGGCCAAACATTATGACAGCTTACAGCAAGTCATTTAGCACTTTTTTTAATCAGTACTTTGGGAGAGAAGTTGCTTCATGTGGATTACACTTCACTCCCAGCAGAATTCCTGAGGAGTCATTAATACTGGCCGGATCAAAGCCGAGATATTATCTACTCATAAGCAAATCAAATGAATAGCTATTTACTCACGGTGTTAAGACAAATATTTGAAGAAAGCTCCTTTTGCAAAAGGACTACTTGAAAAATCATGGCTCAACTGACCCCTGAGCAAGCCAGAAATACCTACACTAATGCTGTCTAGCTGGTGAGAGCTTTACTTTGCAGATGTAAAGCACGAACCGATCAGACCTTTGAGTTACCATGACATACATGTCCAAGCTGCTTTCCAGGTGACATAATTACATCTTATTAGAAGCCTTATAGTATTAGGTACTCTTCTTAGCCTCAACACCTGGAACAATGACCACATTTAACTGTTTCTCAGCTGGCTTTTTGAAATTTATTTCTAGCCTTTCTAGTTAAGAGGAAAAACTTGTAAGGAGAGGGTAGAGACTAACTCGCCAACTTGTAATCTCAGGAGTTAAAAAACCCCATCAATTTAACAGCCCAGATCTGAGCTGATGTCACATCTTCAGGCCCAAGTAATTATTTTTGCACGTGCCTCGGACAGGCAGCACCGCTTACCTTTCGGAGGATATTCGGTGGTGGGCAGAGCTCCCCAGGTGAGCTGATACAGCTTCAGTTTCCAGTACATGAGTTTAAATTTTTTATGGAATCCCCAAATGCTTGTTAGCACAGATGCGACTCCTCAGTTCCATCCACCCACACTGAATTATGCAGCAACTGCCAAAGCTACGCAGTACTTCTGGTTTAAAAAAAAAAAATTCTCTAGCTAAAAATACATCACAAAACTGTTAACCT
This sequence comes from Todiramphus chloris collaris, assembly GCA_025345505.1. Lineage (NCBI taxonomy): Eukaryota > Metazoa > Chordata > Aves > Coraciiformes > Alcedinidae > Todiramphus > Todiramphus chloris. The sequence goes on from JANVCC010000034.1 coordinate 4,606,845, forward strand.
CATTTGTCAGCCACCAATGTGCTGGTCAAGGCATTGTCCACAGCCACTTTCTTCTCTGGAACAAAGAAGGGGTTTCCTTTTTAAAATGCTTACTTTGTTTGACTAAAACACTCTTGTGATCTTGCCCCCTTTGGGGTATATTTGCTTTAGAAAATAAAGCAGCGCTTCCTTTCCTCCAAGAAAAGCTGAGCTTTAGCATGAATACTTGCCCAAAAATTTCATGCCGACTTGTTAACTTCAGAACCAGGGATAGAAAAAAAATCTTAATGCGGATGCTTGTCAGGAGATCCCCGGAGTGTGACGGAGCCCTGGCAGAGGCAGCTGTAGCTGCCTTGCTCCTTCTCAGCCCTATGAGCTGGCAGATTTTGCTGGGGGTGGAGGGGGGAGGGTGTGAACGTGCGCGTATGAAGTCAGAGAAACGCGGCCCCCGCGCTAAACTTAGCTCCCGCCTGCCGCCCCGCTTCCCCCTGACGAAACCCGACCGCGTGTCATCGGCCCTGCTGACCAGACAAGGGGCTCCATTCAGCAGCTCCGTCTCCAACAGCTGCCGAGCGAGCTGGGGAACACGAACCCCCGGCCTGGGCAGGAGGAGAATTCCTACCTCGGGTGCCGCCAGCTCTGCGGTCTCGGGCCAGCGTCGCTGCATTTGCCGTTTCAAAGCTGACGGCGGTGGTCGGCTGGCGTGCGTCTGAGTCCAGTGTTAAGTCAAGAATGTACTGGCTGAAATTGTGTTTTTTGGAAATTCTGGGTTATGGGAGAATTAACAGAGTTGGAGGAAAAGAAACTACAGGAAGGCTGAGCAGATGCAATATTCCTATTGTAAAAGTAATCAACAGGTACCAAAAAAAAGTCACTGGTTGAACTGCCAGTGCGGTAATAAAATCGGGTTTATTACAAGGAAGGAGAACTGTAAATGAACAGACAGAGATTATGAATAAGTTGGATTGAAAATGCTTATTTAGTAGGTTTGTGAATTATATGATTCAGTAGATCTGACTTTTTTGGACAGAATAATAAAAGAAAAACTGCTTTAAAATAACTAATTGAAGAGAAGTAAGACTACCAGTATAGTTAACTTGAAGGCATTTTATGCAGCTAAGATACAAATGTGCATTTTAAGTACACCCATTACTATAGTGGCAGACTCTACTGTAAAGTTAGGCATCGAGTGGTTTTGGTTTGGGGTTTTTTCCTCTTTTTAGGAAGTACAAGTACTTCACTGTTAGCACTGGAACTGTAGGACATTTAAAGGTTTTAAGTGTGATAGGAAAAACAAGTCCTGTGTGTCGGATTTAGCAGAACACTAAGAATGTCAAAGGCAAGTCAGCTAGCTGGCAACTGGGATTCTTCAGGCGTGTCACAACCATACTGGGTCACTTAGAGCCCAGCATCCTGCTGTTACCTTTGCCCACAGAAGGTGCCTGGGGAAAGGGTAATGATATTATTCTAGAATAATATTCAAGCCTCCAACACGCTGCAGCTCAAGGTCTCTCTCTAGGGTTGTTGTAGCTAAACTTCCTAACAAGCTTCTTCCACTATTTTGTCCGGTCACTGTCTGAAGTAATGCAAACTAAACTCACTGCATAAAGAATATCCTGCAGAATAAAGAACAGGCTCTTGTTTGTTTTGAACATCGTTTGATGATCCTTAGTCTCTACAGTGGCAAATCCTGAGCAATCGCTACCTGCTGGTATTTATAGGCCTTTATCTTCTTCCATCTCAGCCAGCCCTCTTCCAGGCTGAAGAGTTTAGGCAGTCTGATGTAGTTATTGTCTTTTGTCACCTTTAAACAATCTCCTTGGAGGTTTTTTCTAGCTCCACCATGCATCCCCTCCAGATAACCATATTCAAACCATAGCTTTTTACAGTGGCAGAACTATGTATCTTTCTATTCCTAATGCTCTGCTTTTTGGATGCGATTTGTCGCGATACTGTCTTATTACAGCACAAGGATTTATTTCTATTGTTGTGGTAGTAGTTGTCCCAAAGCTAAATACCTCATGTGCAAAGCCAGAATCATTTCTCTCTGTGTACCACTTTCCACATTTACACCAAGTCTTGGTCGACTTCTTCAACCTGCAATTCTTCAGTCACCTTCTGTCTCTAATAACTTTAAGATTATTAGCAACTTTACCATCTTGCCATTTGCTTTTCTCCTCTTCACATCATTTGTTAGAGTCTTACAGCAGCTTTTAATCAAAAACCAGATGAACTGAAGTTAGAAAGCTGAGTAAAAGCCATTTTCTTTACTCCTATTTGATAGTTGCTTCATTTCTAGCACCTTTTCACAAAATATTAATGCATTCCAGCAAGATACAGACTATAATCAGTGTTTAGTATAGCATATGATCTGGAGAAGTTATCAGATACCGGTATCCTATAGTGAGGAGCATTTTGAAATGGACAAAAATGGCTTTACAAGAGAAAGCCCTGAACTAGAAGACTGGATAAGGAAGGTGTAATAGGCTCCAGAAAGGAATACTGCAAGAGATTGGAAACTCGAATGCACCCGGATGCAAACAGAGCAGAAGCATCCTGAAGATGATGTTTTCTCTACTAACTTGCTTTCAAAGCATTAAGGCAAACAAAGCACAACAGTGTGGAAAGGAGTGACTTAATTCCTCAGAAATATCAGGCCAGATTAAAGACTGCCAGTTCAAAAACCAGAAAACTGGATGGAAGATGCTTGGATTAACCTTAAATTAGGCTAGCAAGGACAGAAACTGATTGATAGACAAATAAACATCATAAAACTGGAATTGTAGGTACCTCCTTTATCTGCTGATTTGTCCAAACACAAATGCCCAGAAGAATCCAGATCTGTTGCCAATTTACAGTGTGAACCTGAACACCAACACTGAGTTTTTCTGTAACACTGAAAATATTCCCCCCTCGTACTGGGGGAATACAGAAGAGGAAAATAGTTGTATGGCTTTGTCTAGGACTGTTTTGAGGCAATCCTAACCAAATGAAATCTTTTATTGAATTGGTACCACAAAACCTTCTCTTCCTCTGGAGGAAGAGGAGACAGACAATGTAAGCTATATTTTAAGAGCAGAGCAGTCTTTTCAAGGCTGGATTATGCACATGGACTTAGCCATGCTAAAATTAACAACGAGAGGGGAAGGAAAAAATGCTGCTGTAGTCTCCTCAAAATGCAGATCCTCTAAAGACATAAAGTGTTCTTCTGGACTGCTTCAGTCATGAAATTCATCTGAGTGCTACTCCCCCCATTTTAACCAAATCTAGCTCTTTTGTTCTGATTTTCATCGCATTGCTTAGAGGTTTTTGAACAGAAATGCAAAATTAGAAGGAATGTATTCACTCACCCCTAAAACAGATCCAGCAACAAGGAGGAAAAAAAAAGTCATTTTTGTGACTTGCTTGCCACACAATTACTTGACTAATTTTTCCTGTTCAGAGGGTGCAACAACAACTCAATGTTGACACAGTCAGGGAGTAAGACCCACTGCTAGTTATTTCAAGAGCCTTCCTCCCACTTAATACTGGCATAGCTGTCTGAGACATCTCTCCTGCTGCCAGTATTTCTGGTGGTACGACTGGGATGCTCAGAGGATTGGTCAGTATATTGTCAGCTGTTTTAAAGTGAAGGCTACTTCATCCTCTATTATTGCTTGTGCCTTTGGGTGCCACCTCCCCCAGTGCTTGATTTACTCTATTTACTATATATATTCTGAGGGAGGAAGGAAGCGGGAAAGGGCTGGAAATTCCCTGTGGGAGGTCTAACATTGTGGCTTACTCAGCAGTTCGTTTCCTCTCCCTCTGGTTAGTTCCTAAATTGCATCCATCTCCAACATCAATTTTTATGAATTTTACTGTGGATAGTAAAGCTTTTTCATAGAGCCAAGGGGTGCAGCACATCACGAGCTGGGAGGATGCACCAGTATTACCCTGCATCTTGTAGCACTGAGAGTTTCTCCAGCAACAGCAGCAGTGACCAGCAGCAGCGCACAGCAACTTCCATTCGAGTAGATAACTTACTGCTGATACATGATGTGCATTAACGGGTCAAAAAATATGACTTTTAGTCGTAGAAATGAGAGAAACTGAGCCATTCCTATAGCTCACGGGTGTCCTTGCAGCCCATGGGAGGAATGGCATCTGCACTCTGCCATCACTGTCAAAGAATTGGGGTAATGAGGTGCAAGATGACTTTGAACTAGAAAATAAGATCTCTGACAAAAAAACCATGAGCTGAATTCAGTTTCACCACACCATGTTTTCCAGTTGTGCCACAGAGCTTGATTTGAGGGAGGGAGGTGAAACTGCTTCTTAATTTAGGGGTGTTGGTTTATGTCATAAACTTTGAACTGAGATTAAGACTGAAGTCTAACCATGCTGTGCAGAAGGGAACTTGCTTGCAGCATCCCCACATCTTCCAAGGGCCAGGAAAGGTCCCTTTATCTTGTAAAAATTAAGGTTTGTTTGTTTTGTTGTTGGGGGGGGGGGGGGGGGGGGGGGGGGGTGTAATTCAACAGAATTCCACCTCATTCCTCCTTCCTCCCACGCCACAGAAAAACATTCCCAGTTGTTGCTGGCCAATATAGGTTGTCAGGACATCTGACTGCTTGGATTACACAGGGCTGTATTGTATCCCCTCAAGAAGCAGCCGTGCCAAGTGCTTGCTCTGGGACTAGGGCAGATTACTGGGCTGTCCCAGCACACCAGGTGCCGTCTCGATCTTGGAAATTCCAAGGCAACAGGCAGTCCTGCAAATGCTCATCTCAAAATCATCCTCTTGAGCCTCTTACAGTACAAAGCTACTCCAAATCAGATATTTCAGTAACCAAAAGCACAGTGAACTTGTATTTGGTTCTGACTTAGCCCCCTGAAGCAAAGGGACTAAAGTGGTCTTCTGCCTTTTGTCCAGGCACTGGAAACTAAAGCAGCTCTGGCTGTTGGTAGCACTTTTTTCAGTTATATTTCTACTATTCACAGCAGTTACCCATGGAAATCCCATGTGTAAGTGTTTCCAAAATAACTGTAGCTCTCCTCGAAGCAGCAGTTAGCACTGCCCCACGGAAATTCTGCTTCCAGCCAAGGGCTCCTCTATGCCATCCTTATGGAGACCTCTTATTTAGCACTACTGCAAGACAGTCAATCACTGCCAGATTTCAGATGCCACTAAACCCCTGCCTTTCAGGGCTTTTCACTATTGGAATTTCATGCTGCTGTGACACATTACTTAACAAAATTTCTTTTGAAAAAGTACCCTTGAGGTAAAACTACAAGACATGCTTCAGGTTCAAGTGTTGCTATCTGTCAACAGAGCATCCGGAAGCAGGTACGGTTAACTTCAGACCCTGGAGGTTTCAAATGGGTCTTTCAGCTCAGGACTTTACAGAATCAGGAGCAAATTAAATATTTGAAAGCTATTTGAAGGGTCTTTAGAATGAATAACCTGTTTCCTGCTCATCTACATCATTTCCAGAAAGTCTTCCTATAGCTTTCAAGCTACTTTAAGCACTTAAAGCAAATGTAACCTGTGCTGCTTGGGCTGCTTAGAAGTAACAACTTAATAGGTTATAGAACTGAGCAGATGCTAAAACTGTCAAGCAGTGAAGGAAGTGAGGCAAGGAGAGATGTTTGGACGTATGTATTATTGCTTTGAGAGCCAAGACTCTTACTATCTCAAATAAACCATACAGGCATAACAACGTTAAAATTTTATAAAGCTTGCACGGTCAGTCCCTGGAAAAACTGAACCAGGAGCTGAAATTTAGAAACCTGGAAGCACCCAGCACATTTAAGCCCCTCCAGCAAGGATGCTGAAGCTCCTGCATGGAGTATCAGCAGAGACTCTGGGGCAAACATCCCTAAAGGTCATGCTGTCATCAAGAACAGCGGAATGCCTGTGCCTCCCCCAAAAGGAAATACTCTGAAGCACCTACAAAGACCAAGTGAAGCACCCATGAAGATTAACAGCACGCACATCCATGACTAAAATACAAAGGTGACAGCCTGATGAATATCCATCAGAGACCCACACCGAGTGCAAAATACTCGGTTTTCACTAGAAAGACCAGTAAATGAAACATGCAGGGTCACACTTCAAGTTCTGAAGCCGGAAAAGCTGAGTAATTCCTAACCCCAAATGGCTATGACCAAACACACCGAGCAGAATCAGTCCTCAAAAGGTGTGACTAATCTAGGCTGGCATGTTCTCTTATTAGTAACATCATATGTGACTGTTCAGTGGAACCTCTATATTGCGAATTGGCTTTAATTAAAATGCAGCAGCAGTGTAAGAACTTATTTCTTATTTCCTAGAGGAACTGGATAACAGATTTATTTGCAGAAGCAAGCCTCTTTTGGCATAAATATCGGTCAAATAATCCTTTTGTTGATCCAACTTCAAGTTCACACCTAGTTCAGCTTGAAGGACAGCCAGCCTTTCCCTTTAGCTGTCAGTCTCACCAACTCAATGGCAGCAACAAAGAGCTGCTGTTCACGGGCACTGGGTTATAATCAGCTTTTCATTCAAGGCATACCTGTACAGAATGGTAGGAAACCATTATGGCCAAGAACTCAATGAGTAATTAAGTAAAATATGTGTTAGACCCCCCACTCTTAAACAAGATAAGAGGTGACTCTATTCTTAGAATCTTGGGAAAGTAACTTCTTATGAAGAGATATTGCCTTTGACTCTATGGGTGTCTAACTCACTTTTAATTTCAGAGGTTCTAAAAGGACAAATTTCAGGGTCTCACTCCAGACAGCAGCCTTGCTGAGATACAACACTAAGTATATGTGATAGCCTATTAGATGATTATTTTATACTTTTTTTAGTAAACTTAAATTGGATTAATTAAACCCTCCCCCAGGCACAAGACACAAGCCCACTAAACTATTTTGCTAAGGTTTTGAGGCTAAGGGAACCCACTGGGCAGCTGCTGGCAGATGGGTGGCTGTTTGCCCTGCTCCTGGCTGCCTCCTTCGCTGCCTCCCGTGCGCTCGCACCCACCTTCATCTGCTGTGGTAACCTGGGTCAGGAAACCAAAGGAGCACTGCAGAGTCTTCCATCAGTTTAGCTGACGGGCTAGGTGGGAAAGGGGGAGTGGACAGACAGACAAGCTTCTCTTTTGATAAGTTTTCATCAGTTCAGCCTTCTACTGTAATTCAGATGAGCAGGATTCAAGCCAGCTACACCCTGTAAGAGTTTACTTCAAGATCTGGTATTCTCTAGGTCAACTTACTACCCTCTCCATCTTAGAACACTTGCATGGGGTTGGTTTTTTCCTTACTTGGAAATTCACTGGTGAATCTCTTGGAAATTCTGTACTGTGAGTATTACAGACAGATTATTTATAACAGACTTTATACTCCTGGTACTGCTACTGCTGGACCCAGTGAGGGGAAATTACATTAGACACAATAGATGCATGTTGTAGCAGCAGTTATAAAACTGACTCATCCAACTAAAATATATGGAATCTAATAATTTTGCTTCTAAAGAAAGGGCGGGGCTTCCTCCATAATGACAGGCACAATATAATCATGGAGAAAATAACAGTCTTGGCTTTGTTGATACATGAAGGTGGCTGCTGTAATCTAAGACAAATATATAAAATGCAGGTCACTCCTTTAAACTGGGGAGGAAAAATACTCAGGTCTGGGTGTGAAGGTCTCAAACCAGTTTTACTGGGCACTCTGCCAATGTTATGAAAGCAGTATATCATGGAAGGGTGGTAGCCTACTCTCAAAGAAAAAAATATTAGTGGAAAAATCAGCATGTGTAAAAAAAAAAAAAAAAAAAAAAGTTCAACCTGGGCAGGGGAAAAGAGGAAGGAGAATGGAGAGCACACTGGGAGAGCAACACAATGGTCTATATAAGCATTATTTATGTTTAGAGGGATGTGGCATCCACAGGGGCTCAGATCACCAGAACTCCACCCCTATAAAGAGGCTGGCATTATCCTGACAACTTGAATGGGGATGTGTAGCTCTTACAACCATCATTACAGATGCAGGGAGAGAAACGCTTCAAATAACTCCTCACCCTAACTGAGATGCATCAGCTGAGCCCTCTGCAGCTGTTGAGATTCATCTCCTGTTTTCATATGGAGATTTGGGGTGGGGATCACTGTGGAGAGCAGAGACCCTGGCAGACGTGAGCGCTCGCTGGGCAGCTGTCTTCAGAGGCAGGCTGCTGGCAGGACTCGCCACTCCTCCTCGGGGAGCAGGCCTGAGCTGAGCAGTCATAGCTTTATTTTTTTTTCAGATTTAAAATTGCAGGAGTGCTAACATACAGAGTTGAGAGTGACCACGTGTCATCCAGTGATGGGCCTGTTCTTTTACACAAGAGGCAGTCGGGAAACGGCAGCGTGAGCTTCTCATCCCAAACAGTGAGGGTTTTCTAAACCTGGATAACTGTTGTCTGGAGTTGAGAGAAGACACAAGGGTATCTTTCAAACGAGGACATGGATTCTAGTAAGATTTACTGACAAACCATCTCGTCCCCTCAGATATCTACAACTAAACAATGATTCACAATTTTTGCTGAACTACATTTTGGTAGTAACGTCAGGAGAAAAGACAAAGCCAATGTATCAGACCCCAGGCTTCTGCTGAGGCCGGGCCTGTTTCGTGGGTGACTGCCCTCTCTAGTGCTAACCACCACCTACCCTTCGCCAGCAGTGAATGCTTATTCTTGCATGCATTAAATTCACAGCCTACAGAACATTCTCAGTCGGGGCATGTTACTCTTACGACTCGATACTACACAGGATATTTTTGTAACGCTTGATACACAAGGTGCCTCACAGTTTTGATAATTTAGTCTCTTGACAGTCCCACAGAATAGGATAAAAATTGTACTATGCAGAAGGCGGCTTAATGCAGTACAAGATCTCGAGGTGTTGGAGCGGGTGCAGAGGAGGGCAACAAAGCTGGGCAAGGGACTGGAGAAGAGATCATCTGAAGGAGCTGGGTCTGGTTAGTTTGAGGAAGAGGAGGCTGAGGGAGACCTCATCACTCTCTACAGCTCCCTGAAAGGACATTGTAGAGAGGCTGGTGCTGGGCTCTTCTCTCAGGTGATTAGGGACAGAACCAGAGGGAATGGCCTCAAGCTGAAACAAGGGAGGTTTAGACTGGACACTAGGAAAAAAATTCTTCATGGAAAGAGTGGTGAGAGATTGGAATGGGCTGCCCAGGGAGGGGGTTGAGTCCCCATCCCTGGATGTGTTGAAACATCGCTTGGATGTGGTGTTGGAGGACGTGGTCTAGGGGTGAACTTGTAGAGTAGGGCTGATGGTTGGACACAATGATCCCAAGGGGCTTTTCCAACCTGAGTGATTCTGTGATTCAAAGAAACAAAGTCATTTGCTAAGTGTCAGACTGGAAACTACAGCAGAGCAGGACTCAGTGGTGTGGACAGCCAGCCTTCCTTGGAGCTTTCATGACAAAATCCCTGCAGCATGTCTCTAATGACTGACACTTTCATGACAAAGACATAGCACGCTTCAAAACCAGCTATTGTCTCTGCTACTGATGTTCTCTAAAGAAACTCCTAGACTTCCTCACATCAATGAAGTAGGGTAGAAACAAGTAGCTTTAAGTTCAAGCACCAGAAAAAGGGAAGGAAATCTGTTGTAGAGAAAAGTAAAATAAAAAGCCTCTACAGCTGAACGTGGAAAAGAAAGCGTGGTCCTGAGGAAAGGGTGCTGCACCAGTGGTTCTGCTAGAGACCTGCTGCATAAATCATCTCATGCCTCTTGCTTATCTGTATGATAACACACCATCTTCCTTTTATAGACTTCTCAACTAGTGGGGAAAAAAAAATTAAGACTACCTAACTAACTAGCTAGCATCATCTGAAGAAGTGATGGAAAAAGGTTGCTCTTAGAGCTGTCTCAAAGCATGTTGAAGAAACAAGGCTTATCACAAGCAGTCAGCAGGGATTCAACAAGGGGGAGTCGTGCTTCACCCATCAGTGAGCTTTTCATGATGACACCACTAGATGGATAGATGAGGGGAAGGCAGTGGATGTAGTCTCTCAACTTCAGCAAAGCTTTTGACACTGGCATCCTCTCAGACAAGCTTAAGCAGCGTGGATTGGATCACGGAGTGGTGAGATGGATTGGGAAGTGGCTGAGGGAGTGTTCAGAGTTGTGGTCAGTGGAGCAGAGTCTAGCTGGAGGCTTGTGGCTAGCGGTGTCCCCCAGGGGTCAGTGCTGGGTCCAGCTCCATTCAATATATTCATCAATGACCTGGATGAAGGGACAGGGTACTCCCAGCAAGTTTGCTGACAGTACAAAACTGGGAGGAGTGGCTGACACACCAGAAGGCTGTGCTGACATCCAGCGTGACCTGGACAGGCTGGAGAGCTGGGCAGGGAGAAATCAAATGAAATTCAAAGTGGTGCATCTGGGGAAGAACCACCCCAGGTATCAGTACAGGTTGGGGGCTTACCCGTTGAAGGGCAGCTCTGGGGAAAAGGACCTGGGAGTCCTAGTGAACAACAGGACCACCATGAGCCAAAAGTGTGCCCTCATGGCCAAGAAGGCCAATGGCATCCCAGGATGCTTTAGGAAGAGCGTAGTCAGCAGGCTGAGGGAGGTTCTCCTCCCCCTCTACTCTGTGCTGGTGAGGCCTCACCTGGAGTGCTGTGTCCAGTTCTGGGCTCCCTAGTTCAGAAAGGACAAGGAACTACTGGGGAGGGTCCAGCACAGGGCCACTAAGATGATTAGGGGCCTGGAGCACCTACCATATCAGGAAAGGCTGAGAGAGCTGGGTCTGTTTAGCTCAGAAGAGGAGGAGGCTGAGGAGTGATCTTATCAATGCTTATAAATATCTAAAGGGTGGGTGTCAGGAAGATGAGGCCAGGCTCTTCTCAGTGGTGTCCAGTGACAGGACTAGGGGCAATGGCCATAATCTGGAAAACAGGAGGCTCAACCTCAACATGAGGAAATACTTCTTCACTGTGAGGGTAAGAGCACTGGAACAGGCTGTCTGGAGAGGGGGTGGAATCTCTGTCTCTGGAGACTTTCAAAAGCTGCTTGGTCTTGTTCCTGTGTGACCTACTCTAGGCCATCCTGCTCTGGCAGGGTTGGACTAGCTGATCTTCAGAGGCCCCTTCCAACCCCTACCATTCTGTGATTCTGTAACTACTACAGAAATCAGTTTTCTTAACTGCAGGGATTTTTACCTATATCAATAGCTATTTATATTTTTTTTAAATATCTAAAGAAAAATGGTGGATATGGGGAGAATTTTCTTCAATTCCTGCATGTCTGTATTCCTGGTTTTATATCTGACATCCCTTGTCTGTCAGCAAAGGCAAGGGATTTGGGAACAAACTGTTTCTGCCAGAGCAGAGAGAGATAGACACTCTGCATCCCCTGACTCACTTTGAGAACAGATACGGCTCCAGATAAAGACCCAGGCAGCTGAATATAAATACTAAATGCTCATAGGCAAGGCAACAGTTCTTCCCAGTTTGTCACCAGCACCAGTTCCTGGACATTCAATTCTCTTTCCCTTTAAGCCTTAGACAACCTTATTTCAGAGTCCTCACCATGGAATGACCCCTGTTCCCTACACACAGGATCACTATCTAACTTCTAAAGGCACAAGAGCAATCCCCCAGGGTAACCTGCTTCTCTCTCAACACACCAAGATGCTGCTTCTATAATGGCTTTTATGGTTTCAAGATTACGAGCCCACCTCCTTGTAGGCTCAGGGGGTAACTATGTGATGAAGAGTGTCTTAATCTTTCTGTAAGAGGAAATAATGGGTGGGTGGATGTAACAAAGACAGATGCCAAGGCCTGAAATGCAACTAAGATCTCAACCTCGTAACAGATTAAGAGTGCAGGGGAGGAAAGGTCAGCTACAGCATACCAGCAGCCATGCCTTTGCTTTTATGTGGTAGTATGGAAGACAGGAAGTCTGTCTTGTTTGTATTTTAAACAGATCTTCCTATCTCCTTTACAGAAGTGTCTTTTCTGACTGATTAATGTACTTGTTTCAATGTGGCCTTTCACTGGCTAGTATTAAAGGGAATGATAAGTGCCTTCTTGAAGAAACCCAGATGCATTCCAATTTAGTGTAACAGCTACCCCACAGCCCAACAGCCAGTGATAAACTTGGCAGATGACACCAAGCTGAGTGGTACTGTTGACAGTCTGGAGGGATGGGATGTCATCCAGAGGGACCTGGATAAGCTGGAGAGGTGGGCCCAGGTGAACCTCATGAAGTTCAACAAGACTAAGTGCAGGGTCCTGCCCCTGGGTGGGAACAACCCTCACTAGCAATCCAGGCTGGGAGAGGAGGGGCTGGAAAGGAGCTCTGAGGAAAAGGACTTGGGGGTGTTGGTGGATGAGAAGCTGGACAGGAGCCTACAGTGTGCACTTGCAGCCAAGAAGGCCCATTGCATCCTGGGCTGCATCAAGAGAAGTGTGGCCAGCAGATCGAGGGAGGGGATTCTGCCCCTCTGCTCTGCTGAGACTTCACCTGGAGTGCTACATCCAGCTCTGGAGCCCTCAACACAGGAAAGACATGGACCTGATGGAGCGGGTCCAGAGTAGGCCACAGAGATCATCAGGGGGCTGGAGCACCTCTCCTACAAGGACAGGCTAAGGGAGCTGGGGTTGTTCAGCCTGGAGAAGAGAAGGCTCTGGGGAGACCTACTAGAGACCTTCCAGTGTCTGAAGGGAGCTACAGGAAGGCTGGAGAGGGGCTGGTTACGAGGACCTGGAGTGAAAGGACGAGGGGTAATGGGTTTAAATCAGAAGAGTAGATTTAGATTGGATATCAGGAAGAAGTTCTTTACATTGAGGGTGGTAGAACAGTGAAATGGGCTGCCCAGGGAGGTGGTTGAGGTCCCATCCCTGGAGATATTCAAGGTGAGGTTGGACAAGGCTCTGAGCAGCCTGGTCTAGTTGAGGGTGTCCCTGCTCACTGCAGGGGGGCTGGACTAGATGACCTTGGAGGTCCCTTCCAGCCCGAGACATTCTATGATGCTATGAAATGTAGTAGTGTGGTTTTTTTTTTTTTGGAGGGGTTTTTTGTAATTACACATTTAAACCCTATACACCAGGTTTGGGATCTCTGCACGGACTGTCTCCCAGCCAACAACTCAACTGCATGAACACTTACTGCAATTCCCTCTCTTGGTCACAGTGCTCCACTGCAAAACAACCACAGTATGTTAAAGTTCTCTGTTGCTAATTCACTGGAGCTTCAGCCTCTATGGATGCTAGATAGCTAACATTCAGCAAAGCACAGTGCTTTGAGCTTCCATTTCAGGGCAAGTCAATTACCAGAGACACTAACCTTCTTTCAGACCTATTACCATGCTCTGAATGTTTTGAAATACAGGCTAGAACCACAACAAACACATGTTTCTCTAACAGCCTGCAGGATGAGACAAGAGTGCCTGGCTGAGCAGTTAGCCTGCAGACAGCTTTTCTGGTTTTGTTTATGTTAGACTTTATGTGAAGTCTAAACAGCTCCGTAAAACAAGCAGGCATTATTGTCATTTCACAGACAAGAAGTGCACAGAAGCAATGAGAAGTGACTCTTAATTTGAGGGCTCAGATTACCTAGCACAAGTGTCAGATTTAATGTCTTTCCACGCATGAAAAACTGCCCGAGTGCTTGCACGTAACCAAGCTGGAAAACCTCTCTTCCTGGCAGATGAAGTTATCTAGGGTAAAGCCCAACAGAAACAAAGCAAGTAAAAAGGAAGCAGTTCAGCTCTTAAAGGTAAAAGCCAAGTGAATGTATGTTCCCTTAAATTTTAAGACAGCTACACCTGCCTTTTGCTATGTGGATCTGGCCTTCATAAACCAAAACCTACTTAAGACACTCCTGCTGGTAGTGGTAGGAAAGGTGGAGGGTTTTCTTTGAACAGACAACCCTTTCAGCGATGGATAAATCGAGTCCAGGCCCTGGAGCACCCTCTCCTGGTAGGCTACAAAATCAGGATGGCCCTAAGCAGCTCCAACCCATCCTCTTTCCTTCTTTCATTCACACAACCCCCTGGGTGCTGCCCATGCTCCTCGGCTGACAGGGCAGTTCTGCCCTAGTGTGAGGCTGTGTGCTCGTTCACACTCACCTGCTGACAGCGCGATGTGCTTTTCAAAGCTTGCTTTCCATGCTTGACATCCCAAGGTGGGCTTTGTGTGGAGAGGAAAAGGCTGAAGGGAGTAGAAAGGCTAAGATGTGACTTGTACTCAACTGCAGTTCCTGGTCAGGAATGAAATACTTGCTGGCAATGCCTCATGTGTATCAGCTGCAGTGTAGTTCTGGAACAGCTGATGCCCAACAGAAACAGGCTCATGAACAGCACCTGGGGATAACATTCCCCTCTGTGTAAAGCAGGAAAAGCCAGCACAGCTCACCTGGGTCTGAACAGCCTACAGTGTTGCCTTGAGGACCTGTGAGTCCCCATAGCCCACAGCAAGTGACTCTTACAGCAGGGCTAAGGTTGTCCCTCTGTGGCTGAGCAGGTATGGGAGGCCAGCTGAGCATGCTCCTAGAGCCAGACTGCACCTAGAAGCAGTTATGTGCTTTGCCTCCAACCCCTAAAATGAGAATAACATTTGATTTAACAGAAATAGTAACAAGGCACGCAGGGAGAAAGTCACTGCACCTCCACTGTGTGTTGATGGAAAGACCCAGAGGGAATCACAGAGTGGTAGGGGCTGGAAGGGACCTCTGGGGATCATCTCATCCAACCCCCCTGCTCCAGCAGGGTCACCCAGAGCAGGGGGCCCAGGATCACAGTGTCCAGGTGGGTTTGGATTCTCTCCAGAGAAGGAGACTCCACAACCTCTCTGGGCAGCCTGGGCCAGGCTCTGCCACCCTCACAGCAAAGAAGTTTTTCCTCCTGTTCAAATGAACCCTCCTGGGTTCTAATTTGTGCCCGTTGTCCCTTGTCCTGTTGCTGGGTACCACTGACAAGAGTCTGGCCCCATCCTCTTGACCCCACCCTTTATCTATTGACCAGCATTGATCAGATCACCCCTGGCTTGTCTTCTCCAGGATAAGCAGCCCTGGGTCTCTCAGCCTTTCCTTGGCACAGAGATGCTCCAGTCTTGCATACCAAGTGTCTTATTCAAATTTAGCTTAACCATTTGACAAAAAAAAAAAATAGATGGAAGCCATACAGACTTCTTCACATGAAAATAAGAAAGAATTAGAACTTCTGTATGAGTCTCCAGACAAGGTTAGCTTTGACAGACTAAAGTGTGTGGCCTATTTCAGCTTCTCAAGGCTTCCAACTAGGTGATAAAGTGCAGGAATTGCCATGCAATTAAATGACTGATTCAGGGGGCAGTGCTTTCTTTAGACATTTTATCCCTAAAGAAGCATCCCTTGAGCATGTTTAATTATGATGATGTAAAAACCAGAAAATTCCAAAAAAAAATTTGACTAAACAGGTTCAGTGCAGCTATGGCAAGAGCAAGAATGAAACCTGCTAGACTTCTGTTGTGCCAGGACAGCCAGGGCAGGCTACTGAAGTCATCCTCTGAGCATCGAATGATTTTGCACGTCGATCCTAAGCCATCTAACACACCTCTGGGAGAAGAAATTATGGGAAGGGGGCTTGTTATTTTTCTATAGTTCTCATCAGACTCAAATTTATTAAATAAAAATCTCAGTATCTTCTGTTAAAAAAAAAATCAGCTTCTTCCTCACAGCTCTGTTGCACAGCTTAATATTTAATTGTTTTTTGAGATCCTGAAGTAAAAAAAAAAAACCCAGACCTTGAAATACCAGCATCAAAAGACACTATATGCCATTTTCCTATTTATTCTATGGATCTTCTTCAGACAAAGTCTTTTTAATCTGATAAAGTACCTCTGCTTTCTCTGTTTAGTTTTGAAACTTCAAAGAGCCATAAATCACAATTAAGTAAACCCAACAAATATCAGCCTGAATAACAAGCGTGCAATTTCTGATTAGTGAAGAAGTATTTTGCTGGGCTTCACTGGGTAACTGGGCCAGAGCGTGGGTTTCACACTGGTATCAGTTATAAAAGCACTGTTGATCCCTCCTGATACCACCACAAAATGATCAAAGAAACGACTTCCAGAGCATCTGTTCAGGGTCTTGCCTGCACCCCAGCCTTCATGCTTTGATTAAGGTGCCATTCAAAGAGCAACTCTACCGAGACTCAATTCTACTAAAATCAACAATATTCTAAAGAGCACGTGTAGGATGTGAGGCAATTTAAGGCTGAAGCTTTAAGAACTTGCTGTTTTAACTTTAGTATCTTGGATCTGAGCCTGAGAGGTGCAAAGCTATTAGACTGATTTTTTTTTAAATTTTTTTTTTGGTAGTAGTATTTTTTTATTTGCCAGTTCATAGCTGAGAAAACTAAATTTAGAGGAGAAAAGGAACCACAAATCTTCTCTTGGCCAAAGGGCACTGTATCTCTTGTACAGATGGTGGACATAAGGAAAGCTTTACAATTCAAACCTGTGTTCTAAGAAAAAAAATGCATTAAACACAAGCAGTAAGTCTGTGCTTACTCCACCCAGCTCAGGCCAGTATAAGCTTGAGATCTGCTGACTTTCTGGGAGAAGGAGGCTGTGCCATATTTTAAAAGGTCTTTGTGGTTATTCAGATCTCCAAGAGTCCATTTCACTCTTTTCAGATGACATGACTTGTATCAATTTTTTAAAAGTTTGCACAAACAGACTTTTTACCCTTGCTGAATAGTTTCCTTCATTGGCAAGCTGTGATACTAGATTGCTGGAGTTAACGCTTCAAAATTACTTCTTTTTTGAAATCCCTTCAAGACTAAAAAACGTTTCCAGTTTTCCTCTCTTAAGTGTGTTTTGGAGTTACTCGTATAGCTGTATCTCGCCTCTGCTCCTGCTCTTGGCTTTCTGAAGTGGCAGCCACACAGAATTGATATTCCCATCAGTTGCACAGCCTCCCACAGGTTTCTGAATAGCAGCAGTAAAACTGAACAGTCTTCTCAACTCCGTGACACGGCTGGGTAGCAAAAATTAACCCTGAGCAGCAAAGGCTTTGAAATCATCTTGAGAAACTGAGTTGACCCCGTAAGCTAGGGAAGACCTGACTGTATTTAGCTTGGGTTTGAAGGGTTATCTTCACAATCCAGGGGCTACAAAACTGCAGTGTGCAAATGTTTTCAGTTGTTGCCTAGAAAATGGGTCTGTGCTCTGTAAATGCCTTTTAACATCCTTGATGTTTAGAGTAAATTTAGGAGGCAATACTAATCTACTTGGCTGTGACAATATTTAAACAAGATTCTAGGCTTGGAGTGTGCACAGATTTGTGATGAGCAAGTGTCTCATCATATAATTCCTTTGTTTTGGTGTGTCTACTGCACAGGCACGCTACTTCCCAAAAATTGTGGGTCTAATTGAACACGGAAGCTGAAGAAAAGGAACATTTCATGACCTATGCTACATCTCATCACTGTAACAGCCAATATTAATATCTTCTTTCAACCAGAAGCAAGCCTGACACTTGTTTCAACATTAGCCATGGTGCTGAGCACACCGAAAGCACAACAAAAGTGATTATTGGTATCTTAGGGCAATCCACTGTAAATTAAATCCCCCATGTGAACTCTTCCAGAGTGTCTATGTGTATTCACCCTTCCATTGTACTTGATTCTACCTCTGGTGAGAAGGCAACAGGAGGAGGAGATCTGTTTGGTGGGTTTTTCCTTCCCAAAACAAACAGTCCTGCAAATTAACATTTGGTTGTGCTCCAGGAGCTTGGAACTCCTCCTCTTTTTGTGTCTTCTATCAGTCATCGGCTACGTCAGCCCTGAACTGGTCAGGCAGTTGGACTAGATCATTCTTGTAGGTCCCTTCCAACTGAAACAGCCTATGTAGGGAAACCCCCCTCTCCAATCTCTGATGGACCAAAATGCACTATTAGGGAGAAGCCACAAGATTTTACTTTTTTTTTTTTTTTTTTACCCTTTTCTCTTTTACCAGTCTTTCCTTATTGCCATTCTTTTCAGCATTATCTGTCTTTCTGAAGCTACTCTTCTCCATAGTTGTTCACCCTACATATCCTAGCTGAGATGATGACACCTAGGAAGAGCAGAGACACTTGATGCTTTGTTGTTGGGATTATCATAGGAAAAAAGGAAGGAGCAATAGACTGGGAGGTGCACAGTATCACAGAATGTTCTCATCCTCCTGATCTCCAATTTGATTCCTATCTGGACCCCAACAACAGCAGATGGTTCCTATGCCTCTGCCATATATAGCTTTTGACAAGAAGCAGCCACTTCAGTTTCACTTTAGATTAAGTAACAACAACAAAACCACCAAACAAATCAGGAAAGAATCCAAAATCCAAACCAGTAACGTTATCAAGTTATAGGATGAGAGGATGCAGAACTGTCCTATAGAAAATGAGTTTTCTTTCAATGAAGAGCTACTTTCCTTACATAATTGTAGTCCAAATGCTCAGATTACTCTTGTCATAGAATGCTTTCAAATCAATATAATTGAAGGTCCAGCTTCATTAACACATGTAATTATTTTTATTGACAGTATCATAGTAGGAGTAAAATCCTGAGGACAATGTTTGCGAGGGGAAGAACAGGAGAAGAGGAAAGGAACTTCTTGAAAAAAATTCAGTCTTAAAAGAAACATCTTTAAGTGGCCCTTAAAGAGCACTAGAAGTCTGAAATAAAACCAGTCCTTAGTGAAGTATTTCTGTGAATCGTTGTCTCCCCCTTAGAAAACACAAAGTTATTTTTGGACCCTTTTCAATTCCTCTGCTTACTCAGCAGATATGAAAACCTACCTATTAAAAAGTTAATTTACACACAGTTACAGATATGCACATCTCCCACTATGATTGCTTCTGTCTAGAAAGCCCACAAAGCACATGAAGCTTCCTGAGCAGATAGGGGTAATATAACTAAGCTTTGTTGTTGTGGTTTACACTGTTACCAACAGGAAGCCTCAATGGTTTTGTTAACAGTCACTTACTCTAGAGAGAATAATCTCTATGGATAATACCAAGATCAGCCTTTAAAATAAAGTATTTCATAACCACAGAAACCAGAGAAATGTCAGGGATGATGCAGTAACAGTGAGAGAACCATCACTTCAGACCCAGTGAGTAAATTGTGTTATCTCACTCAGAACAAGCTTTTTGTTTCTTGTGTTGAGGGGAAGAGAGGCTGCTGGTGGCCGAAACACCTCCAAGAAATATTGTTTTACCACTAAACACTCCTCTGAAAGCTGTCAAGAAGGAACCTGTACGGTTACTTTGCAGATTCACCTGCAAACCCAGCCAAGGGGCCCTTTGCACTGCAGCTACCAATCTTTGCATCATTCTTAATTACACGCTGTAGGAGGAACTACTAATGGCTTGGCAGGCAGTGATCTAGGATATGGGATTCTGAAACAGTTACGGTGCTTGAGGCTGTGCTCCTCCATCCTTGGCCTGCTGAAATACAACCAGGTGAAAACGAACTCGGCAAGTGGCTGAACAAAACTGCGTTACTTTTAATAACTGGAATAAAGACAAACTGCTGTTTCTTGTTTCACATTAGCTGGATTTTAACATCGTTTCCTAAGAGTGTGAACTAGCCAGCTGTCAACAGGATTTAGAAGACACTTTAAGGATAATAAATATACTGGAAATGTTAAGTTAGGACAACTAAGAAATGAGCCAGAATAAACCAAGCTAACGATCATCTAGCTTTATCTACAAACCAAAGATCTAACAAATATGGCTTGGCTTGGGCAAGGACTGGCCTGCTTTAAGGATAAACATGACATATATCTAAGTGGGTAACGTAACAGGTCACTTCTTAACACCAGAGGAAACACGATTTCAAGCCTACTGCTGTCCCAGAATCTGTAATTAGTACCAGCCATAAACCAGTCCTGAAGCCAACCCTGCCTCAGCATCTCCAGGAGACAGTCCAACTTATCTTCCAGTTCTGATGATGTGAACTCCCAGTCCCACTAGATTAAAAAAGATGATTTAAGCCACTTGTGACAATTTGCTTGTGTGTCCAATAGATTATATGTTCACTTGCCACCGACTTGTTCACTTGGCCATGTCACTATTTCCAAAAAAACAAAAAAAAACCCTCCATTTTTTAGGGTTTTTTTTTTTCAAAACATTGCACTTGCAAGCAATAGCAAGTTAGTGAAATATTGCTAGAACAACTTGTACTACACCATCTGCTACATGTGGAACACTGAGAAACCAGAGATACGTCTGGGCTCTGAAATTGGACTTTTTAAAGTTAGTTCTGACTAACATCTTGTGAAGCAACTTCAGTCTTAACTTCTGCAGACTATGTCCATGTGAAAAGCATGTAGGGAATATGCTGAGAGTAAGGGATCAGTGGTCTGTATTCTATTGTCCCTTCCACAGAGTTGGTAGAGTACTCTCATTTGCAAAATCCTGTATGCAAAAATCCCAACTTAAGGTATAAAATGAGCACTGAATACAACTGACTCTACAGAAACACTTTAGATATCCTAGAGAACGATGCAATATAGAACATGCCTACAATTTCATGTTCTACGGGAGATGTTCCTCTAGACTCTGAACTGAGCTATCCTTTATTCCCCAAATAATTAGTTAAGAGTTATTTATACATTATGGTCCCACAAGATTTCCGATTTACAGTACAAAGACTCGGGCACTGAATACAGTGATTATGTTCCATCTGCACAGGGCATTTACTGACAGGAAAGTCTGCAGGCATGTAGATCTGGCCCGAGCTTGCTACATTTCACTGGGATGAAAAATAAAGAACGTTTTAGGCGGTCCACAAAGTGCAGTTGTTAAACTGACCCTATTTTCTCTCCTCCTTTCCATTTTCCTGCTCCAGTCCTTCAGTTTCACTGAATTTCAAAGGGATAATGTTATTTATGCTTCTTCCTATTTTAGAATGTTTTTATCATGTGGCATAGCACTCCAACTGCCTTAGGGGAGCTTTAATGATAATTTTATTTTTAAAAGTATAGGCTTATCTTGCTTGACCTTGCTGCACATAGTAAAAGGTTGCGAAACCCCTCCTCTAGAAAACAAAACAAGGAACAAATGTCCTGTGCCTGCTGGATCAAAAGCTCAAGTGTGGCAGAGCCTTCCGCTACCCCAAAATATATCACCAAGGCAACAGTAGCAGTACTGCAAACAGGTATCGCAAAGGCTCCCCAGACAGGATTTCAATAATCTGATTTTCCTGCAGTATGTTTTCTACAACACTCAGCAAGACTTCTCGGAGATGAAAAGCACGCTAACACCATTCCAGAGAGTATCTTGGTACAGCAGGCGGTTATCGTTACTCTTCAAAGAGAAAATTAGAACATGTCACTGCTCAAAGGTCCTCCAAGGAACCGAGCAGAGCCCACGCACCTTGGAAGCTGTTGGTTGTCATCAGTTGTACCCCTTCTCTCAAACAAACTAAAAGGATAAGGAGATAACTGAAAGGAACTGGAAGGATAAGGAGATAACCTACTTCCCTGTTTTGTCTCTGAAAGGGAAAGCAAGCGTATCCTGTAATGGCACCAAGTGCTGCTTTTCTAGTTGCACTGAACTGTAAGCATTTGATCGTAACTAGTGTTTGCTCCAGTCCTGGAGTGTTTGCTGCCCCCCCTGCAGCACTGGTTAATTCTGACGCAGTACACCCAGGAACACTAGTATATGAATAATCCTCCTGTTCACACTCTTCCTTCATCATCATCATCACTAGCAACTAATGCGCTTGATGATCCTTTGCTTGCTTTTACAAGTCAGAGATTACGTGCTAGGAATGCTGGCAATGAGGCACTTTGAAGGGCTAATTGCAAAAGGCTGCAAAATCCATGCCTATCTTTTCTACCCTGGAAAAGCCTGCGCCGCAGCTAACAAATCATGTCAGTGTATCAGCTTGCTTGGGACTTCTCTGCTCAGCTTCGGAGCAGTGCTCATAGAATGCCAGGCTACGGCGAGCTGAAATCCTCAGGAGTAGAGGTGTCTGTTGTCGTGATGGAATAGCAGGGTGCCACAATGCAGATGTCCTCCTTCCTTCCAGAAACCGGAAAATATCTTCAACTTCCTTGCTTCTTCCAAAAATAGATCCTGAAATAGCTAGTGCCTGTATATCTGTAGTGCTTCTCCTACGCAACTGTAAGATAGCAAAAGAGTTTGGGACAAACTGGTTCAACTCAACCTCTCAGTTTTTCAAAGACAATGACACTTCAAGACAGTTGCATGAAAAGTGCTTGTCTCAGGTTTTCAGAAGCCTAACAGAAGAGATTTTACACTTCATTGATTTGACACAAGCTGTTCTTCAAAATCCTGTAGCAAAATGGGTCTGAGGCTGGAAACATTGTTTATTTCCATGCTTTTCATAAACAATCCAGAATAAACAACCCCTCAAAACAAACTTGGGCAAGAGTGCTTAATAAAGTTCACCTTGCTCTTGATGTAGCAGAGTATGAAATCTGCCAAGATGAGCTGATGGCTTATACCTGCAAGGGTCTAGAGCAGGTTGGCTTCTTCACATCAGGGACTGTATCAAGGAAAGCCAAGGAAGGGACATAATCCAGGCTCATCCATAGACCAGCTGGTTTAGCCTCCAGTACAAGAGTGCTAGCCCATAATCCTGTGCTTTTTCCACCACTTTTCATACACTGTGAATACACATCCTAGAGACAGGGTGGAAGGTTCAGAATGAAATGACTAGAAAAGGGGGTCTGGAACAAGTAATATTGCCAGCAACCACAGCATCTCAGGAGAAGAAAGCTACCAGAAAGCCAGGTTAAGTAAAACAGGAGAATAAGGTCAGTCAGTGAAAAACAGAAATATAAGTTGGGAGACAAAAAACCATTCTGTTGGACAAGGGGAGTCAGGATCACAAGAAAACAATTCTCTGATGAAGGAAGTAAACTCTTGATTTGGGAACCCAACAAAAATCTTTGGTTGTTGCCCAAGGCAAGTATTTAAACAGGTACGTAACTTTGACTAGGATTTGGTACAGATTATTAATAGTGAGCTTTTCATTCATTTCTAGTAAATTGTGCATGGAATCAGGGAGCAATTTAACACAGCTAAGTATTCACCAAGATGGGATAGGACTTTGAAGCCTGTGCTGAAACTCTCAGAACCTGGACTGGTAAAAGAACCCCACCCCTTTTACATAATCAAAAAGACTAAAAAGCTGCATCTCATTTTCAACAGACACATCTTCCTTCACAGTCTGCCAAGAAAATAACAGATGTAACAAAAACCAAAGTAAAATTATATCCATTACCCTCCTGCTGAAGCAGATAACCTAAGCAATATAAACAGTAATTATTTTAAAAGATACAATGGCTGTTATCACAGAGAAATGTTCTTTTTATGTGCCACTGAACCGTTTTATTCAGAGCATGTTGGCTTTCCAGGCTCATTCTTGTTTCTAGGTCTAGGGAAGCGAGAGCAGAAGGGCTGACAGAGCATATAATTTGTCTATTTGGTGAGCACGCGTTCTTAAGAAAGCTTATCTCCCCTTTTCCCTGCCACTATGTGTAAATAATACTCCCTTCCTTCTCCCTTTAAAATTTAGTAGGGTGGAGGGAGGAGCTAGAAGGATTTGCTCAGGATGCTGTACTAAATTACTACTAAAACATGCATCGATAAATGAAAAGATGCACTTGAGGTAGTCTTAACTGTGTCATTCTGAAGTAATGACACGTCCCCACATGCTGTACTGTACTTCCCACAAATGTCCTTTCTGTCCTTGCCTTGTAAGAGCACAAACCAGTCATCTTGGTACCAAAACATGAAAAGACAGACAGTTTGTCAGCAGCAGGAGTGCTCTTGCCTTCTAAGTCACACCGAGCAGTCTGAACAGCAATTTTACTCTGCTGCTAGAGACTTAAGACTTCGGCTTACTGAAAGGAGGAGGGTACATGCATAACTTCTGAGATCTGTGAATTTACAGTATGAGTCTATTTTATAGTAATTGCTCTGCCAAAGATGACAGAGTGAAAACATGAATCGGTGATACTGCGGTGGAAAGATGAAGTAAAATAGTAAAGCTTAGTTTTAATTGTAGTACTAATGGCTCAGGCGTTTCAGCAAGTACAGAGTTCTGTTTTGGCTTTAAAGCTGATATCGCTCCCTGAACTCAAAAGCTGTGGTAACACTGAGATTTTAAGAACCAGATTTAGTGCTGCACTCTTGTTTTGATAGATACTTACATGTCAGCAGTCACAGCAGATGATATTTACATTTAGACTGCTCGTTGGGTGCTCCTTCATCTTTTTGCCTATGCTCATTCTACCGAGCAAAAGAAAATATGTATCGTCAGAAGCGACCTTGCTCCAGAAATACTGACATCTCTCTCAACCTAAAGCCAAAGCAGCCAAGCTCTCCATCGCAGATTCTGTTCTTTAGGATCGATCAGAGAGGAGGCTGTGCATCTATTCTCAACCTGCTTTCCAAGGTGGACAGGTTTCAGTTGATCGCACCTTCCAAAACTTGTGCACTGTATAAAAATTTTGCCAAATAAGATACAATAAAAAGATCACAGTTACAAAGGTGGATTTGAAGTTGCAGGGTCCTCCTAAGAGAGATTACAGAAACTAATCATCTTGCATTAAACATTTCCAGTATCAGTTTGCAGCAATAAGAACAAAAGTGGACAGGCAAAAACTTCAAACTGTGAATCAGATGGCAGCTGTAATACCCCCGTCAAAACAAAATCGTTTGCTCTGTCAGAAGCTATACAGCAACAGAGACTTACAGATCAGGAAGGGCAAGTTACAAGCGCCTCTGTAAACAGAAAGACAAAGCACATGTAACGTTTACCTTTATAAACAAAACCAGAGCGAGGAACCGCTGCAGTGACAGCCACCAAGCACTGCAAGGCGGGATTCCCGGCGGTGCCACCTCTCTCCCCCCGTGGATGGCGGGGAGTCCCCGTCCCCAGCTCCGGGGGAAGTTCCTCCGGCCCCGAGCTCGCAGCCAGGCTCCGGGCTGGTCCGAGGCCAGCATCCCCCGGGACGTGGCAGCAGCGGCGGGGGCAGCCCCGCTCTCCCCGCCTGCAAGAGGCGCCTCTCCTCGCCCCGGCAACTCCCGCAGCTCTCCCCTCCCCCAGTTAAACCAACAACAACAAAAGAGGGCGGGAGGGGAGGAAGGACAATCGCCTCCCTTTCCCCCCCGAGCCCCCCACCCGACCCTCCGCCGGCAGAGGAGCGCAGGCGGGTGTCGTCGTCGTCGTCCCACCCGGTCCCACTCGCCCGGCGGCGCGGCCCCGCACCCCGGCCCGGCCCCTTACCGTGCTGGGTGAAGATATTGAAGCCTCCCTCGGCGGCGCGCCCGGCAGCCTCCCGCCGCCGGCCCGCCGGCCTGGCCGCGCTGCTCCCCCGCAGCCCCCGCGGCTGCTGCTGGTGCTGTGG
This sequence comes from Todiramphus chloris collaris, assembly GCA_025345505.1. Classification (NCBI taxonomy): domain Eukaryota; kingdom Metazoa; phylum Chordata; class Aves; order Coraciiformes; family Alcedinidae; genus Todiramphus; species Todiramphus chloris. Next base: position 4,632,211 of record JANVCC010000034.1, read on the forward strand.
CGGCGGCTGGTGCTGGAGCCCGGCGCCCGGCTCCCCGACGCGGCC
>JANVCC010000034.1:4632655-4670168 GCA_025345505.1 Todiramphus chloris collaris
GGCGGGCGGGCTCCCGCTCCTCCCCCGCGGCGCGGCCCGGCCCGGCGGCTCCCGCCCGCCTCGCCGCCTCCGCCGGCCCCCGCGGCGCTCCGGCCTGGGACTCACGGGCTCGCCCCCTCAGCCCCCGCCGCCATCTTAAACCACAGAGCGCCGGCAGAGGGGGAACAGAGCGGCTCCCGCAGCCACCTCCGGTCCTCCGAGGGAGGCCGCCCACCCACCCCGCCCCCGGCACGCACCGCCGCGCGCGGGCGGTGGCAGGGGCGGGCGCGGGCCGGCGGGCGAGCGGGACCCCGCGTCACTCGCCACACTCCGCGTCACTCGCCACACTGTGCCCTCCGAGGGTCCTCCCGTCTTGGCCGCGATCTGAGGCCAGGCGCGGGCGACCCAACCGAAGGCCGCGGCCGTGGCCCCGAGGCTGCCCCGCTCAGGGCCGCGGCTGAGCCCTTGGCCCCGCGAAGCCGCTTTCCCCGTGGGCCGAAGCCGGGGCGCGAGGTGCGAAGCCCGGGTTGTGTGTGCCCGGCTGCAAAGGGAGCGGCGCTGGGCCTGTCCCGAGCCGTGCCCATCTTCTCCTCTGCGCCTCACCCGGCCCCAGGTGAGCTGCCCGGGCTCCCGCTGGCACCTGCTGCCCTGGCCAAGGGCGTGGAGGAAGAGGAGGCACTGGTGTGTGAACCACATCAGGCGTGTTGGTGGCCAGGCGCGGCTGCCAGCAGCGTGTTGTCGTCGGCTGGCTGAACATAACGCTCTTATTCTGTAGCTAATTGGTAAACTGTCTTCTCTCGGCTCCTGTGACATTAGCATGAGGCTCTGCAGTTCAGAGGAGGAGGGAGAATGTTTCATCCTGAAAGAAAATGATGCTTGTTGCAGTTTAGAGGCACTTGGAAGAGCTTTGGTCTCCATGCTAGCTACTCTTTCATAGAACCGGAGACTCATAGAATGGGTTGTGTTGGAAAGGAACTTTTCAAGGTCATCTAGTCCAGCCCTCCTGCAGTGAGCAGGGACATCTGCAGCTAGAGCAGGGTGCTCAGAGACCTGGCCAACCTCATCTGCAGTGTTCCCAGGGATGGGGCATCAACATCTCTGGGTAGCCTGGGCCAGGGTCTCACCACCTTCAGTGTAAAACATTTCTTCCTTCTCTCCAGTCTCAATCTCCCCTCTTCTAGTTTTAAACCATCACCCCTTGTCCTGTCACAACAGGCCCTGATAAAAAGTCTGTCCCCATCTTTCTGCCAGGCCCCTTGAAGCACTGAAAGGCTGCAATGAGATCTCCCTGGAGCCTTCTCTTCTCCGGGCTTAGCAAGCCCAACTCTCCCAGCCTGGCCTCCCAGCAGAGGGGTTCCAGCCCTCCCAGCATTGCTGGGGCTCCTCTGGCCCCGCTCCAACAGGTCCCTGTCTCTCCTGTGCTGAGGACCCCAGAGCTGGACCCAGCACTGCCCAGGGAGGGTCTCACAAGAGGTGCAGAACCCCCTCCCTGGACCTGCTGCCCACGCTACTGGGATGCAGTTGGCTTCTGGGCTGTGAGTACACAGTGCCTGCTCATGTCCAGCTTTTCATCCACCAGCAGCCCCAAGTCCTCTTCAGGGCTGCTCTCAATCCCATCCTTTCCCAGCCTGTATTTCAGCAATGCTTTGGCAATGTTGCTTCATCATGGATGAGCCACGATGCTGCTCATCTCAGATGCCCTCTCCACATCAGTGAGAGCTGGCACGACAGTGACAAACTGTCTTAGTAACACTCAGAGCCAAGCCAGCTTCCAAGGAGCCACAGCACTCTGCGGCTGGACCAGACTTTGTGTGGCTGTCCTGGCATGGGAAGGCAAGGAGAAGCTCCTCTTTGAGCTCCACAAAAGCCAGCTTTTATGAAATTCCTAGCAACAGGAATTCTAAGGTTGTATTCTACCTTCCTAGGGTCATGAGGTGCTACCAAAATGCTATCCATATTGTCACATGCACTCAAACTGCACCCTGCTGCAATAATATTTCTGCCTAAAATAAAGGTGGCTCATCCAGCTGAGCTGGTGTGTGCTCTGACACAAGCTGGAGGAAATGGGAGTGAGGAGCACACGGAGCCAGAAATGCCTTAACTCGCTAAATTAATGGACTGAGAACTCCGGGGAGATCAGGAATCACAGACAGACTTGCTAATAACACACAGCAAAACAGTTCTTAAAATAGTGCTGGGAACATCTAGGCTGTGGCGTGGGGTACGCATTTCCAGGTCTGGGGCCTCGTGGGGGTATGGCTGTGTGCATATGAGCAGAGGGGGTCTCTGTGGGAGGGACAGTCCTGGGCACAACTGGCCCACACGGGTAAGCTCTGCAGTGGAGAGATTTCCTGGTCTCATTCCAGCTAGAATTTGCAAGGTTTGGCATTTATAAATGGTTTGCCTTGTAAACAAAATATATGTTCTCTGGAGACTGTAGAGAGACAACAAACACAGAAATCCCTTGTGCCATTTGCAGTTGCCATGTAGGAGAGAACCGCTCTTTAAAATTCAACAGAAATACTATTTTTCTTTCCTTAATGCCTTTTGCTCGCTGATCCTAAAGAACTATCCAGGGGGAGGCCATTAGCATTTTAAAAGAAGATGCCAGTGCCAAGAGACTATTGCATGTAAATGAACTAAGGAGAATTGGGTTTAAACGCTGCTCGTGTTCCTCAGATCTCATGAACTCCCTCATTCTCTGAAGCAGCAGCGTGTGCACATACAGCAGCTCGCTGTGGGTAGGTTAACGTCCGACTGTATGGAACTCCTCTGACACACAGAAACATCTCCACTGGGGATGGAGTCAGGCAGGGGCTTTCTAAAAAGGCCTGTTGCACGCCAATGATTCTGCGCTCCTGAGCCACCGATGACACTGAGCCACCCCGTTCCTTACTGGTACAACGGGGGTTAGTAAGTATTTACTTCGTGGAGTGTCACTGTTATTGCAAAGTGCTTTGAAGAGGTAAAATCTGTATCAATGCTGCCTGTTATTATCAGCTGTGATGCTACCAGCCTCATGTAGTGTCAGGAACGGGCTGTTTTTCAGGAGGTGATTTCTTTTGAAGAGGTCTCAGTATTGGCATCAGTAACAGTTACCGTCCTCCTGGTGATTTCGGGCTTCCAGACAATCTGCCATCTCATGAGCTGTTTGAGTAAGGGATTAAAAGGACTGAGGAACAAAGGCGGCATTGAGGCTGCAGTGATGTGCCTGATGAGAAATGCGGTTATTTCTAGAAACTCTTCTGGACTGACTTGAAATATTCACCTTATAGCCATTTCTTGAAGCTTCTGAGCACAGACACGGCATTGCTCCACATCCACAGTGTGCTCCAAAAGTCACACAATCAAATAATTGCTGGCTGAACCATCTCACATGCTCTGCATTACATGTCATGAGTGTGCTGCTGTCATCTGCCTGAGGAATGGGTTCTGTGCCAGGAGAAGCCTGGGGACAAATTGGAGATTCCTGAGCTTAAGTGTTGAGTCAGCTGGGCAGTTTCTCTTTGTAACTTAGGAAAAATTAACTAGTAGTACTCTGCCAGTGGCTTGAAAATGAATTCTAGGAGTAATCCTCCAGCTCATATACCTTCTGCATATCAAAGCTACACAGAGAACCAGATTTGTGTTAAGAACTTGTCTGGTATTTGACACAGATGACATTAGTTAAGATATTTGTTTAGTGCCTAGAACAAGAGGCCGGACTGAGCCGTTTGGAAAGTTCTCATGAGTCAGGGCTACATGTGCGTAACACGTCAGGATTTTTATGCCTTTATTGCAGTACCAGAACAAGTTGTGGAGCTCAGGACAGCTGTAACTCCCCTGGGAGGTCTGCAGAGCCTGTATGTAATGTCCACTAGATGGCCCGTGGCATTGCTGCTCAGAATCCCTGGAACACCCCAGACTTCACCTGTGTGAAAAGTAGGAGGCCACTTCTTAGGCTGAATGGAGGAACTCTGGGAAAAGACAACTGAAAAAAAAAGAAATAATAAAAAGAAAGATTTAAAAATCTGATAAAGACTTCACGGCACAAGGTTAGATATTCTGCAGTAAGCATTCAAAGCTTGTAAGTGCTGAGCCACTTCAAAGGAGAGTGTTGTTTCTTGGTACAGCACGTACAAGCGCTCACCCTTTTGTCTCTGATTGACAGCTCTTAAAAAGTACCGTCTGCACAGATCTTTCACGGCACAGTGCGTAACGTTTCAGCATTGTCTTAAAAGTTAGTTTGAATGATTGCTGTGAATTAAATTAGAATTTATGTACAGTGCATGCAAGATAGCTTGGGGTGCTCGTGTGCCTGTTCAGTGAGAGTCTATGAACGTAAAAGCTTTCTGGGAAGTATGGTTTTCTAAGAGATTTTGCCTGACAGCACAGAAGGGTTCACGTGCAGCCTTTGACAGATGAAATTTCCGTGGTTAATAACTGTTCTTTCTTCCACCATAGCTAAAATAGAAACTCCACAGACACGCACACCCTCCTCCAAATGCTACATCCTGCCACCCAGCTCAGCCCTTTCCCCAGTGGGACCAGCCTTTTGTTACCTCTTTGATGCCACTTCAGCATTACCCTCATTCAAACCACCCTTCTGCCACTGCCAGCTACTAGGCAAAACACTGACACCTGCCTGGAGAGTGAGCAGACGAAGGGCTCTGCATGGAGGGAGGAATGGGTCTGGGTGTCTGGTGTTGTAGCCGAAAAGATGAGTGTGTCTGTGCAGATACAACCAGCTCACTACAACATCCCGGGCATCCCAACTCCTTTTTTATTCAGTCCTGTGTTTTTTTCTTGGGTATACTGTGCATCTAACCACCCTCACAGATGGTAACTGTGTGGCCGGTCCTTGTGTACATGTCTATCAGCGGTGAAGAGCAATATAATAACAGAATCACAGAATCACAGAATCACTCAGGTTGGAAAAGACCCTTGGGATCATCGTGTCCAACCATTAGCCCTGCTCTACAAGTTCAACCCTAGACCACGTCCCCCAACACCACATCCAAGCGATGCTTAAACACATCCAGGGATGGGGACTCAACCCCCTCCCTGGGCAGCCCATTCCAATATCTCACCACTCTTTCCGTGAAGAATTTTTTTCCTAGTGTCCAGTCTAAACCTGCCTTGTTTCAGCTTGAGGCCATTCCCTCTGGTTCTGTCCCTAATCACCTGAGAGAAGAGCCCAGCACCAGCCTCTCTACAATGTCCTTTCAGGGAGCTGTAGAGAGTGATGAGGTCTGCCCTCAGCCTCCTCTTCCTCAAACCGTGCTGAAGTTTTGTAAGAGCTATACCCATCATGGTATAACCCATAAAACTTTCCACAGCCTCAATTGGACTAAAGCCATAGGTGACATGAAATAAGCAGATTGTAGGACTCCTTCAGTAGTTGTTTTCCTGTCTGCTACATTTCTGTAAGCACTACAGCTGCAGGGCCCTTCCCAAGCATCTGTTCAAGGCACGAAAGGTTGTAGCAGTCTATGCTAATAGGAACATTAAGAATGTTGTTTGTTTGCCTTTTTCCGTGGAAAATGTTGCCTCTACCGAACAAAAACGATGACAAGACTCTGCATCTGCTGGGAACTGCAAATTAGTACTCAGCTTGCACAGTGTGATCACTGATAGAGTACATTTGCTGAGGTAATACGAGGTCCCTCGGCAATGCTGGTGATGATTCAGGCTTTCAGGCATTTATCTGCAGGTGGGTCAATAGGAGTGTTCTGCCACCAGAGTTCCAGGCTTGCCTTCATTCTTGTTTAGGAACCTAATTTTTTTGTTTCCTAATTTGAAATGTTACTAGCTCGTTGGACAGTGCGGGGGCTCTCTAGTTTGCAGATGGAAGCTTTTCTCCTGTGTTTTCTCTCCTGGAGGGTCTATAGCCAGAGAGCTGACATTTAGATAAGGGATAGCAAACACTTCAGAGCACAACTCTATACCGTGGAACCTCCAGCAGTGCCTCATCCCACCCTAGATTTCTCTGATGACTACTGTACTGTATTTGTATTAGAATAACCACCGTGATAGCCCAAAACTAAATGAAGTCTACATTAGGCAGGAAAAAAAAAAAAACCAAAAAACCCTTATCTTGTTTCTCTAAGAGCAGTAAAATAAGACGGAATTAGAACCACAGAATCATTTAGGTTGGAAAAGACCATTAAGACCTCAGATTTGGCAGTGCTTCCTCTCCATGCTCTCTGCTTCATGTGCTGGTTTCCCTTTATACCTCCTTCACCTCTGTCTTCTTGCCACCTCACACTGTCGCTCATGGTGAGAATACTTTGCCAGCCAGGGAGTTCCCAACACCTTCCCTTCCCTGTTGTAAATCATCCTGAAACCAGTGTCTTCCAAAGTTGCCCTCGTTAGAGTAACTAATTGCTCTGTACTCCTGGTGTTGTTTTGAGTTGTGCACACTTCAGAATGTAGTCTTTGACCTTGTGAGGAAGCCTGAGGGTACAACTTCTTGCAGGGTTGGTGCTCTGTGTTATGAATTTAGGATGACAGAGATCCAGCCCTGCTCTGGACCGCTTTGGTAAATGCCCGTGTGCCCTGGCCATGGATGGCATCATGCTCTATGCAGTGGTCCTAAATAATTAGATCACTTTTAAAAGCTGAAGTTTGGTCTAGAATATGTTATTGTTTCATTCTACAGAGTTAGGATAAATTTTTCCTTGGCAGGCTTTTTCATTTAATTGTGCAAACGATTACTTTATCTTCTGGATGACATCGTGTTCCTTCCTCACACAGTTACATACTATCAGATAGCCACACTTTTCAGCTTCCAGCTTTAATGTTATTTCTTAAACAAAAATGCTCAGTAGCATGAAATTACTCTAAAGAAAAATGTAATTGCACAACTGAAGCAGGAGAAAGCATCGGGGGGTTGTGAGACGTTTGTGTGAATGTGTATGTACGCGCATGTGCGTGGAATAGACTGGTACCCAAGAGAGCAGCGTATACATTTGTAATCAAATCTCACTTAAATTTAAGACTTGTTCCTTCTGTTAAACATGCAAATATTTCCACTCGCTTTGCTAATTCTGCCTCTCTGCTCATTACCAAACTTTTCAGAAAAAAACATAAGCCCAAATCCTCCTCTGATCAGGCTCTTAATGTGTTTTGTGCAGTCTTTATTTAGACTGTAAACTTGCTGAAGTAGGAAATGTCTTATAAAAAAACCCAACTACGCTGTCTCGTTTCACATCCAAATTCTTCTCCCATACCAGCTGCGTGTGTTTGCCTAGCAGCAAGTCTTCTGTTAATGAATGACTTGTTCTCATTAGCTTGTCAGGCTGGATATGTAGCTTGTAGTTCCCACTCACACAGAGCCAGCTCCTTTCCTCGTAGCTCCTGGTAAATCAAACAATGAGATACACAAAACCTTGTGTCTCTGAGCCTGACCTTTGTACCTGTAATCATTAACTAACACTAAATGCCAAAATAAAGTAACTAGCTGCTGGTTAAATGTATTTTACATAAGCAGAGACCTACAGGCTGCCTGGTCTGGGGCTTGTTGCAGGCTTTGCCATCAGCTGCTGCTTCCAAGTCTTCTTTAAAAGGGGAGAAAATTAATTCCCTGATCAGCAGAGCCAATGGAGTTGCACTCGATGCATTTGTGGTCCACGGTGGAGTCTCTGACACCTCAGAGGATTTCAAAATGAGGCCCTGAGCAGCCTTGTCTAACTTTGAAGGTGACTGTGCTTTGAGCTGGAGACTGGACAAGATGGGCTCCAGCAACCCCTGACTACTTAAATTCATATTCTAATAAAAGCTGAATTCATCTGCAGACTCTCCTCCAGTCAGAGCATTATTTAAGACTCTATCCTCTAACTAGGCTGAACTTTTCACAAAACTCATAGGAGCTGAGTATTTCTGCAACCTCCATCTCTCCGTTTTATTTGTGTAAAATCCTCCAACAGGTTCAAAAGTTACTGGGAGGTAAAAGACGGCTGGGGCAGACAGACAGACACTCCCTTCCCCACACACATAGGATAACTGTATAAGCCTTATTTTCTTAAGAAAACCTTTCTTCCCTTTATGTTTGTGCAGAAAACTCGTCAAGTGTGCATCTAATGAGGCCTGAAGTCATGCTACGTACTCCCAGCTGCAGCCAACCTGAAATAATCCCTCCCCAGAGCCAACAGCACATTTCATACAGCTGAGGCATTTGCTGTGCAATCCCAGCTATGCAGAGAAGTTGAGACATTTAGGAGCGAAACCCGGGCATCTTCCCTCTGATAGTCAGAGATTATATCGGTGCGCTCACACGAGCGTGTGCTTAAGTCTGCCTGGTGCCTCGTCGGTCTCTGCCAGCAGACAGGGGAGTGTGTCTGGTACCTCTGCGTGTCGTCCTCAACTTTCTCAGACCCGAGAGTGACAGAAAGGGGAATTTGACCTCAGCGTGCTAGCGACCGCCTGGCTGTCTGCCTTTCCCTTTTTGTCTCCTCTTTCTTAGGATGCAGTCACACGACAAAATTACCTAGAGTCATCTGTCTTGGGAGTTTTTCCCATGGGTTACTTGTGATAAAGGGCAGCCACATGAGACAGGCTAATAATCTGTGCTGCTAGGGGGGACGCTGATATGGCGGGGATCCGCCGTGCTTCTGCAATTGCTGTCTACCTGAGCTGACTTCTCAGCCCTTCTGCAAGGGATCACTTCTGTAGCTTCAGTCCGCAAAGCCTGCCCGATGACCCCAGAGACTCCTTTAGCAGCCATGGCAGCAGATTATTGCTTCCATTTCTCCCAGTTTGCAAAGAACACACCTATCTTCCTCTGCTTTAGACAGCCCTGGGAAACATTACTTCTTCGTTCCTGGGAAAGAGCTTCCGTGCACTTCTATTTTCTGCCTCACAAGCAAGCAGAAACTGTGAAATTATCAGCATCCTCTGTTTGTATGTTCCTTGGAGCTGTCTGTTGATTTCACAGTCTGAAATAGAGATCTGGCCTCAGGGATTTGCTAATGATGCATTCAGCCTCAGCATGGCACATGCTCATTCCTGCGGAGTTACTGAGGTAGTGTTTATACTTCTACACTTTTCCTCCGAGCAGATGAAACCCTCTGATTTTCCCCTCAGCACCGAGGGCTTGCGTGTTGGATTCTCTTCTCATGACAGCTTACTTGGAATGCCACCAGAAAGCTTTCAGCCTGGATATTTCCTCCAAAAATCACAGACTACAGTAGCATCACACCAGTGATTCTCCCATAACGCTTGGTGCCTGATCAGCAGGCGACAGGAAAACATTTTCAAAAATAATAAAGACTTCTGTGCTGAAGATGGGTGATTGCTGCTGTGGGCACTGGAAACCTTTTGCAACTGAGTGGAGAAGCTCACAAATAGGAAGCACGGAGCAAGCAGTCGGCGAGGGAAGCACAAGAGGAAAAACTGTGGGGAGCGAGCACTGCTGTTTGTTTTGGTGATGCTACTGTAGAGAAATGGCCGTGGTAAAGGATAAAGGGAATTCACTCCGGGTTTACCCAGCTTTCTGGTCGCTTTGTCAATTCATGTTTCTCCAGCCACTTTATGCAAGGAGGGGATTTTTTGTGTGTGGGCAAGGGTTGAACTAACAGGAATACTTTTACTATATTTCATATTAACTTGCTGGTGAAGACAAGACTTCTCTTGCATGACCTACATGCCTGAACTCAGAATCCCTCTCCTGGGCCTGCCATCTTCAGATTTAAACCCTTTAAACAAGCTCAGGTTTTCATCTCCTCATCCATATTTCCAAAGCATGTAAGCCTCAAGGCACTAGGCCAACAACGGAATAGTGCTGAGCACAAAGATGTTTCTGTAACCACATCAACTCAGCCCAGTGCAGATCAGCTGCAGCAAAGCCTGGAGACTGCTTCATCTCCCAGTGTCATTCCATTATAACCTCCCATTTTTGCTAGTCCTCAGCTGATAGGAAAAGGTCCTCTTTCAGCCTTGTAACTCCAACTTTTCTTTTTTCCACTTTCAGTGAGATGCTGTTGAGGGCTGCCAGAGACTCAGCTGTGACATGGATCTATCTGCATTCAGGGTTTTGGAAGTGTTCCTTCATGCTTGTCATCTCCTTCAATAGACACTGCATTGTACCAAGCCTGCACATTCTTTACTGCTCTACTTGTTGCTATGGCCAGAGGTGCCAAGTTTCAGTCCGATACTATTGGGAGGCTAGACAGAAATCTGGATTTTCTCTCCTTCTGCTTTGTTTATTCTCCTGGCCTGTACGGTGTTCTCTCTTACCATCACCCAAAACTTCTTTCCCAGGCAGGAAGGTTGGAAGCCACTGCTCTCTCCACTCTCAACTCGTATAACCAGCAGCAGTCCCTCCTCATCCTGTATCACTGCAGCAGAAAAGTGAACGCATGGACGGATTCCCTCTCTAGCCAGGTGTTTCCAGAATCAGGGACAGATGGGAATGGCCTTGATCAGAGAAGAGGGAAGTTTTTTGGCAGGGGAGCTACAAAGGCATGGCATTGTCAGTCCCTGTCGAGCTCTGGAGAAAGGGAGAGCAGCAGGACGCGCTGCCTCGTTGCCATGGAAACAGCCAAAAGAGCTGGCTGGGCAGATTTAGAAGTGTCTCCTGCTTGGGACTATTTTCAGTAGATGTCATCTTATCTTTGCAAAGCTTGAAAGAAGGTGGAAAAGAGGCAATGTCCAACACTGACAGTTGAAAATGTGTTTTCTTTCATACTTTACAATGGAGAGTCAATCTTCCATGGCTGTGTGAAGACATTTGTTCTCCTCTGAGAATTATGTCTTGGGTTTGGTAGGGATTATTTTTGCCCATGTCCTTATATTTTTGTTGGGGTTTTTTTCCGGGACGAAGATCAACCACTCTTGGCATTATGATTCTAGCTGCCATTTTGATGATCCTGGACGTCTCCATGGTGTTCCCCATGTGTTTTGCAAGCATACTGGCTGCCAAGGTGACATTTCTCTATAGGATCTCTCCTTGCTGACCCTAAGGATCTCAAAGAGGCTGATCTGTTCTCCCCATAGCACCTCAATGATTTTTTCTCCCACAGCCTCATGATGTTATTTTTCAAGATCGTCTAAAAGATTACCAAAAAAAAAAAAAAAAAGTATGTATTACAGCTTGTGTATGAAAGTCCTGCCCTAAGAACATACTCCTGTTTCTACAGCTGGGAGGTGCAGAAAGTGGAAATCTCACACATTAGAAAAGTGGAAACGTTGATTACTGCACACAGAAAGTTATTATTCCCCATTGCTTGCACTTTGCAAAATACAGAATAGGCAGAACTGATTACCTGCAAGTAACTGTCTTGGGAATCATCCTGGACCAGTCATTCATAAGCACGCATTTTCTGGCACGTTCACCAGCAGTCAGTTCGTTTATACTGTAACAAACAAAGGGAAGACGACCAAATGGTAGAAAATATTGGCTTACACTGTTTTCTCTACCCGAGCAGCTATGGGAAGAGCAAGAGCAAACTGGTTTGTATTTAGTCAGGAAGAAGAGAAAGGATGCACATGCTTAAGAAATATGGAGAGGAAGAGATCGGTCCCATGGGGTAGTAAGCAGTCAGTAAACTAGGTGTCACATGTCTACTCTTCCAGCTGTTGTGTCTTCACAAGAAAGGGTCCCAGCTGTGTAACCCAGCTGTGTAACACAGCTGGGAGTCTGTGGAGTCACAAGGAACATGTACAGTTGCTGCTGTAGGAGTGTGAAGGAAACACTGGCCAAGCTCAGTGCTGCATTTCCACAACAATATTTAGAAAGCCCTTACACACAGGAGAGTCAATACTAATAACGAGACCTGTTTGTTCTGGAATTAATGCCTCTGAAGTCACTCCCGCAGGGCTGGCTACAGTGTGTTCCTGCTGAAACAACCTCAGAGACCCTCTCATTGAGGCAGGTCAATATTTTCATGCAATTTTAATAAGCTGCAGAATATGCTGCAGAATAAATCTGAGATAGGTTTGAGCTGGTGTCGCTGGGAGAACGATGATAACATACAGAACTGTAGCATCGCTTTGCTTGGAAAAGACCTTCAAGAGCATCAAGTCCAACAGTTAACCCAGCATTGCCAGGTCACCACTAACCCATGTCCCTCAGCACCACATCTCCATGGCTTTGAAACCCCTGCAGGGATGGGGACCCCACCACTGCCCTGGGCAGCCTGGGACAGGCCATGATAACCCTTTTGGGGAAGACGTTGTTCCCTGAAAATGTCACAGAGTTTCAAAAAGCACAGTTCAGCTTAGCAGGATTAAACTGCATTTGCACCTATACAGGCTCAATACCTTTCATGATTTGATGTTCAGCCACATCAGAAGGTTCTTCTCTTTTTTAAATACACTGAAGAAATAACCTCCTTAATTTAAACCATCAAAACCCCACAATTACGCCAGCCCAGCTGGCAAGATCCATTCTACTACTTCAAAATGTCACGGAAAGGAAAAATTATTTGTTCCTTTAAAAAATAACACCAGTTTCCATTTTCAGCAGTGGAAATGGCAGAAATTAAGTTGACTGTTGCACCTCCTGCTCGGGCATGGCAAGAAGCTCAACAACTTGAATTTCTGGGCTTGGAGAGGAAGCCAGCAACCTGCTGACTGGCAGTAGGGTTTTACACTTTGGGTTTTTTTAAGGGATCATTTCAGTTCTGCAGCAAAAAGTGTTGAGTAAGGATACCACTGCCCTCTGCCGAGGGCGAGGGGATTGTTTCTTTCCGAGCGGTTCATCGGTCAGCAAACCCAGCAACTTCAATGCTTGGAAAGTAACTGTGCAAGGAATTGCTCAGTGAAGCCGGAGTTTAATTCCTGCTGCTTCTGTCTTTTTTTTTCCCCGAAGTTTGCTGACTTTTCCATCAAATGTTTTGAAAACTCTGTGCTTCATACAAAGTAAAGAGGAGCAAGGGTAATTGCATGCAGAATCTTGACGTGGTGATAGCAGGCACTGTGAAAACTTCCACCAGAGATTTTAAGAAGCAATCTTTACGATTTATAAACGCTTCAGGCATCTGCAACAATGTGATATCTGCTGGAGCTGGTTTTCAGCTTTCCTGCCAAAATTCAGTCACGCATTATCAGATCGGGCTAAAAATCTTCGTCAGTCTCTTAGGTTTCATTTGTTTGTTTTGGTTTTTAGGGTTTTTTTTTAACAGCAACACACGCCTGACTGGATTTTGGACTCATTCTTACATCCACACCATTTTCTTCTGGTTCTGCAGAAATCAAACCTCACTCACTGCTACGTTCATAACTGACTTTCCATTCTATATCTAAACCACTGTCATTTTGTTTGTTTTTTAAGATGGAAAATATTTAAGCCAAACGTAAAACTATTTTGAAACACTTGAGGGAGCTCTTTCATTTCTACATCAGGATGTTGCTTGTTGTGCCTAAATATTGGACAATTATAAACCATGCTTTTAAACAGCCTGTTACAGGTGTACCTATTACAGGACATGGTAGACTTTTACTGAAAGTATTGAGGCTCTCAGGTGACTGACTTTGAAGCCCAGATTGTCATTTTAAAGGAATTCATTGTTCCAGTCAATAAATGCAGGCATAGGAAACAGCCAGAGCTGCTTACTCCCTGGGCTGACTGACAACAGAAACCTTAAAAAAAAGAAAATAAAGTTGCACAGAATTTAAAGGAGGCAGAGTTAATCACATCTCTTCTGTAGCAGTGCCAAAAATGACAGGAAGGAACAGGACCAGGCACAGATTTTACAAGAGGGTTGTGAAAGCCTCAACCCTCTGCCTCGCCTCTTCTGCAGTCCCCAGAACACGGGCCAGTACAGGCTGTGCTGCTGCCTCCCCCATGACACACAGACCCCCCCAGTCATGTCAGCTGCATCCGTTCACCCTGGAAGCAAGCGAGAAAGAAGGGAAACAAGCAGTGCTGAAGAAGTCGAGTTGCTGCCTGGCACTGCGTAGCTTAGAGCAAGTGAAGCTGAAGCAAAAAAGTTGGGGTGTTAGGGCCACACGTTCCCATGTCAAGAAATGGGAGCGACCACGCAGTGATTCAGCCAGGAGTGCTGAGGAATGGTTGTGGTGAGGCAATCGTTGAGCAATGCAACCCATAGGATTAGTGTAAAATCCTCTAGAAAATCAAGATTGCAGGCACCGTGGTGACAAGCAGAGTAAATGATGTAGCTGATGGAGCAGTTGGGACCAGTGAAGACAACAGCAGATGATGGGTGTGTGCGTGGCAGGAGACAGAGGTGGCAATCCCTTCTTCCAATTTATTGTTTAAAGGATGGGAAGAAAGGTAACAAGAGCATCTGCTTTGATTTTCACACTCTATGAGCCGTGGGTAAGCAGCCTCTAAACAGAAATGAGCGTAGACACTGAAACAGCTCTGCTAGGAAAAGAGAGAGGGACCAGGGAGGGAGCTCAGTGCCCATCACACCGCGCTGCGTTGGCCTGGGAGATCATCAGCAGGTGCTCATACAATCTTGTGGCATCTATTCACCATCTCTTGAGGGCAAAACAAGGACAGAAAACTGCCTAACTCTGAAGGTAGGTTTAGACTGGACACTAGGAAAAAAATTCTTCACGGAAAGAGTGGTGAGATATTGGAATGGGCTGCCCAGGGAGGGGGTTGAGTCCCCATCCCTGGATGTGTTGAAACATCGCTTGGATGTGGTGTTGGGGGACGTGGTCTAGGGTTGAACTTGTAGAGCAGGGTTAATGGTTGGACACGATGATCCCAAGGGTCTTTTCCAACCCGAGTGATTCTGTGATTCTGTTAGGTGCATGTTTCTTTCTGTTAAAGGTATCTCATTTTCCTACTACCCAGAGTGAGGGTTTTGCTAATTGATATACAGTTTCATGAACAGTTTATCAACCTTTAGGAAACTTTTGCAGGTTGGTTGCTTTTTTTCTTGTCCATTTGCTCACTCAATGCTGGCACCACAAGGCACTTCAGTGTAAAAAGCTAGCACAGCGTTCTCAGCATGAAAGCACCAAAAAAGTTATATGAAAACTCCTGGTGCTATGACCCACACAGTTATTTGCATTTCAGCAGTGACAGGAATTTTTCTTTCTTTTAATTTTTACAACAGTTTTCCTCTTAAGCAGCATGAAAGATGGGTGGTGGGATAATGGTGTGAACACACTTTGCAAACTGAGTGTCTTTCAGACTTTTCCACTCAGCAGCTCTGCTCTAAGTCCTACAGGTTATTTAAAACCACTTCGGAACAGTTCCGGCAGAGTTACACCTTTTAAACAGGGTGCCTTGGGGATGTGTTGGTCAAAACAAATTTGGTTTATTAACAGGTCTGATAAGGTGAAATGTGCTAGGAATGTTTTTGTAACTCAGCATAGCTTTGTACCTCGGTTTGCGATGACCTTTCAAGGTACACCTGGGTCTGTATCGTGCATAGCACAGCCCTGGAGTCATAAGGAGAAGTAAAGGTGAGTACTTGGTGGCAGGAAATCAGTGGCTTAGTTCTCCTGGCTTTGGGAAAAAATAGCCATTTATGTGGTGAAACGCAGCTACTAAGAGGTTACTAGAGTTTGCTCGATGGTGACGCGTTCCTGTGACTCACTGTCTGTCACGAGCCCGTCTCTGCCTGGGAGACGAGAGAAAGGAAGAGTGCAAACACCAGCCTCTCACCCAGTTTTGGACCCTCTGGAATACAGGCTGGGAAGGAAGAGTGCGAACACCAGCCTCTCACCCAGTTTTGGACCCTGTGGAATACAGGCCGGGACTGGAAGGAGACCTCTCCAGACAGGCCCCCTTCTCAGCTCCCTCCCATACTGGTGAGCTGCAGCTCACACTCCCCAGAGCAAAACTTGTGAGGGCAAACACCCCCTTGCCACAACCCCCCCCACACTTCTTTTTACTCCCCTTTAACCACAGTTGCCCTCGCTCCCCTAAGGCCGTTTGGAAGAACCTCTCTGGGGAGGACACGCATCTGCACCAGGCACGGGGGGGAAGCGCTTATTGAGCAACCCTTGTGTGTTCCCTCTGAAGGACGAGGACAGATAAAGCTGCCAGGTCCTCCAGGCCTCCCAGCCTTGACTTCTGTGTCCTCCTGGTTGCTTGAAATAAGTTTTGTGAGTGTGTGTGTGTGTGTGTGTGTGGTGTTCCTGAGGGCGAGGGCAGGCCTGCCGGTGGGGGCTGGCTCAGCCCACCCTTCGGCTCGGGCAGGGCTGTCACGGCCGTCCCACGTCCCCGGAGCTGAGGCGCGGCTCTCCGGGGCGGAGGATCGCGATAAGGTGGCCGCGATCGGCCCCGTCCCATCACGGCGGCTGCCAGGAGACAGCGGGGTGGGGAAAGGCGGGAAAATGGGGGGGGGGGGGGGGGGGCGGGGGGGGGGAGGGGGGGGGGGGGGCGCGCGCCCCTCCACGTGCGCCTCACGTGCCGCCTCCGCCCCCGGCTTCTCCCCGCCCCCGCGGACCGCCTCCCAGCCAATAGGCGGTGCCGACGCTGCCCCCCTCCTCCTCCCTCGCCCCCCCCCCCGTTTCCCCTCCCTTCCCCCGGCGCGGTGACGTGAGCGAGCCCCGGGAAGAGGCCACCGGCGCGCGTGGCGGCGGCGGGAAGCGGTCGCGGAGAGGCGGCGGGAGCAGCAGCAGCAGCAGCGGCGGGTTGGCCGTGAGGTGACGCTCTTGTGGGGTGAGGGCGGCCGGGACCCCGGACTCCGGGGTGGGTCCCGCTCCGGCGGCAGCTTTAGGCCCGGCCCGCCCGCAGCGGTACCGGCGTCTCTCCGGCGCGGTGCTGTTGAGGCCGAGACGGGGAAGCTCTGCCCGGAGTCCGTGCGGCTCGGGGGAAGGCGGCAGCCATCCGCAGGCCGCCGGACGCTCTCGGGGCCCGGGCTCGGCGGGGAGCGGGTGTCGCTGCTGACAGCGGGCAGCGCCGCCTGACGCTTCCGCGCTGGGTCCCAGGAGGGAGTTGGCGGAGAGCGGAGCCGGCTTGGCGGTGCGGGGTGTGCTCGGAGCCTCGGCAGCGCTTTGAGCGGCTCCCATTGTTATCTGTAGCTTTCGGGCTGGTTTTTTTAATACCCCCCTCCCCCAATGTTTTTCTTTCTTTTTTTTCTTTTCCCTTTCCGTGCTGTTTGGCGCCTTGCTGGAGAGCTGCGGGGTGACCTCAACTTTGTTCTGGTGCCTGCCCAGTTGGTGCAGGGCTCTGCTGCTGCAGCCCACCCCCTCCGCTCCTTCACCTTCTGCCCAAGGGCCGAAGGACAACCTCGGGAGATCTGGAAGGTCTTGGGAGTAAGGGTATTGTTTAGCGTAATTCTGGAGGTAGAAGACCTCAAAGGGGAGCTTCCTACAGGGGTGTTGCTTTTCTCCTAAGGCGCGCTTGTAATTGCCAGGCTTTCGAAAGGGAGGATGGAGCAACTCAAGGTTTCCGAGACCTTTTACGAGCACCGTGATGCCTGTAAAATCAAGGAGCTTCTTGGGAAAAGAAGCTTCTTGGAAAAGGAGCTTCTTGGGAAACCTGATAGTAAGACGCGTTTGTGGTCCCAGATGCCCTGCAAGGGCCCGGAGGCGTAAGGAGTGTCTGCTAATTGTGAGGAGCGATTCCCTTTTGTGAAGGGGATGGCGAGCGTTTTGGAGTTAACCTGGCACTGTGTTGTGACTGATTTAGTTCTAGCAGAGACTGGAGGAAAGGTCTGATACCCTCTTCACACTGACGTGCAGATAGCTTAGGTACTGTAATGTTATACCTCTCTATAGATGCTTCTATATATATGGAAACTAGAGTGGGAAAGGGCTTGTTTTCACAGATTTCTCCTAGCACAGTTACTGTTTTGGTGGGAAAAAGGTTTTCTTGTGTTCACTTAAAGAATTATTCAATTCAGGTAGGTTAAGTTAATTGCTTTAACATTTTTTTTTCCTCATGCATGTGATTTTCTTTTTTTTTCTCTTTGCCTATCCTGAAGCCCTTTATTTTTAACTCCTTTCTGTAAGCTTTTCAATGAGATACTCTTAACCACTGCACTGGAGTGCTGTAATCTCTTGAGAGAAGATAAGTGTACTGAGGAAAGAATTAAACTTGTGCTTCTTTGTTAGAGCTGGGAAGCCTGCACCATTAAGGACAGATGTGGTTCACAAGAACTTAACTTGAATCAGGTGGCAGGAGAGAGGCTTGCTAGCGGCCCAAGGAGGAGCTTGTTAGCATGAATGTATATGGTGGCTTGCTTTCCCCTTCCACTGCTCTGTAGACCCCACTGTGTGATCAGAGAGATCCATTCTTATCCTTGGATAGGGATTTAGACATCTCTCTCATGTAAGAGGAGCAAGATTGTAATGTTTGCCTGTCTGGGATATCCACAAAGTTGTAAACCTGAGGTGGGCAAAAAGAGCCTTTGCTCTAAAGTGATGTGACCATGTCTGTACCTGGAACCTTGTGGGACGGCTGGAAGGTGGAAACAGTGATGTTGTAGTGATGGTGACTGCCTGGTGTTTAAAGGTGAGAGGTTTATTCAGGAGGGCTGCAGCAGAGACATGGTCACATCCTGCCACCTGCCTCTCTGTGCCAGCGAGTGGAGCTGCTGGAGGAAGATTCACCATGTTCTAGCCTGGTTACTTCTGGTTTTCATGTAGATGCTTCTTGCATTATGTAAATTCTGTTAGTGTGACCTCTCAGGTGTTGTCTAAGGCCAGCTGAGAAGTTTGTAATTGGTGTGGGCTTTTGTTTTATTAGCTTGTAGACACAAAAGAGGGGGAGCAAGAGTGTTGGTGGTTGAATTAGTAAGTTGGTGCTGCAAAAAGGTGGGGTTTTTGTTTGGTGGGGTTTTTTTGTTAGTTTTTTGTTTGTTTGGGGGGTTTTGTGTGTGTGTGTGGGGTTGTTTTGTTTTTTGTTGGTGTGTCCCCCCGCCACGTTCTGTAATCCCCAAAGGGAGAATTGGAGACTCCTGCTAGAGGGACAAACACAGGAAAGCCGAGTCCTGAAAACATCTGATTGCATCTTATTTCCCATTTTTTAGAAATGTCAGCCTCGGTATGCTGAGGAAATCCATCCTTAAATAATTATGTTCTACATTCTTAGTTTTTGTACAAGTCCCTGAATTTTCCTTGCCCGTCTCCCAACAGCTCATCTGTGCTGGTTCATGTGTTCTGCTCACTAGCAACAAATGGTGTGTCTAAGTAAGAGCTTGTGCCAAGGGGGGGGGGGGGGTGGAAATACATCAAAAAGGAGAAGGGTTGGTTTGAAAATGTGGTTATGTACATGTCTGCATGATTTTCTGGGAGTCCAGTTCTGAAAAGTGTCCCTGGTTGTAGCTACAACTCTGAGAGCTTCTTGAGCTGAAGTTCACAGGGAGTGTTCTGTGTTCAGCCTGGCTGTGGTGGTTCAGGTGTTCCCTGCTAGCAGCTCTGTCCCCAGCAGTGACCTTTGTCACTGAATTCAGAGCTGATTCTCTTCCTGTTTCCCTGTGGCTTGCAGTGCAGCCGTTGTCTGCCCATGCAAGGGTTTGTTGAGGAAGCTGCTCTCTCAGTAAGAACTGAAAACTGGACAGGAAAAGGCTTGGCTCGGGCAAAATAATGTGGGTAGTTCTGCAAACCTGCCAGATCCCTCAAAGAGAGATTCTGCTGTCCGACGGGCTATGGGAATGTGTTTGCAAGGCCTTTTTGGCCTTTTAAAGACTTGGCAAAGGCTGTAGGGAAGGGAGGGGGCTGTGGGGGGATATTTTGGCAGTGGTGGGGGAGCTTGCTTGGATCCTTTTTTCCTTTACTGTTCGTAGTAAGGGAGTGTGAAGTACAATGACTAATACAGGTGTGTGCTTAATTTCCCCAAGCCTTGTTCTGAATTCATAATGGAGGGGAAAAGTCTAACTTCAGTGTAAAGAACAATGTGCATGTTTATTCTTGAACAAGGTAAGGAGTAAATTAGTTTCTTTTGTCATTAATTATCTGCTTTCCTTTTCTGGTCTAGCTTGGCAACCATGGCAGGTGAAGACTGTGTAAGAAAACGCCAGTCTGGCTCCACCACAACCTGCAAGACCTCTGAGAAGGAAGAAAAGCAGAGGAGACCTGAGAGTGAGAGGTCGTTTCAAAACTCAAGCAATGGTGAGCTTCTTGTGCTTGGGATTTTAATCTCTGGCATGTGGTTTTTCCCCTAAGGTGTCCTTTCTAGCTTGTGCCTCTTTGCTCTTTCACTTCAGTGTTTCTGTTCATAGGCTGCCAAGGTGGAGTTGCCTGTGTACCAGCTGCACTTCTTCAGCAGGTTTAGTGCAGAGCTTTCCCTCAGGGGCTGTGTGCTGCAGCATTTACAGGGATCTAGAGTGAAGAAAGGGATGAAGTGTTGCAGGACAGAGGCCTGTGATGAGGAGAACATACTTTAATGCTGTAAATGGTGTCAATGCATCTTGGCAATGGTTTTAAGTAATCCTAGTAAAGCTTTTTGTGAGGACTTCATCTTGCTTCCTTTACAAGCTTTAAGTATGTGTCTTCCTCCAGACTGAACAAAATGGTTGTTAACGTACCAGGCTAAGCTGGTGTATCCATCCTGACAGACAGATGGAGGTAGGACACCACAAAGAATGATTTTTCTACTGCTGGGGGGCACTGTTAATCTCAGAAGTTCCCTTCTATCCAGTCTCAACCTTGGCTGCCATAAAATAGGTCAATGAAGCAGTTGGGTTTGTATTGATTTGTATTGTGGCCACCTTGAAAGTTAGATGGCTTATAGTTGGCTCTGTGCAAGGGTTACTACTACCTGTGTCTCGTCCCTTGAGTTGCAGGGACAGTTGTGTGGTGGTACCAGTAGTTTTGCATGTGGACACTGTGACTCTCTCTAATTCCTGGGGTTTGCTGTACCACATTCCAGCCTGGTGACAGGGAGGTCAGCACTGGAATTGCAGCTTGTTGCCTTTCTCTTTGGGAGACACAAAAGACAGAAAGCTAAACTAGTTTAGCACAATGTGCCATCCACGTTCCAAAACCCTGGTGCCAGTGACACGAGGAGGTTATTCCTACTGGTATGCTTCTGAATATTTGTTGCTATTTCATAGGACTACTTTGAACTGGAACAGGGATTGCATCAAATTTAGGACAAGTCGGATTTCTTCTTGCAAAAAAATGTGTTGGTGGAAAGCCATCCCACAAACTACTTAGTGAACTGAGATTCTAAGCTGTTGGTGGTACCGTTGTTTTAATTGAATCAAATAGGGCTGTTCTGTCACTGCTGGCTTTAGAAAATTGCATGGAGTTGATAGGTGCTGGAAAACAGGGTGGGTTTAGAAGCAGACTTGTACCTTCTTATCTGTGGAAACACTTGAACTGTTATGTATGTGTTTGAGTCCTTCCAAGCTTATGGGTAAAGAATAAATATAGTTGTGATAATTAGCGCTAGATAGGTGAGTGTGCCTGTCTTTAGAAGCCTTACATTTTGGTACTTCTGAGATGTGGGATGATGTTACTGTGGGTGCCTAATGAGTAAACATTCTGGGGTAGATCTCTTGGAAGTACACTGTGCTTTCACATGCATACATGACTGGTGGGTTGGCTTGGAACAACGCAGCATGTTTTAGTACAGAGGGCAGCAAGGGCAACCGAGAGGAATCCTGGTTAGTTAAGATGAGGCATCTCTTCCCTTCCAGGGTTGCTGCCAAATCAGCAAAAGTGTCACAGAGTTCAGTGTTATCAGTTTTTCCAGACTCTGCTCAGTACAGTGATGGGGGCAATGGGGATGCCACAGGGAGGTAGGAGGCATGAGTCTTGTGCCTGACCAGGCCCAGGAGGAAGATGCATCCCTCTGGTCAGGAATCCCCCTGTACAGTGGCGTTAGATCAGCATCTCTGTGGCAGAAACGTTGAAGCTTTACAAAGCTGAAGTGTTCAGATAGTGCCCTCTTCAGTCCAGTATGCTTGCATAAGTAGGTAGAACTTTCTGTGACACCACAGCTGAGGTGGAAGAATTTCTCAAAGTACCCTTAGATGACTTTTCTCGCTGTCTTTTGTCCCAGCTATTAGCTTCTGAACAGCTGTTTCTGAGGCATTAGTCCTGATGTGTACAAAGACTGCATGAGGCTAATAACCTGCCCTTTGGCAACATCCTGTTTATGCTGTAGCATCTTAATGTTTAGTGTTGTGTAGAATTCCAGAGAAGGTGCATGTTTATTGCAGCTGGGGGATTCCAGCCAGGTCAGGACAGTATCTTCTACACAAGTAAGTATGTAGTGTCTTTGTGGCGATTACTTCTGTAGGAAAACTAAATAGCTGATGTGATTTCCCACCCTTGATCCTCCCTGATTAGCAAATGCAATCCGCTTTTTAACTTAAGAGTTAATGTGTCAAGGGCCAATTGAGTTGTTTCCCGAGGGGTGTGAACTTTCTACAGAAACTTCTAGAGTGTTAATCCTTTCTTCATTAAAACTTGGATGCATTAGCAAATCTGAAATTGCTTAGAGGAATAATTTTAATCCATGTGTTGGCTTTAGAGATACTTTAGGGCTAACTCTTCAAGTTGTACAGTTCATTAGGTTCTTTGTTGCTTTTTTTCTTGCTTCATCAATTCTGCTGAAAACTGGCTCGTTTCTTGATGAGTTCTAAGACTGTGAATAGAGTGTTCTCAGGTACCCCCAAATTTGTAGCTATGTGGAAATATTCATAGCTTTGAGAGTGCCAGAAGAATTCTTCTGTCCCTTGGATGTATTTTCATCTTGCAATCATTCAGCCTGTAATTTCTCTTTGACGGAATAGCTGAACTCTTCAGCCTCCTACCACTTCTGCTCCTTGAATTGGCTTTAGTGCCATAATTAATTAATTTGGTCCTGGCATGAAGTTAACAGGTGATCTAGGTGGCAATAATCCTCTGTCAAAAGCCAGGCTTCCTTAATAAGATTAGTCTTACAGTTTTCAGCTGGAGATACAGAAGAAATATGAAATGGTTCTGCTTAACAGGATATTGGTAGTGGGCAGTACTGGTTGCAGGAAAACTTACCTGGAATGAGTATAATAGAAACTGTGTGGGCTGATCATAAAAGGTTGGAGAGGACACAGCTCTTAAGCGTGCATTTGAGTGGCTCTAAAATGCTCAGATCATTCAGAACAGTCAAACAGTGGTTTTGGAGTCTGCCCTTGTATCCTCAGAAATTAGAAAAGGATTAGAAGTGCCTCTGGAGACTGATCTGCAAACAAGCTCTGTTGGCATGTCTTTTGTTTGGTGTGAGTAAGACTGTTTGGTAATGCTGATCTTAGAAAGGAGTTGTTATCTTCCAATGAAGAGGTTACTATTGATCATTCTCAGTGCAAAAGTTCATGACACTGCATGAATTGTGTGTGCCTGCTGATAGATGGAGGAGGGAGCTCTGAAACCGGGAGCTGGCTGGAAAGCTTTAGGGTTTGTTGCCTGACTCATGGCAATAAGTGTTCATTGTATCAACAGGCTATTCCTTACCAAAGCAGTTAATTTTGCATTAAGCTACTAGAATGAGTGTCTTGGATGTGTTTCCCTGGAGATGGATCCAACAGAGTTGTTTCCTGAGACTAGCTGGATTTGGGTAGTTCTAGGCTCTCATATGTTTTGCAACCTGTGGGTTCAGTGAAGGCTGAGCAGTTGCTTGTGGATGTGGTGGCATGACAGAGAATGCTGACGTTTCCTCCTGCTAGGGGAGAGGCTGTGTGGGTGCAATGTCCCTGCAGAAATCACTTTTTGAACTGAATTCCTTGCCCAATGGCAGTACAGTGACCTATGGCTTGTGCATTCTTTAAGTGGATCAGCTGAGCTCTGAGAGCAGTGTAGTCATAACTTGCCTCTTGTCTGCTGAGTAGCCAAATTACCCTAAGTAAAAATAAGGCTTCTTATTAGCATCAAATTATTAACATATGTTGTATTGTACCAGCTATGGAAGACTTTTCCTCTTTACAGTAGCTGTGCACTAGGTTGGCTTTAGCATTGCTTTCCTTCAGATAACATCTTCAGTGTTTTTAGAGAGGGAGCCTTTGAATCCAAGTAATGAAAACCTTCTTCCTATGTTGCTTTAACCTCTTAAATGGTAAGTTGTCTGATCAAGAAATAAAGATAATATTACTAAACCTTTTTAGAGAGGATCACTATCGAGTATGGTTTGTATCTGTGACTTCCCATGAAGATCCTGAAGCTAAACAGATCCTGACATCATTTAGGGGGAAATGCTTCAGAACTGAGAGTGGTGTGCTTAGTTCTGAGCAGTGTCTTTTTTGTGTGTGTGGCAATAAACCGAAGCCTGTGCACGTGCTTTTCCACAGAGGGGCATTTTTGTCTTGAATGCTGTGCAGGTGTTTAGACAGCAATAGTATCCTGGGTTGTTCTGACTGCTCAATAATAAGCTTATTGCCACAATGCAGGAAGAATCTGAGAGGCAGTGGCTTGGAGAACTGGGCTGCAGGCAGGTTCTGCAGCAGGTGGAGTCACTATGGGCTGGAACAGTAACATGGCACGCAAGCCAACTCACATGACTTGTGCCTTTGGTGGTAATCTCAGACAGTAGCTGCTAAATAAAATTGATGCTTTCTAACACAGCTCAATTTTGAGAGCTCTCTTAACAGCGCGCTGCCTAGTGTCTTACAGGGAAGCTGTTTGTGTTAGAGCCCAAGCTGCCACACTAACAGGCCATTTGAATGGGATGCTTCCCTGGTCATCCCAAATGTCACTTTTCTGTGACGTGCACAAGAGTAGGTTGAAAAGGGGACAATGAGATCCTGTAAGGTAGTCTGTAAATCCCTTGTGAAACTTGGGTTGCTCGAGTTTTCAACAATAAAAAGCTTGCTTAATCTTCAGGTGAACTTTTATTACACTGGTTTCCTATGGGGGGGGAAAAGCTTACATTTGAATTGCTCATATTTTCATTTCTCACCTTTGAACCTGCTTGGAAACTGGGCTTTGCAGAGAAGCAAGGGTAGGTTTCCACAAGCCCAAGACAAGTGGTTGGCTAAAGATGTTACCTATGTCCCTGCTGATGGGAAGGTAACGTTAAGACTCCTGTTAAAACCTCTTCCTTTGAGCAAAGCTCTTTCAAAGCAAACTCTCCTGTGAAATTTGCTGCTGTCTTGTATTAGTCTTCAGAGAAGATTTTCTTCCTTATGATTTTAATTGTATTGCTTCTTCTCTTAAGACATATCCCCTCTTATTTTAAATGCCAAGATGTGCTTGGTTGGCTCATGCAGCCTTGAGTCTGTTTTTTCTAACGATGACGCAATGCTCAAGTGGTGTAGGGGAACCAGTCTTCATTGTTGGTGTCAAAGGAAAATGAAAATTTGGACTTCTCAGCAGTGCACAGCTCCTCCTAGGCTCAGAATCATGTGATGATTCTCTTCTTGAATGACCTCACAGAATATAAGTAGCAGCTTGCACAACAGAAGATGAATGATTCAAGGAGATGATGAGTTACATGTTCTCTGGTATCTGCCTTGTGATGCAGCTTGAGTTCACAGGGTGATGCAACACAGCAGAATGAGATGTTTTAGGGTGGGTTTTCTTCTACATGAGACTCTTTACTTTGGAAAAGAAGCACCAAGCTCTCGGTGGTTTTGCTTTGAGATAGATATGCTGAAGACACAAAGATCTTGATTTTTGAAACCTTTGAGAAATGTTTCTAGTCTGTGCATGCACACTAGTGTGTGGGTGAATGAAGTGACAGGAGGGGCACTGCATACAATTGAGTAATTATGATGTCAGCAGGTCAGAGATTGGCCTAATTTCCTAATAACTGTTAAAGTTCTACATCAGGTACCTGTAAAACTATATCCACCTTTGTCTCAATTAAAAAAGGGTGATTTATTTCCAAAGTGGAATGCTCCTGGGCAGTCACAGTAACTGAGGTTTCAAATGTAGGATCTGACAGGAAATACAGGGTCAAAGCAGTGGTTAGTTATTTTTATTTTGGCTTACAAAGGAAATAGTGCAATCCCTTAAGTCTCACGTTTCCTGTCCCCTTTGATTGTGTTGGATGGCTTCAAGCAAACTTGATAGTCTTGAAGACTGGCAGTTATATGAGAAACACAAAGTCTTAGCTTTCTACAGGGAAAGATTAGTTGTGCTGTGAGCTCCAAAGCTTTGTCTGGTCTGCTTGCCCCCAGATGAGCACAAAGTGGTTCTTAGCATAGTGGGACGAGGGGATGGAGTGATGAATGTGGAGGGGCACAGTGAGGGAGTAGAGACATTGAGAGGGTATGAAGATAAAACAGTTTTACTCCTTGTGGAACAACTTGCTTGGGGTTTTTTATTTATTTATTGTAGGAGAGATGTGGGGAATCCATTTGAGACTAGCAAATCACACTAGCTGAGTGGGACAAGGGATTCTCTTACAGTATCTTACACTCTTCTCTGGAGGTTTTTTCCAAACTGCTGCTGTTTGGCAAGTGTAACAGCATGATGAACTTAAATGCTGAGGTAATTTTTTTTTTTGTCTTGGAGGTGAGATGCTTAGCAACCAGGAATTCTATTTTTACAAAAATAGATCTTTGTATGTAGGCAAAAATTCATGGTGTTAAGCAGTTTCCTTTTTATTTCTCTTTGCAGGACTGTTAAGTAGTAGGTTGTTGTTGCTGCTCTGTTCTTGAGTCTATAGCTTGTGGATCAGTTCTTATAGATAAAAAACAATCTACCTGCTTGATTGGAGGCGAGGGGGAAAATAGTGACAGAATTGTCATGGTTGGAAAGACCTCCAAGATCACTGTGTCCAACACAGTTGTTATTTACTTGAGAGAAGAGGCTGCAGCCTCCTCTCAGTTGTAGAGAGTGATAAGGCCTCCTCTTCTCCAAACTAAACAATCCCAGTTCCCTCAGCCTGTCCTCACAGGACTTGTTCTCCAGACCCTTCACCAGCTTGGTTGCCCTTCTCTGAACTTGCTCCAGCAACTCCACATCTTCTTCTGTGGTGAGGGGCCCAGAATTGAACACAGTACTCGTAATGCTGACGGTTGAGCATAGCTCCACTGAGGACAGTTTCTTGTTTCATTTAACTCTTACCCAGTATTGGAGTCACCTCTGGAGCAGGCCTACCTAAAATTCTTCCAGCTGGTTGCTCTGAAGAGCACCTTCAGCCTAGCACGCATCCCTGTGGAAACACACAGCGTGCATTTGGTGGGTATAGGCAGCGTGCATACATGGAGAGTGAGGCAGAGGCTGCATTACAGACTGTGATAATGCTATGGATCTCTCTTCTTGTCACACAGCACACCTCTGCAAATCTGTTAGCCCCTGCTTTGCTGGAAACATGACTAGATAATCAGTCTGGCAGCATCTTTTCCTGAAAGTGATAGTGTTGTCTTAGGTGCTGAACACGGAAGTTGTGATGCTGTGTAAGGCACTGCTGTAACGGCCAAAGCATGTGCACAAGGCAAGGTTTGTTGCTATCTTTTTCACCCTGACTGGTATTTTGAGGGGCCGGGTATTGTTCCTTTAACGTTGCTTTTCCTTCATGTGCAAGATTCTGTTTAAGTAACTTTGTCTTCCGTGTTGGCATTCTTATTGAAGTGAAACACCAACCACTGCAGACAACCCCTGTCGTAGAACTCAACTAGCCTGAAATGACTGATTTGTATATGTTCCACCTGATGCAGTAGAGGTATCTCAGATGTGTGTAGTTCTTTATGTGAAAGCAAGGTGACATTTGAGGCTTTACATATGAGCCAGTGGTGTTAGTAACGATAGGTGTTTGTGGTATGGTTAGACCTGACTCCTTAGGCGATGAAACATCCTGGGGAATACCATCAGACTGATGTCTAGCACTTCTCCTGAGGGAGTGGGAATAGCCAGGTTTGAACACCTTCCAACTTGCCACTCAGCTTATCTTCAGAGAGGGTTACTTTATTTTTACAATAGCTGTGACTTGACTGCCTGGTCTATTGGCAACACAGAGACCTCCAGGCAACCTAACCTTACATCTAGTTCACTGTGTGTAAGATAAACCTGATAAAAGATCAGCACACTTGGATATGACCTTCTCAGGGTTGTTGGAATTGCTGCTTCAAGGCTGAATGTGTTCAGGGACCTTGGGAAGAGTTGCTGGTGGAAAATGAAGCTTTCGAAAGTCCAGCATGTTATCAGTTGTTGACTGTCTTAGTGCTGCGATCCTAAATGGCTGTTTAAAATACCTTGTTGTAGTTTATGAATTGCCTGCAGCTTAGTTTTGAATTTACTTGGACCTTGTCAGAAGCACTAATGAAAAATCAGAGACTGAGCTGCTGTACATTGTGCTCTTTGTGTTTTCAGATGTACAGCTCGCATCACTGAGATTGCCACTTAATTTTTTGCTTTCCTTCCTTAGGCTGGGTTGATGTCGACCACGTGATAACAAGGAAAATGCATCTAATAGCAGAAGCTGAGGTAAATATACTCCAATGCTTACCTGTGGGGAGGAGTGGGATAGCTGATCCTGAATGTCTTTTGGAGAGTCACTGGTGCTGACACAGAAATATCCCTCTTCAGTCATAGCTTGAGTGCAGTGACTTTTATACAGCTCTATTTCTCTCCTCCTCCTCCTCTCTCCTGACTTTGCACGAGAGATGGTATCAAATGCAGTTCTGTCTTACTTGACACTAGTAGGTTGAAGTCCAAAGATAAGGATGAACTTTGAGACCTGTAAACAAAGTGTAACTTCTCTCACCACTAACTTCTGGCAGTGTGATTAGTGGCTAACTGCCTTGTATATTTAGCCTTTAAAATGCTCTGCTACCCGTTGAATAAAGGGTAGCATGTATCCCACAGCTTCTGCTGCACTGGCTGTGGTGATGACCTTCCTGAGCTTTGGTCTCACTTGTGTCACTGAGCAATATTCTCAAGGAAAACAGCCGTGGCTGTTTCTCGTGTCACGTGCATCTGTGTGAGCTGCCATTGTTTTAGCTTATGTGAAGGTGATTTATGCCCAAATTAAACAAAGTTCACTGACCTGCACCATCTTCATTAACCATTGTTTTGTAGCCTGTTCTTCAGGGCAAATCGTCCTGCACTCTTGCTTCATTTTATTGCAGAGAATTCCGTCATAAAGACGAGGTC
The DNA here is from genome assembly GCA_025345505.1 of Todiramphus chloris collaris. NCBI lineage: Eukaryota > Metazoa > Chordata > Aves > Coraciiformes > Alcedinidae > Todiramphus > Todiramphus chloris. The sequence continues at coordinate 4,661,507 of JANVCC010000034.1, forward strand.
ACCTAATTGTGCCACCCTCATGTGGATATTGGGGATTGAATACTTAATATGACAGAAGAAAATATCTTGCACCTTTTAGATGCTTTCCTGTTTAAAGTTCTTTTTCACCTCTCTAGGAAGAGTGTAACTAGTCATCCAGGCTGGCAATGACAAGACTGTAGAGAGTAGTCCAAAGGCTATTAAAAAGAACTCCAAGGCACTGGGGCGAGTGGTTGAAGGCCTGGGTATGCAGGTGGTGTTTTCATCAATCCCTCAAATGTCAGGGAAGAATACTGGAAGAGGGTGGAAAACACACCTGATAAACACATGGCTCAGGGGCTGGTGCCACTGTTGAAGTTTTGGGTTTTTTGATCTTGGGGCAGTTTATACGGCACTGGATCTGCTGGTGACAGATGGAGCACCTCTGTCTCAAAGGGGGAAAAGGATCCTTGCACTGAGGTGGCAGGGCTCATTGAAAAGGCTTTAAACTAGACTTGAAGGGGGGGAAAAAAACCCAGGCTCACTAGAGATGAACCTAAGGATGGTCTTCTGTCTGCTGTTCCACTCAAGATGGGAAGTGGTGACAAATGTAACAAAAAACAAGGCTCACTAATAGCTTGCTAACCATGAAAGTGTCTGGGAATGGTCAGATTCCAAAAGTTAAACTAATTGCTTGACTCCCTCTCTGAAATTCTTATACACCAGTACACAGAGCATGGGGATTAACCAGGAGGAGCTGATCTGGGTCAGGTTGCATGGCTAGGATATAATCAGTCACTGAAACATGGTGGGACAGCTCCCATGACTGGAATGTTGTTGTGGATGGCTGTGTACTATTTAGGAAAGACAGAGCAACAAGGTGAGGCAGTGGTGTTGCTCTTCATCCCAACAAGGCCAAATTCAAGGTCCTTCATCTGGGTCGGAGTGATCCAAAGCACCAATGTAGGCTGGGCAGTGACTGGCTTGAGAGCAGCCCTGAAGAAAAGGACTTGGGAGTGCTGGTGGGTGAGAAGCTCACCATGAGCCATCAGTTGCTCTTGCAGCCCAGAAAGCCAGTCGTATCCTGGGCTGCATCAAGGGAAGCGTGGCCAGCAGATCGAGGGAGGTGATTCTGCCCCTCTACTCCACTCTGGTGAGACCTCACCTGGAGCGCTGCGTCCAGTTCTGGAGCCCCTGTCACAGGAAGGCTATGGATGTGCTGGAACGCGTCCAGAGAAGGGCCATGAGGATGATCAGAGGGCTGGAGCACTTCTCCTATGAGGACAGACAGAGAGTTGGGGTTGTTCAGTCTGGAGAAGAGAAGGCTCCAGGGAGACCTCATTGTGGCCTTCCAGTATCTGAAGGGGGCTACAAGAAAGCTGGGGAGGGACTTTTTAGGCTGTGGGGCAGTGATAGGACTGGAGGGAATGGATTGAAACTAGAGACAGGTCGATTCAGGTTGGACACTAGGAAGAATTTCTTCCCCATGAGGGTGGTGAGACACTGGCACAGGTTGCCCAGAGAGGTGGCGGAAGCCCCATCCTTGGAAGTTTTGAAGCCCAGGCTGGCTGGGGCTGTGAGCAACCTGCTCTAGTGGGAGGTGTCCCTGCCCATGGCAGGGGGGTTGGAACTGGGTGAGCTTTAAGGTCCCTTCCAACCCTGACAATTCTATGATTCATGTATGAGGGCAGCTGGAGTGTACTGAGTTCTGTCTGGGGTGGGGGAGGTAGGACAGGTTGAAAACTTGTGGGTAAGAATTAAGGGGCATACAATTGGGGGTTAAACTTGTGGGTGTCTACTATAGACCACCAACCCAAGAAGATGATGTCAGTGAGGCCTTCTACAGTCAACTGGAAGTAGCCTCTAGATCACACTCCTTAGTACTTATGGGTGACTTCAGTCACCCTGGTATTCGTTGGAAAGCCCACAGAGCTAGGCATATTCAGTCCAAAAGGCTCTCGCAGTGCATCGATGCTACCTTTCTAATGCAGGTAGTGGAGGAACCAACAGGGAGAGATGCACTGCTGGACCTTGTATTAATGAACAAAGAAGGTCTGGTTGGGGGCGTTAAGATTGGGAACAGCCCTGTTGACAGTGACCGTGGAGTCTAGTATTTTACAAGGAAGAAGGAGGGCAATAAGTAGGATTACAACCCTGCACTTCCACAGGGCTAACTTTGGACTCTTCAAAGATCTACTTGCAGGAATCACATGGGCTAAAACTCTGGAAGGAAAGGGAGCCCCAGAGAGCTGGTCAGTTTTTAAATACCACTTCCTCCAAGCCCAAGATAGGTGCATTCATTTGAGTAAAAAAATCAGGTAGAGGCAGTAAAAGATCTGCCTGGATGAGCAAGGATCTTCTGAAGAAAGTCTTGTGGAAGAAGGAACATTACAGTTTGTGGAAGAAGCGATTTGTCACTTGGGAGAACTATAGAGATGTTGTCAGGGTTTGTAGGAAGACAAAGGCCAAAGCCTTTTTGGAACTTAAACTGGCAAAGGAAAAGAGAGAACAAGAGGAGCTTCTTTAAATGTATCAGTAGTAAAAGGAGGAATAGGGAAAATGTGGGCCCACTGCTGAATGAGGTGGGAGCCCTGAAACAGAGGATGCAGAGAAGGCAGCGTTGCTGAATACCTTTTGTGCTTCAGTCTTTACTCCTAAGATCAGCCCTTGTGAACTCCAGACCCTGGATATAAGAGAGGAAGCCTGGAAGAGTGAAGACTCTCCACTGGTCAATGAAGAGTGGGTCAGAGATCTGTTGAATATACATAAGTCCATGGGCCCTGATGGGATGCACCCAAGAATCATAGAACTACTGAGGCTGAAAAGCCCTCTGAGATCTTCAAGTCCAGCCTATGACCCAACACCACCACATTGGCCAGACCATGGCACTCAGTGCCACATCCAGCCTTTCTTTAAACACATCCAGGGACTGTGACTCCCCCACCTCCCTGGGCAGCCCATTCCAATGTCTGATCGCCCTCTGTCAGGAAGGGCTTCCTGATATCCAACCCAAACCTGCCCTGGTGCAGCTTCAGGCCATGCCCTCTCCTCCTGTCACTGGTTGCCTGGGAGAAGAGCCTGACCCCCCTCGACTACAGCCTCCCTCAGGTAGCTGTAAAGAGGACAAGGTCCCCCCCTGAGTCTCTTCCAGGCTAAGCAACCCTAGCTCCCTCATCCTCTCCTCATGAGACTTTCCTTCTGGTCCCTTCCCCAGCGCCGTTGCTCTCCTCTGGACCCGCTCCAGCACCTCAGTGTCCTCCTGGAAGTGAGGGGCCCAGAACTGTGCACAGTACTGGAGGTGAAGCCTCACCAGTGCTGAGTACAGGGGGACAACACAAGAGTGTTGAGAGAGCTGGTTGATGTTACTGCTCTACCACTCTCCCATCATTTCCATCTCAAGAGGTTCCTGAGGACTGGAGGAAAGCCAGTGTCACTCCAGCCTTCAAAAAGGGCAAGAAGGAAGATCCAGGAAATTACAGACCAGCCAGCCTCCCCTCTTATCCCTGGAAAAACGCTGGAATGGTTCATTTTGGAGGTCATCTCTAAGCACTTGGAAGAGAAGACAGTTATCAGGAGTAGTCAGCATGGATTTACCCAGGGGATATCATGCTTGAGCAATCTGATAGCCTGCTATAATGTAAGGAAATGGATAGATGCAGGGAGAACAGTGGATGTAGTCAACCTTGTCCTTAGCAAGTGGAATGGATTAAAAACTGGCTACACAATAGAGCCCAAAGGCTGGTGATCAATGGTGCAGAGTCCAACTGGAGGCCTGTAACTAGTGGAGTCTCCCAGGGATCAGTGCTGGGCCTGGTCCTGTTCAACATCTTTATCAATGACCTTGATGACAGCACAGAGTGCCTTCTCAGCAAGTTTGCTGATAGCACGAAACTGGGAGGATTGGCTGGTTCACCTGAAGGCTGTGTGGCCATTCAGCAAGGTTTGGACAGACTGGAGAGCTGGGCAAAGAGGAACCTAATGGGGTTTGACAAGAGCAAGTGCAGAGTCCTGTACCTGGGAAGGATCAATAAAATGCACCAGTACAGGTTAGGAGGTGATCTGCTGGAGAGTAGCTCAGTAGAAAAGGACCTTGGAGTCCTGATAAACAACAAGTTATCCGTGGGACAACAATGTGCCCTTGTGGCCAAGAAGGCCAACGCTATCCTGGGGTGGATCAAGAAGAGTGTGTCCAGCAGATTAAGGGAGGTTCTCCTCCCCCTCTACTCTGCCCTAGTGAGACCTCACCTGGAGTACTGTGTCCAGATCTGGGCTCCCCAGTTAAAGAGGGACAGGGATCTGCTTGAGAGAGTCCAAGGGGGGAGGGCTACAAGGATGATGAAGGGGGTGGAGCACCTGCCTTATGAGGAAAGGCTGAGAAACCTGGGGCTTTTTAGTTTGGAGAGGAGAAGACCGAGAGGGGATCTAAGTAATGTCTATAAATACATGAGGACTGGGCATCAAGAAGGCAGAGACAACCTCTTTTCACATGTGCGTTGTAGTAGTACAAGGGGCAGTGGATCCAAGTGAGAGTACAGGAAGTTCCACCTCAACATGAGGAAGAACTTTACTGTAAGAGTTGTAGAGCACTGGAATAGACTCTCCAGAGAGGCTGTGGAGTTTCCTTCTCTGGAGACTTCCAGACCTGTCTGGATGCTTTTCTGCATGACCTGCTCTAGTTTTGTCCTGCTCTGGCAGGGGGGCTGTACTCGATGGCGTTTGGAGGTCCCTTCCAACCCCTAACATTCTGTGTGATAACTAAAGTGTAGTTAAATGTCTTCTGCAAAAGGTGTTCTGCTTTTTTTGTGACAAAACTCCTAAAATTCAGCACATCAGAGGGATAGTCAGCTCTGAATTTTTATTTCATACCTTGTCTTCTCTGAATGATTTTTACTGAGGAGATGGCAGAGCGTGCCTCATGTCTTTTCTCTGCAGCCAAAACAGCCAGCATCAATCACAGTGTTGGCAACCACAGTAAGCTTTGACTGTTAAGCATGTGTAGCTTTGCAAGTTCCAGGGAACAGTAGCTGGTTGTGAAAGGACAACTTGATCTTGGGTTTGTTTCTTCAGGAATGACTCTGTTTCGGCTTTTCTTTTTCAGGGCACCAGTTTTGAGGCATGGGAGTTGGTAGACAAAAGTGATTTCTGACCTGTAAAGAGAATTGAAGAAAATCAGCAGTGGCTTTTTAATTCCTAAAGTTTCTCCCCAAACATAGGGAGTTCAGGTTTTAAACCCCAGCTGAGGCAGCTTGCAGATTTGTTTACTGTGCCTCGAAGCTACAATAACAGCTGTAAGGCTAGGGAAAAATCTCCAGCTACTGCAGAATTCCTGAGTATTCCCAGAGTGCCTGGCCCTTTTTGTGTGCTGAGCCACTGAACGAAGGCTTGGGTTGCACTTTGCCTTCTAGGTGATAGGTATCTGAGGTCTAGACAGGATGCTTGACTGCTGAAAAGTGCTGATCACTAGCAGCTCCCGCTTGTGCACGTGGGCTGTGTTGGTGCAAGGGATTGTTCATCATTATTCATGAGGTATTCTTGTGATTATTACTGTGATTCTTCATGCGCAGGAGATCTAGCCCTTTGTTCACAGAATCACTCAGGTTGGAAAAGACCCTTGGGATCATTGTGTCCAACCATTAGCCCTACTCTCCAGGTTGGGCTAATGGTTGTTCATGGCTAATGGGCTACAAGTTCATCCCATGCTGCCTTCAGAGTGGTCTGGTCTGTCACTTGGGCAGGGCTGGATGTTGTCGTGTTTCGACTGATACTACTGAATCTGTTGGAATGGGTAAATGAGGGTGCCATGAATGACTGCTAGCCACCCTCAGTTGCCACTGGGTTTGCTACCCAAGTGCCTGCTTTTTCAGACCAGTAGCAGGGTCTTCAGGGTGGGATGGTCCACCTGCGCCCCAGCTATGGCTCTTTAAGATACCTTAGAGTAACCAGGTGCCATCAAAAAACAGGCATGAATGCACTTGTGGGCACCCACACTTATTTGAAAACAATAGTTTGAATAAAGCTCCAAGACACAGTGAAGAGTCACTTAATGCTGAGGAGATTATGGTTTATTAGACAACGAGGCTCATTAAAGGGAAAGGCTGGCAAGCTAGAAAGAGTGAAAAATTGCGTTTCCTGAAGCTGAACTCCCTAAAAAGACCCCCATCTAAAGGCAACACATTGTCCTTTGACAGCCCTTATAGGTTGGGATGTAAAGTAGTGGGAGTGAGTCATTACAACCTTCTTTTCCCCTTAGCAGATAAGGAAACTGAGGCTCTTCTGCAACTTTAAGCTACGGGGTTACTTTCCTCAACTTTCTCTGACTTCTCACCAGTTATTGACCAGCTTCTTGCTGGCATAGCCTTCTTTTCATGCTTGCCTCCCTTTCTGCTTTTGTAATGATCCGATTCTGTGATTCTTTAAAACCTCATGGTGACAGCTGGGTGGATCTGCCCAGCTCCTTGTCCTGGGCTTCGAGCACGCTTTTAGGAAAGCCTTAGTGAAGTGCTCTCTATCTGGGGAAGGCTGGTCTGTGCTTGGTGCCCCGTCCCAGTGAAGGCTGGTGGGAGGTGTGTTCTCTTGAGTTTCATTTCTTTGGGGAGTGGGTGGGATGTGCTTGGCGTAGGGAGCACTACTGCTTTCCCTGGCAGTTGCTCTTCGAATGGCAGTAGAGATGGTTGATAATACAGCACGATGTGTTGTGTGGTTTTGTTGTACAGCATTACAGTTCCTGGAGGGTCTGTGCTCTGGTTGTGTTTTATTTAATCTAATGAGAGCTCATGCCCTGCTCTCCCAATCCAAACCCATGCATATATTGACATCAGCCCTGGAGGGTTTGCATGAGGAAGAGGCAACCTCAGTGGAGTGCTGACTGAAGGGAAGAGTTAGTTTGAGGACTGTCAAACTCATGCTGAGAGGAGATGAGGCTGGAAAAAAACAGGGGAGAGTCTTTTAAAACCAGCTGAGATTTGGGTAGAAATGAATTAATGCTTTGTTTGGCATGGAAATATGAGTGCTCCAAGAGGAGCAGGAATTTCTCTTTGACTTTTGGTAGGGTTATGTGCACGCGTGCTGTAAAAGCAGGCTGTGCCAGAGAGCACCTGTGTCTTCTGTTACAGGTCGTAATTCCAAAGTACTCAGTGGTTTGGGGTTTTCTTTGATCCTGTTTTTAAAGGAATAAGGCCACTTCTCCAGAGACAATCCCCTTTGCCTCCCAGAAGAGCAGTATCTGTGAGTAGCCAGCTCCCAAGAGCTTCTGTTTCATTAAATACTGCTGAAGCTTGTTTGTTCTATAGTGGCAGCAGCCAAATAGGGGAAAAATGGTTTTAAGTTAAATATTAATCTACTCCTCCTCCTACTGCAGCTTTTATTTCAGGAGATCTCTCTGACTCTGACCACTGTGAAACAGGGGGAACGTAGACTTCTGATGCATCTTAACTTCTGGTTTTACGTGGTCTCATTTCAGATTGTCTTCTGTTTCCTGACAGAGAATTAAACTTGCTTATTTGGCTGTTGTCCCATCGGAATGTATGATCTACTAATATATTTTCATAGCCTACAAGTTTTGCTTCTAGAGATGGCTAAAAACCTTAGTTTTAGGGGTGATCTGCTGTAAAAAAAAAAAAAAAATCAACCCAAGCATGCTCAGAAAATGAAGGGTATGCCATGGAAGAGAAGCATCTTATCAGTGGAAATAGACTCCTTAAAATGTAGCTGTGGAAAGAAGGGAACATATTGCTGCTGCATCTTAGAGCTGAGAGAGCCTGTTTCATTTATCTGGCTTTTCTGTCTCTTCTTAGACCTTGTGCCTGTTCCTTTTTAGCAAAAACAATGCTGCTCCAGCTTTCTCCTCATAATAGTTTAGCTCTGAAATATAAACGCCTACTGGCGAACTGAGCTCAAGTGTCACAAAGGCCTTTCTGAAGAAGCATGGCTTTTGTGCACAACTTCCAGGCTCTTTCTTTTCATCCTTGAAAATGGTTTTATTGGTATTGTTACTTTTCAGCCTTAAAGATTAGGAAGTAGGTGGCAGTTGGGAATTCTGACGGCAATCAGGGAAGCATATGTGTTTCTGAAACAAGCTGATGAGTAGAAGGTGTAGAGGGAATAATATGTGGTTATGTAGGAGGACTTGGATTTTGAATCTATAGGCAAACTTGAGAAATCCCAGGCAAAGGGTGGTCAGACAGATGTTGCTAGTAGACACTTGGGGAGGGAAAAAAGAGAAAAACAAAAACCAAACCTCAAAAGCTAACAAACACACACAAAAACCAACCAAAAACCAAAACAAAACCAAAAAACACACACACAAAAAAAAAACCCCAAACAACAACAAAAAAGCCCACACACAAAATACCAAATCACACAGCCATGAAAAACCAAACCCAACATAAACCCCCTGCAGTGTGCAATTAGATTTGCAGTCCCTTCTTGAAACTTGCCTACTTCCTGGGCTGAAGATGATGGCTGTCTGACAGAATTCTCAAAGGGCTCCTGGTTCAGGAGCTCCTCGGAGGAGAACTTTCAGCCATGCTTCGTCCCTAGCCTGGAGTATCAGGAAAACCATTTGGTGTCTGAGGACTTTGTAGCACTGGATTCTCTGAAGTCTTATAAATCACTGTCTTCTAAAGTGCCAGAGCTCTTAGGACCTTTTGGGTTCCAATTTTTAGGACCTTTTGGGTTCCAATTTTTAGGACCTTTTGGGTTCCAA
>JANVCC010000034.1:4670178-4746157 GCA_025345505.1 Todiramphus chloris collaris
TTTTAGGACCTTTTGGGTTCCAATTTTTAGGACCTTTTGGGTTCCAAATCTGCTACTGGAATGCAGTGAAAGCACGTTGCCTTTTTCTTTCCTTGAGACTTCACTTTTCCTTCTTTTTTTTTTCTACTCCTAACACTGCAATTCTCAGGATTCTTTCTGTGTATAAACAGTAAGAGAAATTGCACAGCAACAAAAAGCTGCCCAGAGCTCAGTGTAGCTCTTTCTGCAGAAGTCAGTCACTTTTGAACACTTCTATCGTTGTTTCTTCAATGTGCATATAGTTTTAAAAGCTCTGCCTGGGGTGTGGGAGGTCAGGTATTTGAAAGTTCATGTTATGAGTCTAAACAGTAGACCCAGTTATATTGCAGACAGGAAAGTGCAGGGATGGATTACACGTGCTGGTCTTCAGGCAAGACTATGAAAGCATCTTAGTATATTACAGTCTGCCTTTTGGAATCATCATCCTTGTCTGGATAACTTATTATGGGAGGGCTAAGTCACGTTTCCCTTTCTAACAAAGAAACTCTTTATCAGGTGAAGCAAGCAGTCTTTGACCAGGATGGCCTATGCTTTATCCACAGCTTTCTTTTTGCACTCTATCAGTGGGATTTTCAACAAATGTTAAGAGGGGAATGCCCATCAATGGTTTTTCGTGCACTCTTAAAAGTCAAGGCTCTGGGGAAGGCTTTAGGGAGACCTTATTGTGGCCTTTCAGTATTTAAAAGGGGCTTACAAGAAAGATGAGGGCAATTTTTCTTATTAATTTTTTTTAGCAGGCCCCGTTGTGACAGGACGAGGGGTCATGGTTTTAAAACTGAAAGGGTAGATTTAGGCTGGAGAGAAGGAAGAAATTTTTCACACTGAGTGTGGTGAGACCGTGGTCCAGGTTTCCCAGAGAGGTGGTGGGTGCCCCATCCCTGGAACCATTCCAGGTGAGGTTGGACAGGGCTCTGAGCAACCTGCTCGAGTTGCAGTTGCCCCTGCTCCCTGCAGGGCAAGATGACCCTGAAGGGTCCCTTCCAACCCAAACCAGTCTGTCTCCAGTAAACCAGTTGTTCAGAAGTTGCCTTTGATAAAATGAGAGAAACGGTGCAACTGTCACAACTCACTGTAATAGAGAAGATAACCTGTCTAAAGCTGTCTGAAGAACAGGGAGCATAGAAAATTCAACTGGGATATCTGATGCCTTGATTTCTTGAGCTTCAGTCTTGGTGCCTGGCAGTTTTGTCTCTCTCACTGCTCAGTCTTAAGGCTAAATTTGGTCCTTCCTGCAGCCATCATGGAGATCACCTCTGTGTTAATGTATGAGAACATCAATAGTGATTGCTTAGCCACGAGCAGAAAAAGGTCCATTTTTCCCTCAGTAACACTAGGTGGGGAAAAAAATAAATCTTGTTGTACTTGTTTTATGTGCTGAAGATGTAACTGGTTAATTGAGAAATGTTTTCTGGGACTGGCATTGAATTTAGCTCAGCCTTCTTGGCACCATAAAATATGTCAAATACCCATAGCTCCAGCTCAGTGTGTTTGATTTGCTGCTCTGTGTTGCACATTATTCAAAAGCACCCTGGCCTGAGGTGTGTGAAGAGCACAGGATAAACCCCTAATCTTCTCCGAGTTGACCCCAATTGTTGGCAGATGGTACAGGAATGTTCTCTTGATGCCTTGCTCTGTCCTGCTCTGGGATAAAAAGGAATATAAATATTTATGGAAATGTATCCAGAGTGTTTTACAACTTTCTGCTCTGTTTTTGCTCTATCAGCAATTGAAGCCAGCTTTCATGAAGGAGGTGGACAGTCACTTCATGGAGTTTGTGAACAGTTTGGTGGCAAAATCAGCGCTCCTGGATTCCTCATCTTCAGCCTCCCCCTTCCCAGCTTCCTCCTCAGAGAAGGAACTGCACAAAGCCAAGTCAGTTGGTTTTAAGCTGTTCTCATACCAAGGTTACATTTCCTGGAAGCCTTATTTCCTTTCTTATCTCATGTTCTCTTCTTTGACTGCAGGACCTTGAGGGCCCCTCCAGAACATGGGAAGATCTTTACTGCCAGAAAGTCCCTCTTGGAGTGAGTAACTTCTCATGTTCCCTTAAATTGCCTAAAAATACCCTTGATAGCAAGCTAACTAGCCTTTGCTTTGAGGTACTCTCACCCCTACCACCCACAGCTGTATGTTCAAACCCCTGTGGACTAATCTGTTAACAGCTTCTCTGTTTCTTTCTAAAACATCTCTACTACAGCTTACAGGCTTCTGTAAATGTAAACTTTAATTACAGTCCTCTCAGTACCACTGAGATCATGGCTAATTATTCTTTGTCTGAGGAAGTGCCTGTATAGACTGGCACCCAAATTATACCTTAACTTCAGTCTCTTGGATTGTGATGGCAGTTTTATCATCTTAGCTCGCTGTGAAATGCTCTGAAAGCTGACGTACGGGAGGTGTGCTGTGTGAATGGCCTGACAGCATTTGGCTCTCTCCCTTAGTGAGCTGTTTGAAGTGAGTCACATCAGGACGATCTACCACATGTTCATCGCTCTTCTCATTGTCTTCATCCTCAGCACGCTTTTAGTAGACTTCATTGATGAAGGAAGGTAAGAGAGCTTTGGAAAAATGGGGACCAGGGCTGGGAAATGCTCGCTTCCAAAGCGCCAGAGGGGCATGCAACTGCAGAGTGGCGTCGAAAGGAGGGAGAATCCTTCCCTGGGCTGTTGTTGGAAGGGAGGGTTTCAACTTAACATCCTTAAAACATAGGCTGGAATTCCTGTTGAGGGCTTATGGTCAGTTCAGATGGGATAGCTAGATGTTAGGAAAGTCCTGCAGATCGGTGTATTCCGTGAGAATTACGGCCTGTTGTGCTTAGTTTATCACTATGCTGGCAAAAGGGAGAGAGGGGTTATCATTCAACGTGGACTATTTCAGTTGTATCTCTTTAATGAAATGGTGGCTTTCAGCTGCTGGAGTTGACTGCATTTAGAAAGACTTGAAATATTTCAGCAGTCCTTCCTCTGTTTAAAAACGACAGTTTTGGAACACGGTACTTGTGCTAAACAAAAATAGAACTTCTTGTTTTTCCTGGGGGAAAAAAACTCAGAGATATTGGCACAGCTTCTCTTAAGACTGTGCTTTGCAGGTAGCCAGTTCTGAACAAGGCTGTGAAAGGCTGCTTTCCTCACACTTGCTCGTTGCTTTAAATAGTATCTTTTTGGCAAGCTGTGTCCTGAGTACACAAGTAGATCACATGTTTATCTTGCTGATTATCTGGTCATAAGTGTACAAAACTAGAGCTGTATCTTGATGATAATCATCTTTTAGGTGTAAGAACAGGGTCGTGCACTATTGAGTGTTGTTTAGCTGATCCTAATTAATAGTGTGCAGGTGTTGGGGGAGAATAGGTATTTACCTCTAAAATCAAGTAATGGGGCTGGATTCCCTGATTACTTTAAAAAAACAATAATAAAAAATTGGTGTGTTCTCAGCTAGATCTGATAGGTTGGATCCACTTTGCCATTGAGTCTCCACATGAGAACAAATAAATTGCACTGGTGTACTCTGTGCTACCTTCTTCTCTGACCTTGGTTTGGAAGAGCTGCTTATGTTTAGGAGTAAACTCTGGTACCTTTGATAGCCAGTGAGGTTGAACATCCTTTTGTTTAAGTCCTTATGTTTTAAGCTTGATTAATGAGCTAAAATACTTGGTGCACATCGGTTGGACATATTTGGACTGACCATCTAGTGACCCTGAGCCACTGAGTGACCTCTACACTGAATCCATGTGGAATGCCTACAGTTTTCACAAAGAAGAATTAAATTAGGTTTGAGTGCTGGATGTTACAATACTTCATGCTTACAGAGGTGGCAAAAAAAAAGCCTCTTTAGATGTTAAACTCCTGGAAAGAACTGATTCTTAATGTAGTAGTGATGATGTCCTGGGACAGTTCCCCAGAAGCTCTTTACAACCCTGCTTTAGCAGTGGATCGTTTAGTCACGTGCTTGTTCTTAGCAGGGATGAGCTTGAGCGTGCTCTTAAAGCACTTGCTGATCTTAAAGATGTGCTTAAGCCCTGTGGGATTTGAAGGTAAGCTGTGCCTGACAGCATTGATGGCACGAGTCCTTCATCTCTTATTTTCTGGTGTGCTCGTGGGTGGTCACTTAAATCTGCCACAGACAGACCTCTATTCCTGACCTCAAAATCACCACGGTCACTCCTGTCTAAACTGGTAAACCATTATGATGTGGAGACTCTGTGTTGTGTATCTGCTTACTGGAGTAGAAGTGTTTCTAATGATAAACAACAGACAACGAATGTTTCCTCTTTCCTTCTGCCTTCTAGGCTGGTCCTAGGATTTGATCTCCTGGTCTTTGTTTTTGGAAAGTTCCCAGTCGTCTTCTGTACCTGGCTGTGCATGTTCTGTGCCACGGTGGTTGTTCCATACAACCTCTTTGTCTGGTGGGCCCAAGGCCACGGCAGCTCCTCCCATCGTGTAATCCACTCTCTCTTCTATGGGATGTTGTTCACACTCTTCCAAACAGCTGGGCTTGGATTTGCACCAACCTATGTTGCTATATCATATGCCCTGCCTCCAGCTTCCCGGTTTATTGTAATACTGGAACAGGTAGGTCCCTCCCCAGTGGTTTTGCATATATTGAACCTTGCTTTCAGAATGGAAAGGGTCCTTTTTTCAAGGGAGTGAAGTTTTAGGTTTATTCATTAAATTGAACTAGGGCTGTGGATGGAGTTTGTCTTTGACTTGAAGACAGACTTACAGGCAGCAAGTCTAGTGAGAAAAAGTAGATATTAAACTTCATATTCTCCAGGAAACCACTTGGGTTTTTACCCTGTGTTTAAGATTTTACTGTGGGGTTTCTTCCTGAACGTACTTCAAGGCTGAAATTGTATTTATTTCTCGTTGTCTTGTGGATGCTAAATGCTTAAAACTGATTTTAAGAACCTGTTGTGCCATAGTCCACGGGGAAGCTGTTAAGATACCTCCTTTAAAAAAATAAAAAAGAGGTAGATACATAGTCATCAAGTGGCTCCTCTCTCCATTTCTGTACCCAAGAAGCAACTATCTTTGCCTTGTAGTCAGAACTTCATTGAAGGATTTTCTTTTTTGGGGATGGGAGGGGAGAAATGCAAGAGTAGAGGGCTGGTCAGACAATCAGGTTAAAACAAGAATGGTCAGAGATGAGAGTGTGGGCTTGAAGAATTTAACTGTGGACTGGCCCTCCTTTCAGTTCTTCAGTATCAGAACAAAAAGCACTGCTCGGCAGCAGCTGACCGCTTAGGAGGGGCACCAAGTAGTGTTAATTGCTGTGGAACACATCTAGCTGCAGGGACTCAGTTCTGAGACTTTGAAATGTAACAGGCTATTGAAATGGAGCCAGGTGGGTTTTTACTTTCAGTTCTAAGTTAATGTTAATTGGTCAGTGACTCGCTGGTGTTGCTCAGAATCCTTGTGTAATGCTGTGGTCCTGGGAGTGTAATGGAGCTGTGGTTTTTGACTCTTCTGAGCTGTGATTGTCACTGCGTGTTGTACCTTGCAGTGGTTTAAAGTCGTGTAGTTAAACAGGCTTGTGGGCAGAGGAAGCAGCCCTTTCCTTGTCAAAGCAGTGAATTGAAAATAAACCAAGATGTTGAAAGTGCTGCCTTAAATGCTTGATCCAGACTTTATTGGGAAGCGAGAGCACTAAACTGATAATCTTGTGGTCCTACAGGTTCGTCTTGTTATGAAGGGTCACTCCTTCATCCGGGAGAACGTGCCCAGAGTCCTGTCCTCTGTAAAGGACAAGTCCAGTGAGTAACTTGCCCTATGTTTATTTTGACAGCAGTGCATACCCAACGCTTGTTTTCCCTCCATTGCTTTGGGCTTCCCTCATGAATTGGAGAGGTAGCATTTGAGTAAGCAACTTTGGATGGGCAGGTGCTGAGGTTTTAGGATGACTTCTGCACCATGATTTCAGTCTGAACCTTTTCGTTTAGTGATAGGCAATGAGCTAGACTGTTGTTCAGGTCTGAGCCTTGCTTCAACAGGACTCCTTATTTCTGCTTTTAAGAGCAGAAGGTGTGTAGAGGCTGCCTGCCCACCCCAGTTCAGTGCTCTAGTGAAACAACAGCAGTCCCAGAAGCTCTTTCAGCAAGGCACGCCAGAGCTGAACGTGAGCACACGTGTTGGTACAGGCATTACAGCTTCATCCTCCCTAGGAGGAGAGGAAATGTCACACCAAGGTGTTAGCACTGCACTACCTGTTTCTTAATTGCCCTTACTTGTTGACTGTGCTTCATAGCAGGGCGATTCTATCTGATGGGTCTAGTTGGATTCATTCTCTGAAAATCCTGTCCCTTCAGTTCCAGACTGAGGTTTTTTGAGGTGACGAGTGTTTGTTGTGAAAGGGTGCTGGGGATATTGAACTGCCAGTAAGCAAAAAGATTGCAGTGTGTCCTTTTTTTATTTCCCCCTCTTCCAGGCACAGTACATATTCCCAGAATTTCTCAATACCTGTACTTCCTGTTTGCTCCCACCCTCATCTACAGAGACAACTATCCCAGGTAATGTGAGCAACACCAGTGGAACATTAAACTAGCCTAAAAACTGAAGCCTGGATGCAATCTATTTGATGTATGAGTGGGAGATTTCATGAAGATGTGGTTCAGTCAGTAACCTGGCAAGGGCAGGACTTGGTCATGAAAACTCACTCTGATGCTAATAGTATTTTGACTTTGCAGTTCTGGTTTTATTTCTTTGGGAAGTGCACTTAAAGTGAAACACATTACGAGCTCACTGCTGAAAGTTGAGTGATACAGAGCTCCTGGAGAAGGCTTCTGTGTTGATTCCTGTGGTGCACATAAGCAGCCCTGTCTCTTGAGTTTGAGGAGGTCACCCAAAGCCTTTAAAACTGGGAACTCCCAAAATTTTCCTGTACTTTGCTGGGTTGCACTTTGCCAATGTCAAGTCAGCAATCTTTTTATGTGACTACCAGGTAGATCACCACCTCCTACCCATTGCATAATGCTGCCCTACAGATGCTTTTCCATTTATGGAATTGCCAGAGTTGTCCTGCTGTGGTTGAGAGTGAGGAACCAGCTGTTTAGAGAGACATCTCTTGGATGTCAGGAGATTAAGAACTCTGGGATTCAAAAAAGCAAATCTTTTCAGAGTATAGGCCAGTAAAATCAATAATTGAAGGGAAGGTTTTGCTGCTTTGAGACCCTATTCAGGTACAATATCCTGTGTTCTTTTCCTAGGAATCCCACAATAAGATGGGGCTATGTAGCTACCAAGTTTGCACAGGTGAGTAGCGGAGCTTCTGGAGGAACGCACCTTTGGAGATCATCTGACCTGAACAGTTCTCCCTTTGGCATTAGATCACTGTTTGCTTGGTGTGGGCTTACCAGAACAGAACACTTTTCAGTGATTGGAAAAAAGAGAAACCATCATCTTGGCGCACTTGTGGTTGTGTCAGAGAGGAAAATAAATCCTTGCTTAAACAAGCCTTTAGAGTCTATTCCATACAGAGAGAAGCTGCATGTGGCTGTGGAGCAACAGCCATGCTCTGTCCCTCTTTCTGAACACTGAGGTTGTATTCTAATGCTCTGGCACACCTGCCTGGTGGCAGGTATTCAGACCAGTCTGGAAAGAGTGAGGCCTGGAGTCCAAATCTTCAGTGCTTATTTGAGCTTAAGGTTGACCTGATCCTCTGGATGTGAGCTTCAACAGCTTCCTCTGGATGTTGTTCCAAGTCATAGCTTTGTGTGACTGAACCTCTCGCTGTCACACCATGCATTTATGTCTTAAAAAGCAAAATAATAATAAAAATTAAAAAAAAAAAGGAAAACCAAAGCATGGAAAGGCAGTTTTCTCCTTACCCTTGGACAAACGAGGGTGACAAAGCACACACCTTGTTTACAGGAGTCAGAGTAGTCACCTCAACTTCCAAAACATGGGTTCACGAGCCAGAGAAGGGCTGAGGTGGTTTGGTCTGTAAACATCTCCTTTGGGATAAAAGAAAGGTTTTGGTTTAGATCTAATGACAGTAAATATTTTTCTCTTATTTCTGCCCCTGTCTTGCACCTAGATCACAAGGTACTCTCCCACTTACTTTGGCATGGGCACACATCTTTTGTCATCACTTGAATTGGCAGAACCAGGAGAAACTTAGAGCTGCCATAGTAGAAAAGGCAAACTGATTTTGCTGCTGGCCATCAGCATGCTACAGATGGCTGTGGCTTTTTTTCTGCCTGGACCCTCAGGGAAGTTTATCAGGAGCAACATAAATGATTTTTGACTTGTGTTAGCAGCTGCCCTTCCTGTCCTGGAGCTGCCAAGTGGTGATGTGTTAATTGTACATTTTTCTTGTGGAGTCAGACTTTTTTTTTTCCCATCCAGGTGCTTGGTTCACTTTTCTATGCCTACTACATCTTCGTGAGACTCTGCATTCCTCAGTTCCGCAACAGCAGTCAAGAAACCTTCAGTCTGCGAGGGCTGGTCCTCTGCATCTTCAACTCCATTCTGCCAGGTAAGAGCCAGCTTGACGAGTGTCACCCTTACAGAAGAGATGGGAGGGGAAGTGCTTCCTACAGGATGCGTTCATGATGGGCACAGATCAGCAAAGGAGGTCTTGTGGGCAGACTTTCAGCATCAGCGGCACAAAAGAAAAGCCTGGGATTTAATTTGTGTCTTCAAAGTCAAGTTCTAGGCTCTGAGGCAGCCTTGCTGTTGCCCTCTGGGATAAGCACAGCCTGGCGTGGAGAGAAACCAAAGAGCTTTTGCTTTTTGCATAGGTAGTACAAAGCTCATCTGCGTCAGTGCCTCTGAGAAGAGCCTTGGCTGTTGGCATGTTCCTGCTTACAGCTGAGAGAGAATGCCATCAACTGGCTCTGACTCCCCTTGTTTCTAGGTGTGCTGATTCTCTTCCTGGCTTTCTTTGCCTTCCTTCACTGCTGGCTCAACGCATTTGCTGAGATGCTGCGCTTTGCTGATAGGATGTTCTACAAGGTAAGAAGCAGGAGTTACAATTGAGGAAGCAAGCTTTATAAAGTTCATAAGTCCTTTTCCTAATGAAAAGGATAACAGAGGAAAGTAAAGACTATTCTTTTACCAAAGGAAGCATTAATTGTGGGCTGTGCTGTAGAACAGATCTGATTTCTGCTTGGCAGCCTGAATTGTTTTAAAGGTAATATGTATACCTTCCCCACAGCTCTTTTTATTCTTTTATCATGCCAGCCATCCCAAACTGCAACATTTGGGATAAAACCAAATTGTGAGGTAGAGTAGAATGTTGGAAGTGCAGTAAAATGCATTCTTTCACGGTGCAACTTACTAAATGTAGTAAGTTGGTATTACTTAATTACTTATTATTTACCAAGTAAGCTTGGTATTACTTTGGTATTTTTGAACTTGTTATCCAAGAGACCTATAGAACATTTTGTGCTTAATTAGATCTATGTTCTGTCAACTGTGCTTTCAGGACTGGTGGAACTCCACTTCCTATGCAAACTATTACCGGACCTGGAACGTGGTGGTACATGACTGGCTCTATTACTATGCCTACAGGGACTTCCTTTGGGTGAGTAACAAGCAGATGCATTCACTTCCTTAACGAAACCTTTAACCAGCCAGCAAGACAGTACATTTGTCAAGGGGCAGCATCACTGTCCATTGGGAAACACAAAAAATGAGCAGCACAAAAATGTCTCGCCTCAGCTGTTGCGGTAGCCACAGTGCTTGTGGAGATCTCTTGCTCATTTTCAAGTCCTGTATGTGCACAAAATGTGGGTCTGAGATGTAGGAGTGTAAAGACTGACTCAGCAGCCTGAACTCACGTTGCACTGTTTTGATGAGCACTGGCAGATATTCACGAGTGGGCTCAGCCTGAGTCACTTACGCAGGAGGCCAGAAATAGGCCTGAAGAAAAGCACCTGAAATCCACAGTACTCTGTAAAACCATTTTGTGTGTACCTCTTGGCTGGGGGCAAGCACTGCTTAGCTCAGGTAAAAAAACCACAACCCGGTGTTGTAAACCACCAAAGTCAAACCACAGTGGATGCTTTGTGTTCTCCTCTCTTACAGTTTTTCGGGAAGAAGTTCAAAGCGGCGGCTATGCTGTCTGTCTTCACAGTGTCAGCTGCTGTGCACGAGTATGTCCTGAGCATCTGCTTCGGCTACTTCTACCCAGTTCTCTTCTGCCTGTTTATGTGCTTTGGAAGTAAGTTCCCAGGAGAGAGTGTGTGTGTGGGGTTGGTGGCTTTTTTTCCTTTTTTAAACCCAGGCATGCTTTGCCCTTCTAGATAATGCTGCCAGTTATTCATTAGCACTAACACATGGAACCATTTCTTGTCCAAGAGTTGCCTTTGTGGGTCCAAACTTTGTGAATGGATTTTTTGCAGCCTGGTAGCTCAGGAGATATATCTATACACACATACATATATACTGGATTTGTAAGCTTGGGACTTAAGCAAGATATTGGAGAGGAAGAGAGCTATATATGATACACTGCTGTTGACGTGACACTTGCTTCCTCGCTTCCAAACCTCAGCTGAATTGCTGTATGTCAGCAGGTTGGAAGTCTTCCTTATTAAAGTCATAATTCAAGACAAGTGTTACTTTGCTTCTGTAGTGAGGAAGAGAGCCCATTTAGAAGTTCTTGCATTTAGAGCTCTTGAATTTCATTTTGGGATTTGAGTTCAAGGCTCTAAAACTCTAGGCCACCTCTGTCAGCTAGTCTCAGTCACTGGTGTAGCACAAGCAGTGCTGATTCCCAGGGGCATACAGCTGGGCCTTCTTGGTGGCAGATTCATTTGGAGTAAATGTCAAACAGCTCATAGTATTTGCTCTACTGACAAATGTAATCACCCTTTCTTGCCCTAAATTGACCTCACGGAGCAGGCTTATTGCTTCAGAGAAGTGAAGGGAGGGAAAGAGACAGTGAAATACCACTTATCCCTGGAGGGATTGAAAAGCTGTGGAGAAGTGGTGCTGAGGGCCATGGTTTAGTGGTGACCTGGCAGTGCTGGGTTAACGGTTGGACTCGATGATCTTCAAGGTCTCTTCCAACCTAAATGCTTCTATGAAGCCAGTAGATCTTTGATCCTTTAATCCTGACTTCGTTTCTGAACAATACCTCTCGTTTCATCTCTTCCCAGTGGTCTTCAATTTCATCCTCAACGACCGTCGGAAAGGGCCCGTCTGGAACGTGATCATGTGGACTTCCCTCTTCCTGGGGCAAGGTGTCATCATTTGCCTCTACAGCCAGGAGTGGTACGCCCGCCAGTACTGCCCTTTGGAAAAGGTGAGTGACTGACTGCTCCTGGGGGATAACAAGCCCTGCAAGTGGCTTGTTCTGTCTTGCTCTGGGGACAGGGGAGCAGTTAAAATGCTGTGAGCCTTTCTGGCAGTGTGCTGTGTCAGCTCATTAGGAGTGATTTAGTCTAGGAGCTGTAGAGAACCTAGGAAAGGTTTTTCTAACAAAAGTGCTTTTATTGGTGCTCTTCCTGTGGTGATAGTTTTCTGCTACTTGAAACTGAGGGGGGTTTTCCCACCTTTCTGAGGACACAAGCCCCTCCTGGAGAGCGTGATGCACCACTGGGGCTGCGTGACTGGAACTGCAGCACTTGGACAGCAAGGTCAGGAGAAACACTTCCAGGAGGTCCAGTTCCTTGTGCCTCTCCCAGCATAGAGTGGGTGGCAGTGAGAATTGGTGGCCTATAAATGGTCAGTTTGAGGTTTTGTTGGTGTTACATTCTCTGACTTATTTTCTTGGTTCCAGATTTTGTTCTACATAAAATTTCTTGCTGTCCTAGTTGATTTTGGTTTTAGCAAAAGGTATCCTCAGGCAAACTCTTATTTAAACTTTGATTCTCCTCAGCTAAGAGTTTGCTGTCATAAATGACTGGCTCCTTGAGACAGCATGCTCCTAGACACAGCATTTACCTGGTGTATCAGAACTGGGGGCAAGGTGGGTGGCAGGCAACCAGCTTGTGTCTGTAGCTACTCTTCCACACCCTGTTTAGTGAGGACAAGAATAGGGTTGCAGGATAGGGAAAATGCAGCTTGACTTTTCCTAACAGGGCAGTTCGATTCAGCAGATCACACAGCAGCTGCTGCTGTTGTCCCTTGACTAACCTGCTGCCTCTCCGTGTCTTGCAGCCCACGTTTCTGGACTACCTACAACCACGGTCGTGGTCGTGTCATACGAAGATGTAAAAATGGTGTCACCACAGGAAATCAGAGTTGTCCTCCAAGTATTTGGACCAACGACCTAACTCACTTTGGATTTTTTTCTAAGGGAAGTTGTGCCTCCTGATTATTGGGGAGAAACTGTAATTTTTTTTAAACATTACTGAGGCAAACCAGTTGACCTGGATTGCCACAGGCTTCATAGCCAGCATCTAATGTGTGCTGTCACACTTTGAGCCATTTCCATGCCAGTAAAACATTGAGCTGAAGGTGGAGTCTGCTGGAATCCTACTCATCCAGAGGTCCCCCCCAAGATGCTGCTCTTCTGGACAATAGATAATCCAGTCAGATGTGCTAGTAACTCATTGTTGGCGTCCGTCCGTCTTCCTTGGCCATCCCTTTGCATTTTTTTTCCTCCCTTTTGATTACGGGAGGTCTACAAATCTTCTTTGTGATCCTGTCATCTTCTATGGCGTGCACAAGTGGCAGAGCAACAGGCTGTTTGCCTCCTCGCTCTGAAAATAGCCAAAGTATTCCTGAATTGCATTCCACGTACGTTGGCTGCCTGTGGATTTGAAACGGGCAGAGGAAGAGGGGATTGTCACTTTACTTGTGGCTGCGTTGGAGATTCGGGTCCAGAAGCAGGGTGCAGTGTGTGCAGTCAGTGACTTTTTACACTGAAAACTTGTGGGTGGTTTTTTTTTTCCTCTGTATTCATTAAGTTCCCAACACTCTTCCAGCATTTTGGTTCCCTGAAGACCTTTGCAACTTGAGGAATAGTTTTTTCTTCTATCTCTTTCTCCCAGATAATCAATTCTCTTAACACAATTAACTTGTAAAAGAGCTTTTGCTTTAATTTGATGGGTGCTTTAAGGTTATGCGAGTTGTCGAGGCTTTCTTTAGTGCCACAGAGTCAGAATACTACAACGCAACTCCAAGGCAACGTCGTGGCCTACAGGCAGACAGCACATTATCCCGTGAGGTGGCTGTGTCCACTTGTGGTGCCTGTCTTGCAGCAGCTCCTCGTGCTGCTGGTGGGAAGCTGAGGGCTGGGCTGGTGGCTGAAGCCCCAGCTGCCTTTCCATCTGCCTGTGGCTGCTCTTGCGTCGGCGGGGGCTTGGTGCGCAGAGCGGTTTATCCAGGCGTTGCCCTTCTCTCTCCGAGGAGGTGGGACATCCTCCCACAGGCGCTGCTGAAGGTTGGAAGCGTTGTGTGAGTGTGGTGTTTCAGCATCTCCTGCAGTCCCTTCAGGCCCCTTCTTCTGCCGGATGCTAAGCACAGCAGGGAACTTACATAGCATCTGGGTACGTGGCCATCCAGTTTTACTGGAACTGCAGCTTGTATTACTGGGCAGGGGTGGTGACCTGATGGAGGGACCTTAACTCGGGCCAGAGGGATTTCTGAACTACTCAGATGTTCTTTCTTGGCACTTCTTGGTAACAGCTTCTCCTTTCTGACCTACAGCCAAGTATTGGACACTAGCAGTATTGGGGCTGTGGATGGGTTGGTCTCCCAGTCTATTTAAGACTTGTCTTTTGGGCTTCTGTTTTCACTAGGCTGAGTCAAAAATAATCCTGTGAAAGCTCGGCAGTGCTTAAATGCCTCCAGGTTTTCAGTTTCTGTAAGAAGGAATCCCAGAAGGGACAGACTTGTCAGGCCAAATTTGCCAAATAGGTGTTTGCCTGTTGGGGCTTCCTCTGAAAACATCTCCCACTAGAACTGGTTTGTTGAAGCAGCTCTGTTGGAGCATCCATTTCAGAGGATGGGTTCATGTGTATACTCAGACCTGACAGTATTATCATATAAAATCCTGAGAATGAAATGGAGTTCTTCCTCCTCGTGCAGTTTAACCCTAAATATTTCACCATACCTTCGTGGGAGGAAGGAACAGAAGCTCTGGAGCAACTGAGCTTCCTTTTTGAGGGGGTTTGGGGAGAAATCCACCCTTGGCCAAACAGTTTTGTCACCTCCTTAGCAGAGTATGAAATTCGGTCCAGTGTGTCTTAGTTGTGGTGCTCAAAACACTCACGTACAGGTGTAACTGCACTCAAGTAGGGTGTGATGGACTAGGGACCTTGGGTTTGTCATCTTGATGCCTGTGTCAGGTCTTGCTGCTGTCTTGATGTTCTCAAAAGGAGATCAAATTCTGGTGCTTGGTGTGTTTCCCTCACGGCTGGCACTGTCCTGTCCCTAATAAAGAATATCAGCATTTCCTGTGTCAGCATCTTTGGTGTTTTGAAGCCTGAGGGCTTGAGCATCTGGCAAGCAAAAGGCAACCAGAAAGGGGATGCTCAGCTGTTGGAACTGCTCTTAGTTCTTGACAGGTTGAAGCTTTTAGCCTTGTAGATCAAGGCATCTGGCAACCGTGCTGTCAGGGCATTAACAGCTGGGATTTCTTTCAGTTTCATGGGGGTTTTTTAATTGCATTTGAATGTGGGCTTATTTTCATTCTTCAGAGTACTGGAGGGGAAAATATTAAGTCTTTTGCACATTGCTTGTTTAATTAGAGTCAATTATACCATGTTTGTTTGAGTTTCCTTAGGCTGCAAGTGCCAGAGCTGGCAGTACAGCGTTCTGGTCAATGAGGATGCTGCGGTTGGACAACCTGCCCTTGACGAGTCCCTAATAGTATATACTGTTTATGTGGTTCTTCCCAACACATGAGTTGTGCAGCTTGCTTCCATGGTAACTCCCCCGGTTCTGAGGTGGGAAGCCTTCAGCTTTGGCAGGGCAGCCAGCACAGCTGCAGCTCCTTGCTTGGTAGCACCACAAGAAAATCAGTGTTGATGTGGTGCAGCGTGTCCCGCTTTTTGTGCAGGTAACGCTTGGTTCTCTGGAAGGCTGAAGCCATGCGGAGCCTTTGTGCTTAGCACATCCTTTCTGGTTTGGGTCTTTGGCTTCCAGTCTCAGGAGGCGAACCAGTCCTGCCTCCCAGCTGCTGTCCACACTCTGTCCCCTGACAGCCCCCTGAGCGAGGCATGTGCTGCCTGCTGTGTGTGGGAGCAAGGGGAAATCCTGATGTGTTTTAGTTTCTCATATGGAACAACGTGGATGATGTGAACCAGTCCACCTGCTGAAGAACTGAACTCTTGGAGCTCCCACCCTCTGAATGTAAACGGGCTGGACCAGTGTGAGCCCTGAGCAAGCCCCTGCACTCCCACAGAACCTCCCAGCCCGCTGAGTTCAGCTTTCTCTTCTCCCTGTGCTTCTTCCTGGCTCCCAAGAAGCCATCGTTGCAGTGGCAGGGCAAGAGGCACACAGGCAGAAGATGTCCCAGCAGCCATCGTGTCATGCTGTGTGCCCAGCTCCCTGTTGGCACCCTGTACTGTGTTCTCGTGCAGAAGAGCTGTTCATAATCGGTATTACAGCAGTTGAAATATATTTTGCTATTAGGGGAGAAAAAAAAAAAAAGCCTTGTCCTGTTTCTTTCTTCTCTGAGGCTGCTGATTTTTGGGAGGGGGTTGGGGGAGGGCAAAAGGGAGGTGGGGGTGGGGCAAGATCTGGGGTTGCTCTCCTGGAAAGGGGGCTGCTGTGGGGAGAAGACACAGGTCAGAGCCTGGCAGGGCTGGGGAGGGAGGGCATATTCTAGAGCAAGGAGAATCCTGCATTTCCATGGCTGTGGAACTGCCTGGCAGGTTGAGGAGAGTCCTGCGTTTCTGTGGCAACAGTCAGGGAGGAGCTGCCTGGCAGGTAAGGGCTGGCAGGCAAGGGGAAGGGGGACAGGGGCTGGGGGGGCCTGAGGCTGCCTGTGAGGGTACCCACAGCAGCTCGGGGCAGTCCCAGCCCTCCCCCATGGGCTGCGGTTCTACCCCGGGGCAAGGAGGGGAGAGGGATGGAGGCAGCAGTGCTGGGGCAGAGCCAGCCCTGAAGAGGAGGTCTCGGCGGGGTGTGGAGGAAGAGGCTTTGACACAAGGCCCTGGTTGGGTCCTAAAAAGCAGCAGGAAACTCCAGAGCTACGTGTGAGCTGAGCAGGGCTGTTGGGGTTCCAGCAGCTGCATCTTGGCCACCGCATCCCTGCGAGAGGAGAGGACGTCCTTGGGAGTGCTGGAGAGGAGCAGGGGGAAGGAGTTGATAGCTCTTGGAACAGACCACTGTTTCTAACCTCCCTCAATTTAATGTGCGTTAAATCGGAGCAACTGCCAAATGTATATCACGCTGGTGACTTCTGCCTTTATTTTGGGCCTGAAAAGGGTTTGTGTGCCAAGAACTTAATGTGATACTTTCCAGCTGTGTACCACATGCTCTGGAGTCCTGTCTGCGTCCTTAAACTGCAGCTGCTACAGAACAGTGCTATAAATTTCCCCCATCCTTTCTGGCAGGAATATTGTGTACTGCCAAAAAGAGCTGTTAAAGGGGGGGGGGAACCCCAAATCACATTTCTTCTCTCAGAAGCTTTTAGCAAATTCTTGTATTTTGTTTGCAAGAAACCATTTATGCAGTGAGATCGACTGCCTGGCAAGAGTTTTCCTGGACCAGACGTCTATCTGAAGGCAAAGAAATGTAGATAACCTATTGAGAGATACAGCTGATAAGAAGGCCAGAAAGTTTTAACACCAAGAGCACATTCCAAGGAACAATACATATATTGGCAAGGCTTGGGGAGGGGGAGACGCTTCAGGTGAAAATGAATGGAGGTCCCAAAATTAATACAAATATTTATTGGTTTAAATTATAATTTGGAAAAGTGATAAGATTCATAACTGGAGATAAATAGAATTGCGCTTTCCTGGGCCAAAGATTTATGAAATCAGTTGTTAATGCAGCTTGAAACCCAAGCATCCCTGTGGAGGATGCAGCAAAGCATTAGGAGCTTCCTTCTACCTGATGTACCTGGTGTCACACATAAGGGGTTCTTTTTCCATGATAAATAACGGCAGAGTAAACTTTTAACCCTGTGAAGTACACATGTGGGTTTAATTCTGCTTCTAGATCAAGTTTCCTTGGCTAAGCATTAAAAGAAACGTACACCATGCCCACAACTGGAGTGCCAGTTCCTGGACTGGAAGCTGATGGAAGGAAACGCAGCGGTGCCTCCCAGGCAGGCTGGGCTGGCAGGGAACGGGCAGGTAGGGCTGGGGGTTGCGGGGCTTCTGCAGCTGAACCTCCATCCTTCCAGCTTCCCTTTAACAGCAGGGTGCTACTCTGTTTTGAACTTTATTTAGGCAACTGCTGGTATTTTAGGGTGTTGGTATCTTCGGAGAAAGCCGACTGCTAGCAGCCCATGAGAAGGGAAATGGCTTTACAGAAACAGGCAAGCTTTTGTTGCTTACAGCATCCTTTGGTGCCCGGGTACCTGACAGCTGGGTGCAGTTGTGCAACTAGGGTTTTATCTGCCGGAGGCAGAAGGTAACTTGCAGGCTTCGCTGAAGACCTACAACCTGCCAAAAATGGGATTAGCTGCCTGTGCTTTAGATAGAGTTGATCCTGCTTTGGAGAGTAAGAGAGTAAGCATCTTGTCATGTTTTTTCTCAGCCCTGTGTTTTGTCTTCAGTTTTTCTTTCTCTTTCACCAGCAGAATAAATGCTGTTGAAATGGCTCCGATGTGCTGTTTTCTAGAGATCCCCAAGAGGAGGGGTACCTCAAGGATACTTGACCACATCAGGCCTGGTTTCCCCTCCCTGGAGCACAGTTTTATTCCAGAAGAGGTTTTCCGAAGCCTGACTTCTGCCAGCGGCTCTCTCTACAGCCCAGAGCGCTTACAGCCCTCGCAAACCCCCAAACCCCCGGTGAGCTTCAGGGTGAGCCTGCTTCTATCTCCTGCCTTTTTTGCATTCATTCCCTCGGCAAAAAGTTTGCTGACCTCATAAGATAAGTTTGTGTTATCACCGTTCTGACCGTGCCATTTGATGCAGATCCAAAGCGCTGCCTTTCAGTCCCTGCCAAACCTGCTTGCACCGGGTGCTCCCCTGAAGCCCTGGCCGAGGCGGTTTTGTCTGCACCGCTTTCTGTAGCTCTAAGGCAGAAATAAGGATGTGCAGCTTGTTCAGGCAGCCGCCCTGACCTCTCCCATACCCTGGCATGTTGCTCGCTAAGAAGTGACAGCCACATGTGCCTTGTCTGCAGGGCTGCCTGCAAACCCCAGATCAGCTTTGGCATTATCCTGGTCGTCGGAACAAGTTCAGGCACCTGACCGACCACCCTGTCAGTTTGACGGGTGCTGGAAGGTAAGCAAAGAAGGGATAAAGAGCCCAGGGTGAAGGGAAAGATGTTATAGCTGGGAACACAGAGCTGGGTATCTCCCTTGGTCTTTTCTTAGGGTAGGTGGCTGTGCTGCCTACAGTGGCTGAATGAATGGAGGAGCTGCCCCATCTGAATTTAGGCTGGAGAGATTCAAGGGAAAGATGTTTCAGGAATAATAAATGAGTTCCTAAGCGAGCAATTCTTGGAGCCACCCTTCCAAAGGATGACAGGCTTGCAGGGGTGCTTTGTGATCCATGATTAAGTAAAGAAGCTCTTCTTTAATGGATTTAGCAGGGAATAGCATTACGCTTCTTTGTAATTAAGCAATGCTTAATGGCTCTAAGACGTGGAAAAAAGTTTTGCTCTTTATTGGATGTTGGATATCTGTGTGATAAGGCATTGGCAGCAGATGTGGAAAAGAGATAGGCAAGGTGAGGTTCATCTGCCGAAAAAACTTGACCTTATCTGTCTCTTTTGGCCCAGGGGAGGCAGTCCTGGCCACAAGCCTGGCCTTAGGCTGAGCAGAACGAACTGGTGTGTGATTTGGGCTGGGCAGTAAGGGAACGGTGGGTTTCCTGGGGGGTGGGTCAACGGGCAAGCTCTTCCCCTCCGTTTCAGGGATGTCTCCTACCTGTGTGACATTGCCACTGGCCAAGGAACTAAGAAACCAACGACTGTCAGAAGCTCTTTTTCTGAAGGTTGTCGGGACCGGAGAGGGAGCTGTGCTCCAGCCCCACCTCTTCCCGTGAGTGCTGCTGTTCAGGGGGTTTACTGCGTGCATTTCTGGCTGGGAAAAGAGAGCTCCTCATACACATCTCCCCGTCTTGCCCTGATCCTAAAACTCCTCGGCTCTCTTTGCAGCTTTAGCCCCTCTGGCTCCCCCCCTACCCCCGCAGTTCGGTGTTAGTTGTTTCAATCTGCCTTCAGATGCAGACTGTTTCTGCCAAGCTCTGGATGCCTGAGGCAGCAAAGGAAAAAAGCAGAGTGAAAGGTTGCTACATGTGCTTCATTCTCCCGGCTGCCAAAGCTGCGTTCCCTTTGGGAAGGAACCGGGAGTTTGTGCACGTCTTTTATGTTGACATTTCATCACCTCTCTCTTTCCATCCCTAGCGAGCCAGCCTAGCAGATAGCTTGGTTCCCAAGGAATTTCACATCGTGAAGAACAGGGGAGTCTTGCCCTTGAAGTACTTTGGCAAGTGAGTGATTTCTGCATTACGAGGGTTTGCCTTCAACTTGTCAGAGTTGGGGGATCCAGCGATGAGAGGCTGGGGGCACTGCCCAAATGCACCTCTTGCCGTTGAGAAGGGGAAAGGATCAGAGGAGTGGTTGTGCAAATCCCATGCCAGCAACCACAGTTAACACTGCAGAGCAAGGTGACCCTCCTTTTCTTTGCCCCTGCTGCTCCAGAGTGGCTAGTGTAGATTTCCTCTACACTAGCGAGGCTTCTCCAGGAGGCTCCAGCTGGACAGGAATGTAGAAGCCGAGGTCTGGTTTGAATCCCCTGAGGCAGCTTTTGGAATTTTTTTTGCTGCTTCTGGGTTGTTTGTTTAAATTGTCAGGTTTCTCTGTTTTTTTCTTTCAGAACTGCTTCCTGCCACAAAGCTGGGCAGGCCCTGGGTGGCTTTTACTCTCCCTTGATGTTCGTGATGGTCTGCTAGCATTTTGAATCTGACCACTCCAGGGTGGTTTTTGTTGTTTACAGTTTTTGTTTGTTGGTTTTGTTGGGTTTTTTTAAAGTTGTTTGGGCTGTGAGCTTTGGATTGAGTTTGCCAAGAAGCCTTGCCTGAAAAAGGCTTTGTCACTGTGCAGGGATTAAAATATTAACATTAGGAGTGACGTCCTCACGGCTTCTTTGCCAAAAAGCTGTAACAGAATGTTATCTCATTTCAATGGCCTCCTGTGATCAGCCTCGGGGTGGATGTGATGTGGAAACATCATGATTTCTGGCCCCATCAGTAAGTTTTAAACCCATTGGTCACTTCTTAGCTAAGAACCATGAAAGGTCTTAAAGGCAGAAGGCTTCTGGGTGATTTTTGTTGGTGGTGTGAAGATGGAGGTCCAGCTGGGGGAACAGCTGCAGGAGGTGCAATTCTCACATCAGGCTCTGCATGCTCCTACTGAAAAGCAATTCTGTAGACCCTGCTTTGCCTCTACAACCTTCATCAGCTTGTACATGGGCCAAAGAGGTTGAAAGAGAGCGGGATCCCTTAGCTAGCACTGGCAGGACTCCTTTGTAACCAAGTTCTAACACTTGTGCTCGTTTCAGCAAATACACAACGCTGCTTGAAGACCGTGAAAAGAAACTACGTCTGTTCCCATCCACGTAAGTACCACCCGGTATGAAGTCGTTGTTGGTAAAAATCCCCAGCTGTTTGCATTTCATTTCCTGGCAAAATAAGAGAGTACGCTGTACAGAATAATGATGTGTCTCTTTCTGGTCTGTTAGGAAACCTTCTGGGAGGTTAGAGGTCATCCAGCTGATGGAGATGATGGACAGCATGTTGGAAAAAGCTGGAGTAGACAAGCTGATCAGAGTAATGGGACCTTCACAGGTGGATAACTCGCTTGTACCCAGAAAAAAAGACATCTTGTTTCTCCTGGTGTTTCCCCCTGTTGTGCTTAAGTTACCTGCTACTTTCTGCCCAAGCCAGATGTCTGTAGGTCCTGTAAAAAGCAGGGGGTTTCTCTCCTTAGCTTCTCTTCATCTTTGTCTGATCAATGAAAAAGGAACTGGCGTAGGAAGTTACATTTCTGGCAAAAATGTGGCAAGGAGTGCATTTGGCATTATTACTGTGGAGGAATGAAGGCAGTAGCTCTCTCATCTCTTCGTTGGGAGAGAGGCTGCTGCATTACACAGTGGGCTCTTGGAAACCTTCATACACCTAAAAGCAGATGTCTAAGCACATCTGTATGTTGATTTCCCTTCTTTTCTGTCATTCTAACACAGTGATGGGGAAGGAGTTCTCAAAAAATTTCAAAAGAAATGAGAGGTTTGTGGTACAGGAGTAAGCTGGCCAGGGTCTGCCAGGCTGTGATGCTTCTTGCCTGTCTTGCCAGCTGCACAACGCACTGGAGCTGATGAAGGCGGAGCAGAACATCTACAACATCGTGTTCCACGAGCTGATTCGGCAGGTCAGCGTGGACTGTGTGGAGAGAGGACAGCTGCTTTCCAAGCTCAGGTCATTAGCCAGTCTTTAATCCTGCTCTTAATTTATAGTGGTGTCTTCTCAGGAGCAGCGTTAGCTACTGCAGCTTGTTCCTGCTGTCCTTGCCCAGCAAAGCTAGTCCATGATGTAACTGGTGTGGGGTCTGATGCCAGGGGTGAAATCAGATTTTCCTGCCCAGTTAACAGCCAGGGTTAATGAGCCTCTGTTAGGTAATCTGGAGCTTGAACTTGGTGGTACCATCACCACAGTTGGCAGTGTGAGCACCTTATTGGTGTGACATTCAGTGGACATTTTCACACGTAGCATAGCTGGTGGTTCCCTCACAGCCACGGTTCCCATGCTCAGATTACCACGATTTGTAGCAATTAAGTTGTTGCAGAGTGTTTCAAATCCCTGGTCCAACCACTCAAAAGATTGCCTTCCAGATAGCTGCTTGGGCAGTGGAAGGAAAGGGTCTTCACATAGTGTAAGAGAGATCTGTGCTCTCGGGTAAATACCTGTGGTTACTCCTTCTCCTGCAGGCAGAGGTACGTGGGTCTCATGGAGCGGATTCCTGAACAGATGAAGACCCTCTACAAAAAAATGATGGCACAGCAGTTGGTCAACAGACATATTACAGAAGAACTACTCTGTTTTAAAGAATCTGTTGAACAGATGGCCAGGTCTGAATCCTGCCTGATCCTAAGAAATTTTCTCTGTGTCCTAGCCTTACTCCACTGATGTTGTTCAGTTTTCTAATCTTCCTCCCATAGAAGCAGGAAGGCAGTGTTGGGATTGGGAGAAGAGCTACAGTGACCCCCTCTGAGCCTCCTCATACCTTCATTGCACCCTCTTAGTGCCAAATACTGTCAAAGCCACCTCCTTTCCTTAGCACGCTGTAGCTTTGTTGGTGGGGGACTGTTCATTGGGGTTGTTGGAGCAGCATGCATGCATGGGAAGAGGAGGTCTTTCACCTCTACAGTGAGATGATTGTGTTGGAGGAAGAGAGCTCTGTATGATGTATAGCCCACCAGACTCTTCTTGGCAGGGTAGAGATCTCTGGGTTGGGCTTAGTTGCGTTGTTCCCCCCTTGTTTCAGCAAGCTGTGCGAGCTACGAGAGCACGACCTCGAAGTGACCAAGGAAGCAGAAAAAACTCAAGAGGAGCTAGCTGCAGCCATGCAGGAGGAGGAGGTGAATGCAAAGTAAGTTGCTTCCAGAGTTGAGGTTGGGTGATTTCTGCAGCACGCTGGTGTTGTTCTCTTGGCATTTCTGGGAAGGAGAGATGAGGACTGGTTTCCTCATGGGGAAAGAGTTTGGCTGTTTCTGACAAATGCCATTATTTTGCTATAAATCCTAAACTCAAAGCAAGCAAGCTCTTCAAAGCTGTTTCTAATTTTAAGTCATGAAAGTTGCATTTGTTGCTCAGGTGCTGGCATTCCCTTTTCTTCACCCTGCATTCACACCCAGTGAGCTTTTCAGAAGTTCAGCTCTGAACTTCTGAGGGGCCTGCAGACATCATCAGCTACCTAAGAAATCGGGGATTTAGGTGGTTGGTCTCATAGTTGTGGTGAGTAGGCACACAGATTTACTTATAGGAACCTTGTGTTATGAAGAAAACAGCTCGTCTGGCCCCAGCAGAGATCTGTATTCACGCTGATGGGGAAACTCACAGAGGGAACATCAACAGAAAGGTGTTGTAGGGGCTTGGGGAAAAGCACCTGTGAATTTACAGGCTGTGTGTGGGGTAACTGAGGAAGGAAGGAGGAAGAGGAAATGTCTAAGAAAATCTTTAGAAGCTGGGAGAGGAACACGAAGAGTGAATGAGAAACAGAGGTGCACATATTGCATTACCTTTCTTCTAGTCTTCTGGAAGAGTATCGGGAGTTATACGAGTTACAGAGGAAACGACTGGAAGAGCAAGTTCTGCTGCTAGCCCAGGAGAACCGTGTTTGGAGCTCGGCTGCGTATGACCTGGCTCTGAAGGTTGGTGCAGGAGATCAGTCACACGTTGCAAGGTGTAGCTAGCAGTCTTGTTCCAAGGGTAGATTTCATCCCAAAGAATGGTTTTACTCAGCACAAAGGGGTAGTAACACATCTCATGCCTGCCCTGATGTAATTTTCTGAGGTCTGTTGTATTTCGTGTGTGGTTCTTGGCTGGAAACCAGTTAATTCACACAGCATTGTTGGTGTGGATCTCTTGGTTCTGTGTGGGAAGAACTCTGTGAAGTTAATATTTCCATTCAGAGGTGGGGTTGACTGAAAAGTTTCCAGTTCCTCATAATTTAGACTGTCATAGCTGGGTTCCTTACACTTCCCCACAAAATATCTTTCTTGGTTAATTCCGTGCTTCCCTTGTTTGCAAGCCCCCCTTGTTTGTGACCACCTGCTTTGTCCCGTGCAAAGTTAAAACCTCTTAGCAGAACTTCTGTCTGAGAGAGCAGAGTTTTAATTGTAAGGCAAGTGGACTCAGCTGCTTGACACCTCACCGATGGCAAAGCTCTGGTGTTACTGTCAGTTGCCTCTCCCCTCAGAAGAAAACAGGACAAAGAATTAAATTGTTTGGTTTGGGGTTTTTGTTCCCTCCAGATAATAGACAGAAACCAGCTCACGTTGGTTCGCAGGCTTGATGTTAGTGGGAAGACACTGACCAGCATTCTCAAGCATTTCATAGCACTTCTGGCCTCCAAGGTAGGGACCTGACTGAGGTGGGTACCTTTTCAAAGACCTTTTTATGTAGCTCTGCACTTCTCAGTAAAGCATTTGGTACTTTGGCTGTTATTTGAACTCTCAAATCTTCCTTTAGTTTCAAATGAGCATTAAAATTGGAATGAGTTCACTCTTCATCTGTGTCCTCTTCACTACCATAAACTCTTCCCCCCTCCACACACACACTTGCCTGGTTTTTTGTGGCTATCTTCTTTGCCCCATTCCTTCTCCATAAAACCAAACCAGATCCAGGCTGGTGTGATTCTTTTTGGCCTCCCAGGCAGGAGGCTGCACGGTCTCTTGGTGTAGCATACACCAAGTCAGGAGCTCAGTTCCATCATGCCTGGCTGTGGAGGGGGAAGGGCATCAGCCTGTCTCAGAGGGTTTGTGAGGGCTATGCTATGGAATCACAGACATTTCCTAGACCTCAGATACATACAGACCTCAGAAAAGCTAGAACAAAGGGAGAATTTCTCCAACTTGTTTTCCTACCTTCTTGCCCAACAGGACACTGGAGACCTGGCTGATCTGCAGGAAGAGACTGAGCGGTTCAGGGAGAGACTGAGCCACGTTGGAGCAGAAATAGAGCATTCTGAGAAGTCCACTCAGGGAAAACTGCAATTTTTTTGCAGCAGCCTCAACAAGCACCTTCAGTACTTCCATAGCAGTGACTCGTGAGTAGCCCAGAGAGACCAGGGCTAACAGTCCACCCCTTCAACCTTTGCCTCGTGACAGCAGGTCTCACTGCCCCCAGTGCAAAGCGTGCACTGACTTGCACGTGCAGTGAGACCTGGAGCAATTTGCACATCCTTCACTGCTCTGCTTTTCAACTTTCTGCTGCCCGTCACGTGTGTTTTGATAGTCACATCTCTAACAGTAGCTCCAAAGAGAAGCTTTGGGTTTGTGGCTGAATTCAGTGGAGCAAGGATTGTACTGTCCTGCTGCTAACCAGAGTGTCCTTTTTGCAGCTGTCATTGTTATAACAGAGTTTTTTTCTTTAGTTTGGTTCATTTTATCTTGAATGCACCCACACTGATGCTTCAATAGAGCATTCAAATCTTTCATGTACGGATACAAAATGAGACTGAGAGGCATGAGGTT
The DNA here is from genome assembly GCA_025345505.1 of Todiramphus chloris collaris. Classification (NCBI taxonomy): domain Eukaryota; kingdom Metazoa; phylum Chordata; class Aves; order Coraciiformes; family Alcedinidae; genus Todiramphus; species Todiramphus chloris. The sequence continues at coordinate 4,695,484 of JANVCC010000034.1, forward strand.
TCAAATCCTAAGCTATCTCGTGTGTTAAGGTGATTATATTGTGCAGGCTTTTTGTTAGTTCACTGTGATATGTTAAATAAAGCAAGCTGTAAATGCAAGTACAAAATGTAGAACTGCACGCAGTGCGTGCATTAGCAAAAGACATCACTTTATAGATTTCAATCACAATGCTGACAGTGTCTGAATTTTCAGTATGTGCTTGAATTTGTTCCTCATCTTTGCTGGAAGCAACGTTTTCTTAGCTGAGACCCAGTGTTTGCATTGCATTGAGTGAGAACAAAAATCCCTGGTTAAGTAGAGCCTGGTTTTTACTTTTCTTTCAAATTACAGTTGGTATCACAAACTTGGTATGTGTAGAATACACCTTGACTCTTGTTTTTACACTGGCTACTAAAGGAGTTCTTTCTCTCAGCTCTCATCCCTTGTCTCCTCTGCTTTAGCTCCTCTCTGATGAATGAAAAGCTACTGGATGAAATCCTACAAGATATCAAGAGCTTGATAAATGTAAGAATTTTTTAGGAGTTGGACATATTATTGAGTGCTATCTGCTCAGCAAATTACCAGTGAGCATCTATGCCCATCACGAATGTGAACGAAAAGGCACCAGCTCAATCTTTTGTGCTGGAGCTTAAGCTGAGAGTCTCCGCAATAATTTCTGAGTAAGCGATACCATGGTTCAGCCAGTGCCTTGAACTTAGCTGTGCATTTGAGCAGCGTCTGACTGACAGCTCTGGTGACTGATGTCTGATGCTAACCTGTAGTGGCACTCAGAATTGTCAGCAGTAAGTTTCCAATTTAATGTGCTAGTGACATCTTTATGCTCCTGGATTCCTCACACTTCTCTTAGCTGATTTCCCATCACCTTTCTGCTGCTGGTGGCCCAACTCTGGGGGGCATGGCAAGCTTGCTCCTTTCCTTTCAGATGCTAAAAGAAGAGCTGCAGCAGTACGGAGGGGAGGTGCACCTAAGAAAGACAGAAAGCCTGAGGAGCACTGCCAGCCTGCAGCAGCACTGGATGGAGCTGGGACAAACAGTGCTGAATCGACACCGGGACTGTGCTGGAGCGTTGCCTCAGCAGCACGCTGTCCTGGAAGATATCAACCAGAGAGCACGTGAGCTCTACCGGCAATACAACCTACGGATAAGTGGGAATAATGGTAAGAAACAACCAGTTTTGCCTTTCAGTTTTTCCTTGGGGATGCCAGGGAAGTAGCAGGTAATAAAGGACTAGCTGACATAATCTGTACTGGCCTTTCCCGGTACATAACCCCAGATATATCATAGAATCCTAAAATGTTAGGGGTTGGAAGAGACCTAGAAAGATCATCTAGTCCAAGCCCCCTGCCAGAGCAGGACCACCTAGATCAAGTCACACAGGAATGTGTCCAGGTGGGTTTTGAACGCCTCCAGAGAAGGAGACTCCACAACCCCCCTGGGCAGCCCGTGTCACAGTGTCCCAGGTGGGGCCTCACCAGCACAGAGTAGAGGGGGAGGAGAACCTCCCTCGACCTGCTGACCACGCTCATCTTAAAGCACCCCAGGATGCCCATGGCCTTCTTGGCCACGAGGGCACGTTGTTGGCTCATGGTCATGCTGTTGTCCACCAGGACCCCCAGGTCTTTTTTCCCCAGAGCTGCTCTCCAGCAGATCAGCCCCCAGCCTATACTGATCCATGGGGCTGTTCTTCCCCAGGTGCAGCACTGGGAATCAAGACCATTCAAGGGCTAAACGCCAGGAAACTCGACTGGCAGTCACATGTGAAAAGAGTGGCTGAACTTTTTGACGTGCTGCAGTGCAAAGAACATGCAGAAATGACAGTGGGAATTCGTGTGTTATATTCAGAGGGAGCGTGGGCGGTTTGTGATTATGGGGATATTTATGGAAAAGAAAACTAATGTAAGAGGAAAGAACAGATGTTTAAAATGCAAAGTAAAACATCGCTTTGAAGATCATTAACCAGATAATGCTGTCTCAGGGGGTAATACTTGTCTTTATTACCTTATCACTGATGCAAAGTTATCTTAATCCAGATAGTGAATTGTCCTGATAATAAAGTATGTAAATGTTTTCCTTACTGATATAAAGTTATCATGTCCCATGTAAGATAACAAACAGTTGTTGGGTAATTTGCAACTAACCTTCTCAACCTTTGCCTCTGCGAGACCTTGACTAATTTCTGATTCCAGAATTGTTTCATCTCCAATGGTTTTTAATCACTCTATGTCCCTTTAGCAAACTAAAACTAAACTGAGCATGTGCTGTCAAGAACTGCTCCTCGTGTTTGCTAAGCTGCTTCTCATGCAGGCATCTTACTCTTCCACGCGGGGTTATCCTGTGCTTTTCCCTATGTTACCTTGTGCTACTCATTATATTTCAGCCTACTAAAAGAGCTGAGATGGAAGGATAAGTCTGTCCATCCTAAGAGACAGCTGAAGGACAAAAAATATTCCCAGTAGTTATCATCAGAAAGTGAAAGAAAGGAGGAGGAATGGGCCATAATTGACCAGGCACCAGCATGGCAAAAACTTAACAGCAAGTTGTCAGAAGCCTCAATAGTCATGAGCTCAATAGTCAAGGGCAAGGCAGCAGAGTGCAGACATCTGATGTAAAATTGCTTCAGACAGTAAAGTCCAGAAAATGGGATTTCAGCTTCTTTTAGCTTATTTTAACAAAGGCTTTGGGAACTGGACCACGGGAAAGGTATCCTCTTGGTTTGTACAAGGCAGTGTATTTTAAATGTCTTGGATTTGGTTTTGCACTCTAATGGAATGGCCTTTCAGTAGAAAAGACAGGGTATCCCTCCTCTTTCCACTGGATCTCTGGTGAGAAAAAGTGAAAGAGCCTTTTAAAGAACAGGTGAGAGACAATACTGAGAACATGGTAATTTTGTCCTGTGAGGCAACTGCACTCTGTTACCTGAAGTATTTATCTTCTAAGATACGATTACCTGATCTCAAGCAGCATGTGCCAGAAATACAAAGGGTTTGGCATTTGATGACAAGGATTAGAGATGCAGAGAGAACAATGAGATATGAAATTGGTTTAGACAGGAGACAGAAGAGAGGACTTACATGAAAACTATAAAGTTTAGCTTGAGATCTTTGCTTTTATTCAGTCTTTCTTGATGACTACTTAAAGCCTTTGTGAGAATAAGATGGTTTTGACTCTGAAATTGGCACTTGGGACTAGAGTGACCTCTTCATCGAGCTCCAGGTAGGTCTTCTCTTTTGCTGAGGACTCAGTTCAGTTTATAAGATAAATGCACAGACAGCCTGCCTAAAGCAAGCCACTACTTAATAAGGATCCAGAATACTGTGTAAGGGCTAATATGGTCCAACCACATGTAAGTGATCAGAAGTGACTGTTCTCCCTCATCCCATGCCCTTCTGGGACCACCTCTTTCTTTCTTTGCTCCGAAGCTGATGCTGCATGGAAGGAAAACTCAAATATCATTCCAGCTACTTCTTCTTGGCCACTTGGTTTTTAAAAACTCATGCCTAGTTGTGGGGCTCACTCTGTGCTCTGAAAGGCTCCATCCTGCAGAGGATGGCTTTGTCCCTTTCTTACCAGTCTGGACATCCCAACACCGCTTCATTGCACTTATGCCAGTTCAGAGAAGTTAACCAGTTCTACCCCACAGCTGTGCAGTGGGGAAACTGAGCTGTGCATAGAGATACTGCGAAAAATTGTCACCACCTCCACATGCTGTCTTTGCTACAAGATGGAGCGGAGGCCAGGACCTCACCAGGATTTAAAGAACCTTTGAACATTGGATATCAAGAGCAAGTATTGTTACATTGCAGGCATGTTCCCCAACAAACAGAGAGTATCCATCAGCGTGTGCAAGACGAGTGAAGGAACATGCAGTTTACTATGTTGTCCAGGCATTTTGCACATCTGTGTGTACTGTATCACTTGCATCTTTGGAGAATGAGATTGTAGCTAGCCAGCTGTTTTAAAAAGAGTTATATTAAGCCTTTATGCAACAAGGCAGCCAGGTCTGCCAAGACAAGAAGGAAAGTCAGGGCTTCAAATCAAGCCCACTTTCTTTCAGGTTGCTTTGAATTGAGTGCTTACTAAACAGCTCATTCTTAGCCCTAAGGGTAGCCAGTTTCCCACACAGGCTGTTCAGCCCTCTTGGCATTCTCTTTGAATTCAGCTTTGCTTTTCTTGGCTGAAAGAACTGCAATTAAAGGTTCATATTTTCTTCCTTTGCAGGCACAGCTAAGTTTTTGACAGCTTTGGTGAGAAGCATGGAAGATTGGTTATTCAAGGTGCAAAAGCTGAATCGAGGTTCTGGCACGCACAAAGCCGAGCTGTGGGCATTTTATCACAAGATTCCTGCATGGCTGGCCCAGGCAGATGCAGTGATGAGCTGCATAGGCTCCAGTCAGTTGCATGAAGCTGAGAGTGCTAAGAAACTGCATTTCCTGTAAGGACAGAGGTGTTAATTGTGTCGGGGCTGGCCTTGTATGTTAAACTACACTCATAAGAGAAATGTTCTTTTGTGGGGACCCTGGCATGGGAAACTGGCAATGGGCTAAATGTGATCAGCTGAAGTGCTGCAGTGATTGGCAACTACCGTTCGCTTGCTTTGATTTGGCAGTATCTGTGGAAACAGTTGGTGGCTTCAATATCACTCCTGGAACAACATCATCTCCCTCAGAGCTGCCACCTGCTTTGGAAATCTTGACATTTGAGGGAAACCCAAAATACGTGATTCATTCACAGTCAGATTTGAGGGGGCATATTCCTCCTCACGGTGCACCAGGTTTTTTTGGTAAATATTATCAAGAAATAAATTATTTGCAGAGCACGTGCATAAAGTATACATAAGGGATTACTTGCAAATGCCAAGTTTGCCCACAACTATAGCATTAACAAAAATGTCTGTCATGTTTCCAGCATATGGTACACTAAGATGTGTTGTTTCCCTTGAGCTGGGAAGTAAAAGGTGTCTTTCAGAGGGGAGATCCTTGGATTGGGTGCACTAAGAGGTCACTTTGTTTCTGGATTTGGTTTGTTTTTCAGGGTGGTACCCAGAGAATTTTTTCAGGTGATTCAGCAGTGGGTTCTGTCCATGAATAAGGAGGTTGAAAAGGACATCATGCATCTTAATGAGAAAGTAAGTGCAAGCCTGTAACTGCTAGGGATAAGAGCACTGTATCTAGAATTCACTCTTTCCTTCAACATCCATCTGGCCAGAGCACAGTTGTAAGGAATGCTTGTTTCTCTTTCAACACCTTCTTTCCTGCTCGAGTTGAGTTGTGCCTTTTGTCTTCCAGCCAATGCTGCAGAGGAGAACTCCTCTAAAAATAGCTGTAAGGCCTCCAGTACAGTGCATGAACACCGCTTTATTGTTTCATATTTAGCAAGCATTTCCTTTGGAATAACATGGATATTTCCTGTTCAGAGAGCTGATGTGGCTACTAGCTCCTTGTGGTTTTACTTTTCTCCCAGGATTGTAGACTAGAGGCTCTCTCTGTGCCTTTTTAGAACGTTCTCCATGTGGTGTGTGATTCTTGGCTTGTTGATGAATTCTGGGAAAAAGAAAGTGCCATGTGGCTGATAAGCAGCATATGATCCTAAACAAGAACTGGGAGGAGGAGAGATCCATGATAGGAAAAGCTGTGTTTGTAACGGGAATTATTATGGGAGGAAAAAATGCTAAAAACAAATGTTTCTGTCATTAGGTCAGTTGGCACGTTGAATTAGGCAGGATACTGACTTACATGAAATGCACTGACTTCAGATTACAGGGCAAGACCAGTCATTTCTTACTGGTTTAGACTGGCCGTGATGTTTTGTGCAGGTGGCTCAACTGCACCAGAACCAGACCCTGTGGCTGGTGAATTTGCTGAGACACAGGACAGCAGACCGCTCGTCCTGGGAGTGTCCCCAGCGGCAGGAGCTGGGGGCTGAGATGGATGAGGAGCTCAGACTTCTGGGGGCTTGTAAACTGCATCGTGAAGCTGAAGAGCTGGTTGCAGAAATGGACAGACTCTCTGGTTCTGTAGTCAGGTATCAGCAGGTTTTCAACTTCATCTAAGGGGGTTTTCTCAAGGAAAAAATGTGCAGTGTTCTAAGAAATTGGTCATGGTGACAGACACCATCAATTTGGTTGTCCTTGGATCTTTTCCCAGGTCTTAAACGAGCCTTACTGGAATTTGTAGGGAGCCTAATAAGATAGCAACACCTGAAGAGAATGGCAGTGCCTGCTTTATACCTAGTACTGCTATAAAACATGCTCACATCTGCGGTTGCATGGGCTCTGCCCACACTTGTGAGAATGACCTCCAGAGGATGTAAGGGAAGTCCAAGCAATGAGTCTGCAGGCGAGGTTACCTGGAGCAAAGCCTCTGCCTGATTCGGGATCTGCTCGCACATCTGCTGTGGGTTAGTGCTCTCTGGAGACTTCTCTGGTGCAGAGGTCTATAGAGAGCTCCTGTACCTTGCTGAAAGCAACAGGTTCCTGACTGAAGGGTTTTCTCATACTGAAATGATTCTGTGCTACTAAGCACTTGAAGGCACTCCTGCAGGGCTGATGACTTTCTGCATCTTTGCAGCTCCAGCCGTGAGATTGTCAGTGCAATCGTTCGAAAGAAACGGACTGAGGTGGATTTAGAAGCTAGTTTCGAGCTGGAGGAGCTGAATAAAATCAAGGTGAAAGGTGTCTGTGTTTCCAGCTGTCTAGGTCTGGGGTAATGAGCCTGCATTCACCTTGTAAAAGGTGGAGAGAAATATACATGAGGGTTTTAAGGAGGAGGAAGACTCCTGCTGGTCCCCCAAGTTTCCTACTGACTCCACAGTCCTGGAAAGCAGATAAACCTGGGTCAGGTCATGCTCAGTTTTCATATTTTCCTTACCCTGTTTAGGTTATGTATGTAAGGGCTCTCCTGCAAGATTTATTCCATATGAGTGGCCATAGATTCACCTCTGGTTCAATGCTTGTCAGAGCCATGTACCATCCAGACTTCAGCGGTGCTTAGGAGTTCTGGAGGTACTTGGTGCAATATACTTTTATACAGATGCAGACAAAACATTTTGCAGGCCTACCACCTCCTTATTCTAGACTTAAATGTAAAGCTCTTAGTTGCTTCCACTGTCATAGCCAGCGGTTAGCTGAGGTTTGCCTGTGCTTTAGGAATGTGAGAGGTAGACCCTTCCTGAAGCCCAAGGCTTCCTTGAGCACAGGAAATGGCATTTGCTTCAAGGAACGTAAGAAGCTTCTCTCCAGGGTTTGAAAATGCTTGTGTTTCTGTTCTGCATTACCTTAGCAAGTGAAAAAGTAACCCTTGGGATTTACACTCACTTCTCCCTGCGTGGGCTGGGGCAGTGGCTGTGACAAAGATGTTCTGCACTGGCCTCATGAGGAGCTTGTTCACAGATGCTGTGTCTGAAAGCTTGGAGAAATGTGTCTTCCTTTGTAGAGTGAGGATGGAAGGGTCCAGAAAGGTCTCTGGAACAGATAAAGACAGAAAAATGGAATTATTTAACTGACTGAATGAATATGGTAACAGCTATTCTTTTTTTTTCTGCTCAGTAATCCCTGAATAATCATTTTCTGTTATGTCTTCCCAGACTGAGTGCTGTAATTGGGTTCAAGTGTGTAGTCTTCTCCTTGCAGAGATCAAAGGTGCTCCGGTCTCCTGTCTGGATTTAAAAAACCTGAGAAACTTCTTTGGATCTGAGGTATATAGACTGCATTTGCTGTTCTAGGTTGAACCACAGTGAACGAAGGTCTGCTTCAAAACTTTTCCTTAAAGAAGCAGCTACAGTTCAGTTTGAGGGAAGGTTTCACATGGAGACCTGCACACGCTCAGGCAGCATCTAAGAACTACGGGGTGTTATGACTGTAAACTAGTTAAAAATCATAATTCTTCTTGTAGGTCTATGGCAAAAACAGAGCTTCAGGGGAGCTATCAGATTTTTACCCCACTGGTAGACCAGTTCCCCATGGTGTGTGATAGTTTTTGCTTTACCCATTGGGGTTGGCTTTGGTTGGATCCTGGTGGTTGCCTTACCCAGAAGATCAGACTGAACTTCTAGTTTAATTCCTTACATGGCTAGGTGGACATCTGAGACTGTCCGTGACAATCAGATGTATTTAAGAGATAGTTAACCTGGCATTGGTTCTACTTTCATACAAAACAGGTTAAACTCAGATGATGAGGAAATGGGTTTAGATTTATTGATTTTTCTTGAATAATTTACATCAGTTCTGAACTCAGCCCTGAAGCAAAGTGACGCTGCTCATCACTTTGTGTACAGCCAGTGCTGTAGCTCACGTGCTGCCTTTTTTCCTCCATGCCATGGTCTGTACAAAGCAGGTGTGACACAGTAGGTCTTGTTTATGTAATGCTCAGTAATTAGCATATTCATTTGTGATTTTAAATGTATTTATACTTGGGACCCTCTTAGCTGGCTGAAGTCCAAATCTAAATACGTGCAAGAGGAAGTCAGAGACCGGTGAGCTTTGCCTAGGTTATTTGGATGGACAAAGGGACTGTGCTCTTTACCTGATCTTTATGGTGCCTTATAGGAATTGCAACTGAAGGTTAAGCTTGAGGACACAACCATTTCTTCAACTCAGGAGGAGCTTGAAGCCAAAGATGCCAACAGCAGCAGGAAAGCCATACCAGAGGAAGAAACATTAGAAGAAAAAGAGGAAATTGCTGCTATGCAGGTGAGGGCAGTAGCTGCAATATGCTACTTTCCATCAGGGCCTTTTTAATTCTTGCTCGATGTGTGCGATGTGAAATCTGGCCTTAGAGCTGCCTCAAATGCCACGTGGCTGGAGGTGTCTCCTGTTTCTTGTTCCTTTTCTCTCTCAGCAGCAGGCAGGTGTTGGTGAGGATTATGTGACTGAGGACAATGAAGCTGCTGCAGACGTGATCAGATATGTAGGACATGACTCCAGCATCCATCTGAAGTCTCTGAAGTCAGACATCGTGTTGGTAACAGGGGTAGGAGTCTCCACTGCACCACTGGCTTTAGCCTGTTGGCAGAAGTTTGGAGCTGGGTTTCAGCTGTCTGGTCAGGCTGTCTCCCTTTAACACTTGTGTCAGACCTGCTGGGGCAGTGGAGGGTGCTGGTGTTCTCTCCGATTCCTCTTTTTGCAATTTTAAATGCCACAGATGCTACCTTTTCTCCTGACCTGTGCATTACTGCCATGACCCTGGGACTTTTGTGGGACCAGTAGCAGGTGATGTGCGTAGCCTGAACCAGGACCAGCTGCAGAGGCTGGGATGGTGAAAATAGTTTGGTGCTGAGCACATGGGAGGAGTTGAAGAGGGTTCAGAGATTCAGGGAGATCTCACAACAACAGGGAAGCAAGAAGTTCAGGTTGTTTTGGCCTCCTAGGTCTTTGCTTTCTCCACTTGCCTTTGGAATGGTTCTCTTTAGAAGTCATAGGGCCTGCCTTTTGCGATCACTCCCTGGCCAGTCAGTCACCCAGAGCAGAGTCTAGAGGTACAGGAATTGTAGCTCTTGAGCAAACTGTCACTGGATAGTCCCACTCCTTAAGCGTGCTGCATTGCTGAGATACCTTGCCCTTCCTGCTTTAGAGATGGGCAGCTCCTGCAGAGTGACAGTGGGAGACACACGAGAGTTTCTTTATGGACTTTGTATTACAGAAATTAATCCCTGGAAATCAGTGTTACCTTCCAAAGCTTAGAGTAGGAGCCTTTCAACAGGCTGCTTTTGCAGGAAAACCTTGGTTGTCTTCTTCAGATGAAGAAAAGTAACTTCTACCTGTTGGACCCTGTGAGGAACTGCCTCTTTCTGTCCTCTGAATATTGTTTTGTTTTCCTCCTGGCTACAGCCACCTTCAACCTCTGTAACCCTGTGAATGCACCAGCAACCCATGACTATATGCCAGTGAGACTTTCATGTCTGAGTCAGAAAAGAATTTTAGTCTGTTTTTGATGCTGAGATCAGTTCAGTGCCTGAACTAGCCTCTGGTTTTAGATGTTTTGCTGATACTGAGCTCTTGTCTGTGTTGTGACTGTGCACTGAGACACCAGCACCAAACAAGGCACATGCTGCAGATGAAATGTGGTATTGTTGGTTTCATGTTCACTTACAGAAGGTTTTGATCTCCCCAACCAGAGAGAGATGACTGCCACCAAGCCATCAACTCCCTTTTCTCAGAAAGAGTTTGAAGCTCTGGCAATGCTGGAACATCTGCAAGTGAGACTCCTGTGAGTACTGGTCCTGTATTGGAGGCAGGAGCAGGGCAGGGTTTCACCCCACGCAAGAGCCTGTTCTGCTCTCTGATGACGTTTTGCTTAATTCAGTATCTGTTGGCTTAATTTTGGGTTTCCTTCCATTCTGATTGTCTTGGGCCATGGACTGTGATGAAGACATGACCCGTTTCAGTCGTCCTCTGCTTGTGTGCACATTTTCTGTGCTCACGAGGTACATTGCAGAGGTTTTCATGATGGTTTTCTGCAAGATTTCTTAACACTTCAGATCCTGTTAGCACTTGCAGGGTGTTACGTGAATGCAGCTGAGCATACCCAGGGCCTGCTAGAACCCAGGAGCTTGGTGGGTACGGCCATGCACTGTTGTGCCTCAGAGTGGGGAACACAAGGGACACCCAAGTGTCTCTGTGCAGAATCACATCAAGGTCTGTGTTTGACAATGACTTCTTCCATGCCTAAGCAGGCTTGGGCACTTTGAATTACACTCCCTCATACTACTTGCTTTTGTCTGTGAGCTTGTATTACTCGGGGTAGCCCCAGCTCATTAGCCTTGCTAATGGAAGCGACTGTGCTCTGTATTTATCCTTGGACAATGAAGATCAGCATCTCCCCCTTTGCTTGCAAACACCAAGTTTTAAAATTAATTCAATTTGCAGGCTTTGCCTAGATGGGCCATGAAGTCCTTTATAGATCCTTTAACAATGCCCTTCTCTGAAAGCATAAATGTGTTTTGTAGTCGGTCAATCCCACTGAACACTTCAGCTTTCTAAATCTTTCTTCTATGTATTCTGCCAGCAGCTGCTTAGATTTCAAATTTCAGCATTATCTTTGGTTTTGTGTTTCAGAGAAACAGAGATCCGTGCTCAGAATGCAGAGCAGAGATCTGAAAGTCTTGAAGAGAAGCTGGAAGAAGCTCTGCAGAGAATCAGAGAGCTAGAGAGTGAGCAGGAGAAAGAGGAGAAAGTCCTCCCAGAAGCAGCACACAAAGAAGGGCAAGGTCAGGAGAATCAAAATTCTGTACCCTCTGCCAGACTCAGAGAGGGAGGCAATCTTTGAGGACACCTCATTCATCTCCTGTTTAGTGCAGGACACTTTCCTCCTGGGCACGTTCCAGGGTTTTGTTTAGATGCTTTGTCAGAGGCCAAGCAAGAAGGCCTAAAACATGATTCTAGATGAGGGCAGAAGAATGGCTGAACGTGGTCTGGTTTTAAGAGAAAGTAATTTTGTTTGATTTTGACATATGACACAGGTTCTATACGTAGGAGATCTGATAATTGACTTCATCTTCCTTGTGAGTGAGTCTTGCCTGTTAGAGTCAAGATGATCTGTTCAGGATCACTGCTATCGGGGATAGTAAAGAAAGAAGGTTCCAGACCTCTTCACTCTGAAGCCACAGGCATTAAGTGTTTACAGCACAGGACACTCTTGCTGTCTCCAGGTGTCATTTGAACACTGTTCAAATGCCCACACGGCATGGCAGTGAGTCCCTCGGGTTGCATGTTTGTTGTGGGTGAAAGCTTTTCCTTGTGTGCTTTCTCAGCTGGATCCACACAGAGATAAGGTGTGGACAAGGAGAAAGAATGGCCGTTAAAACTTCTTCCCTTAGTCCTTCAGTGTATCCTGTTTCTTTGACATCAAAGCAGGAGGAGACAATAATTTACTTGTTAAGAATGTGATACTTTGGGCATGTTTTTACTCTGTTATTTTTAGTGGCTTTGTTTTGTTATTTTGTTTTTCTTTCAGAGTAATATTTCCAAGAAAGTGTCTCAGAAGTTGAAGCCTGCTCAAACACCAAAGCTTCTACCTCCAGCCAGTCCCAGGGATCCAGAAAAAGCAAATATTAAAGAACAGCGATGACTGAGTAGTTTCCTAGTGCTCATTCATAGTAGAAACTCACCCCTGAGCCTTACTCCTCATACACTACCCCAACATCTCTGTGCCACCACAGAATTTATGCTGCTCTTCTAGCTGGCTCTACCACTTCCACATCTATCTCGCTTCTCCTCTGCCTCCTCCCACAGCTTTAATAACTTTACAGCTTGTCTTCCTTGTAATACCATTTATACCTTGGCTTTCTCCTACCCACATCTGTCCTGCCTGTGCACCCTCCTCCCCTTGTCTCCTGTTTGTGTTCGTCAATCGCTTCTTGCTGCTCCATCTCATTCTGCCTCATCCCTGTTGGGTTGTGCAAGTAAGTCCTTTGCAGCTCTTTCCTCTTGTATCAAGGTTTGTTGTTTTGGTTGTTTGGGTTTTTTTCCCCAGTGCCAGTGTGGTCTTATTGTGTATCTGATAATGAGTACCTCCTCCATCCCATGGGTTTCAGATGATTCAGTCACCACCTGACTGGTTAGGAAGAGATTCTACGGAATTGTATGGACAAATTTTTGATCATTTTTGGATCTTCTTTTGAAGGTTTTGTCCTTCTTTCAAAAAGCATGAAGCAGCCTGAAGCTGTGCATGATCCCAAGGGCCTTTCTCAGGCTGCTGCCCCTAGGGATCTGCCTGTAAGCAAGGTCACAGAAGTCAGACTTCAGATGATGCCAATTCACCTGCCCAGTGCACTGGGATGGCATTGAAATGCTCCACCTCCCTGGCATTTCTGTGTTTGGCATCTGAGCTGCCCATCCACAACACCCCTCTGGTCTCAACAGCCCAAACTGCCCAGGGAGGTGTCCACCCGTGACTTCTGCCTCTGTCAGGTCCCCAAGCCCAGGCAGTCTGTATAGTTATAAAGCTCTGCGAGGCCAGCAGAGCTGCCTGGGTTCAGCACAACTCTGCAATTTGACCCAGTCTCAACTTGGAGGAGCAGGCAGTAGAATTGTCACGTCGGCTTAGACAACGCCTGCCAACTCCCTTGGAGTAAATTCTGTTTTGGAAACATATCACTAATCCTGAGGTACGTTTTTAAATGATGTTCTCTTTCTGCAAGGTTTTTAAAGGTAATATCTCCTGAAGGTAAAATGACAAGTTTCTGCCAGCTCTGTATATGTAAAAGAGAGAAGATCCTTCAGGACCAAGGAGTGCTCTTTGGAACTGAGGGTGCTCTCAGCTGTAATTTGCCTTTTTTGTTTTCTGTGGGTTTTTTTTTCTTTTCCCTGTAACTGCAGAGAAATTACATGTTTCGTAAAACTATACCTGGCTTCTGCAGAGAGGAGTGAAAACAGGGCAATATGTGTCCCCTGACACAGTGCCACATGTCTCTCGACAGTCATTTCTCAGGCTAAGTGTTGCTCCTTTGGGTCATTATCTGTAGAGGTGTTGGTCCTGATGTCCCAAGGAATCTTGGTTTGGAGGGATCATTTTACATGGAGTTAAAAATGCAGCCAGAAAAGTGTTCAGAGAAAGGATCATCTGCAGCTCGCTCTGTGTAGCATTACCCTTTAGTTCTAGGTTGAGAAGCAGGGGGAAACAGCAAGAGAGAGAGCCAGAACCAGACTTAGAGAAATAACTGCACAGCTCGTGTGCACCAGTGGAAGATTACCAAGCTGTTCCACTTCCCAGATCTAGTTTTCCCTGAGTGGATCACTACTGAGATCTATTACAGACACAGAAGCAGGAGCCACAGCCTTCCTGCTGCCCTCTCTTGAGAGGGTTCTAGTTGCAGAATGATGTGGATGGAAGGTTCCACCTGCAGCTCAGATCACAGAATCACTCAGGTTGGAAAAGTCCCTTGGGATCATCATGTCCAACCATTAAGCCCTACTCTACAAGTTCACCCCTAGACCATGTCCCCCAACACCACATCCAAGCGATGCTTAAACACATCCAGGGATGGCAATTCAACCATGTTGATGTTTGTGTGATCACACCAAAAAGGTCATGAGGGGATTTTTCCCACTTCCCAGATGCTTATAAGGAGGCTGGTTTGCCAAATGTCCTTGCTGTAAAAGGGCTGGCAAACATTTGTAGAGCAAGTATTATGGGAGCACAGAGTTGAGAAGGGGACTCCATGGAGCTGAAGGGGCTGGTTAAACACAGGATACATGGTACTTAGTAGAAGTGAGACCCGTGTCCTTTGCACCAGTATGAAGCCAGTACAGAGAGGCCATCCTCATGACACAGCAGTGTCACTGATGATATGTGTCAATGTGCACCAGTGTTACCAGCAGGCAAAGAGGGACTGAGGAAAGGAGTGAAAATAGAAAAGGGAGTGACTGACTGGCTGGGCAACCCCTGCTAGGCACGTGCATGATGACCAACTAGTGTGTGGGCAGTTGAGGGAAAGGCCACAAAGTGCCCTCTATCTTGGCTGTCATCAGCCACCAGCAGCAGAAGGCAGGGCCTGGGAATGAGTGTGAGGAGAGGCCTGCTTTGAAGCAAGGGGAGATGCTGCAGGTCAGGTAAAAGGCCAGGAGAAGAGCTGATGTTCACTCAAAGGACACTAGGATCAGAGAAACCAAGTGCAGTGGTATTACCTTTGATAGTGCCTCATATCATCACGGAAGTTGGAAGGGACCTCAAGGATTATCTGGTCCAACCTTTCTTGGTAAAAACAAGACCTAGAAAAGATGGCCCAGGACCCTGTCCAGACAAATCTTAAGTGTCTAATGTTGTGGAATAATCTTTGTTGGGGAAACATCTTTGCCAAGGAAAAGGATTGCAGTATCTGAAGGTTCCTGGTCAATCCAGATAGCTTTTGGTGGGAAGATATATAGGAATTTTAGGGATTCTAAGGGTTCTGAGTACTTTCTCTGTTCCTTCCCTGTGTGTGGCAGTTATCAAGGCAGCTGCAGTCGGCAAAAGCATTGATGTTGTTGAGGCTCCCGGCCGGTGCTTCCCCAGTGGTGCTGGATTCCCCCACATCAGCTCAGTGGGAGCTGGTTAAACAGATCACCCCTAAAAAGTTGAGGCATGCCCACAAACTCAGAGCTTGTCCTGCCTCCCCCCCCAGTGGCAGAGAGCAGCAGCACAGCCTGTCTGTCCCTTGCCTTAAAGTCTGCCCTTTCCTCCTCTTTCTGTGCCTCCTGTTGCAGAACTGGGGCTAAACGCCTTGCTTGCCTCTGTGTGTGTGTACGTGCCCATGGGTGGTGATGGAAACTCCATATCCAGGACTATGCCAGGACATCCAGCTCCTTCCCTCGTTGCAGAACCACCGAGCTGGCGGCTCCCACCAACCTGCCCGTGTGATGGGCCCCTTCTTGTTCCCCCTCCCACTGTCAGGCTCCCACGACACCCAGTGTTTTTCCCTTTCCAAAACAAGCAGAGGCTTCTTCCATTTACAATTCACTTTATATTACAGGCCTGGGCTTGCTTCCCTTCTGCCTCTGGCCCAGGACCTGCTGGTGGGCTGCCTTTTTGCTCCTCTTTGAGCAGGATTGACCAGGGGCAGTGTGGCAACCACATCCAGGACAGCTCTCAGAGCATGGGTGAGTCCTTCTTGTCTTTTGGGCTTTCTGGGAGCTTTGTGGTGTCTGTGAGGAGGCTGCTCGCTGACGGAGGACTGTGGGTAGCTGGAGAGGCCAGGTTCATGGCATCCAAAGGCAAGGGCAAGATGAAGGCAGCAGGTTTCTCTGCAGTAAGGGAGTGCAGTGCATGGAGGTAACGGAGCTGAGCAGCAGCAGGGGTGCTGGACAGGATCTCAGCTGCCATCCGCAGGCACTCAGAAGCAGCCTTTTCTCCCTCAGCAGCAATCACCTACCAAGCAGGGGAATAAAGGTTTGTGCAAGGCTGGGAGTAAGAGGGCATGGACTGTTCATCATAGAGGGAGGCTGCCACTTTGAAATTTCCAGGGCCAATGTGACTAGATCATTCCTGCTCTCTGAAGATCACAGCATGTACTAGATCTCTTGATGCTCCCAAAAGGTTGGGATCTCACGTCTAACTTGTTTTTCCTAGGCCCACTGAGGCTCACAACTGGGCATACCCTTGAGCAAAAATGTGGGAGAGGGCAGCCCCCAAGCTAGGCTTGTGCAACTGGTTCTGGACACCATGTCCCAGAGACCTTAAACCAGGGGTGGAAAAGGAAGGAGGGATGCTTTGGAAGGAGATAAATATTCAGAATTGGCATACCCGTGCTTTGGCTTGTCTCTGGGCCTCTGCTTCCACAGCCAGGGACTGCTGGACTTCAGCAGGCAGCTGCACGTTGTTGCTGTGGTAGTAAAGGACACGGATTAGCTGGGCTCTGGGCTCTCCTGGCAGCACTGGATGGGCAGTCTGAGGCTTGGTAGTTCACTCATGTTCTTTGCTCTCTGGGTGTCCCTTTCTGCAACGTCTCACTTGAGACTTCTACCTCCATTCTCATCCTTCTTTTCCAGTCTGGATTTCTAATGACCAGGCTTGAGACCTCTTCCTTCTGTGCCTTTGAGGCTTGAGGTCTAAGCTCACTCTTTGTGAAACAGCAGAGAATCCACTAGGAGACTGCTCTCAAGACAGGCAGAATTTCCTTCTGTTCATAGATTTTTCTCATTCATCACTAGGCTCTCTTCCATGACCCTCTAAGTGATGAGTGAGTCTCACCTTTCTGTATGGGCTTCTGAGTGACGGGCCCATCCCTAACAGTGTGAAAACACTGGGGCCTTAGAATGGGACGCAGGGGGTTCTGTGCCTGCTGCACCTCTTGGGCTAGCAGAACTGGGTGCAAACCCTGACTGCAGCAGTAGTGCAACAGTGATGAGATCCCAGCTAAGGATCCTGCCCTGGCTGTCAGTGCAGGAGCGAGCACAGTCTTCACATGTGGAAGTTTTACATGAGTCAGAGGCTGAAAGGGGGCAGGGCAAAGAGGAAGGGGAGAGATGTGGCTCTCCCTTCTGCAGAATAGCTGCATGGAGGGAGATGGAGACAAAGCAGGAAAAGGAGCAGGCAGCAGTGAGCAGGACAGGACAGATACTTGCAAAGGGCCAGGGAAGTCCCCTCTACCAGCGTTTCCTACCTACATTTCTGTTCTCTCCACTTTGATCCCCCAGCAGCCCGTGACCGCATCCAAAGCCACCTGTGAAAAGGAATATTTTTAGATCATGAGGAGAATGCCAGCCCTGGCCTAGGCCTCTTGCAGGGAGTAAGACAGCGCAGGGACATCAATTCAAGGCAATTACCTGCAGGACTGTAAGGCAGATTTATTAGGGTTTGTGCTATTGCGTGAGGCCCTCAGAAATAAAATTACCTCCCTCACCTCTGATTTGTGTTTTCCCTGGGGGTTTGGCATGCTATAACCAGTCCATGCTGGTTCAAGTGTGGAACCAGTTCAGTTCCATGGGAAACATTCAGTTCCTGACAGGTATCATCACGTGCATGTGTCACGTACAGAGAACATCACGTGAAGAGAACCGCTGCTGGAGATCCCATGTATACTGTGTCTATGGCAACTCAGCTCAGGCTGCAGAATGCATTTCTTGTGAGAATCATCTCTCTATGGTAAGTACTGGAGTAAGGGGTATCATAAAGCACTGGTGAAGCTGGTCTAAGTGGTTATTTCATGCTCCTCACACTGTGTATACTGTATATTCTTCCCCTAAAGTGATCTGAGTCAAAAAAAACCTAAACAGAAGAAAAACCTCCCATTTTTCTGTGAAGGAGAAGCATGTTGTGATTATACCCTTCTGCAAACCAGTGTCTGTGATTTTGATGGACTGATCACCCGAGCTGCTTTTGTGGAGCCTCAGTTCAGCCTTTGCTCTGCTGTCTCCCCCCCCCACAGTGGAAGCACCTTTATCTCCTGGCTGATGCTCTTCCTCTCCAAGAGAAGTTCAGAGAAGGCTCGATGTGCCAGGAGGCGCTTGGTGGTGGTCTGCACCAGCAGCTGGATGGCACTAGAGATGCTGGCCAAGGTGGTGAGCAGAAGAGAGGCATTTTCCAACCGGTAGTAGCAGATGGCATCTATCTCCAAGGTAACCATGTCTTTGGTCACCACCTAAGTGGAAGACATAAGTAGAAATGGAGCTGATTCTGACTTTTCTAAGGTAGCAGAGAAAAGCACATAAATAAGAGAACACTGAAGACTGGCTGGATGGTTGGGTCTGTAGTTTCCACCTCTGCTATTGTCTGACCTTGAGTAAAGTATATAACCTCTGAATCCCAGCTCCCCAAGAAGCATCTTTGTGCTTGTCTCCTCAATACAGCTGTTGAGCTCGGGACTGTGTGGAGGTCATCACCCTGTGCTGTGTTTCCCTGTCCACTGTTGCCTGGGCCGTTTCTGCTCTGAGAGCATAGGCTGTGTCCTGAGGTGTGTGCTTGGTTAATGTATCTGCACACAGATTTGCTGTACATCATGGGAGTGAGCCTGGAGATGCTGCCAGACAAGGGCAGTCCCATGGGCAACGCAGCAGCACAGACAACATCTCCCAAAAGGAGAAGAGGAGCTGTGGCTAGGGAGGTTGATTTCAGGTTCAAGGGTTAGAAGTGAGGGTTTGGACTTTTCTTCTGCCCAGGCTTAAACAGGAGCAGAGTTGCCACCCTTATATCATTGCAAAATCTTAGTCTGAGCTCCTGTTCCTGCTGCATCTCAATGTGGTGGGTAAAAAAACCTAGTCCAGTATCTTTGGTGCCACTGCTCCCTGTTGGTGCATGTAACCAACAAAGCATGCCAAATCGAACAGAATTAAAAGCAGTAGTTTCAAAAAAAAGGGGAAAAAAAAATCACTATGGTGAATTTCTGACATTCCAATTTCGAGGGTTGCTTTGAGTGTTTTTTTCAAACCTCTCTATGCAGGGATGAGGGCTGGAAGTATAAGGTGTAATATTAGAGATCTAAAAATTAACACAGAAAGGAGATGTCAGCCATACCTGATGGAAGGGGATCTCTAGGGTTTTGAGGCGGAGGTCTATCTTGTGATACGTGTCCAGACATGGAATGAAAAAGAAAAGGCCTGTGGGAGGAAGAGAATGGCAGCTGCTGATCATCAGGACCCCACAAATTGCCCTTCCTGCTCTGGAGAAGAGAGGAGGCTTTGGTATGCAGAACCACAAAGGAATAGCAATACATAGGCCCAGATTCCAAGGCTGCTTCTGGAATGGGAAAAACCATTAGAAGCTACTGGCCCATAAGAGGAAGGAAGCAATGACATCCCCTCTCCTGGCTCACTGTGCCTGCTTGGAGGGCACCAGCATGTGAGCTTTGGTAGAGCATGAAGAATAGCAGTGATGTGGCTCAATAAACATCTTACCAGGCCCTCTGGCTCTGCCAGGAAGGAGATGCCCGAGTCGGAAAACGATGGCTCTCTCGTACTCCCGCACTACCTGCCGAGGGGAACAACGGTCAGGCTAGAGAGGAAGGTGTAGCACTGGGGAAATGGGCCTCTCTAGTATAGGAGGATTTCTCTTCTGGGAAAGCCCTGCAAAGGGAGGATTGCAGCACCTGGGAGCTTGTGGAGTCACCTCTCACTGAGTCCCTTTCACCCAAATGGAGAACCTGGCCCAGAACTGCTGGCTGGCTTTGTGTGCGAGCCACAGGCTGAGATTTGGTGAGAGCAGCCCGTGTTAGAGCTGCCCAGGGTTTCCCAGGATGAGGCCAGAATCCTGCTTCCCTACAGCTTGGCCAAACTTCAACATCCTGAGATAAAATTTTCCATGTTGGTCATCTGCCTCCAAGGGAACCATGTGTGCATCTGCTCACGCGTGCTGAGAACAAGATGCACATGAAATTTTCTGAGAAGTGGGAATCAAAATATCCCTTCTTGTAGCTGTGCTATAAATCTAAGAAAAGGGGAGGAAGAGGGAAAAATCTGATGTTAAGGGAGAGATCAATCTCTCTCAAAATTTTTAATTAAAAAAAAAAAAAAACTATTTATCCTGCTGCTGCACCACAGCCATCTCTGGGCTGGGGAGGTTGAAGGTTATGTTTCAAGCCCCTGCCTGCTGATATTGCAGCAGGAGTATTTGATAGGCAGCTGTTGGACCCCTGCGCAGCCTCTGTGGCAATGATGTGTGATAAAGTGTAATTCAAAATTAATGATGGGTTGAGGAAGTGTAAATAGAGCCTTAGACCAAAAAAGCTTTATGCGCATGTCTGACACATGCTGAACCGGGGGGTTATTTACATATCAGACACCAAATACCAAACCTAGAGAGGCCTCAGGACTATTCTCACCTTCATGCAGAACCAGACAGAAATGGGGAAGGTCATTAGGACGAACAGGAAAGATAAGATGGTCAGAAGCCACTCACAGATGCCCAGACCCGGAGACTTTACACCTAGGGAGAAATCCAACATGACTGTGTTAGGAGAGGACTACTCCCCAAAACAACAATGGCCTGCCAAGTGCCTGCACCGCTCAGCTTCGGTGTTGTCCTTTGCCAAGACCTGGTGTACGTGAACCTGTTAGCTCTTTCTGGAGCTCTGTTGAAAAATACTCCCTCTCCTGGGAGTTGGAAGGATGGACTGACAGATTTTATCCCTTCTTTACTGTCAGAAATTGAGCCAAGCCTCTCCATAGCACCTTCAGCTTGAAGACCTGTGGCTACCAAGTAGTGCTGAAAGGCTTGGAATGGGCAACTTGTTGGCTGAGCTGGAATCTCAGGAGCTTATCTGGGAAGATAAGCTAATGGCAAGGAGAAAGAATGTAAATAAGAGAGAGGTTTCAACATGCACAGCCTGAAGTGCCTTTCCCTATCAAAGTATAGATCCTTTTGGAACAGGATTTCAGTCACCTCCCAGCTCCCTAATGCAGCGGGACCAAGACACTGGTGTTGCTGCAACCTCCCCGTGCTCTACAGCAGCCACACAAAGGTACCGGAGGCTGACTGGGGGGTCAGCCCCAGGTGAGTATTACCTTCTGCATCTCCCCAAAGTGAGTGTGGGTCATCTTGCTCTGGATGCCCTTTGCTGTGCACCTGCCTGAGGGAAAATCTGCAGGTATGGCATGAAAATAGATTGATTATTCATGGGTGCACCTAGACCCAGAGGGGGACCGTGATATCCAGCAGTGAAGTTAGCATCCCTGCATCTCTCCCAGTTTAATTCTCTTCTGGCTCTTCCATCCCTCCCCCTTTTTCTCTGGAGTTCTCTGCAGAGCCTCCAGGTCCTGAGGGAGTTTCAGATCCCAAGAACCTGTGTGCTCACTCGAGCTCCACAGCACCAGTTGCTAGCTGGGATTCCTGTAATTGAGGCAGAAAAAGGCAGTTGTGAAAAATTAGTTCCCAGAGAGACAGGAGCAAATCTGAACCTTTGTGTCACTCTAGAGCAGCAGAGCTGCTGGCATGGAAGCTGACCAGTGATGCTGGAATCTGCCATGCTTGTGGTAACACTGGGTCCAAAGAGACCCAGCTGTCTTGCCGGAAGGCTCCTGATGGTCCCTTCTATCATGGCAGGCTGGGAATCTGCTTAACACACACATGGCCTGGACCTGCTCTTGAAAGGTTATCCAGAAAGGGAGCTATGAGCGTGTGCCTCACGCATTCTTCACTGCAGCACAGTCCTTTGGGCTATGAACTGGCATTAAGGCTGAGTCTGTCTGTCTAAAGAAAGGCAACCAAGGAAAGGAAGAGAATAGAGCTGCAGTAGAAGTGGGGAGTAGCAGGCTGAAGCACAGAGGATGCTGGGAGCGTAACTGCTTGTTGCAAAGTTCATCGCTGTGCTAGGCAGTGCTGATCAGCCTGGCCTGGCTGCAGGAGCTGAGAGGCTGGCTGGAGTCTCCCATGTCCTGTCCTAAAGAGGACAGGTCTGTGCAAGGTGGGTGTGATGACACTCACGGTGCAGAGAGCAGTGTCATACTGTGACCCACACAGGGTCAAAAAGCCCGTAGCTTTCTAGCCCTTTCTCCTCTAGAAGCCATACCTTCCTCTTGCCGCTCGCTGTCCAGCAATGCGATGGCCTCCATTTCTTCATCAGATATGACATCATCCACATCCACCACTGTGGACGTGTGCACCCTGCCGTCAGTCCCTGCGGTGCTCTTGATCTCCTTTGGTTTCTCCTGCTTTACGTCTCCCCTTCCTTTGCCGGCTTCTCTGCTGCTCTCCCTCTTCTCTCGCTTGCTCTGGCTAGCTGGGGACTCTCTGCGTCTCCTGTGAGACTCCCTGGAAGAGCTCCGAGACCTCTTATCCATCCTCATCTGTGACAAGGTAGCTGCCTATGGGAGCAGGATGAATTCGTGCTTGAATTTATTCCTGCAGGCAGGAAAACGAGGCAGGGGAGGAGAGAAGGGGAGGTGTCAGATCCAGCAGGCTTTTTTCAAGTTTATCACAGGCTTGTCAGACATCACGGACAATGAAGTGAGCAAGCTGTTTCCCAGCTGCTCTGCTCTCATCACACGCTGCTGTGGACATGGGAAGGAGGGTTAGATCGGGATAGGGTGGCCTCCAAGAGAACACTCCGTTTGCATCTTCCCACCTTTGGGAAGAGAATAAAATCAGCAGCACTCAGATGGTATTTAGTAGGTGTTTTCTGCAAAGCTGTTGAGAAGCAACCTAAAAGTATCTGTCAGATGTGTGGCTCCAAGACTTCACATGGTGAGAGTGGCCCAGAGCAATAAACACTGGGGTAAAACACCTTTACTGGTGAGACCAGTGGAGAGGGTGTTGCAGAGAGCAGCTGGGTGAGCAGCATCTCTGCTCTCTAGGAACCCCAGGGCTAGTACAGTGGTGGGATGGATACTGGCAGCAAACTCCCTTTCTCTAGGATTACATTCTAGCAGGGGGGGAAATTAGCCGGTCCCAGTTCAACCACAAACTTTCCTGAAGGGGTGCAAAGCACAGAGGACATCGCAGGGCTAGAGGTGTTGAATCTGTCTTCTAAATTGACAAAGGAGTTTGTGCCTAAATACCTCCCTAGTTTTCCACAGCAGATGCATGGCTGAGCAAGCATATGAGCTTTTTCTCCTCATGCCAGTGGTGAGATCTGCAGAAACCCCTGCAACAGACATTTTTTAAGTGTTTTACAGTTGGTGACTTTATTAAAGAAACTAGAAACCACGCTACGGCAACACACGGCTGGAACAGAAAGCAGTGACTTCCCTGCCATCAGGGCAGTGCTGAGCTCAGGGCTTCTCAGGCTCTGGTGTGGAGGAGTAGCTGGAGGGTGTCAGGAAGACAACCAGGGAGGTGCTGCTCTTGTTTTTTCACAGATTCCTGTTTTATTGGAGACCTGTGGCCGCCACGGAGCCAGGATATTGTAGGCAGGGAGGGCCGGAGCACCAGCTCTCTGCTTTCCCTCCTCTGTCATGCCGGATGCCTTGGCAGCAGGTGATGTGTGGGGGGAGAAGAAGAAAAGCTGGGCGGAAATGGAGTGTAATTAATAAGTTCTTATGGTGTCTGCATGTGCTTTGGAAGTGCTCCAGAGGCCTTTTTCCCTCTGTGATTGTGGCTTGGCCAGCGTGGGGCAGAAGGAGGTGGTCTCCAGCTGCTGAAAGGGCAGATGGTGTTTTCAGCAGCGGCAGTAAAGGGCAGGGCAGGTCTGCTTTTGGCCAGGCAGCACAGCTTGGGTTGTTTTCTCACCAAAAGCACCCCGGCACATTGCAAACTTACAAACCTGCAGCTTCCTGTGTTTGTCCAACATTTAATTTGGCCAGCGGCTCCCACTTCCACCATCCCCATGAGATATTGCCAGCTGCTACCTCAGGATGCGGGAGATGCTTGGAGAGCACGTGCTGACAGCTTTGCAACCTTTGTGGTCCCCAAATCCACAGCCTCGCTCCCCTCTTGTCCCATGGGAACGCATCCCCACGTGTAAACCCACAGCACTGTTGAGAGGGTTTCTCAGAGGGTAGTGATAGGACTGGAGGGAATGGGTTAAAACTAGGGATGGGTCGACTCAGGTTGGACATTAGGAAGAATTTCTTCCCCATGAGGGTGGTGAGACACTGGCACAGGTTGCCCAGAGAGGTGGGGGAAGCCCCATCCTTGGAAGTGTTGAAGCCCAGGCTGGCTGGGGCTGTGAGCAACCTGCTCTAGTGGGAGGTGTCCCTGCCCAGGGCAGGGGGGTTGGAACTGGGTGAGCTTTAAGGTCCCTTCCAACCCTGACACTTCTAGGACTGCAACCCCTTAGGAAACACCCATCCCATCGCCCTTCACCGCGCTCTTTGCCCTGAGCAGAGTCACTCAGCGTCTCTGCTGTGGATTTTCCCCTCAGGTGGGACTCGAAAACACAAGACTACTCTTAACAGCGTTGGTGTTTGCGTTTAAATATTGTCGCCTTAAAGGAACTAGCACCTTTCTGTGCTCTTTTGCAGTGCGCTACCCTCTGGCAGCAGCGGGACGCGCCTGACTCGGGGGCGGCGGCTCCGCCATGGAGGCGCTGAGGGGAGCTGGGGCCGCCGCCCCGCCCTCGCGCCGCGGAAAGGCGGGAAAGGGGCCGCGCAGCCGCAGAGCGGGGCCGGGGAGGCGGTGAGGGGCGGTGGGTGCGGGCAGCAGCCCTGGAGGGCCCCCCGGCTGTGGTCTAGGGGCTCAGGAATAGGCTTGGTGGGGAGTGGTTCTGTGGGGAGGGGAGTGGGCGGTGTGTGGGTCCTCAGGGGTGCGGGGATCTCTGAGCGGCGGGGTTTGCAGAGGCTTATCCCTGGGACGAGGGTTTAGGGCTGCGCTGCATCTGGGGGTGCAGCGCTTGGAGGGACAGGGATCCCATAGGGACAGGCAGCAAATGCAGGAGGAGTCAGCCGAGGCCCGTGGGTGCTGGAGGGCGGCAGCCCCAGGGTAGCAGGCGAGGAAATGAGAGTGCTTGCTGCCCTCTCCCACCACCAGCCCTTAGCTGCTAGGTGGTAAAAAGGTGTATGTCTGTATTTAAGCAGCTGTGCTAAAAATTGTTGTTCTGCTTGCTTTTGTTTCCTCTTTAGTGTGGACACATCCAAACAGGTACAGCTCGTGGAGGTGCTGAAGAAGGAGGCGAGATCCCCGGTAATGGCTGATAACGAGGGCTTGACCCCAGCGCAACTGGAGCAGGAACACTTGGCAATGACTGGCAAAAGTCTCCCTCCATGCGACCTGGGCTTTCAGTCTGCCTTGGAGCTGGTGGCAGGTATGCCCAAAGTTGTCAGAAACTGTGAGAAAAGCACTTTTATCCACAAAGGTCAAGTTTTGTTTCCTTACGAATGGCGTTGTTTGGGACCGTGTTATGGTATGATGTTCCAAAATGGGGATGTGCGGGATGAATTCCCCGAGCTGTAGGTCATGTACCTCTGTTATTCTTTCTGTCTTATAGCTCTGTTTAATTTCTTGTCTTTGATGTTCCATTCTCTATTTTGATCTGCCTTTTAATGCTTTTCCACTCTTTCCTCCTGAAAAATCATGTAGGCTTTTAGTTATTCACCGCTCCCCAAACGGTTACAAGGGAAGGCAGAACACATACAGTTCCTGACAAATTCCTAGCTTTTCTAGGGAAAATTCGTTTTAGCATTATTCTAGCAATTGGTTTAACTCTTAGCAGGCTTACAAGAGCCGGTGTTTTTTGTTTTATTAGTACATTGAAGGATGCACCTCAAGTGAACTCTCATAACTGGTGGCTATGAATGCTACAGGAGATGAGGAGAACAGTATTAGTGCTTTCAGACTTTAATTTTCAGATGTCTTTCAGCAGTCTTTCTGCTTGATATGTAACACTGCGTCAGTCCAATAAAGAATAACAGCCAAATTAATCATCTTTGCAGCAGCTCCTGCAGTTGAGATGCCCTCTTTGCAACCCAGCTGCGAGACAGAGAGCTTCCACCTGAGAGCCAAAGAGAAGTCAGAGCCAGTGGAAACTCAGGCAGTAGATTTAAGTGAATGCCTCAAACAAGTAAGTGGCTGGACAAGCAACCTGTAGTTTTTCATTTCTCAGTCCAAGGGGTGATACTCTTCTTTCTGCTTTTGTTTCTGTTGAGTTTGCGTTGTTGATGCGCTGCTGCTGCCATAAACTTTTGTACCTGTTTTAGATGAGTCTGGAGGTGACCAGACTTACACTGACCTGGTATGTAGTTTTATATGCCATCCAAACTAGGTCTTTTTCTGGTCTTTCTCTCGTCTTCAGATCTGTGTTGCAGATCATCCGAGGTCAATTAAGCATGACCTTGCACCCTGGTAAGTGGTGTTATCTTTTGGTGTACTTGTAACTGAACTTTAATAACAGCGTCGGTCTGAGACGAGCCGTGTGTAATTTCCCCTGCTGCATTAGGCAGGGCTGAAGTGTCAAGCAGCTTTGTGACAGAGCTGGAGAGAAATGGTCCTCTTAGACCTTGATTCCTGCAGTCTCAACTCTGCTGTTTGCTTGGACTTTGAAAATTTTGATTTTGATTCCTTTTTCTTGTTGTTTAGCAGTGTATTTTTAGAATGGGACGGAGAGGCTCTGAACTGCCAAACCCATTTGGGAGAATTTATGTCCCCTCTTTTTTTTTTTTTTTTCCTTTTGAGCATCTTTAGGGCTTCTTTTTCTCAGGAAAATCCTCCTGCTGAGTGTTAATTCTTCTGCTAAGCTCATTTTGTGTCCATATGCAACCTTACAATTGGAGCACATAGGTGGAGAAAAGACCCCAGGAGTTCTTTCTGACTTTGGTGTTTTGTGTACTATTGAACTTGGAAGCCTGGGACTATGAGTTGGATTTTGTGCAGCACTTCATGAAACATACCCTTTAGAGAGTTTTGTCAGGCTGTGTGTTTGGGGTTTTTTTTAACATGTTTTTAAGTACATGTCTTCTACATCTTTCAAAGAAATGTCTGTTGTCGCTACTGTATGTGTGAGCTATTCTAAAGATCATGTGTGCCCTTAATCATACGGTATGAAGAGCATTCTCAAAGCAAAACTATCCCTTAGAAATGTCACTATTCACAGGCAACTCTTAGAGGAATTCCGTGAAGTGTAGTGGTTTTTAGAGGTGATGTTGCTGCTCAGTTGCTCTTTAACTCAAAAATATTAATTCGCCATTTAACTGAATGGTTTAGCAAAAATTTTTAACTCAAAAAAAAAAAATTCAAAGGTGTTAGCCCTTGCTCAGTCTGCACAAGGAGAGATTCTTACTTGCTTCTTCAAAAAATAGTTTTAAAAGGCAGTGAGGCAAACCCACCATTGTTTGCAGTTGAATTTAGCCATATCAGCAATATGGTGTGTGCTGCAAGACAAATCTCCCACACGTTGCCTGATGTACAATGCAGTGGTAATTTGTAGCATATCCATAATGAGTGAAATTGAAATAATTTTGATTTCTGGTCATTGGAGGAGTGCTGTTTGGTGCAAAAGCAAGCTCTTGAGGCAGTGAACGTTGTAGATGTCTGATTAAGATTCCCATCCATGCTACTTCAAGTGAAAGAATGTTTTCATCAGTTAAAGAAGAAAGCAAAATTGGAAGCTGTGCTAAAAGCCCACTCATAAATTTTTCTAGAGTAAGAAAAGAATAATATTTGTAGGTTTTTTTTTGTTTTATCCTTGGGAAGTAGCTCCAGTGTGAAAACATTTATGCCTTCTGTAACTTTTGAATCATTTTCAGATAGAGTTTTGCTGTTTCAGTCACGTTCTCTTTCATGGTCACAACATACAAATAGCATCTTTTGGGTGAAATCCAACAAACAGGTGGGTTGTGTTTGGTCTGGGTTGTTTTGGTGTGGGGTTTTGTTTTGGTTTGCTTATTTGCCAACAGCCATTCAATAGTTTTGTCTAAATAAGTAACATGACTTCAGTTCCTCTCCTTTATTCCGTTCAGGAATATGAGCAAGGTATTTTTGTTGCCCTCCTTTTTACACTGACAAAACGAAAGAAGGAAGAGAGAGAGAGTGTAAAAATGAAAGCTTCTATAACAGAGAATGTTTTAATCCAAATTTGGAAAAATTGTTGGGATTCTCTGATGGTCAGTAATTCACAGGTCCCGAGGAAAGCAGAAGTGGTTTTCTTACCTTGATGGAAAGGTCAGTTCTGGGTGCTCAGTCCATGAGCAGACAGCTGAGTCCCATCTTCCTCTTATCCCTTTGTAGCCTCAAGATTTGGAGCAGTCTTTACTAGACAAGTTGATACTCACTCCAGAAATCCCCCCAGATGCAGTTCAGGACAGAAACCTTTGCAGTTTACCGCCACTGGAGAGAGAGTGCATGGTGGGGGTCATCGTGGGATTCATCATCTCTCCAAGCCAGTTCTACATCCATATCTGCAGCAGGGAAACACCTGATGAACTGCAGAATATGATGTTTGAGATAAGGTGCAAACGTGCTGTGCTGATTCAGTGCTACTACCTGTTGTGTCTGTGTGTCCGTGCTGAGGGAACGGGGCATCCAGCTGTTAGCTGCAGTCACTGCTGGCTTGATTACTTGATCTGGAGATGCCGGTGCTGTACTGAAACACGTACTCATAATGCTTACCCATTCTAAGCAAAAAGTACAGTCAACAGCAATTCATGGTTGTTTGGCTGTGTCCCACACAGTCCTAAACTTGAAATGCCTGGAAAGGAACTTCAGGGTTCCTTTGCCTCTCTCTATTGTCTGCATTACTGTTGTTGGTGTGCTACCTTAAGGCTTTTACTTCCGTCTCCAGCAACTTCCCAAAAGTACCGGGTAACAGGCCCTTACTGTATTTATATTTGAAAGCAAAACATCATCAGTGGCTGTGTTCATGTCAGTTACATTGTGCATTTGAGATTCTGTTCCACCACAACAGTGCTACAGTTGCTGTCAATTGTCTGCCAAAGTAAATACTTGATGTCAGTGGGACACACGTCAGTGTGATGACAGACTCTGCAGACAGATACTGTGTATATGAGCTGGTGCTCCAGAACCTGCCTTATAAGAAGCACTGACACGTCAAGGTAATGTTACAAATTAGTGACTGGAATGAGTGTATTTAGCCTCTGATTAATCCTCGTTAATTAAGATTTTGTTAGACTCCAAGAATAATTCAAATGTTAGACGTTTGGGGTTGCATTTTTTTGAATTATCATTTTAGTTTTAAGTGTTGCAGAGCAGCGACGTAAAAGATCTAAACCAAATCCTGAAAATCTGTGTCAGGGGGACCTTGAGAAAGCAGGATTCTTCAGAAGCTCCTTATACCTGTCTGTGTTCATCTCCTGCCAGGCACATTTTCTCATTATGGTCTTTTGCAGACACCTTTACTCACACAAACTTGTTTCTGATCGTTACATCATGCCTGAGTCTGCGGTACGGCCTGGACAGCTTTGCTGTGTAACAGTTGCAAATTGGTGGTACCGTGTTATCATCCACCGTGTGATCAGTGACCAGGAGGTAGAGGTGTTCTACGCAGATTACGGAAACCTTGAAATTGTCCGCAAGTCTTGGCTGAGATTCCTCAAGTAAGTAAATTACACATGGGTGACAGAATTGCAGAATGGTTGAGGTTGGAAGAAACCTGTGGAGGTCATGCTGTCCAACCTCCCAGCTCAAGCAGGACTGTCTAGAACAGGCTGCCCGGGACCATGCTGAGATGGTTTTTGAATGTCTCCAAGGACGGAGACTCCATTACCTCCCTGGGCAACCTGTTCCAGTGCTTGGTCACTCTCATTGCAAAAATGCTGCTTTTCAGCTGGTCGACCCCTAATGTTTACTGGTGCATGGGGTTGAAGAACTTTGTTGAGCTTCGTGAGCTTTTTGTCAGACCATTTCTCTATCCTGTTGAGGTCTCTCTGAATGGCAGAATGACCTTTTGGTGTATCGGCCGCTCTTCCCAGTTTTCTGTCCCCAGTGGACTTTCTGAGGGTACTCTCTTCTCCATCATCCAGACCATTAATGAAGATGTTGAACAGGATTAGACCTAGTATTGATTGCTAGTTCCTGGCCTCCAACTGGACTTTGTACCACCAATCACCACTCTCTGGGCCTGGCACTTCAGCTGGTACTCAGTCTACCTCACTGTCGGCTCACCCAGACCATGCTTCATTAGCTTCTCTGGAAGCATCTTACAGGACAGTGTCCAAAGCCTGACAGAGGTCAAGGTGAACAATACCCACTGCTCTCCCCTCACCTACCAGCCTTGTCATGTCATTGTATGGTTGGTCAAGCATGACTTCTCCTTGGTGAATCCATGCTGGCTACTCCCAGTCACCACCTTGTCTTCCAAGTGCCTGGAAGTGGTTCCCAGGGGTCATTGTTCTGTCGCCTTCCCCAGGCATCAAGGTGAGGCTGCCTGCCCTGTCTTTCTTCAGAAAAACATCCCAGCCTGCCGATTTCCTAGCGAGGATCTAACGGGTTATTCCATAATGGTGCCTTGCAGGCATTTCCTTGGTTCCATGCTAGTGCTTGAGGTGATGTTGTCAAAGATGTGTTTTGCTGATTGCTCCAGGCCCTTTGCTCATCAGCCCTGTCCATCACTCTTCCACAGCGACTTTGGGCTAAATCCATTCCTGTTTCTACCTTCATTCCTGTCTCTCCTCTTTCTGTCCCTTCGGGCCAAGCTCCCTACTCCTCCTTCCTGGATCCATGCACGGATGTAAACATCCTCCTGAGTGGACATCAGTCCCAGTGGGATGCATTTGCAGTGTCAGAGGTATTTGTTCTCCCCTGCATTTCAGTACCTTTTCTGTATTTGCTTCTTTCTCTTTGTTTGCCTCTATTGATGCCTGGCCATTGGTATCCTTTGGTTCATAGGTTGTTTCTCTCTGTCCATAACTTTGTGATCATAAGAGGTTGTGGTGGGAAGACGTGTGGGCAAGGGGAGGCATAAGGGATCAGTTGTTCCTGCTATTTCTGCTGCCCCCATTCTCTGGATGTGGAATGTTTTCCAAAGCTGCTGTTGGGATTTAGTCATAAGCACAAAATCAAGCATGTTCCTCTATTCCTTAGCTGATTTTAAAACCCAGGAGAGGAGGCAGTTCTGTTCTTCTACCTGGCCTTGCTCTGGTTTTGCTGGAATGGTGATGGCTTTGTTTTGTATTGTAGGTGGTGCTACTTGAAGCTCCCTGCTCAGGCCATCCCCTGTTCCTTGGCACGGGTAAAACCGATGGAGGTACGTGCTTACGTGCAGGTGTGCTTATTGACATACACAAGAGCTATCAAGTAGAGGTTGGCTTTTTCTCCTGGGGCAAGCATTTGGATTAATTCAGGTCCTGCTGATGTTTACACAGAATTGTTGCTCTTATGTTGAGCAGAGTATGACTGTGGAAGTCTCTGTCTCTGCAATTGATCACCCTTCCACTGTCTGTTTTCCTTATCGTCGGGGTCTTCCTGTTTATTTCATTGCAGAAACAGATTGCTGCTGTTAAGCGAATGAACAAATTTGTTTCTTCTCTGCCAGCAGTTCTCCAGGGTCCTTCTGAAGCCCTGGTAGCACCAGCCCTGTTTTAAAAATTTATTCTGTGACAGAGCTTTGAGTTGATTTCATGCAGTCAGCGTAGCCAGAGAATTATAGAGGTCATAAGAAAGTTCCTCTGTGCTGGGAAGTCTCTTGGTCAAGAAGCCTGAGAAAAAGCAGTCTCAGAAGGAAAGCATATGAGCAGAATTGCTGCTTCTGTGTTTTACAAACATTATTTTATAGAAAATAATTTCCTGGGTTTTTTTGAGGGTTAAAGAATCACAGTTTTCCTTGTGATGGCTTAGCAGCTGCTTAGAAACTTCTGATGCTTTTAAGATTGAAAATCACATGATTCCAGGAATTAAACAGCTGTATTTTAGGCGGTTGTGATAAAATCACTGCTGAATGCCATCAAACAGTGTTTGGAAATAGGTATTTAGGGCAAAAGAGTATTCCCAGCATAGCTGGCATTGCAGGTTTTGGGGTAGTTTGATTCAGTTCCATGCTGGGGAGCTTATCTACCTGACTTTTCTGTATTTGTCCCTTGCTTGACATGGTTTAATTGCCTTTTTGACACGTACACCCAAGGGAAGGTCTCGGGTGGTCGATGTTGTTGTGTCTATAGCGCCTTTACATTCGTGTTTCTTCTTCAGGATACATGGTCCAAGGCAGCAACTCTCCTATTCAAGGAGCTCTGTGGCTCCAACCTACTTGTGGGCATCGTGGATGAATATGTGAATGGCATTTTGCATCTCTTCCTCTGCAACACGTCCGCCAAGGAGGATGTCTACTTCCACCATGTCTTGGCAGATGGGGGATATGCTGACAACTGTGGAGAGAATGTTCCTTCCCAGGTCAGGAGAGAGTTGTGTGCTGCTGAAAGGAAGGCAGGGAAAGGATGGTTTTTGAAGAGCAAAAGGGGTATTGTCCTGTCACTGAGTGTTTTGTGACAGCATCCCACAGTGTCTAACCCTATGGTGAGAGCTTTCTTTTTGGTGAAGGTGGAATCTGACAACACAGCAGAGATATTCTGCTTTAATAGAACAAATTATTTTCACCCTGTCTTGAAGCAGTGGATGAGGTTTTGATTTTTTTTTAAGTTGATTAGCTTGTTAGAATTGCAGCTTCATCTGAAGCACATCTTGTATAAATAGTACAGAAAAGTGACATAGCTGTAGATGTTCTCAGCATAAGGTCGAAGGATAATCATAAGATGGAATTGAGAGGTTCTTAAGAGGTATGTTAGTTAATTGACTACACACTGTTAATTCCAGCTAGAATTCCTAGTCATAATTTGAGGCCCCTGATCCAAACAATGAGAGCAAGTTGATTAGATTTTAGGGTCTCATTTAAAGTAGTGTTACGTAGTGGCAGGGGCAGCTGAGTGAGGAACAGGATAGTTAAACTGGTTTGGCCCCCTCTTTTCTGGGCATCGAAGATTGCTAATGCCAATACCAAACTGAATTATGGAAAGCCTTTTGGTTTAAAGAGTCTTTTACTTTGCCAGTGAAACACACAGTGTTTGGATGGTGTAATCATTGCACACTGGGCCTTGGGACAGACGTTCAAATGGTAAACCAGTGCAGAGAGCATCTCTGATTTAGGCCCATCTGAATGTCTCGGGTTTGGGAAGAACGGTGTGGATGTGAAAACCCTTGGAAAGGCACCTCCACAAATTTAGATCTCAGCAGTAACTCAGACTTTACAGCCCGGAGTGCTTGTATCTGGCTTTTATTCAGTAGATGCAGAACGTGTGTTTTGGCAGCATTAGTTCCTGTGATGGTATTTTTGTGTGTGTACATCCCATTTTGGGGGAACAGGGGCATTGCTGAGTAATTTTTTTGCTGGAGAGAGGGCAGCTGGTTTTTGTAGTAAGACAATTTCAGCAAGAATTTGGAGCTGACTTGTGACTGGCATGCTTCTTCATAAAACCTGTTAGAAATCTGCTGAATCCTTGTTATTCTTTGTGATAATGACAACATGGTTTTCTTGAGTACACTGGACTGGCGTTTTTGTTTGTTTGTTCCTAGGGATTCATGGAACTGAATCCTTTGGCCTTGTATGTTCAGCCCAGTGGACAGCAGGAGCGTGCTGAACTGGTGGAGCCAACCCTTCACGTGCAGCAGGAATCTCTCGGTGCAGCTAGCGAAACAGCGAGCTCGAAGCTGGGTGGGGATGAAGCCTGTGACCAGGTGGGAGTTTGCCTGTGGCATAGCCATCATTCAGTGCAATCAGCTCCAGGGATCAGTAGGCATGTATTGGGTCACAGCTCCAGGGATCAGTAGACGTGTATTGGTTTAATCCCAGACAGTGTTTCAGTGGAGTTGTTGTTTTGCTTTTACGAAAAGCAAACAGAACCGTAATTAAAAACAATTACATGTGGCCTGTTAATACATCCCATATCTGCTTGTTCTCTGATCCCTTTGCAGGCTCGAGGGAGTGTGTGCTCAGTGATTTCTCTCACCTCCCACGTGCACCACCATTTTTCAGTCAGAGAGAGAGAGGACTCTGACAATTCAGACTGATACCAGATTCTCAAGTTCAGTTTCACTTAGCACGTCCACGGTTTGCACCCCTGGGTGCCAGGAAGTGGTGTGTTTTCCTCTCGCATCTCTGGAGTTTGGCAGAGGATCTATAATAACTTGGGGTATCATTTAAATGTAGGAACAGGCAAGAAGAACTGGCAGTGTATTATTTGCATTAAGGGTCTGGCTCATGCTAAATTTACCTGAAAGGAAGTGATTTCTGATCTTGATTGTCGCAAGGGGTAAGGTGGTATGCAACTGGTTTTACTAAAAAGATCTAACTCTAAAGGTAAATGGTACCAGATCTGGATACTGCTTTTACACCTTTGATTCCAGAGCATGTTAAAAAGAGGAGCCCTTTGCTATTTAACAGCTGGAGAAGCTGATGGACAGCAGAGTTAAGCTGGGGGTAAACTCCAGGTCCTGAATGCAGTCTAATATAGTACTTTTAGAAACAGCAGGTGCACTTCTCTACAGGTGACTCTCTACTTTTCTCTGTTACTTAAATTGTAGTGTTTTCCTTACGTGTTTTACTACAGGGACCAAAGCACCTTTCAAGTAAACATCAGCTATTGAAGTGTTCAGCAATGGGCCTGCTCCAGGGCAGTTTTTCTGACATTTCTCTGAAATAAGAGTAGAAGCTGGTGCAATGTTAGGTACTTGTAAAGCAGTTGTTTTACCTAGGTTTTGTTTTAGTCAACTGCGTTTCTGTGCTGGAGAAGCATTATGTAAGCTGTGTGCATTGGATATTAATGGCCCTGCTCTGTTGCTGTATCATCTGATCTGAAAGACACAAATCAGCATCTTAATGTATGTATTTGGAAGAAATTAATGTGACAAAGACTGCAAATCTGAGTTTATTGTGATTTAGGGTTTTTTAATGGCAAAGTCTGGAGAATACCCTAACTAGTTAACTGTAGCAAGATCCATCTGTGTAAATGCCAGGTGTAGCTGGTGACTGGGAGACTAGAGGAATGTAAATGCATCCAAGTTTTGTCATGTCTGCTTTCAAGGGTCTTATTAGAACCCTTTTCCAGAAATTGCAATCCTCTAGGCCTCTGTGTAAGACTTCAACCATTTCCTCCTTGCTGCTCTGTTCAGCTGTCCAGAATGTTTCTTCCTCTTCCTTGGTGCATCACTAACACAATCATCAATGAGAGTTATAATATGGCTCAGTTTGTTTTGAAATGGAACGAAATGTGTCCAGCACAAAACTTGTTACTGCTTAACTAGCATTTTCTGGTAACTCCTCTTAAGCAGTGGAGAACTCCCTTTGCATTGTCCAATCTTAGATCTGCATCGTCAGGTCTAACAACAGTTGGTTTGTTGGGTTTTTTCAGAGAATCACAGAATGTTAAGGGTTGGAAGGGACCTTGAAAGATTATCCTGCCAGAGCAGGATCACCTAGAGCAGGTCCCCCCCCTCCTTAAGTGCAAAATGGCTGGGCACTGTGTTGTATCAGCTCTGATGCATTAGGACACTTCTGCATGGTAAAACTTCTCAGATGGCAACGAGCAATAACCAGAAAACGTTGCTTGGATAAAATTGTACTTCCCAAGTGAGAAGTTTTACCGCGGCAGAGGGAAGTTAAAGTGACAGTTAGTTTCTTGTTCATATTATTTCTGGTCTTTCCATGTTCTTTCTGTCCTTTCCAAGCCCAAACTTCTCCGGAGAGAAAAGTTAAAACTAATGAGCAGAACAGAAAAGCTCCTTTACATTTCTCTTTCAGTTAATCTCTGAGTAGTATCGTCTGATTGCTCTGTAATTTGCTCCAGTGCATTCTGCTTTCTTCTGCCCACACTCTCAGTTCCTCTTCTTGCTTTGTCCCTCACCTTAGCAATGGCAACTGTCAGCTAAGGAGGAGACACAGGATGATGTGCAGCCACTTTTGGATGAAGTGAGTGTCCTGAGAACAACAGACCAAGCCCCTGAACTTGTTCAGGATACAAAGGAAACTCCTGCAGAGCTTATGGCAGTGGCTAAGGTAAGAGCCTTTTTCTCAGCTGTTGCTGTTAAGAGGTTGTTCTTGGGTTTAGATTATTCAAATAACCCTTTGATTGCTTTGGCATAGTTGGGTTTTTCCTAAGTGATTGGCAAAGAAATAACAACTGGCTGTTAGTGTGGGCTTAGAGCTATACACTCTCCTCTTTGTTGTTGTGGTGTTATTGGTGAACCACTAGTGCTCCACTGGTACGTCAAGATTTTGTGGAAACAAGACTGTTTCAGCACATTACACATCAAACCTGGCCTTTCTTCATTCCTCTACTTCCCCTAAATTCACTGTCCTGAGGGTTACTGGGAGTTACTGTGGGGCTACTCTGGATCTCACAGCCCTCGTCCTCAGTTAAGAGGGTGGCTTTGGGAAGGCTGCATTTTGGGCTGTGCTTTGAGGCATTGTGTGGTGCTGGTGTGGTGGCTTTCCTTCAGAAATAGTGGCTAATGGTGAGTCTAACCAGGCCTGCAGCGTGGCACGGTGCAAACACTCTGCTCTGGGTGCAGCTGGGAGCCAGTATCACTGAAGGTTTGTTGAGCCCCAGAAGGTGTTGCTGAGCTGGAAAGAAGAGTGTGTTTCCATGGTTTTGGATAACCAGGGCTTCTTACTCCTCTAGAGGTGGATAGTGGCTGAGACAAAACTCTTTCTAGAAGGATGGCGGGGAAATCTGATCCTCAGATAGTCTATGGCA
This sequence comes from Todiramphus chloris collaris, assembly GCA_025345505.1. NCBI lineage: Eukaryota > Metazoa > Chordata > Aves > Coraciiformes > Alcedinidae > Todiramphus > Todiramphus chloris. Next base: position 4,731,953 of record JANVCC010000034.1, read on the forward strand.
GAACTGGAAGAATTGGTGCCTCTGGGAGATTTAACATGAAAGAGGGATGGAGAGAAAGCAAGCTGAGAAAAGGGGCCTTGAGAGAATGAAAGAAGAGGAAAACACCTTGTAGGAAGTGTGGGGTGAAGGGACGATGAGGTGAGGTGAGATGGAATGGAGGCAGATGGATAGATAGCAATAGAGTAATAAGTAACAGGGTAGTGCCTAATTCTTGAACATCTATGGTTGGGTGAGGTGAATTGCTGCTTGTCAGTCGTTTCACTGTTTCTCTCCTCCACGCTGAGTTAACAAATACAAACATTGGCTCTAGCCCCTGTTGGTGGCTGAGACATGGGTGGCCATCCCTGAAATATAAGTTTAATTTGTGTTCTTAAGGAAAAATGTAGAGGGCCTTCCTCTGACTCGGTTCCCACTCCTTTGCACAAACTCCCTCTGTCATTGCCATCGTTTGTTTTGCGTGGGGCTGCTGAGAGATGGACCAGCTGTTAGTTCTTTGCTAAGACATGGGGATTTGTATCTTGTAATAATCTGTCTCTCTCTTCAGCTTGCTCTGCAAGGAAAGGTGACCTTTGGCCAAGGGTGTGAGTAACTAGGGGGTTTTTTGGTTTTTTTTTTTTTAAATCATCTGGTTGCTAACATTCCAGCGCTCTGTGGATTTTGAGAGATAATAAAGATCAGGGCAGCTAATGAACTGAGTATGCACTAATCACACCCTCTCCTGATGTCTTTTTTTATGTACATTTGCAGATACCTCTTTCTCTTGAGGAGTCCTCGATGCCTTCTGTCTTATTTAAGTCAGTGGAAGACATTGACACCTCCTTTATCTACTCCAAGCAACCAGCAGAAACGAGCCAAGATGAGCCTCATCAGAAAGAACCATTTTCCAGCAAGGCCCAGCATCGTGAATCTGTCCACCCCTCTGTTCTACTCATGGCAATGCCATTCGTGCCAGACAACTGTAACGGTATGAACAATTTGTCAGTAAAAGTTTACATGGTGGGAGGAATCACAGAATCAGAATGGTTTGGGTCATCTAGTCCAAGCCCCCTGCAGTGAGCAGGGACATCTACAACCAGAGTAGGTTGCTCAAATACCTGACCAACCTGATCTGGAATGGTTCCAGGGATGGGGCAGCAACCACCTCTCTGGGCAACCTGGGCCAGGCTCTCGCCACCCTTGGTGTAAAAAAATTCCTTTCTCTATCCATTCTAAATCTCCCCTCTTTTAGTTTAAAACCATTAAAAGCTGAGCAGTCTATTACTGTGCTGTGAGTCTTGCAGTCACTGTTGGGTGTCCTAGGACTGGTGCTGCTGCTTTGCTAGAGCAGATGAAAACGGTGGTGGTTCTGTGGGCTGGAGAAGCGACAGTAATAAACGGCTGGTTGCCGTGCGTCGGTGTGACCTTTGTGCAGTAAAATGGATTTCTAAATGTTTAATGGGAGCAAATGGATTGAGGGTTATTGCTCTCTCCGTTGATTTCAGTTGACTTTTTCCAGATTTACTGCTGCTTTCATGCAGAAATCTTTGCTTCTTCCCTTCATACACTGGCCTGTGTTCATTTCATACTGCGAGTCGCTCCATCTCCAAATCCAAAGGGACAAGAGGTTGAGGGTTTTTTTTAACCTTTTAAGGTCCCTGTGTGGGTGTTCACCTTCCAAATGATGGAAGAATTGACATCAACCGCATGAAAGGTGTCCAATTTAGGAAGTAGATTGACTTGCCAAAGGCCGTGTGTCTTGGAACAGGGCTGCCTGCCATCTGTCTGGACTGGAGGGCCAGTTCTCCAGGCAGCAGCTACTCAATTCACTGCTGATTTCCTACCTCTGGGGAAACAGGGATGAGCACTGGGAGGAGAGGGAAAGAGACTCTTGGTTTGTACTGTGTTGGGCTCATCAAATAGGTGTGCAGTAGAAAGTCCTCTTGCCATGACCTGCTAAGGTCCGGGCAAAAGGGATTTCAGTGTAAACCGGAGCTCTTTGTGTTGTCAGAGTAGACATTATCTTTAGTTTCTGTGTCCCTCCTTCTGCAGATGAAGAGAGAATGAAGAACAAAGACCTTCCCAGGCATCTTGCAGCTGACCCGTGCAGTGCCAGTGGGCTGTCTGACCAAGGGCCAGCTCGGAACCTGTACATCCCTCCTGCTGCGCTCTCTGCCGTGGTGTCATCAGCACGTTTGGCTGCTGCCAGTGGCTACTTCCGCTGGTTCCCCAGCCTGACAAAGAAGTGTGAGGAGAGGGGAGAAGCTGGAGCAGCTCCTGAGGAAGGCTGCCTAGAGCAGTAAAGGCCATCTGTATGACCCTGCTGTCATTTTCTTTGTTCAAAAATGTTTAATCCCTTGAAAAACCTGGAGTCTGACATCTGAGACGTGCCCAGTATGGGTGATAAATGTTACTTTTACTTTCAGGAAAATAGTTTGGTTTTGTTTTACTGGTGTTGTTCTGATGTATTACTCCTAATGGTTCAGGAAAACGTCACCAAGTGTCACGCTGTGTTATATATCCTTTAAGTTTAGGAGAGGAAAACTGGGTACCTGTTCCTCCTGGTAACACAGAGAAAAGTTGTGGCAATAGAAGAGCCCTGGTCCTGAATGCTGGCATTTAGCTGGTTTATTAGAGCCCAGGCTGTTCCTTGGGGCTTCAGGAGCTGTGCTGTGCCCACCTGGAACATGCCAGTATCTGCTTTGCTGCGGACCACCCAGAAAGGGTTTAACATTCATACTGGAATGGATAAAAGCCCAGCATAAGAAGTTTATCAGTTGGACTGGGTGATCTTTAAAGCTCTCCTGCAACCCAAACCATTCTGTAATTCTGACTGTTTTGCTTTAGTTACAGCATTTAGGGTTGATTTGGTAACAGAGGGAAAGAAAATCTGAGGGTCATTAGGTAATGACTGCATGGAAAGCTAATGAAGGAGGTGGAAACAGAGACCTGTGGCTTGAGCCGGGGCTCTGCAGCCCTGTGAGGAGGTTCAGGGGTTCAGGCTTCAGGCCAGGAGTTTCCATCACAACTGTTTGTCACCTGGGGGTGATGGAAATGGAGCTGAGGTTGCTCGGAGCTGTCTGGGTGATGGAGTGCTTGCCTCCAACACCACCTTCTGCTGCGGAAGTCCCCTCTGGTTTTAGGGACATGAGAGCTGGGGATGAAGTGTCCTCCCCTGCCTGGCCCTGGGCTGCATCAGGGGCCCACAGGCTGGAGGAGCTGTCACCCTGTCCCCGCTGCTGCCGGGTCGCTGCTAGGTGGCAGCCGAGGCCAGCTCTCGGTGGTTCGGCTCCCTTCAGCCTCAGACTCCTCTGGAGATCTGGGAGGGTGAGGGAGGTGAGGAGCTGGAGAAGACCCTGCCGGGTGGGCAGCATCCACATGCCTGGCCGAGGCTGCCTCTCTCCCTGCTCCCTGTATGGCGCCTGGGGGGGTCCTGCAGCTGCCTGGAGGTGGAACTGGGGGCTTTTGGGGGTGCGGGTCCCACTGTTGCTTGGCGTGAGCTGTCTCAGGAAATTGGGGCTGGGGACATGCTGGGGGGGGTCTGGAAGTGGGGGGTGTGGACACTGGGAGCTTGCACGCGTGCAGGAAGGGAGCAGGGAAATTCATGGGAAGGAGCTGGCAAGTGTTCAGCAGTGTCAGGGTCTCCCCTGTGACTTGGGAGCTCCTTGCTCTGACAGTTTTGGGAGGAAGGGAGCATGTTCTGGGTTATTACCACTGTGCCTCGGATGCCTGTTGGGAGGCAGGGTACGGGGCTTTGCTGGATCCCACGTACCTTCTCTGGATCCCACGTACCTTCTCTGATGCTTCACTGGTCTGGATATTTTTGGTGGGTTTCTATCCTTATTTCACCATTCACACATTGCCTGCAAGTGCTTGGTTAGTTTTCCACATCTTCAATCAGGATGGAAGGTCCCGAGCCAGCACCTGAGGGACAGAAAACCTGCCTGGATCTGCACCCCTGCTCCAGGGTGACCTGGATTGATCTTTCCAGCCATGCATGGGGTGGCAGCTCCCTTCCCAGAGCAGCTCAGATCTCATTTCTCATGCCCAGCGGGTCCCTGGTTTGTACATTTGTTGCTTAAGGCAGTGGAAAAAGAGAAAGAGGCCTTGGGGACTGGAAAGCGATGCCGCAGTTGTGTCCCTGCTCCAGGGCATTGGCGGGTGGTGAAGAAGAGCTGACTCTGCCAAGCTTCTGGGTAAACCTGAGCAAGCTGTGCAGTTTAGAGGATCCAACCCCCCAGAGGTCTTCTCCCCTTCTACTCTGCCCTAGTGAAGCCAAATCTGGAGTATTGTGTCCAGTTCTGGGTCCCCCAGTTCAAGAGAGACAGGGAACTACAGAAGAGAGTCCAGTGGAAGCTGCAAAGATGCCGAGGGGACTGGAGCATCTCTGTGACAAGGAAGAGCTAAGAGCCCTGGGTCTGGTTAGCCGGGAGAGAAGACAGAGGGCATCTGATCAACAGCTAAAGGGAGGGGGCAAGAGAGTGGGGCCAGACTCAGTAGTGCCCAGTGATGGGACAAGGGGCAAAGGGCACATAACTGGAACACAGGGGGTTCCATCTGAACACAGGGGGGTTGCACAAGGTGATCTCCAGAGGTACTGTTGCTCTGTGAAGAGGAGGATGATGTTCTGCCCTGTGACAGCCCTGTCTGCAGGTGTCAGGTCCCAGGAGGGGCCAGGGGTTCCCTCGTCCTCCTTGAGGAGCATTTCCATGGAACACTGGAGGCCCTTTCACTGGAGCACCCAGTGTGGATGCCCCTCATCCCAGGATGTGCATGCAAAGGGGTCCTGCTCCTCCAAAGGAGAGCAGCTTGGGCTGGAGTTTCCATCCTCCCCATAGCTCTGGGGCTGCCAGCAGAGGCTATCAACTGGGAGTCCTTGGGGGAGAGGACCAAAATGTTTAGAGCAAATTAAAAATTGAAAGGCAGCTCAGCTCTGCAGCTCTCCCTAAAAGCCAGGGTCAAGCAGAACGCCAGCGAGGTGTTTGCTTCAGGGACTCACTAATGGATCGGGAGATGTGTGGGGTCTGGGGTGAGCCCTGCCAGGGGCAGGGAGCCGGGGCGGGTGGTTCCCCTCCCAGTGGGTGCTGGCACTTTGGTGATGGAAACGTGGGGTTCCCCCTTGGCTGGGGCCGTGCACGTGAGAGCAGAGTTGGGGCTGGACTAAGCTTGAGAAGGACCCTGGCGTCCTCCAGCAACCCCGATTGTGGGTGGGTCTGGGAAGGGTGAGGAGTGATGTTCTGGGATTTTCTTTCCAGAGGGGGTTATGGAAGAGTTTCTCATGGTGTCTGTGAAGAGCTGCCGGGCCACGGGGGTAACTGGGTGCTTTGAGTTCTAAATGGGCTGTCAGGAAGCATTTGCCTCGTGGGGAGGAGGCTGGAAAATGACAGCTCGCTTCAGATGAACAAAGTGCTGCGGAGGCGGCCAAAGACCTCCCTCCTGGCACCCGGGCATGCAGCCAGCTTGCTGAGGTCGGGGTTCTGGGGGTCCCAGGCTGGCCCCTGTGGTGGCTCCTGTCACTGTGGCTGCTGCCGGCTCGGTCTGCTTGAAATTTTCCGGATGGATGCATCAGCCTATCCCCATCCCGCTGCTTTTTTTGGGTCGACTTGTGCTTTGCAAAGTGGGGTCCAATTCAGCAAGTCACTTGGGCTTAGAAACCAAAATCGAGTGTTTCTGACCCCAAAAACCTTGGTCTTTTTATTTTTAGATGTTTTTTTCAGATGGAAATTGAATCTTTTCCTGGTTGGGGAGAATAAAAGTGCACTCAACCCTGCATCAGATTGTTTCACTTGACCCACGAGTAAGTGCTTTTCTTTCCTCTGACCTGGAAGGATTTCTTTTTTTTTTTTTTTTCCTCCATTTGGCAAGAAAAAGGAAAAAGCCAATTCTTGGTACAGGTCACTGCAAAACAAGGGCTGGAGCTGGGGCCAGCTTTTCAGCCTCAGCACTGTGCCAAAACTCACTGCTTCCCGGAGTGGCTCCCTTTTTCTTGCACTAAAAAGCCCCACTTTCCCCTACGTTTGGGAGCAAACGGCTGCCGGGTGGGAGAGCAGCCTCTGGGCACTGGGTTTCGGATGAGCGGAGTTGTGGATGGTGCTTGTGCCTTGCTGCCTTTTCTGAGGGTGATTTAGCAGCCACCCCAGCACGGCTCATGCAAGGTAACTGCCATTTCCACTCTGCAAGAGTCCGTTCGGGTGGGTTTGGGGAAGATGCTGAGACATTCCTGCTTGTGGGAAGGTGGATGAAGGAGACCTCGGGCAGCAGCCGCTGCTGGAGCATTGCTCGGGTGAGAAATGGGGTCAGTGCTGCCTTTTAGTTGAACCAGGGCTGTCCCTTGGTGCCAGCTGCGAGGGTCTGCGCACACCCTGTCCCACAGAAAGAGAGGCTGCAGATGCCAAACCCTAACCCACTCCCATCTGAGTGAGTCCTCCTATCTCTATCTTGTACCTGCCTGCTTGGGTGTTGCTTCCAGTATGGGTGGCATCGCTCCAAGTACAGCACCCAAAGGAGAGGGAGGAGGATGGCTCCTCCAGGGTGCTGTGCCACGCGTTGAGCTCAGGGGCAGCAAGAAGGAAGGGCAAGCAGTGCATGGTGTGGGCTGCTCTGCCTCCAAAGTTTAGGGCAGTAAAAGTAGCAAACCTCGGGGACCAGTTGGAACTGGGGCTGTTGCTGTTGAAACCCTTCACTGGCACTGCCAGGGAGGGGAGATTGTCTCCTTCCTCTTGCCGATGGGTTAGCAGGGCAAACCAGGAGGGCTCGGGACGAGCGAGGTTCCCCCCAGCCCCTGCTGCCTTTGCCCTGTGTGTGTGCGGGCTCCTCATCCCCTCCCTGCTGCCAGGAGGTTTCTTTTCTGGTTCAGCTCTTCCAAGGCAGAAGCTGATTGCAGAGGGGTTGCGATCTCACTTGTGCTTTTAATCCCACTGCTGTCAAGCTCCATTAGGAGGTTTGGCATCATCTCACTACCTCTGGGGCTGGGCTGCTGCTTGCCCGGCCTGAAATGAGGACAAGCCTGGGCTATGCTGGAGCGGGCAGGGGCCGGAGAAGCAGGGATGCTTTAGGGTCCTTCACCATCCCTGCTGCCTTCTCCAGCATTTCGAGCCATCACAGGAGCTGCAAGGAGATGCGAGACCATCTCATTTTGGTGGCCTGGTCACTTTGGGAGCAGGATGAAGTGGAGTTGGGGTGGCAGTGAGCGCCATTACCCAGGACCTGAGGGTATCTGAAAACTTTGCAGCACTGCAGCCTCAGCCCACGCTCTTCTCCACACCAGGAGCGTGGCTGCATCTCAACAACCCCCTCACCACCTCCTGCTGCTCCCCTCGCAGCACGTGTGGCTGTGTCCACGTGCGTGCAGCTCCCAGTGCTTCAGTGGGAGTAAAGCAGCTGGACAAGGTGGTTGTGGGAAGGGGAGCTAATGGGCCAGAAACTGGGGCTGAGCATCCTTCCCAGCCTCCCAAAATGGGCTGCATGGCTCAGCAATAGGAGGGGAAGGTCCTGTCACTCATCTCAACCCCGGCCACCTACACCCCGTGAGCACCTCCTGGGATTTCCTTGTGAAAATTTTTCACACCCAGGACAATCAGCCCTGGAATGTTCTCCCCAGGGAAGCGTGGAGTCCCTGCCATTGAACACTTTTAAGATCAGGTGGACAGTGTGATTGCCCATCTCATCCAGACCGTGCTTTTGCCCAGACAGGTTGGACCAGCTGACCCTTGCAGTCCCTCCCGCTGTTCTATGGCTCTCTGATTTCCAGGGTGGCAGTGCTCCAGGCACACATGCAAGAAGGAGGCTGGGGGCTGCCCCAGGACCATTCTGGCTCATCGTTGCTCTCCGGATCTTGTTCACAGCAAGTCTGCAGCTCTGTCTGCCTGTGGGCTTGCAGCTACTTGGGAAGGAGCTGACGTATGGTGGGAACATGAAGAGGGGCACGGAAGAGGTGAGTACAGAGAGCTGGAGCCCTAATGGGGCCTGAGCACTGGCTGGGTGGTCATCATGGTGACGTCTCCGTTTTCCCTGACCCCTCTGCCAGCTGTGCCCAGGGCCAGCTGCCCTTTGTTGCCAGGGCTTGGCAGTCTCTGCCATTGTTGATTATGGCCTGAGCGTGCCTTTGAAAGGCTTCTGCGCAGCCAGGGAGGCTGAGGAGGGCTCTGCTGCAAAATGAAAGGAAGGAGAAAACCTTCTGGTGGCTGACAACACAATGGAGGTGTTCAGCTCTGCCCTGTGCTGAGGCTTTGGGGTGCTGGTGCTGGGCAGGGCCAGGTTAGCACCTCTTCACCCCCTGCCCTGTGCTGGTGGCTCCTGAGCTTTTCTCTGGCCCGCCTTCGAGCCTGGCTTTGTCCCCATGGGTTTTCTCCGTGCTGCTGTGTCTCATGTGCTGATGCCTGGGAGGATGTTCCAACCAAACCGTGGAGCTTGTGTCACCGTGTGGCTGGAGAAGTGATGGGTGTACACGTGGTAAGGTCACACTTGGCTAGAAGGAGTTAATTTTCTGCTCTGCTTGTCCTTCCTTCTCACTCCCCTGAACATTACCCCCTGGGACCGGGAGCTTTGGTGGGCTTGTCCCCATGGCCAACAGTGGCTCTGCTTGGAGCTGTGTGAATCACAAGTCCCACAGGGCATGTTTTCCTTACAAACCCAAAGCCGTGGCTGTGCCCGCAGCAATCGATGAGCCTCTGCCAAGACAAGCAGGGCTGCGGCTTGGCAGGTGGAGAAACCCCTCAGCTGATCGATGCCCAAGGAAGTTCCCTGCTCGGGTGAGACCTGACTATCTGCCCCTCTCCCCTAGCCAGGGGCTCCTCCGTGGGCATGGCAAAGCCCCCAGGGGCTTCTTTTCCTTGCTGGAGAGGCCGGAGTTGCTCTCACATTGCAGCGTTTCCTTCCCACTGCTAGGAAAAGCTGCTCGGCTCCATCAAATATTTAGGCTCTGTGTTTGTGGGAGGGTGGAAGGAGAGATGTGGCTCATGGCAGAGCTGCACCCGCTGTGGATGAGGAAAGCAGTGGCCCTTTCCCCATGGGACCTCTGTGTTGGCTGGGGAAAATCCTGCCTCCCCGTGACCACTGGGCAAGGGGCTGGGGGGGTGTGAAAATCAACGGTGGTTTTGTAATTTCTCCAAGTTTTTCCACAGGCACTGCCATTCTTAGAGCCAGCTCAGGGGATACAGCTGGTGGGTTTGCCCCAGATGTTGCCCCTTTTTATCCCAAACTTACCCGGATCCACTGTGAGGAAGCCAGTTCCTTTTGTATGCCTCACACTGTGTCTCCCAAGGAGGATGTGTTCACCAGGGCAAATGTCCCAATTTGGGGCTGAAAATGTGGCATGGGACTTTTTCCCCCACATCTTGACTACCTTGGAGTAAGATAAAGAGCATCCACAGCCCCCAGCAGGCTTAGGAGCACACAGGTAAAGCTCCACATTGCACATTTGCCGCTGAAGGAGAAAAATAACTAAGACAGATGGTAAGCAGCCAGTGGCTCCTTAATTTAAAAATCCCACTTAACAATTGCAGCACGGCGTGAAAAGAAAAAATAAGTGGCTCGTAAATCAGAAAACCCCAGCCTGGCCTGGGTCTGGGAGAACCTGCTGGGATGGGCAGCTGGGATGCTTTCTGGGTGCCCTGCTTCGCACAGACCACTGCTCATGCTGCCGCTGGCTGCGGGGGCCCCTGGGTGCTGGGGACCTGCGGGATCGTTGCACCCCGAGGGATGCACAGATTGCCCCTGGGGAGCGGGATGGGATGGGATGGGATGGGGAGAATGAACCAGCTCATGGAGGGAAGTCTAAGTGGCTCTTGGGCTCTTGCTGATTCCCAGGCTGATGCTCTGGGAATGCGATGGGTTAATACCACACTGCTGCCTAATTGCAGTGCAAAGCTGTAAATCCCCACCCAGGGAGGGGAGGGGGGAATAGTCGTTGTCTCTCTGGATGTAAAACACACAAGAGCTGAGCTTTAATGACATTTATCTTCGTTTGGGAAGGAGACAGCATAACTCTCACCTAATGACTTTACCCGAAGCTGGTTCCGCCTCTCCTTCAGCGCAGGGACGGATGCCACGGCGACGGGCAGCCCATGTGTCCCCATGTGTCTCCTGAGTGGCCTGAGCAGCCCTGACTCTGCCACCCAGGTTGGAGCTCCTAGGTAGTCACATGGGATGGAAAAAAGATCCTATTTTGGAGGGGGGGGGGGGGTTGTGGAGGGAAATGCTACTTTCCTTGACCAGCTCCCAGGGAAAACCAACCATCTGCCCTATTAAATGGTTGCACGGGGGCCAGAGCAGGTCTCTCCTCTGGGATGGGGTTGCTCTGCTGTCCCCTGAATATCTCAGATTTGGGAGTGTGCAGATGCACAAAGACCTCCTGTGACGCTGCTGCGTGGGCACGTGTGATCCTTGGGTTGCACGATGGGTGCGTGGCTGGGATAACGGGAAGAGGTTGGGGCTGCTGGGCAGCTCCTGCTGAGTGTTTCTGGTGCAGTTGGGGTTTTTTTTTTGCCAGTGCTTGTGCAGGCAAAAAGCGAACCCAGCGAGGTGTATGGTGACTGATCAGTGTCTGTCGGGAAGGTGCTGCGGAGGGGAAAGCTGTGCCTTGTCTCTGTGCTCTCCCGAGGTCTCCCCAGGGAGCAGGCAGGCTCGGGAGGCTGCTGTGATGCACTCCCAGGCCATGCTGGGAGGGAAGGAGGTGTGGGGAGGGAAGGAGGTGTGGGGAGGGAAGGAGGTGTGGGGAGGGAAGAAGGTGTGGGGAGGACATCAAGGCGTCGCACTGAGACGCTGTCAGCAGCTCTGTGCCTGTTCCTGCTCACCAACCAGAGACCCAGGAGGGCTGAAGGGTTGCTCTGGCTGACTCCCAAGGTGCTGGCCATGGGCTAATGCCCCCGTATACAGCCCAGCAGCCCTGTTGTCTGGAGTGCACCAGGCAGGGAGATAGCTTCAAACCCGTGAGGAGCGGGCTGGATGCTGTTAGGGACAACATTTTGCACTCTCAGGCTTTTTCTGATTGATGCAGCCGCCCCAGGCTCTTCTGAAAAATGAAAATAAAAGCAAAATCCAGCGCAGAACAAAATAAATTCCCATGCCAGCAGCTGCGGGTTCAGCTCTTGAGCATCCCCCAGCATCAGCGTTTCAGGCCGGGGGAAACACTTGAACAGGAAGGAAATTATTGATGTGCTGAAGTGCAGGGGTGTAAGGTGTAACAACACAAGGGCACCCACAAGCACCGGGCACCGGGCACGCTCCGCTGCTCTGCAGCATGGTTGTGTCCGTGTGTACACGTGCGTGGAAGTCCTGCAGGGTTTGCACTGTGCAGGTATTGCTGGAGAAGGACCTAGAGAAGGAGTCACTGCATTATTTAGCTGAACATTTATCCTAACAACTAAGGGAATAAAGTGGCAGTGTGCAGTAGTGAAGTCTACGGGCTTAGCTTTTTTTACAAGAGAGGAAAACTAGAAGGGAATAAAAGGGTTTTTTTTTTTTTTATGGTTCTGGTTTAAAATTAGTCAGTAAAATCCTTTTCAGTGCTGGGAAGAAGGAGTGTCGCAAAACCCATGTGAGCTTCCCAGGCTGATAGGAGTTTAGCTGCAATACTTACAAGCTTTCAAGTCAACTGTACGCGTGGGTACTGCAGCGTCTGAGGCTGAGATCCTGGCAGGTTTACAGTCCCTGTATTGCCAGGGTACTGGGGTAGCTGGGGTCTGAGTGGGCTGAGCTGCCTGCCCTGCCCTGGAGGTGGCAGATCCTGAGATGCCACTGAGGTAGGGATGCTTTGCAGGTGCTTTCTGTTCCCCTTGCCCCAAAAGACACTGAAAGAAGAACTTGGGAAGTATTTCAGATCAAACTGCTGCTCGATTTACCAGCAGTGTTAACCCCAAGCACACCAGCTGGGCTTCCCAAACCGTGTGTTTTATTTAAAAGTACATTGACCGAAAAAAAACAACTTTGGGTTTAATTTTTCTTCCCTGCTGTGGAGCATCTGGTGCTCCCATTTTCGAGCCTTTCCCCACCACCACAAAGGCAGGAATCCCACCTTTTGTGTTCCGCTTGGTCGCCCGCGCGCTGCTTTGAAAATAATGAAATGACAATAAAAAAACAGGGCTCGGGGGGGAAAAAATGAGATGAAATCACACGAGCTGATAACCCTGCTCACTGGAGTGATGCTGTTTCACGTTTGCTTTGTTGTGCTCTTCTGCAGCGCCCGCCTGCTTTGGGCCAGAGCCACAAGGGTGATGGAGGAGCGTGGTCTGGATCTGAGCAATCTCAGCCCGGCATTAGCCAAGTGACTCCTTAATCCCAAAGAAACTCTTTTCCACATCCATCCATGGAAACAGCAACATGTCAGTTCCTGAATTAGCCGTACTAATGCCTCCCGTGGCCCTGGCAGCGCTTTCCGAGGGGAGAAGCAGCAGTCCATGCATCCTGGGCTGTCATCACCTCCTCGCATCCTGCCCAGAGCAGCCCAGGAAATGACTTTCTCACTTCTCCTGGCCTCCTTCTCCTCCTCTGTGCTTGTCTGGATGTCTTTAACTCGCATCCCTCTGGCAGCTCTGAAGCCCAGCTAAGGGAAAATGCCTGCCTGCCACCCTCTGCAGAAATACTCCACGTGCTCACCGTTCTCGCTCGATGCTTCTCAGTATTTACCAGCCCTCTGACGTGCTGGAGTCGGTAATGCGGATTCCTTCCTCGGCAGGGGAATAGGGAGGCTCCTTCCCTCCCAGCCCGGGCAGCCCTTCGCCCGCGACCGGCAAGCGCTGAGATCCTGCGGCACGGAGGGTAAGTGTTGTGACAGGAGCCACTTATCTCGCCTTTGCATTTCATAATTCATCCTGCCCTCTTGCTAACGGCGCAAAGCCGTTTTCATCCAAACGAGCGTTTATTCCCTCCCAGCTCGGCTCTGACGCTGGATGCTGGGGAGGAATCAGCGGGTCAGGCTCTTGGCACTGGCAGGGAGCAGCTGCGAGGGCTGGGATAATGGGAAGAGCAACTGTGGCCAACGGGATGCCCTGACTGCCAGCGAGTGTGACAGAGGAGAAGGTGAGTGATGTTTTGTCCCCAGCTTCAGAACTGGAGAAGTCTTGGTGGTGTCCCTTATTTAGAAATGTGAAACTGGAGATGCAGGAGGGTTCAACCGCAGAGGTCTTGCACTAATCCCATCAATATGCGTTGCCTTGCAGTGGCTCTTGTGCCCCACAGAGACCAAAATCAGAGAGAAACAGGCAAACATGTGTTCTTCTTGCACAGTAATCCTCCTGCTCACAGTGCCCAGCTCACAGTGCAAAAGATTAGATGCTCTTTAGTGTAGCTCGCAGAGGTGAGCGGATCTCCACTTCCAAAGGTGATGCCAGCTGCAAGCTGCACCTTCCCCAACTTAAACTCCTGCTTTGGAGCTTCAAATCTGCCCAGCAGCTGGAAACACTTACTGGGGGCAGCACCTATTCCTGTGTATGTGTTTGTACCTCCTTAGTGTCAGCGTGTGCTTGGGGCCGCATGGTGATGGGCCAAGCTTCCGGCAGAGCTGGCAACCAGCCGTGCACTGGGAGGCTGGTGCACGCTAACGGTCAGCTCTGTTTTACAGAAAGTCATGGGGAGAGGGCTAATCTTGTTTAAAAAACCGTGAGTAGGCTTGGCCTCCTTCCCCCCCAGCCCCAGCTCATCCCTCTCACAGTGCCAGATCCCTGACTGTGCTGGCAGCCAGCAGGATGACCTGGGACATGGTGGGATGGATCAAGCTGGAGCCTCCAGACCCCTGGCACGGGCCCGAGGCAGTGGTAGCGGTGGCACTGGGTACACTGATGGGGCTGGGGGTGCTCAGGGAGCTGTGGGGATGGGTTTGGGGTACTGCAGGTTCCAGACTTGGGGATGCTGCAGGTTTGGTAGCGCCCTAGGTGCTGCAGGGCTTAGTTTTGGGGGTACTCGAGATATTGAGAGTGCTGAGGGGATGCTGCCAACATGTGCTCCAGGTACCGGGGTGTAGGCTGAGGGACGACTGCGCGGGTGCACCCCTGTTTTTCCCCACTGTGGGTCAAGTGCCTGGAGGGTGAGGGAGCCGTAGCCTAAGCCTGATTCCCCTGTGGAGAAACTTCGAGGGCAGGCAAGCCCGTGTCTTGGGGGGCAATGGGCACGGTGCAGGGCAGCAGGGCGGTGCGGGAGCGGGGACAGCGGGGGCCGGGGGCAGCGGGGTCCGGGGGCGGTGCGGGGTTGGGCGGTGCGGGGCCGGGGGCAGCGGGGTCCGGGGGCGGTGCGGGG
>JANVCC010000034.1:4746167-4787443 GCA_025345505.1 Todiramphus chloris collaris
GGGCGGTGCGGGGCCGGGGGCAGCGGGGTCCGGGGGCGGTGCGGGGCCGGGGTCCGGGGGCGGCGCTCGGGGGAGGCAGCTCCGGCCCCCGGGCAAACTCCTCCCCGCCCGCCTCCACCCCCGCCGGCCGGACCCGCCTCGGCTCTCCCGCTCCTTCGCTCCGGTGAATATTCTACTTGTTCTTATTTATTGCTATCCCTGTTATTATTATCGCTACCCTCCCTCCTCCTCCTCCTCCTCCAGCCCTCCCCTTCGTGCCCGTGCCCCGACAGCCGCCGAGGTGCTGCCGGCTCCGGCTCCGCCGCTGCCCGCTCCTGCCCGGCCCGGGCGCCCAGGTACGGCTCGGGCATCCCGCTGCCCTCTTCCCCGGGCACCGCAGCTTTGCAGAGTGATCGGGGCGAGGGAAAGGCTCTCGCTTGAATTTGGGGCTGCAGCGGGAAGGGGAGCCCGGGGCGGGCTGTGGGTTGGGGGGGGGCTGTGGGCAGGACAGGTTGGGATTCCCCGGGTGGGATGTGCCCAGCATCCCACTCGCAGCGTCCTGCTCCCAGCATCCCGGGGCTGCGCTGAGCCCCTGCACTGCGGCCTCGTCCGGGCAAAGCTGCGGGGTTGTGGTTCTCTGCAAGGTCCTGACTTACTTTCTCGGTGTTACGGTCCAGCTTTGCGTTGAGCTGGGGTTTTTGAAGTCACCGTTAACTCTTGTGGCTGCTTGGGTGGGTAGGACTGAGTTTGCCCATTTTGAAACCCTACTTTTTTCCAGCTGGGCAAAGTTTTGAAAGTACCAAGTCCTGGGGCTCAGCCTCTTGCTCCTTGGGTGGGAGCCCAAGGCCTTGCCATTCAGCAAGGGCACGACAGCCCGGCAAATCCCCAACCTCGCCACCAAACCTCCACGGAAATGGTGGCTGCCTTGCTGAAGTGGAGGAAATCAAATCCTTTTGTTTATTCCGAAGCTTCTCTGTTTTATCTCTCACCGGTTTGCGGTAATTAAAGGAGACCTGCGCTTGAGTTATTCG
The DNA here is from genome assembly GCA_025345505.1 of Todiramphus chloris collaris. Taxonomy (NCBI): domain Eukaryota; kingdom Metazoa; phylum Chordata; class Aves; order Coraciiformes; family Alcedinidae; genus Todiramphus; species Todiramphus chloris. The sequence goes on from JANVCC010000034.1 coordinate 4,747,178, forward strand.
CCTGGCTTTTGTTGTCTCCTAAGGATTTTATTCCCTGCAAAAGGGCATGTGGAAACATTTAGTGTTTTCAGCTGGATTTCGTTTGCATGCTATTGATTGTCTCTCCAGCAGAGAGATTTTCTAAGGTGCGGTGGAATATTCCACCCCAATGGAGGCTTGTATTACAGGGGCTTGGTTTGGTTTTTTTTTCCCTCCTCCAGCCTTGCCCCCTGCTCGTCCAAGTCACCAGTTTGGGATGCTGGGTGTACTGGGGCTGCTGGTTGGCATTTTGTGTCACACCATGTGCTCGGATGGACTCTAAGCTGGGCTTTGCCAGGGATGGGGAGGAAAGGCTTTTCCTAGGAAGGGCTTTTTCACCTGTTGAAGAAGGCGGTAGGCTGCTGTTCCTGGTATTGTGGTGAATATCGGATCAGTGAGTCAAATCCCATCCTAGCGCCGTCTCCACTGGGATGTGAGATCCTCTCCTGTCTCTTTCCAAAGCACTGGTTTTCAGCCCAAGTGCAGCCCTGAGGACAGCCAGCTCTGGAGCCCTGCTTGGGCGAGATAGCCCAGTGCCGCTCTGCTCCAGCCCAAAAGACCCTTAACAGGGTGGAAATCGAGGGTGGAGGATTTTCACCTCATCAGACCCTCCCTTCTGGAGGAACATGGAGCATCCTCCAGCCATTTTGTGTGGGAGCACTTTGGGTGCATGGGAGACCCAGGCAGCTGCCTGCCTGCTGGGATGCATTAGGACAGGGTGTTTGGAGGAGCTCAGCTCCCAGCTGGAGCAGGATCACCGATCTTAGCCACGGGCATGAATGGGAACAGAAGAGCTGCTCTCCTTTCTGGGTTTTGCTTTGTGGTCATGCCTCCAACCCGGTAGCCCCCAGGGCGAGCGGCAAGCAGAAATAAGGTCAGGCCGTGGTGTTCCCATTGTTCTCTGCCCCAGCTGCCTCCCCCTTCTCCCTCTCCAGCCTCCATCCCCACCGCCCCCCGTTCCTCCTGCCTTCTCTGCCCGCCCGACCTTCCCCGTCACTGCTTTCCCACCAGGATGAAATATTTATGGAGGCTCCGTTACCCTTGTTTTCTTGAAAGTGCGTTTCACACTTCATTTGCAGGAGACGGTAAGAGACTTTGCGGCGGGTTTTCCTTCTCGCTGGGCGCTTGCGATGATGGTGTGTGCGTGACCAGCCCGGCCGGCCCTGCTCCTGCCTGACTGGGCAGCGCGGGCTGGGCGATGTGGAACGTCTCGAGAGGTGGATGAGTCTGTGTCCCTGCTGGGTGATAAAGCAACTAGGAAAAAAATGAGCTGGTCTGAAATCCAGCAGAGAGTTTAGCTCTGCAGAGCTGAACCTGTCCGTGCCCGGTTGCATTGTGCCTCTTCACCCCGGCTGGGATGCGACTGGTAACGGGAGTGTGAGTGGTCCTGTAAAGCAACCATGGGTGAGGTTGTCATCTCGCTTTATGAAAAGTTACTCCTGGACCAGATCCTGGAGTGGCTCCACTTGGATTTACCCCAAACAGCAGGCTTGAGGTCGTGTGCTCCAGCGTGGCTCCAGCTTTCCCCGAGCCTGCGCAGCCCCAGGGCTGTGGTCCAGGATCCTGCTGGGTGGGCTGTCGCAGAGGGAGGAATTGCTGTTGGCGTGGAAAGCAGAGCTGTGTCTGTGGCCCCCTGGGGTGGCTGTCCCCATGTGGGCTGTCCTCCCACAGCGCCAGGACCGTTGTGGGTACCACGGGCATAGGAACTGTGGAGAGGGAAGGAGCCCACGGCTCTCCAGTGCCCATGCGGGACAGATTCCAGGGGGAAGAAAGCCGCAAGTTGATAGCAACTGATCCAATCTGTGTGGGTGACAAGGGCAGGATGGGCTTCCCAGCGTGTGTCCCAGTGATGGGGATCCCCGGGGATCAGGGTGGCTGTAAGCTCCCATGCTAGTGGGTGACATGGCTGTCACTGGGTCTGCATCCCACCAGGAAGGATAAGGTATGTGGGCAGAACCAGCGGGGGCACCCAGAAAGGTAGAGGAGACAGACCCCAGAGCTCCTCACGGGTACTGCCAGTGGCAAGGGGGTACCCAGATGGCAAGTGGTGGGGTTTCAGCTGGTTCCCCTTCGAGAATGATGGTTTTTATCCTGACCACTTTGTTCTCCTCCACCCAGGCTGCCCCTGAGATAGGAAGAGCAGCTCATCCCTTCCTTGTGCCATGTTTGGCTCTCTGCCAGGGTGACCTATGGTGGTGGCACAAGTCCCTCCCTGCCTCTGCTGTGGGGTCCTTAAAAGCACAGGGAAGTTAAAACCACATGTGTCCTCAAGGCCAGGATGAGGCCACACTGAAATAGCTGCTGGCCTGAGGCTCTGGAGGTGGGCATCCAAGCTCCAGGGAAAGTCACATCTCCCTGGAGCTCAGGGACGAGCAGCCAGTGACAGCCATTGCATCAGGCAGATGGAGGGAAATGGAAGAGAAGAACAGAGACTTTTCTGGGTTGCTTTTTGGATCCTGACCATGCAGCCACGCAGCTCCAGAGCCAGCACCTGGTCCTGCTGTCTGGCCTCACCAAAAAGAGACAGTCTGTCTGCCTTGTGCTTTCGGGGAGGCTCTGAGAGCCCTCCTGACTGTAGTACTGCCACACGTGGGAGGCTCCTCTCCCTGTATTGCTGCCTGAATGCAATTAGGCTTTAATGAGTCATTAAAATAAATCTCTGTTTCTACTCCAAGCGAGCGTGCCGGGGGGATGCTGACAGTCGCAGCAGCAGGTCTTGCATCATGCGGAGGAAGAGGCTACGCTTCCCTGCGCCCTCCTCCCCAGGGCTGGACCATGGCACCCACCATCTCCCTTTTCCATGGAAAAAGGACCTTTCCCAAGATCCATTTAGCCTTGTGGGTGCTGTGGAGTGAGGTTAGATTATAACCTGTCCTGGGGTTAGATTATTTATCTTTTTGGAGGATTCTGAGGGTTATCTGCTCCCTGCTGCTGAAGGGCACCTGCCTGTCTAGGAGGGGGCAGAGATGTAACCAGCCCTGGTTTTCAGCTCCTGGTTTCTTCAAGATGCTGGTGGCTGTACCCTTTTTAACCCATACCTGGATGCAGTGGGCAACTGGGGGAGACCTGAGCCGGCCCCATGGCTGGAGGGAGATGAAGATGAAGATCAGGTGAACACCGAAATGCAAAAGGGCCAGTGTAGTGCATCACTGACAGATATTCAGCTGCTTTTCCTGGCCGTACATGGGATTTAAAGAGAGCTCACAAGCCAAGAGGGATGTTGGTGGCCCCTCTCCTCCTGGGCAGGCACAAGGCTCATCTTCACGTCACCCAACTGGTAAATGGTCCAGTTACCCCTAATGATGCCTTTGCTAATTTAATCCCTCCACGGTGGCTGTCTCGCTGGCACGCTCGCAGGCGGTAGGGCAGATAGGCACCGGCCCCACGGCATTATCCAGCTGCGGGAAAGCACGAGTTAAAGCCAGGGCTGGAGCTGGAGATGTTTTATTTATTTATTTTTGAAACAAAAACAAATAAATTGGGTGACGTGGAGGCACGACAGATCCGCCCCGCCGTGACTCGGACAGTGTTGCTGTGCTGGGAGGGGGGGGGGGAGGCTGAAGCCAACGGGATTACAAAGACTCCGGCTTTGTCCGGAGCTTTTCTGCCAGGCTTTGCTCTGGGAGCAGAGCTTGCTGCTGCACGGGAAGGTTTGGCACGAGTCGTGTTTCGTACGTCAAGCTGGGAGGAACGGGGACAGGGCAGTGAGGGCAGTTGAGGGTGGGAATTGGGAAACCGGGCATAGGATTGTCATGGGAATGGTGGAAATGGGGTGGAAAGGGCGAGATGGCACCGATGTCCAGGGCAAGGAGGGAGATAACGAAGTGATGCCTTAGGAGAGAATCTGTCCCAAAGCTTTCTTTCAAAGAAAGCCAGTGAGAAACTGGCTTAATGAAAAGAATTCTTTAGTGGGAAACTTGCTGCTGTGCTCAGGTCTTGTTGGGGATGCTCTGGATGATGAGACGCCTCTGCTGGGATTGATCTCTTCCAACTTGTGCCTAGCGTGAAGATGCAGTTGGTGTCCCTGTGTTCCCCGGTGGGATTAGCTCTGCTGGAGAGCAGAGGACACACCTTCATGTGTTGGAGCAGAGAGAAAATCAAACTGGGGAGATCATATCTCCACAGGATGTGTTTTCAGCCCCTGGGAAACAGAAGGATCTGGCTGAGGTCTTCATCTTCTTGCCCTGATGGAAAAAACCTGTTGGGGTTAAAAGAAATGGGTGCTGAGGAGGGAAAAGTTTCCCCTTGGAGCAATGAGAGTGCTGGAGAAATGCCTTCCTGGGGCTGGGAGTGAACAGCAGAGTGTCCTCGAAGGGATGCTGGTTCCAGTGCACTGCTGGGGAAGGTTTCCAAGCTGCCGGATCAGCAGGATCCTGATCCATCACCTGGACCTTCCTCTGGTCCAGGATCAGCAGGATCCTGATCCATCACCTGGACCTCACCTGAGGCCTCGGTGTGGGATGGCTGGAGGCTGAGAGCTTTTAAGGAGGTCCCTGCTGCCCGATTTTGCTTTGCTGGTGCCTTCTCACCTTCTCCTGGGCGTGTGCTGGGAACGCTGGCTGATGCAGGAGAAGTACCTGTGCTGTGCTGGTGCTTTACCAGAGGGCTGAATCAGCCGTGGGATGCCTACACCGGTGCAGTGAGCTTGTGTGAACACCAAACGGTGACGGCAGGGTGGAAGCACCTAACTTTTCCTGCTCCTTTTTGTGCTCCTCGGGATCCATCTCTTGTGCTGTCCGCGGGCTCTGCTGCAGTGGGGTTTAGGGGCACCATGAGGTGCAAATCAGACCCAAGTCTTTGCTCTCCAGTCCTGCATGTTCCAGGCTACAGCAGGATCCAGCCTGGGCTTCAGCTCTCCGCTGGCTGTGGCCGTGGGCACAGTCCCAAGTCCCTAGCACGCTGGTGCGGCAAATTGCTCCGGCTTTTTGGCGAGGGTCGGTCTCACCTGCAGCACGCCCAGCATCCCAGCTCTCCTCGGCCTCACTCTGCTCCCGGTGCAGATGCTGCTGCCTCAGCTGCCCATCGCCGGGGATATTTGGGCGCTGGGAGGGATGGTGCCCACGGCAGGGATGCTGGCCAGGTCCTGGCTGGCTCCAGAGAGCCCGCGGGGATCTGACGTGCAGGATAATCTCAAAAGCTCTTCTCTGTGCGACTTGGCTCGGTGCCGCTGGTTTTGTCCCTGGTTATTTTGGGACCACGTGTGCCTGGGCTCGGCCGCAGTCTTTGCCAGGAGCAGCCCTGGGAGGGAACCCGGGTGCAGCAGCAAGAAATGATCCATGTGGGCCAGGCCAGGGACATTTCCGTCCCCCATCCCACTGTGAGTTGCCCACCTCTAATGCCATGTCGTGACTAGGGCTGAGCATCGCCCCTTCCCGGGGCTTCACCCACCCGCTGCGGCTCCCAGGCTCGGCTGGTCAGGAGCAAGCCGAGCAAATGCAGCAGGTAGGATGGACGTGGGGGGATGAAGAGGGATGAAGAGGCATTTTCCTGCCCGGGGTTTTAAGCCATCCTGCGATGAGGAGAAGCTGCAAAGGGGGTGTAATTATATAGGGACTTGCCTAGATCCGGGTGTAGCCCTGGCCACGCCATGGGGTTTGTAGTATCACATCAACGTGTGTGCTTGGCAGGGACAGGATGGGGTGATGGCCCCTTCCTTATCCCTCTGTCCCTACGCATGACTCCAGATAATCCACGCAGGCAGGCGAGACAGGATCTGAATAGTCGCTTAAGGAGATAAAGGGCAGATGAGATGCCCAAATAATGAGATATTGGTGTAATCCGCGCCTGAGATGTCCCAGGCTACAAAGCTGCCCTTCCTCCGAAAGTCTGTGAAGTGCTGGGAGGTGGGACAGGGATGTGGATGTGCTGGTTGGTCCCAGGATATGGGGCTTTGCACGCCTGGTGCTGCCACAGCTGGAGGTTGGAGGGGGATGCTCGGTCCTGCGTTGCTGGAAAGGTGATTGCCGCCAGGGGAGAAGATCTCATGGTCTCCCACAGGGCAGGATGAGGCCCAGCATAGGAGGGAGTGAACCTGGGTTGGCAAGAAGGTGTTTTCTTGTCAGAGTTTGGTGTCCAGTACAGGGAATCTCCTGGGCTCAGTGTGTCTGGAGCATGGCATTAGCAGCAGGAGTGAAGCCCTTTGTGCCTACGCCAGGAGCTGGGCTCAGGCTGGCAGCTTCCACCTTCGAAGTGGTTTGATTTTTGTTAATTGCAATGAACATCTTGCCTTTTCCACAAAGCTTTTACAAGAAAATTGCTGGTTGATATTTCTCCTTTTCCATCCCTGGGCTGGGGAGGAGGCAGAGGGGAGCCCTGGGGAGCTGGTGGTGCAGGAAAACCAAGGGCAGGCTTGCCGCAGGGCACAGGATTTTCAGTTTTGATGACTTGACTGCAAATCACCAGAGCCTGAGCTGGGGGGATGGTGTCACCTCTGCGACCTGGCTGTCCTTGTGGTGCCCGAGAGCAAGGAGCAGGGTTTTGGCTGCGTTTTTCCCTTACAAAACTGCCAGGTCAAACCCCACACAGCTCGAGGCACCAAAAGGTTCACGGCACCAGAATGCCTCGGGTAGGAAACAGGTGGCACAGGACACCCTTTCTGCTGGGAAAAAGCCTTTTTTGATTCCCTGGACCAGGCTGAAATAGAAGTTTTCCCAAGCCCTGCTGTGATTGTTGTCCACAGGCCGGTCCAAACTCAAGCATCTCTTGGGCAGAATTAGCCACAGAGCCCAGGGTGGCTCCCGGGGCTGTTACTGCTGCAGGAGGGAGCGAGTTTGCTCCGGTCACCCAGTGCCACAGTCACCTTTTATGCCTTCAAGATGCTTTTTCCTCGGTATTTTTATTAACAGCATATCAAAAGTCAGAAGGGGCTGCCCCCACCCCCCAAATTAGGTGGCTTAAGCGAGCTTATGTGCAAGGGTAAATTAAACCAGCAACTTGTGACTCTTCCAAAAATCAGGGTGGGCAGCTGGTTCAGCTCCTTTCTGACCCCCGCAGGCTCATTAATTAAAGGTTTAATGGCTTCGACCACTCAGTGGTTGGGGTTGGGGGTGAGTGCTGAGGTTGGAGAGGGGCGGCTGGGGGCAGATCCAACATGCAGGGAGTTTGCAAAGTCTCAAGCCTGCCTGCACGCTCATCCTACCCCATGGCTGGGGGGGTCCAGGCCACTCCCGTCCTCCCCACCTTGCCAAGGTTTGCAGGCATGGGTTAACCTGCCCGCGTGGGGCAGGTCGCAGCCACCCAGGAGCTGCCCTGTTGTTTGCTGCCGTCATCTGTTTTGCAAAGGCAGCCCCTGATGCTGTTTTTTTCCAATTAGGCCATGGGAGATGATTCTGGTAAGACAGCAGCCAGGCTAATTTACCAGGCAGACATTTCATTGAATTAGCCCGTGAGCTGCAGAGCAAAACCTGGGAGAGCAGAGCCTGGGCTGGGGGCAGGACTCGCTGGTGGCATTCGGCAAGTAGCCGTGCTCTGCCCAAGCCCCAACCCTGCTGCCCTGTGTCCGTGTTAGCGTCCGACCCTCGTTGGACGAGGGGGTGAACTCGGAGCCGGTGGGATGCAGGGGGGGAGCTTCTCAGCTGAGCTGAGCCTGCTGGCAGCTGGCACCAACCTCCCATCGACTTGCAAACTGTGCAACTCTGCGATGGACGTCATTGAAGGAGAATAAATATAGAAGCCCGTGATGCCGCTCGCTCCCAGAGTCACTTTTCAGGCCGTAACTTTGCGCTGCGAGGCGACATCAATTAAAGAAAATGTCTATCTCTGCAGCAAGCGGTTTTGCACGCCTGCCTGGAGGAGGTCGATGCGGCCGGGGACCCTCCCTTCCCCACTGGGGACAGGGTGACACCGCTGCCTAGTGCCTCACATCGCTCCCAGGAAGGCAGCGAGGGACAGGGAGAGAAATGCAGCCCTGCTCGTGGAAATCCTGGTTTTGTTCGGTCTGTGTGCCAGAGCGTCCCCGCGCCTACCCTTGGGTTGTAGCCCCTTCCCCTGAGCTGCCCAGGAGCAGGCGAGCAGCGAGCACCAAGGCATCTGCTCAGCCTGGGATACTGAAATATTTAAACAACTCTCGGCTCCCTTTTTAAGCCAGAGGAAGAAATAGGACTGTGCCCCAGGGAGATTTGACTTTGCAAGGCGTGTATACCCTTGTGATGCCCCTGCACCCCCACCCCGGGGCTCAGCTCAGCTCACAGTGCAGCCCAAGGCTTTTAGGGAGTCCCTAGAAGTGTGCAGCTTTTTGTCGGGATGGGGTGGTGAGGCTCTGCGATGCTTGAGCCTGGGGGAAGCTGAGCCCACAGTGCCCCTTTTCCAGCAGGTTCGGAAGCGCTTGAGGCAAGTGGATGGGAAACGGAGATGGGCTGATCCACAGCAGCAGGGATGCAGCTGCCAGGGCTGGTGTGTGGCCTCTGCGAGGGCTGGGAGAGGCTGTCGTAGCTGTCCTGCTTCTTTCTGGGTGTATTTACCTTATAAGTCTCAAGATCCCAGTTACTGCTGAGACTGGGGCTCTTGCTTCTTCCCCGGGAGGTGTCGCCGTCCCTGCAGCAGAGAGCTGTGGGTTAGAGAAGGCTCTTTTATAGGCACAAACGGGGTAGAACATGAGCTGTGAGGCTGCTGGTGAGCAGGATTTAGGGAGAAGGAGAGAAGGAAACTTCCTCCTCTCTGAAAGCATCACCTCCAAGGAGATGAGGAAAGGCAGCGCTTCTCTTCTGGTTTAATTTTTGGCTTGTTTTCTTTTTAACGTTTGCTATTTTAATAAGGAAGAGCCTGGCTCCTGAGTGGGGCCAGTGAAATGCTGATCCTGGCAGCCCCAGAAAGAGAAGTGCTGGAGATGGGGCACGTGGAAGCGCAGGCATCCTCAAGGCAGCACCGGCTGGACTCGGAGGTGACCGGAGGGCTGGTCCCTTCCCACCCGGAGTCGTTCTCCAAGGCCGCCTGCTCGCTCTAAACCTCAGGCTAATTGGATGCTGCTCTCCAAGCACTAAATCAAATCACAGCTCCCATGAAATGAAGTTTTCTGGATACGGACGGCCGCCTGCATCATCCATCGCCAGCCGGCCCACGGCACGTCCCTCTCAGGGGTCATCAAAGGGCAACGTTTGCCTTGTCCAGCCATCCACTGCCAGCCTCTCCCTGCTAAGAGTGACACCCGGGGAGGCGATAACTCCACTGAAGGCTCCCCCGTGTCTCTCCCCGCTGTCCCTGGTTGCGTTTCAGGGTGCAGTTTGGTAACAGGGCACAGGAGATGAGTGTGTCAGGATCTATTATTAGCTCTGCGTTGGGTCCCTTGGTGGATGGAGATATTAGCTGGGTTATGGACCTATTGATTTCTTGGTTTGGTTTTTCTTTTTTTTTTTTTTCCCTTTGTTTTGTGTGCGAGCGCGGCTCGAGGAGGAAATCCAATGCGTGCCCTCCTCTCAGCTCGGTACAGGAACTCTGAAAATCAATTTGCAGCAGGACGGATCCTGCAAATCCACCACCCCAGAGTGATTTTTGGGGAGGGAGGGTCCCTCTGGTGCCCGCTGGCAAAGGCAGCAGCGAGGGGCCGGGGCAGAGTTGGACAGGTCTCGCCTGGAAGCTGCCACCTCCCTGCATCAATTAGGGCCGCGTGGCAAGCGGGTAATTAGATCTCCTCGGCCGCAGCCGGCTGGCACTTGGGCCCTATCAATTAGCCCTGCTCTGGGCGAGGCACAGAGGGATGCGGAGGACGGTAATGAAAAGCGGTTGTGCCAGGTGTCGTTGGAGGGTGGGGGTGCTGAGTGCACCCACTTCTTGGGTGGAAGTCTCTCCCTTTTGCTGAAATCGCAGGGTTTGGGCACAGGATTTTCCTTTCCTGGCAGTTTGGGTTCACCCACCCTTGCAGCATCCGCCTTTTCTGCCGATCTCCCTAAAAAAAGCCATTTTTTGAGCCCCACTGTGGGGTCAGGGGTGGCATCAGCAGGGATGGGGGCACCAGGTAGCCCCCTTGGAGAGGCGGGATGAGCTGACGGTGGTGGGTTTTTCTCCTTGTCCTCCTTCCCAGGGCTGCCAGCGTCTCCCCGTGACCATGCAACGCTGCCCGTCCCGGCTGCCCACCCTGGGGCTGGTGTGACCACAACTCCCTGCCTGTCCTTTTCCAGGTAGGTGCCTGCAGGGTGGCAGGGGGATGTTGGGGAGCACCTGCACCAGAGGGGATGGAGGGCAGAGCCCGAGCCCCTTCCTCAGCAGCACGTAAAACATTGTCCACTTGCGAGCTCATGCATCCGCCTCCTCTATAATTAATTTTAAAGAGGAAAAGGCCAAGTGCTGACTAAGCCAGGCCTTCGCCCTGCGAAGCTGCGTGATTCACGAGCTGCTGATAGCACTGCCTTGTCCTGCAGAGTATTTCTCCAAGCTTGGGAGAAACCAAAACCTCCTTTCCCTGCTTCAAAGTAAAGATGATGATGGTGATGATGATGGTGGTGGCGATGATGATGATGATAGTAATAATAAGTTATCATCATCATCATTATCATCATCTGCAGGACCTAAAATGCTCTTTGCACCGTGGTGGCTCCCAGGGCTGTGGGCACCCGTGGGATGTGGGCTGTGAAGGGGGGCTGGCTTCCCGCAGGTCTGAAGGGAGCTACAGGAAGGCTGGAGAGGGGCTGGTTACGAGGACCTGGAGTGAAAGGACAAGGGGTAAATGGTTTAAATTAGAGAAGAGTAGATTTAGATTGGCTATCAGGAAGAAGTTCTTTACATTGAGGGTGGTAGAACAGTGGAATGGGCTGCCCAGGGAGGTGGTTGAGGCCCCATCCCTGGAGATATTCAAGGTGAGGTTGGACAAGGCTCTGAGCAGCCTGGTCTAGTTGGGGGTGTCCCACTGCAGGGGGGCTGGACTAGATGACCTTGGAGGTCCCTTCCAGCCCAAGCCATTCTATGATTCTAGGTCCCAAATGGACATGCATTCTTGGGAAGTGGGGAAACACGTGGGAGGGGTGCTGTTGGGCCGTGTTTAACCTCTCCCTCTGCTCCTTCCAGGTCCAACGTCTCCGTCACTGAACGTAAGTATCCCCAGGTCCCTTGGCAGAGGGATGGTGGTGAGGGCTGCTTGGCTCATGCCAAGCCCATGTTAGACCTGCCGATGCCAGGCAGGCAGCTGGGGTGCGGGTGTTTTTGGGCTCAGACTGCCAGAGTTGTGGAGTTCAAAGGCTCCCCTTTGGCTTTCCCTGATGGAAACTCAGGTTTGCTTCTGCATTTGGAAGCAGAAGCTGTATTTTCTGCCAGGAGGGTGGAAATCACCCCCTTTGGCTCAGCAAGGAGGGAGGGTCTGTGGGTGGGCTGCAGGGTGCTTCCCAAAGACCCCAAGCCAGCGGTAGGGATGGAGCAGTGGCAGCGTGGGCACATACTGCTGCATCTCTGGTGTCCCCTGGAGATGATATTTGGTGATAGTTTTCCGGTTGGAGCGGGAGGAACAGGCACGTGCTATTCTGGGATGCCTCATAGGTGGCACATCTGTGGTGCGATGCTGAAGCCATGGTCGGTGGGGTTCGTGTCCCCGAGTGATGCGTGTCCCCGTGGCTCTGCCTTTCAGAGTTTGATGGAGAATCGGTCGGATGACAGCGGGAACTGTTGTTATCACCGGGGGAATCCTAGCGACGGTGATCCTACTGTGCATCATCGCTGTGCTCTGCTACTGTAGGCTACAGGTGAGCGCCGTGACCGTCCCCAGTCTTGGGATGAACCCCAGCAGTGTCACTGCCCCTTGGGCTGAACTGCTACTGCAGGGGGTCTCCAAGGGGGTTTTCTTGCCTGTGGTGGGCAAGGGGATTGAAAGCCACTTTTCCCTCAGATGCTGCAGGATTATGTCCTGTCTTCCTCCTGGCATGGGGGGGGACTCCCCTGAGGCTTTTGAGGCTCTGCAGCACTAATTTAGGTGTAGGCTTGGCTGAGTTTGCAATACCAGATGGAGATTTTTAGGTTTTGTGGTTTTCTTTTTTTTTCCACCTTGTAAATTAAACGAGAAGGCTTTCAACAACAGCTCGCTACAACCTCCTGCTCTTTAAAACTTAATGTGTAGTCTGTGCTGTGCAGCAGAGCCTGTGTGATGAAAAGCACAGCAGTTACTCAGAGCAGTCTCCGACTGGCACAGTAAAACACCTTCCCCTTGCAAACCTTGATGGGAGTGGGGAGGATGAGTTCCCTGGAAGCACGCTTGGGTCTGGGTTTTGTCTGGCTTCTGCTGCTTTGCAGGCCCTGGGTAGTGATGGAGCAGAGCAGGGCAGAGCAGTCAGAGGGTTTTCTCTGGCAGGGGGGTAAGGGGAGCCAGGGGATGTGGCCGGGCTGGCTGTGAAGCCAGGGGCTGTGGCCACCCCACCAATGCAACCCTTTTGCGCAGTACTATTGCTGCAAGAAAGATGACTCCGATGAGGAAGAGGAGGAGGAGGAGGAAGAGGAAGAACCTGATTTTCCTACGCACTCGCACCTCGGCACGTGCAACGCCTGCAATTCCCGGATGGTGGACGGGCAGGGCAGCCCCGCGCCCCCCACCAGCGAGCTCAACCAGCACGGGGCTCACAACTACTGCCCGACCTGCTCACCCTACAGCTCCCCCTTTTACATCCGGACTGCCGACATGGTGCGCAACGGCGGGGAGAGGGTCACCTACACCCCCACGTGCTGCAAGGAGATGGGGCCGCCCATCAACATGGCCACCCTGCAAAGCTACCCGGTGAGCCGTCACAGCCTCCTCCGCGAGAGCTTCCCCAACCCGCGGGCTATCAGCACGGAGGTGTAGTCACCATTGCCACTAGCACGGGGTGTCCCCAGCTGGCTCCCGCTCGAGGGAGGGGGCTTTTCACTTGTCTTTGGAGGGGGGGGGTCCCCCCAGAGAGGACCCCGTAAGCCCAGCCTGAGACCAGCACGGTCCTTCTGCTGAACCGCCCGGCACTGCGGGCGAGAAGATGAGAGAGACCTCAAAGGGCGACGTTAAACCGGCCACCTCCGAACCCATCGTAAGTGTCATTATTATTCTACTCTATCTCCTGAAGGGACTTGTCTAACGAGGGCTATGTACAGTACAACCTAATTTAATTACCCCAGGCTCCCCCAACTGCCCAAGCCCAGAGCGAGGCCTTCGGTGTCCCCAGGCAGCCCCCCCCGAGGCGAATCCTGCCACGGAGCTGGGAATGGCCGTGCTCCTGGGTGATGTGCAAAGGAGGGAAGATCCGGCTCGTCCCGCTCCCCTCGTTCCGTGTGCGTTGCCACTAGCAGTTAGCTTTTATGTTCGAGTGTAAGATAGGGCACCGTCTCCTCCCACCCGCTTCGGTCTTTGCACGTGCTGAAGAAGTTCGAGACGTGAATTTAGATCACCGGGAGAGGCAAAGTTGCTCGCAAAACCGCTCACCTACGCCAACGGGCACCAGCCGACCCTTCTGCGGCCAAAGCCCCCACCTCTTCTACTCTTCACGAGCTTTCTTAGGAGCAATTTTAACTTGGACCCATAAAAACGGCAAGATTTTACTCACGGGAAGAGTTGTACCCCTAAATAACTGCAGTTTTGGTCACGTTCAGCGTCCAGAACCCTACCCAGCCCACCCTGATGACAGCCAGAGGCAGGCTGGCTTTAGGGCAGCTCTTGCTTTTGACAGCGACAGCAGAGACCATCCAGTCACTCCTGCAGCAGGGACCATCCAGTCACTCCTGCCCTGCAGGGCTCATGACCTCCCCTGGGAGAGTGAGGCTCAGGTGGTCGGGGACCCCCCTCTTTTGCTTTTGGAAGAAGAGGGGTGCAAGACCCGGCCCTGGGTTCAGCGGCTCTGCAGCTGGTAACGCCAGCCAGCGACTCTGCCTCTCTGCAAAAAATGAATGTGGGAAAGTTCCTTCTTCCTCCACAAATCAAATTAAGTGAAAAATTGCTAAAAGGACATCTCCATCGTTCACGGTCACTTCCATAGCAACCGGCGCAGGACGGCTCGGCTGAGCGCTCCCCATTCATGGCAGGGAGGAGGGACCCGGGCAGCGAGGATCCCGGCAGCCGTGCGGATGCTGTTGGAGGCCGTGGCAGGGAATGCTCACCATGCCTTTGCAATACAGGGTAGGACTGCTCAGAAACGGGAGTGGTGGGGTTGTCTGGTTGGCTTTGTGGTTTGTTATTTTTTTCACCACCGCAATTTAGAAATCGTCCTGCTGCTCACAGAAGGGTTTGGACTTAAAACCTCCCCGTTCACGCACAGAAAAAGTAGGTCTTGGCAGCGAGGCACGTGCTACGTGAGCCTCGAGCGTCGACGCGACCAGGCTAATTTACACTTTGGACCTGCTCTTGCCTTGGCACCTCTGCTCAAACGACCTGAAGAAAAGCAGCCAGATGAGCGCCAGATGTGGTGCTGGTCCTTGAGAGGAACGCCTTGCCCCGGCCCGCTTTTACACAGCCTTTTGAGCAAACGTTCTGCACCATCTCCCCCACCTCAGGCCTAGAAAGACATTGTGTTTCCATTGCCCCGAGACTCGGTCTCGTTGCGTTCTGAGTCTCCTTCCATTCTCCAGATAGCGCTAGCGAGTTTTAAATGTCCTCTCACATTAAGGGCAGGCAGGAGGGAAGATGAAAGTCTGCAGCAGCAAAGCTCTCTGGATCCCAGCGGCTGATAGTCCATAGCTCCTACTGCTTCCCGTCCCTGAAGATACGGTCTGTAACTGGAGAAAAGCCTTGGCTAACTCAGCAGATATCGTCCTCTCCCACCAAGGCACCTGCTCAGCTAGGTCTCATCCTGCCCGCAGCCACGAGAAGCGGACGTGTCTCTCGTGTGCCAGCGTGACCTGCCAGGCGGCCCTGCGACGCCGTCCCCTCGAAGGGCACAGAGCCAGCTCCTGGGCACAGCGGCTCCCAGCATCCAACTCTACCTCTCGGCACGCAGCGAGGCCTCCCACCACCACGGCAGCACGGGCCGGGCCGTCACCTCTGGAGGATGGGAATAACACAGGGGAGGGTTTGCTCCTGTGGTCACCCTCCTGGTGAAAGGAAGGCAACCACATTGTCACCTTCATCCCATGCAAATCGTGACCTGTCGCCTGCTGAGAAGGTGCCAAGGCTGGCGAGGCAGTTTCGGAGTAGCTGGATGGCCAAGATGAGGGTTATCCTCACGGCCAACACAACGCCCTGGGTCTGGCATGGGTGAGTCTGCAAGGGCTGGAAACACGGGAGGTGCAACTGTGGGTTAGAAGGTTTGGGGGGATGGTGGAGGAACGGGGCAGGGTAGGGACAGGGATCCCAGATTTTTTTCCACTCGATTCCTCCTGTTGTTATTCTCTGTCTTTGTTGCTCAGCTATGGGTCCAAATTCAACGTGAGAAATAAATGAGGACTTTGAAATACAAACCAGGAGTGGTTTCTGTTCTTTGGCAGGCAACGCCACAAAACAGGGTACATCCTGTGCTGCCTGGAAGCTGTTCTGCTGCAAGGATTTTTTTTTTTCTTCCCCACCCTTCCCGCTCCTGCTTTTGTTCCTCTTGTGTCCCTCCTCCTCCCTTGCCTCTGCCCTAGGTAAGAGCACCCCAGAAACCACAGTTTTACAGTTTAACTCTTTATTGCGACACAGAATTTTTCGGTGTGTTTTGGAAATTGCCCTTGTAGTAGAAAAATATGCAGGGCAGCCCAGAGAGACAGCTACTGTCACCTGTGCCCTGCGACGGGCCGGCCTCTGCGTCCCACCGCCCCCAGCTAGAGATCTCCAGAGATGACGACAGCAGGAACAGGCTTTCCCAACCCACTTCTCAGCAGCTTTCTAGGAAACGATGGGTTTTTTGCCTTGTGTAAAATCCTCTTGGTGGAGAGGGAATGGCGATGACTAAGTCCTAGGAATCCTTACTGAGCAGGCTGGTCTACAGGGACTAGCTCCACAGCCAAGCCAAGCGAGGTGGCTTCAAGTGGTAAAGTCTGGCTCGAAGGGGCTCTTGGCCCTGAACTTGGAAAGGAAGTAGGGCCTGGCAGCAGTCTTCCTGGCAGCAGTCAGGGTGACTTGAGCCGACACGACTGGCAGCAAGCCTTCCTGTAGTACCAGTGAGAGCACAGCTTCACCTTCAGCACCAGCACGCAGTTGGCCGTCACTTTGTCTTCACAGTCTTCTTCTGGGGAGCAGAAGCATCCACAGGAGGAGTTAAAAAGGAGATGTGCTTGCCCAGCAGGGATCTGGACAGAGGAAAGGGCTCCCAAAGGCTCCTTTCCCTCCCAGTCTTACCTGGTGCCTCTGTGGGGCACGGCTGGAGTTGGCATGTCTGCCTGGCTTCTGGTTTGGAAGTGGGGTCACAGCCCTGAGCCAGTGCCTCTCCCTGGTAACACTTCACCTCGCGCAGCCGCACGCCAGCACCACACGTCTTGCTGCACTGTCAGGATCGAGAGAGGAAAAGGATCTTGAGGGGCACTGTTTTGTTTTTTTTTATAGTTCCCAAGTTTGTTTTCCCAGTGAGGCCTCGTGGTCCATGCTTTGGAGACTGTTCTGGAGGAGGTCTGGGTCAATCCCACACTGATCCCAAACTTAGGCTCCCTTTTTGATGCTGGATGAGAGCCTCCCTGAGCCAGGACTGGGGCAGAGGAAGGGAGGAGTTTGCTTTCACCTCTTTAATGCAACTCGGAATTGGTTTTGCTTTGTGTGTTGATGCTGTGATAGAAGATGGAGACACTGGCTGCTGTGAACCAGGCTCAGCTTCCCCTGCCCTCCCATTCCCTAGATGCTCACCAGTTAAAATCAAGGGAAAGCAAGGAAGGACAGGCTCCCAGCAGAGGAGGAGGAGACGTGGCTGTATTCTGTATGCCTGCAGTGTGATGCATGCTCTTGCCTGAGGCAATAATCCACAGGCTCTGAGGTTTTTCTCCAGCTTGCATGTGCCAGTCCCTCCACCAGCTGCCTGGTCTGCAGAAGAGCAGAGTTCCCAGTCCCACCCAGACCTAACAGAGCCCTCGGCAGAACAGGCTGCTAGAAAGCCTTGGTGCAGGTTGCGCCCTACCAAGCAGAGTTATGAGGCCTCCTCTCCCCCTTCTCCACCACCCCGGGGCCTACCTGAGACCAGGAGGTAGTGAACCACGTTGAACATGGCCTCCTGAAACAGGCAGCTTGTTCCTCAGGTTTCTGAGAGGCTTCACAGCGCTTCTCGGGGTACTCCCTGTACACACCATTCTCCAGGCCTGCGCACACAACTACCCGAGTCTTCATCCCTCGCCCACAGCTGGCATCGCACTGGGAAAAAGAACGTGACAGCCAGGTAGGAAATGGTGCTCATCAGCTGTAGAGCTTCACCTAGGGTGGCATCCTGCTCAGAAGCAAGGTGCTTGATGCCTTTGCTACCACCGGTCTAACGGAGGTAGTGCTGCCCAGGTCACGGGAGCAAAGGCTGTCTGCAAAGGAGATGAATTTCTTCGGGAGGGGGGACAGGAGGTGGTCCTTTGCATTTGCCCAGCACTGGGGATGCTGGATTCACCTCGGCTGGCCTTGAGAGCAGCTACCACAAGGGACCTGGAGCAGCCAGGGTAAGACTACAAGAGGCTGTTTCTCTCTTATTTTATGTGTGTCTACGTTCTCAAAAACCATGTAGCGTACTCGTGTAGCAACCTCGGTCTTGAAGTACTGACAAGCTTTGTGTGGGCCCAAGGGGACCAGACTGGTGCGCTGCAGGTGATCCGCACGGACAAGTACTGCTGAGCCCAAAGCTTTATGGGCTTAGCTGGGAGGACTCGCTCTCTCAGGACACCACCAGGAGAAGCAGCAGGAGCCAGGATCTGACTCTAGCTCAGCTTTGCTTCACTCCCTGATGCTCACAGAGGCAGCTGCCAGTTTGAGATTTCGATGCTTTGTGCCCTTTTTCACCATGGCAGGGCCAGCAGAGCTGGTCATCCCATGAACTCTGAGCTGAGAGAACCCAGCACAGGCAAAGAAGCCAACCCAAGCAAAGGTGGAGAGCCCAGCTGGTCTTTCAGAGTTTGGGTGAGTTTAGGAGCCTGCACACGGCTGAGAAAGCTGCACTGAAGGATTGTGTGTGACCCACGCCGCAGAGCAGGAGAGGATTGCAGGACTACTGTGAGTCCTCAGGTTGAACCAGTTTGTGCTCATCACCAGTGCTGGAGGGAGACTCAGCTGAATGGAGTCAACTGCTATAAAGGGCAGTAAAATGAGAACAAAAGTTTGGTTGGAAGGGAAAAAGGCTTGGCTGCTTTTCTAGAAACCTTCTTCCTTAGGTGTGGGATTTTAAAGTCTTTAAATCTTTAAAGTCTTGAGACAAATAGGGATTCACAAAGCACTGACCTGGGGTGTTGTTCCGGGTGCCCTGGGATTTGGATCAGCTTGTATCAGGAAGCATAAAGCTTCTGGGCCTTGAGCAACAGAAGAGGGGTAAGTAGATGGGTAGAGCCTGATTATTTGTTAGAATGGGGTACCTGGACAGTGTCCACTGGACTCATAGCTCCTGAGGCAAGTACACAGTCATCGTCTGGACATGACTTCCAGGGCATGGATCTGGGCTGCGGTTCACATTTATCACTGGCTATTATTTATCAGAGATGAAGCTGGTTTTGTTGAGGCTTTCCCTTTAGTGGTGTGACAAAAATCTTGGAAGAGGCGAGTGCGGGTTCTGAACAGAGCTCTGCTTGAGGCATCTGCAACTGCCACCTTGGAGCCAGAGGTGAGGGAGGACAGTTTCCTCAGGACATTGCTGCCCTCCAATGGAAGTCCCTGGAAAGGCAGTACCTGCCACGGATTCTGAGGTGGTATACAGGGTATGGTGGGCACAAGCTGGAGCATTCATTATTCCTTTTCCTCTTTCTAAAAGGAACTAGGACAAGGGTACAGCTCCAAGGCTGGAGGTTGCACCATACAATCTTGCCTTCCCCAAGACAACCAGGCTCCCACCACGTCCTGTGGGATATGGGGTGGAAAGGAGGGCTGAGAACACAGGGCTGGGCTTGGCTTTACCTGGTCCCACTCCTGCTCTACCCAGTGTGCGGGGCAGTTCTTGTCTCCACACGGATGGACAGCCAGGGGCTTGGTGGCCGGGTCACACTGTGAGTTGGAGATCACCTTGCCCTCCAGGTTGCGACATGCGATGAAGCGGCTCATGCGTCCCTCACCACACGAACCTGAGCACTTGGAGGAATAAAGGCATTTAGACACATCAGAAAGCAGGAAGGTGGAGGAGTTGGGGGTGGTGGTGCCAGAAGACCTGAGTCCAGAGCCTAACTCTGCCCCTGGACTGTGGCACTGGATCCCAAGGGTCTTTAGAGGTACATCTGGTAGGAGACTTCTGTTCTCCAGGTGCTGTGAGCTTCCCGGATTAGAGAATGGAGTTCACCTCACAGCTAACCAAAATTTACAGCATGGAGAGGCAAAAAATACAGCTTGTTCTGCTTTCTTTAGCTCAGCCTCTGCCAAAAGAGCAGCAAAAGAGAGCAGTAACACAACTGCCTACCTGCCCCCTCCCGCCGACCCCGGCACTGGGTGCAAGGAGCAGCAGACCCTCCGGACTCACCGGGCCCCAGTCGGAAGCGGTCCAGCGGCGGTCGCAGGGGGGTCCTGTGCACACCTTCTCGCTGCTGGGCTTCTGGGACTCGTCGCAGAGCGGCAGGTCCACCGAGCAGCGCACCCCCCGCTTCATCGTCCCCTGCGTGCCACAGCGGGCCGAGCACTGCAAGGGACACGGGGAGTCGGCCCCGGTGCTCAGAACCAGAGGACAGGAGGGATGAGCAAAGGCGAGGGAAGTAGCTGTGCCTCCTCCAGCTCTCTCAGGGGAGAGAGGAAGGGGGCCCCAGCGGGGACAGAACAAAGGTGGGTCCGCCTCTATCTCTAATGTTTATGTACTTTGGGTTTTAGGGCTCCAGTGCTTCAAGAATTCTGCTGCCTGGACTGCTGCTCAAAGTCACTGGGCCACTGGCCCAGTCCCAAGCAGGCTGTGTAAAGTCAATCAAAGGGATTTCAATTGGGTTTTAGCTTTGTTTCTATGCTACTGTTTCTCCATTCACTCTTAGAATTACAGAAACATTTTGATCCTGTGGAAGAGGGAGGCAAAGCCTCTTGCTGGCAGGGCTTTCATTTGGTCAATGCCCTGCTTAAGAAGTCACCTTAGGAAAAAACCATTTTGCAATGACTTTTGTCCACTGAGCAGTGCCAGAACAGGGAAGCAGTAAAAGGTAGGCCTTGCTGCCCCAGGATGCAGTCAGCCAAGGGCTTCCTTGGCACCCAACATCTGCCAGCCACCTTCCTCCAGGTGCCAGCCCAGCCCTGGCTGCTTACCTCTGGGAGCAAAGCTCCCCTGCCACCTACCTCGGACCACTCGGAGAGCTCCCACTGGGGCCCACAGGCCTTGTTCTTGCAGGCTTTCCTCTCCATGGGCCTGGCCAGCCCAGCTGACTCACAGAGGTCATCATAAACAGAGCTGTCAAAGCCCGGAGCCAGCATCTTCCAGCAGCGCACGGTACGGTACTGATAGCCCTCGCCACAGGTCCTGGAGCATTCGCTCCACCGGCTGGTCTCCCACCTCCACGAGCAGTGCCCCAGGGAGAGACAGCACAAAGAAAAACCCAGGTAAGGGGGACAAGGAACAGGGGGGGGCTGGGGGGGTGCCTGCAGGCCTGCGAGTCCCTCACCCAGCACTTGCCGCTGCGAACCTGCTCATCGCATGCGCCTGTGTGCAGGGGATCTGGTATTGAAAGCCAACTTGGCCCTCAGCAGCAATTTAGGGCAGCAAATTCCTGCCCCTTTCTTGCTTACAAGGGCGTATGGCTGCATGCTTTGAGCAGGAAATGATCCTTACGAAGACACGTTGTCCCCATGGACAGCTGGTGTCACCTCCACTCACCTAGGCTGGCAATCCCTCCCCGTGCAAAACTCGTGAGTAGGTTCCGGTCGGGTTAGGGCATCGCAGTACGTTTCATCCACCTCCACTCCATCATACCGCACGCACATCGCGTACGAGGTGCTGATACCTGCTGGGCAATCAAGATCCTCTCTTGGACAGGCTCTGTCAGACCAAAAAGCCTGCTCCCACCGTGATTAAATTACTGGAGCGCTCACCGCATCTGAAACTCTTCCTGATGGTTTTCAAAAATACCAGTATTTGTCCATCAACAGACAAAAAGGACCTCAAGTGATCGCTCACTGGAAGCCAAACCTACCTGAAGTGCATGTGGAGCTGCAGGGGGCATAAGCTGAGACCTTCCAGCGATACATGTCAGCCAGGCTGATGTCATCATTGCCCACGGGGCTCACGTCAAACTCGTTGCTGTGGAAAACGGAGGCAGCGTGAGTGAAGAATGAAAAGCTGCTGCAAATATAAAATACAGTGAAATTCCTCCGCGCTGTCTTTGAAGATGGGAAGAAACCCAGTGTTTCTTCTCTCCATCTCCCCCACTTTGGGCAAGATGGGCCACTGATGAACAGAGTGTAAAGCCTTGATCCACCTCCTGAATTCAACTAGCAAGGCTGCGGATAGCTGTGGATCAATATCCCTCTGCCAGGAAGCATCATTCTTAGTGACTCATGTAAATTATGGTCTTTGGACCACGCGGGTGCCCTCAGCTTCAGTTGATACTATCAGCTTGAGAGTTATGATGTTAGGTTGGAAAGAGGAGCTCAAGCAACGTCCCTCTCAGTATCATGTGGTGGGGAGAGTTCACATACAGCTTGTCAGAAATATTTAAAAGTTGTCTCCTGCCAGATGCTTACTGGAGTTACAGTAGCTTATGTGCCCAGAGGAACGGGACAGAAGGGGCACGATGTGGTGGTAAACGTGTGTATGTGACATGCTATAGACTCCTGGTCTTCTTTACAATCACATCAGTGCTGTCCTCACAGGTCCTTCAGCACCCATTTACATGGATCCCTTAGAGGCAGGAGGACCTGAAATACGTTCTGGGAGCTCCATGCCAGGTCACTTGTGACAATCAGTCTTTGGAGGTCAAGCATCTACAGCAGCTGCCATGGGTAGACACTGGTGAATGGGGACATCGGGAAGAGCAGTGAGACTACCAGAGGACTGGTTTGACCCTCCCTCCCCAGCTAACCACGCTCCTGTTTCGCCCAGGAAATCAAGTGCCACCTTTCAGTGCCAGGGGCTTGCAGAGGCTCTGCCTGGCCGATGTCCGCAGTTGGGCTGGCACCTAGCAGAGGGCTCTCCACAGATGCCACCATGCTGTAGTTGGCTGCTTCCCCCTGACTCCCAGCAAATGCCTCCACCTTCAAGTCCTCCAGTGAGTTCTTACGGGCCGGTGCTTTGTGGAGGCCCTGTGGCCACCAGGCAGCTGCCTCGGTCCATAGTCGTGCCGTGGAGTTCCTCGGGGCCAGCCTGGCTGCCAGGTGCTGCAGCTCCCTACAGAAGGCCGTGTTGTGTGGGTCTCGGTGACAGAGTCGCCTGAAGAGACGAAGCCTGGAGGACGCTATGCGGCTGTTCTCCGAGAGCTCGGGTCTCCTCATGCTGTAGGGTACGGCCGTGCTAATAGAGATTTGATTGAATCTGAGAGCTGGAAGGAAAATACAGGGATGCTTTAACTACCTTGGATGGCTTATACTTCAGCACGTGGTATTTAAATAAGGCAAAAAGCATTTAGTATGTGGCCTCAAAATCATAAAGTGCCACCAGGGTGCACCGAAAGGCCTTGATTGCCCCTACCAGCCTCACACTCTCTGCCCAACTGCTCAGGAGCTCCATTTAATCTCAGGCCTGGGCCCTCAGTCCTGGCCAGAGCAATGCTGTGGGTGTACTTTGTCCCCAGATTGTTGTTTGGCTTTCCCAGCTTGACCTCAGATTTGCCAGACTGTTGCCAGGACCTGTTGCCATCACTACCCTGCTTGAAGAGCTCAGATGCTGAGAGACTGCCCAGCCCGAGAGGTCACTGTTCAATCTGTATTGTGGCCACCCTCTCCCAGCTCCCCTTCCCTTACAGAGCTGCTGGTCTTTGCTGCTCCCTGACGGTCTCCACCTTGCTACTAATCATCTTTCTCTCCTGTCTCCTCTGATGGTAAAGCCACCTTAGATTTCAAGAAGACTATTGAGGGATGTCTGCTTTCAATAAGCAAAATGGGAGAGTAGTTAAAACAAAGCAACCAACCCAACTCTGTTTCTCTGCCAATTGCTGCTGCTGCTTCTTCTTCCTCATCCTCTCCTGTGTTTGCATGGTAAACCTGTCTTATCTGGAAGTCATACTTCTTCTCTTCACCTTGTTCCCAGGCCCAGTCCCGAGTCCGACTGGTGGAGTTGGTTTGGAAGAAGTGGGGGTGGCCAAAGCCTAAACCATCATGCTCTTCTCTTAGAGGAAGCTGTTCACTGGTGTCATCGGGTGACAAGGAGATCCATGTGGCATTGAAGTCCTGGGCAGCTCTGGAATTGGCTGGAATGGGATGGTCCTGGCTGGAATCTGGTAGGTGATGATAGATGCTGTCTACAGCAGGAGCTGCAGTTCGGAGAGGTGGTGTCCGTGGTACAGTGTAGTCATAAGTTATATGTGGCATTTTCCCATTAAAATTATAGTACTGGAGGAAACAGAGAAAGAAAACAAAACCATTTTTATTTTAAGGATGTGTATTTCCCAGAGACCTCTTCCAGCCACATCCATTTTTGATGGACTTATGAGGATGCTATCTTCTCTTAACATCCAGGAGGAACACACCCCCCCCCCCCCCCCCAAAAAACAATATTTGGCTTCCTCAGCCACCTATACACTCAGGTTTGGCTTGGGAACCAGAGTAAAATTCCTTTTGTCTGAGGGAGGCTCACAATTTTGGAATAGGGAAGCCTAAAACTAGCTCCTCACATACCATGGCGTTCAGAGACTGGTTAGTGGGCCCATGAGCTATGATATACTCCAGCCCTTCTGAGTTGAGGCTCGAGGGCCGTCGGTACTTAAAGATGGTGCCAGCTACCCTGAAGTTCTGTGGGTTGTCAATGGCAGAGTTGCCGTTGAAGAAGAAATGCCCGGATTCATCTGCGAGTGCTTCAAAGAGAGAGAAAAGGGACAAATGTGATACTCTGTGCAGAACACCAGGCGCTGAGGAGAGCAAGCAACTCATGACCGAGAAAAGACCGACGGAAAAAGAACCACAGGCGGCCCAGCAGCATTCATCTTCTGCATCAGGTTAGAGCAGCAGTGTTCAGTGCCTGCTGCTTTCACCTCCCTCTCCAACAAGAATACAAGTGGCTTCACAGCAGGGACTGCCCAGTGTGTGCTTAGTTTCCAAATGTCGCTCCTGCTGCTGGAGATGCTGTAGCCTTGGTTTATGGAGAGATTGAGTGCCCCTGGGCTACCCTGGAGGAAATGCTCCCAGATAGCTCTCACAGCACAGGCAGGAGTGCACAGAGCCCTCTTGCCACCTACAAGGCCGCTGAACTGGGATCGTAGAATCATAGCATCGTTCTGGTTGGAAGAGACTTTTAAGATCATTGAGTCCAACCGTTAACCCAGCGCTGCCAGGCCACCACTAACCCATGGCCCTCAGCACCACATCTCCACAGCTTTGAAACCCCTGCAGGGATGGGGACTCCTCCGCTGCCTGGGCCAGGCCTTGGCAACCCTTCTGGGGAACAAATTCTTCCTACTATCCAACCTGAACCTCCCCTGGTGCAACCTGAGCCTGTTTCCTCCTGTCCTACCACTTGTTCCTTGGGAGAAGAGACCAACCCCCACCTGGCTCCAACCTCCTTTCAGGGAGTTGTGGAGAGCGAGAAGGTCTCCCCTGAGCCTCCTTTTCTCCAGCCTGCACAACCCCAGGTCCTTCAGTTGCTTCTCACAAGACTTGTGCTCTAGACCCTTCACTTGTGGATTGCCTTATCTGACTAGTTCCTCTGCTTACCCAGGATGTTTTCTGTTTTCCTGCGCTCAATGATGAGGATGTCTGTGGCACCGGCAGGGATGTTGGTAATGAACACATAACCTGAGGAACAGAACAGAAGGTGAAGAAACCTCAAGGACAGAATAAAAACGTTTGCACAGGAAAAGCAGCTCTTGGGACAAGGGTGTATGTAGCAGGGCAGCGCTGCCCTTCGGGGCAGGTTGCTAAGGACATGAATGCCTGTTGCTCCCATGCTGCTTCTGGCAAGAACATAGAAAAAGCTTACTAGGGACCAGGGCTGATGCTGAACAGAGGACAGAAAAGACCACAGGTCCCCTTGGCTCTGATTCAACAGAATTTGTCTCAGGAGTAGCATAAAATTGACCTTTAAAGGGAGAAGAAATAAGAGTCTTAAGGTTGTGTGGTTTGGCAGCTCATCTTCCCTGCTAGAAACGCAGGTCTCGTCCGTTCTGTAACACGTTAGGAGGACTGGAATGGGCGGCCAAAACTGTGTCTGTACTGCTAGAGGGGTGAGCACTGTTACCCCTGCTCTGGAAGGGTGGCCAAGTGCTCTGCTAGTCTGGTGTCTACAGAGAGCGAGGCAGACTAGAGAAAAAACAAGTGTGACATGATGTTCCAAAACAGCCTCAAACCACAGCTAATTAATTACTAATGAGCATACCACAGTCTGCTGCTTCTGTGGGTGGAGGAATGGGCCATGAGGTTGTAAGGGATGAATCTCAGCCTGGTTTCATAGGGACTGTCCCTCAGCTGTGCTAGCTGTAGGACTGGGGAAAGCAGGAGACTAAGTGCAGGCTGAAACAAACGCTGTGACCCTCATCATAAGAGCTCAGGTTTCAAATGAACACGTAGCACAAATAAAAGGAAGATTCATTGATCTCTTCAAATTATCTGAGGTGGGCAAGATGCCAGAATCGATAAGAACAAATAGATCCCCAGCTGCTTCCTATTGTAAAGAGGTGAAGGGAAACCTTACCAGCCTAATATAGAGCACATCAAACCAATCTCCTCTGATGATTAAGTGAAGAGGACAAAATACAGATATTTAAGCAGGGGTGGCACTCTGCAGCTCTTTCCACCAAGCAGCTGGGAAGCTCCTACCCGCCTTCAAGCCAGCCACCCTTCATGCCAGCTGGTGGTAAGAAGTAGCAGGTGAAGTCTCTGGCCTGTGGTGTAGCAGGGAGTACCTATCTGTGAGATTGCCTTTCGGAAGCTGCCCGAGACACGGTGGCAAGTGCTGCCGTCCCCTCCACACACCCTGCATCTGTCCATCGTCTGGGGTGAGTACAGGCTCCCATCGCACCCAACTGGCTGCAAAGAATAAAAAAAAAGAGGGTTTCCTGGGGCCAGCTTATCTCCACAGGTCAGGGGTTTTTCAAGGAAACACCAGCATGCTCTTTTGGTGATGTTCTGAGATGTACGTTAGCTTGGAGTGGAGTAATGAATGAATCCAACAGCAGCAGAAAGTCACTTCTGCAACTTATGGTCATCTGCTTTGCGCTCCTGAAACTGGGGCAGGGGCTTGTGGGTGTAGGTGAATGGAGTAAGAGTTGGGTAAGCTGTTTTGGTTCCTTCTATCTCTGTATTCAGGCCAATCCTTCTCACGGAATTAATGACACACATCACTCTCCAGGAGACTCTGCATCAAACCTCTCCGAGGTTGTACAGCACCTCTCTCTAACACTGTGTGGAGCCAACCTTCATCCTTGCTGTATGAAGTAAAAAATCAAACAGAGGAATTTTTAACCTTTTTTTTTTTAGTTTTACACTGGACACCAGTGTAAACAAACCTGCAGTTCTAGTCTTCTCTGTGCCGAGAGGAAAGCGCTGTCCCTCAGTGAGGATGTGTGGCTGTACACCATTCCCTCTGTGTGAACCTCTCTGCTCTCCTCTAGCCTGCTGGCCTTCCAGAGTGACCATCATTACTCCACACCAGGCCTCAGTTCCAATTGTCTGCTGGGACTCCTGGCCTTACAATGACCAGGAAGTCCAGCCATGCACTTACCCTCCCAATTTCTGTTCTACTTCCTCCCAGAGCCTCACCTCACACTTCCCATTGATGCAGACCCCTTGATAGGTCCTGTCCTTGCAGGAGGTACCATCCTGGGCACGGGCCATCAGCTGCCTCTCTCCACTCCGGGTGGTGCATTGGAGGTCACAGGGCTTGTTGGAGATACTGGTGTAGTCATCTGAAGGGACAGAGGCAGAAAGGCACTTCCAGACCCGCCAGAAGCATCCAACCCTTGTCCTCTGGATAGAGGCAGAAAGGCACTTCCAGACCAGCCAGAAGCATCCAACCCTTGTCCCCTGGATAGAGGCAGAAAGGCATTTCCAGACCAGCCAGAAGCATCCAACCCTTGTCCCCTGGGACCTTCCCCTTCTCCTGTGTTTGAGAAGATCCTGTGGGTGTTTTCTCACCCTGACCTTTTGTGTGAAGCTGTGAAAACTCACCTGGATAGAGGGGCATCCAGTGGTAGTAGCGCTTCCCAAAGGCTTTGGCGTTGAAACTGGAGCACTGCTGCTGTTTGAAGCTTGCCGTGTTGGCCGGGCAGAGCTACGGAGGGAATAAATGTGATCAAAAGCTCCCTACGTCACAGCCACGGTTGTGACAGCTGCTCGTCCCTGCTGCATCCTTGGAGGATGAAAATGATCTGTCCACCCTGGAAGGAATCAGTGATGGACTCTGAGGTGCCATAATACAGGCAGAAAGGCCAGGCCTCCACTGCCAAGGGTCCCTCAGACAGTTGTATTTAATAGTCCTGCAAATATTACTTCCAGCAAGGGAAAAAGCATACTGGAAAAACTTCATCCCTCCCTCCAGCCCACAACAAATATGTTTTTATACCCTTTTCCCCCACCTCTCAGTCCTGGAGAGTAGAGCCCACCTCCCACACCATCAAAGGCACACCATCAAACACTCCTGGAGTGGACTGTTCCCCTTGTCCGCACTCCTCTGATGGACCAGTCATACGCTGAGTGCTGGTGCTCCTGCAGCTCCAAGCGCAATCCCCTGAGTCCCACATCACCCATCAAGGACCAGTCAGTACTGGAAATGGTTCTCACCTGCTGCTGGCACAGTTGGTAGTGCTTGGCTTGACCAACACACATAGTGCTGTTTGTCCCCTGGGGCAGCTGGAGCCTGCAAAGCACACAGAAAATGAGCTGGAGCTTTGTGAAGTACTAAGGTCTTGAGGATGACAGAGAAGTCAGGCCTGACTTAACAGGGAGAAGTAAGGCAGGCACTTTAACAGAGCACAGCTTGCTGGACCTAGACTAGCCAACATCTCCTCTGAAACACACTTTCAGTGCTTTTAGGTACTCTCGTTTTGGGGAAGGTTCAGTAGAGGGGGAGCAACTGCAGTATCACCATCCCTGTGTCCCTTCACCTCTGAGCTCCAAAAAGGTTGGTGTGACAGAAGGACAACAGCCCCGGGTGGTTCAGCACTCCCAGGGAAGCGCCCAGGATTTGCAGTGACCACAGGAGTAGATTTCAGGATTCACTGTGCAGCAGGCAGAGAGATGGCACCTCTCGTGGGGACTGGCCACCTTAAAAGATCAGCAGGAAAGGCTTGATGCAAAAGATGGACCAAAACCACAGGAACTTCTCAATACTTGGTGCTTTAGCTCGAGACAGCAGGAGTTATCCAGGACATAACAGAGTCCTTGAGTGATGCAAAGGTGAAAACATTCTTGCAAGTGAGGAAGATGTGCGAAGAACAGCAAGACAACAGCCTAAGGGCAGTGTGATCTGTGTAAACATCAGCAGCAGACAATATGTTAACACTTCTGGGAACTTAGGATGCATTTAGGATGTGTAATGAAGAACCACCTAGGCATACTCAAGCCAGACAGGCTAGAGGCACTGCAGCAGGACATCATGTAGGTAAAGCCTAAATTTACACCAAAAGGGCTGAAAACCACCCTCCCTTTCAGCCAAAGCAGAGGCTGCCGGCAGAATCAGGCAGAAATAGTTGTGTGCACATACCTGGCTCACACTTAAGCCTCATTAAAGCTGCAGAAACCTTTTGGCTGGGTTTTATGTTGAGGTTTTTGGAGGATTTTTAATTCAGACTTGATCCCTGGAGTAAAATGCCACAGCAAAGACAACCCCCCTTGCCCAGCTGTGGAGTCAAGGAGCGAGCAGATGCCAAATGGAGAGAAAAAAATCTCTCTTCTGGCAGAAGGGCTGCTGTGGCTGTGCAGGGTGTGGGACAGCCCCAAGCTCCCTCCAGCCCCATTCCCCACCACTCTCCAGTGATGGCCACAGTCTGCTGGGGAAGGATGAGCAGCAGCAGAGATGCTGGCAAGCAGAGGAGGCCACATCCAGACGGAAGGTACTGCAGCACAGCTGGACCCTCACCATGATGCCAAACAGCCCACAAAAGAAAGAAGTTTCCTGCTGCAGGAAGGAGAGCAGGTTGGGGGCCCAAGCTTGAGCTTCCTCCACTCAGGAGTGCATTCACGTGGAAGGAAAAGGGGGCGAGTGTGGGGTGAGCAGCCCCCGTGGGCTTGCTGTGCTGCAGAATGCCGGCTCTCGTTAACATCTCAGGAGCCTGGAGCAGCAGGTTAGCGAGGGTTTGGAAGAGGAGGGCTTAGGGAAAAGGTAACCCAGAGGGGGACAGTGAGAGTTCAGGCAGCTGAAGTTCCCCAGCTCTCCCCACTCTCACAAACCCAGTTCAGCTGATAGGACTGTAGCAACTGTAGGGGACAAATGTGGCTGTAGGGGACAAATGGAGATGCTGTCAGGTGACAGCTAGATAAATGACAGAGAGGAAAAAAACTTGCAAGCTCTGCAGGGAATAAAGAGGGGAAATTGCTGAGATGTGGCTGAGCTGGCTGCTGCCAGGAGTAAATCAAGTCCCCATAAGGTGTTTGGCAATATGTACCCAGATCCTTATCATGGGAACTGGCTACAACTCAGGGTTAGGTTGGTCAGCGCAGCCATGGTAAGCGGGGGTTTGTGAAGGGGAAGAGGAATAGAGGTATAGTCTTCCCCAGGCAACAACCCAGTCATCTTCAAGTCTCCCACAGATCCCAAGAGGGGACAAACCCCTTGCTACCCATCAGATGAGTCAGGCTGAGTGGGTGACATCCAGGGGGCCTGTCATCTACCCCACTGCGGTGTGCTTCTCCCTTCCTGGCCCTTCCCACGAGCAACAGCCACCTGCCTTTTCAGGAGACCACAGAAAAGGGAATGGCCAACCATGCAAACCCAGAAGGTTTGGCCCCAAAATGCAGGTCAGGGGCACCTCATCTCCTCTCTGCCACTTGAGACCTGGCCAAGGGCTCAGGCTGGGACACAACTCACCTCTGTCGCAAGCAGTGCCTCTCCCGGGACATCACGCCTCCCCCGCAGGACCTGGAGCAGGTAGACCAGGAGCTCCACTCTCCCCACCACTTGGTGACTTCTTCATCCCAGGGGCCAGCTCCATCTGCTGCCTCACTACTGTCCTGACAGAAACAGAGCATGGTTAGATGGAGAACCTGGCTCCTCAGCACCCTGAGCAGAGAAGGGCCTTCCAAAGACAGCGCCTCCAGGGACCACGTCACCTGGACTGCTTCTAAATCGGCAGCACTGGGACAACTGTGGCAGGATCAGGCCTCTAAAAATTCAAATTTCCCTCCAAGACTGACTTATGCATGGGAAGGAGGATGCCTCTGAGATGTCATGACTCGATATGGAGAAGTGCTGTCAGGCTGGACATGGGTGACAGGACAGTAACACCAGCTGCAGCCTGAGCCCACGGCCTCACTGCCAGCCCAGGGCAGACCGACTGTCAGATCACAGCTCATGGCACTTGCCCGGGTCTGACGTGTGGCCAGGAGAGCAGAGGAAGAGCTGCAGGGAAGCTGGGGGAATGCATCTGTCACATGTCAACAAATAAACTTCTCCTTGTGACTAAATCAGCTCAGATCCAAGCTCCTCACCCTCCAACCCTCACAAAAGTTATTTTCAAAAGCGCTTCGGAAGCAGAGCCGCCTGCAATTGCTGTTGTCCCCACTCCCTGTGCACCTCACTATGCTCAGAGGAGGATTGTTCCCTCTTCCAGCATGCCTTCCTGGGACTTAACCTTTAAATTTGGCAAACCTGAGCTTGTTTGGCCCCAACGTGGTCATTGCAGCAGGCTGCAGTTGGCTGTGCCTCCACAATTCCCAGCAGGTAAGAGACTCTGTATTTTAGTTGGGTTTTTTTTTTTCCTTGTGATATTTTCCTGTTTAGTGTCTGATGGCCTAAAAGCTCCCAGGGACTTTGGCAGAATTGCCTGGGCAGGAATTAATTCACTCTTTATTGAAATACAGCTGAATGCAGCTATGAGTTTAACAGCTAAATAAATACAGCTAAATGCAGCGATGAGTCTAGGGTGAGACAGTGACTGGAAGGGATTTACCCAGACGAAAATGCTGACAAGTGTTTTGGTGTTAGCAAAAGAAAATGCAAATTTGCACGCGTGTGAAGTTATGTTTAAAGTAAGGGCTGAGGGAAGTTGTATCAGTGCTACTGTTAGCAAAACACACTGGGTTCTGCAGCGGCCGATAGTCTTGTGGCAAAGAATCGGTCTGCAAAGCGTAACTGGTGGGCAGGGAAGAAAACTCTGCGGCGTTGGCTCGTCGTTACACGTGCTCTGCTCGCTGTTTCTGCTGACCATCTCTTGGCTTGATGTTGTCTTGGGGTGTAATAAAGCCAGTTCTTCATCTTACAGTGCAGTTCCTGCCTGAGAACTTGTTTCTACAGCATCTGCCAACAGAACATCCTCTGGGCAGAGGAGATGCAGCTGGGTTGAGGCAAATGTCTTTTAAAGTTGTAAATTAGCTCGGTTGAAATGTGCACAGTGCCTCCTCTTGCTGATAGCCAGAGCATGTTGAAAGTAACCTATTCTGCTGCAAAAAAGCACCACCTTACCGTTACCTGACACTTTACTCTCTAGTGATTACAATAGTTGATTTCAAAAACAATACAACGAAAGTCTTTGCTGTACTTGGCTGTTCTGGCTAGAGTTGATTTGCCTGACAGGGACCAAATGCTGTGGGCAGCAGCTGAGCTGCTCAAGAGGAAGACCACCCTTAAAAGAAACAGACGTGTTTTCAAAAATACCTTTTTCTCTTCTTCCAAATTATTATCTCAACCTATTTCCTATGAGAATTTTTGTCTGACTGTATCTTATCGGACTGTAAATGGAAAAGTTTCCACATTTACAAAGGAAAGAAACTGAAGGTCTCTTATTGTAAGATATTTTCAGTTAAAATCATTCCCCGACCCTTTCTATGCTTCTCTGTGATAAGCATCTCAAGGCTTCTGGAGGAAAAGCTCTTCATCAGTAAGAAGAATGCCAAATCTATCTGGTGTGTTCGTGGAGAAATCAGCAGAGTGCAGGTCCTCCCACAGATGAGGTATAATCAAAGCTGGTGTCTTAACACTTCACTGAGTAGCTCCAGGAGGAGCATGGACTGCCTGGAGAGATGGCACGTGGACCAAAACCTGTCATGTCTACTTAGCTTTTCCCCAGGTGGCAAGAGAAATCTGTGTAAATGGTAACCCACGAGACAGTCCTGCTCTAGAGATCTTACAATCCAAACGGGTGAGATGGAGCAGAAGGAAAATAGGCAAAGGGAAGTGCAATAGTGGTGTTCTACTGTCCTACCCCTGGATGTGAAAAAGTCTTTGTGTATTTGGAGTGGTGGAAAGCTGCAGGCTCCTTTGAGGGGCTACTGTTCTTGTGTGTTTTGCCTGGATGCAGGGAGAAGTGGCACGTGCTGGCAGAGCCCAGGTTTGGGGAAGATCAGCATCACACCTCTGTCTTACAGTTAGAATGGTATTTGTTTCTCTGTGATGTGACTTTCAGGAATGACAGGAGCCCAAACGAGGATTTATTGAAGGATGCTAGTCAATGAGACTTTTCTTTGTCGTTGTTTTTTAATAAAATGTGCTCTGCTGTATCAATAAGCCCTGTTCCTGCTTCCTCTCTGCACTAGCAGAATCAATCACTTTTTAAGTAGATTGATCTGGCTCTCAGGTTTTCCATGACCAAGCTCCTTGCCTAGGAGCCCTTATTCCCTTGTGTAAGCAAGGACAATGCTGAGCTGTCCCCTCGGCCAGTGTGACCTATGTCATGACTGCATCCGAGTCCTAGGTCTGGTGACACAGAGGGGGAACTTCAGGTACTTAATGCTGGGGCAGCTGTTTCCAATCTGTGCTGAATTTATTATGCTGTCAGAAATAAATCTGCATTAACCATGACACACAAATAGCTCTTGTTTTTAATTAGAGATACTTGCGTTTTCCAAATTTCCAGATAATAAATTAAGGGCCGTGGGACAGACTCCAGATTAGATTAGCTCCTAGCTTTAGTTTCCCAAGTCCCCCAGCAAATCCCAGGAGTTACCTTCTGTCTGAGTGAATCCCCTCCGCCCAGTCTGCTCTTTGCACAAGGAGAAATCAAAGGGGCTCTATAACAATTCTTCTGCACTCTCCCCGTTAGAGGAGATGCTTGAACTGCTCTGACTTGCACCCTGCTGCAGAATGACAGAAACAGTGCAGGATAGAAAGACCAGAGGAGGATATGCATAGAAATCCAGACTTTACAAGGCTGGGCTTGGACAAACACCCTGCCTAAAGGAGGTGAGAGGGTCAGGTGCAGTTCTCTAGGTGATGAGGAATATAAGGCCTAGAATGTACATCTGTAGAACAGGCAGCCCGTATTCCCACCCAGTCAGGTGCTCTCTGCAGGAATTTCCCCTGAGGTGTTTGTGGCTTGGCATGGGGTGACTTTACAGCTGCAGTTCTTCCTCTCTGAGGCTAACCAAGTTATTTCTGTGCTCTGCACCTACGCTGGAGGCCACGCTACTGAGTAGGTGAGGGTTGCCCTCCTTTCCCCTTGTCGAGGAGACCAGAGATTTGAAACCCCAACCTGCAGGGAACTTTCCCAGGGTAAAACCTCTGTCTCCAGAGCTGCCAATATTAACGACAGAAACATCAGTCCCTAAGCCAGCATCGCTGAAAGCTTTTTCTGTCTAACCCAAGACACAGCAGCTGCTTCCCCTCTCCTCCCCCTGGCCAAACAAAGGCTGCCACAGACAAAATGCTTCAGCCCTGCAAAGAAGGGTGGGTCTGGACTGACATCCTATCGGATTTCCAGGCGGTCTTTCTGAAGAGCTGAAAGGGATCAAATAAATTCTTCCCCCGACTCTCTGTCATGCTCGCCGGATCAGCTCTGGGCTACGCTGGGCTTCCCAGAAACCTGGGAATAAGTGCAATTATCGCGTCGGTGGCCCAGTCTCCTGTGTTGCTTATTGTTGTGCCTAATCTTGAGATTCATTAGAGCCTGGGTCCTGGAAAAAAAAGCTGTCTGGGAAGAGAGACCACAAACATGCCTGTCTAGTTCCTTTAATAGAGTAGCTTGGCGGGGAAGGCTCTCCGTTGCAGCCTGGCATGCCTTAAGGGCTGGCCCACCACTGAAGGGCACAGTAGCTGTTGTACTCTTCTGCTCAACCCTGGCTGATTTTATAAGACTACTAGAAACAGCTGCTGAAAGTGAAATAAATTCTTCACAGACCTTTTCTGAGGCTGTTAACTGCATGTCCTCAACCAAAAATTTCCATGTTCTCTTTACTTAAGGGCTTCTCCCTACAGCAAAACACGCTATTTACTGAAAAACTAAGTAGCTTCAGATGCCTGGAATGGGTGTCAGATTATTATCTGGAAATGAATGACCATGTTCAACAACCCTGGTCTGGGTTCCCAGTGTCATTCTCTGGCTAAAGCTGTGGTGACAGCCTCTGCCACAGCCCTGAAAAAAAAACAATAGCATTTGCAATTATGCCCTGATGTTTTACAAAAGAACTGGTGTTTGTGTGAAGCTATTTCTCACCCTGTCACTGTTTTATCCTATGCGAGTAGACTGGATAGTCTGCATGAAAAATTCAAAGTCGCAAGCAGACACGAACCCAAATGTTTTGCCTTAGAAAAGCTGAAACAAGCTATTTGAGGAGGTTTTTTTTCCCCGAGGGGAAGGTATCCTGAGGTAAAATGAGCAATGTAGAATAATTTCTACGCAATCAGGAAGAACATGAGTCTGGCGAAAAGTGATAGTGTGTTGAAGATGTGATATTGCAGAAGATAAGCAGGAGAAATCTGGGCATATAATGAGGCACAGATGAGAAGCAAATTAGAAAACCAGCAAACAGAAGCCAGTGGAGAACTATCAAGTACCGTTCCTCATCCTGCCGTGACAGAAAGTTCACAGGCAAGTGTTGCACGTCATCACAAAAGACTTGATGGAAATCAGTCGGGTTATTCCCTTCACGTGGGGTAACACAGTTATTCTGGGGCAAGCTGGCAGACAGGAAGGAAATTTGTGAAGGGGGAAGAGGGAGTTGTGGTGAGAGTAAGAGGTATCTCTTATCGCCGGGTTTTTTAGAGGTACCGAATGCCATCAGCCCTGCGTGGGAAGGAATTTGCTTACCCTATGTATGGATTGAGGCTATGATGCTCTTTGTATAATCACACTGTATATAAAAAAGGGACTGTGGGAGGAATTGCAGATTAATCCCTTGATGACCATTCTGTCTGCTGTCTTGCACCAGAGATACCAATCCATGTCAGGAACCCTGTCTGCTGGGTGAACTTGCATCACACAGTCCTGGATCAGAGCACTTTGCAGGGATCTCCTGGAGCAATAGAGTCCTCGGGGCAGAGCTGGCAGCAGTATGGGCGTGCATTTGTCCCCAGGAGGGCTGAGCAGCCATCCTCCTAGCCCTGGATGCCCTCCTCTTAGGTGCTGTATAAACACAGCTGCTGGGGGCAGGGAGAACCATGAGCAGCCAAGGCTTGTGTACACATGTTGATGGAGGAGTCCATCCAGGTCAGTCCTAAATGAAGGACTTCACATCTCTTTAGGTTGACCTGGCTTGCTCCGCCTGAAGCTTCTCCCTGACTAAACGGAACAGGCAGTGGATACACGTGAAGGTACAAAGTATAAACTGAGAGTCTTGCACTTTAAAATTAAGGCAACCCCAGAACAGGAGACACTGCTACTCCTCAAACCTGGGTTAACTGCAGTAAAGCTCCAGGGTCTGGTCTCCCCTGCGTTTAGGCTAGCTCATGGGAGATTGCTTCACCCCAGCCATGGGAAACGCAACCCAAACCCCTCTTTCCTTTAGCAGAGCAGCAAAGAAACCCAGGCGGGTTCCCCTCGGGGAAAAGGGAGCGCCAAGCCACAATGCAGGCAGTGACCCGTGAAGGCAGGGGCACAGCCGGCGTCCCGAGAAGCTGGGATTTCTGCCTTCCCTGCCACAATAACGGCCTCGGGAAGGAAAAGGGGACTGGCAGAGGGGTTTCGGTGCTGCTGGGAAACGACTGCCGTGAGGAGGGCTAGGCTGAGGAGGTCCTTTGTGGAGGACAGCAGAGAGACGGGGATGTGGGGTTTTTATGCCCAGACGTGCACCCCACGGTCTGCGGAGAAAGCAGCTGCCCAAACCCACGCCGGGGTGGGTGGGAGGGAGGGAGAGGGATGGGGAAAATCCGTTCGTTTTTAGCCCTAAACTGGAGTCGGTCCTCTGCTTAGGGATGAACGTGGGGGCAGCCGCGGGCGAACCCCCACCCAGGGGAAATCCCTGTCCCCCCCGTGCTCCTTCTGGTGATGCTGGGAAGCCTCCCCGGGCATCCTCACCCCAGCCGGGCTTTTCTTAGTGCCAGGGGAGTGGGCGAAGCGCCTGGTCCTCCAGCTTTATAAATCGGGGGGGGGGGGGGGGGGAAGAGACGCGACAACACCCGCTTGTCAAGCACCTCGAGAGCGAAGGAGGGCAGCGGGAGGACAAGCCCAGGCTATCCCTGGCAGGAACCAGCAACTTTGCGGGCAAAGAGCGAAGGGGCCGCCGCTGCCCTGCGGAGCCCGCCCAGCCCCGGCAGCTCGGAGCGCCCCTCCTGGCCCCGGCCCCGCCGCGGCTCCCGGAGGGGAGGGAGAGGAGGAAGGAGAGGGGGAGGCTCCGCCGCCGTGGGCCCACCCGCCGCCGCTTACCTTAGCGCCGAGGGGGGCGGTGGCGGCGCCGAGGAGGAGGAGGAGGAGGAGGAGGAGGTGGAAGAAGCAGCAGCAGCAGCAGCGGTGGCGGGGAGCGGCGGCCATGCCGCGCTGCTGCTGCTGCTGCTGAGGAGGTGCCGGCGGCGGCGAGGCGGCCCACCAGAGGCGGGAGCGGGAGCAGCCGCCGCCGCCGCCGCCGGAGCGCAGCCCGGCATGGCTGAGGGACTTAATGACTTTACAACCTGCCGGGTGGCGGGCGGCGACCCGCGGCGCGGGCGCTCGGCGGGGGCTGGGCTGGGCTGGGTTGGGTTGTGTTGGGGGGGGGGAGCCGTTCCGCAAGCCCCGGGGCTCGGCCCCGCCGCCCGCCTGCGAGCAGCGGGGCGGGCAGACGGAGCCTGCCCCCCTCGTCCCGCCCTGCCCGCGGCCGCTCCCAGCGCCAGGCCCGCCCCGGGTTTGCTCTCGCCGCTCGGGCAGCTCTTCCGCCGCGTCCCGGGGCGGCACAGCGGGCAGGCCCCGCGCCGGCCCCTCCAGCGTTTCGTCCTTCACAAAACCCATTGCGCTACCCGACCTGCCCTTCCTGGGCCGTTCGGAGCAACCTCCGACCGCGTCTTAGAATCATGGAATAGTTTCGGCTGGAAGAGACCTTCAAGATCATCGAGTCCAACCTTATTCCCAGCCCTATCAAAACCACTAAACCATGTCCCTAAGCACAGCATCCAACCACCTCTTGAACCCCTCCAGGGATGGGGACTCCACCACCTCCCTGGGCAGCCCATTCCAATGCCTGACAACCCTGTCTGGAAAGAAATGCTTCCTGAGATCCAGCCTGAACCTCCCCTGGGTCAACCTCAGGCCATTTCCTCTTGTTCTGTCACTTGTCACCAGGGAGAACAGACCAACTCCCAACTGTCTTGACCTTACAGATCACACTAGCAACAGCCCTTGCCAAGAGACGTTCAAGGCACACCGGCTTTACCCTCTTAGTGCATCCCTTTTGGTGGCCCTGGAGGGCAACGCTCTGCCCTGGGAAGGGTGGGAGGGAAACATCACCCAGGTGATGAGAGCTGCCCTTGCTGCTGTCGATGGATCGTGGCCACGCGCTGACCTGGTCCTTGCTAAGAATGGATGTCGTTTCCCAGAGGCCCCAGTGCTCAGTCGCAGTTTATTAAATCGCATGCCAAAGCACAGCTTCAGTCTCACACGAAAATTGCTCTCTGCCACCTCAGTGGGTGCCTCCTGTCTGTAGACAGTAACTGCAAAAAGCACATGTAAAATTAGACCGCTTGAGCCTACTTGCAAGAGTCTGCTTGAGGCCTCCTCAGAGGATGCAATGGCACCATAAGCTCTCTGAGATCTTCCAGGCTAAAGAAACCTGCCGATCCCCATCTCCAGGTGCTTCTTTCAGGCTGGCACACCGAGATAGTCAAGTACACAACTTAAAAGTGATGAATATACAACTTAAATGGAATTTGAATTTGCTTGATGATACTTTTTCCCCTCCTTTCTGGATTCCTCCCTTGCTGTGCTCATGGTCAAAAGGTGAGATGGTGCCAGTTTCGGTGCCAGCACACCTCAGCCATCCTGGGAGCCATAGGCAGAGGCTGTGCAAAGATGGCATCGGATGCCCTCAGCCTGGGGCAAGCAGCTAGGGAGCACTGGTTTCTGCCTGCCAGATGTGCTGTAATTAGTGTGGGAAGGTGATCCGAGGCTTCTGCCTCTCCCCCATCAAGGGTTTCAGCCTCAAGGTGGAGGGAGGGGAGAGGGATGATGGAGGGATGTCAGCAGGGGGGAGGATGGGGACTCCTGATCAAAGCTGTTGGCTAGCAGGGAGGGGGCAAGGGGAGGAGGGGGGCCATCTGCTTCTGACCCAGCCAGAGAAAATGAGGGTGAGCAGCACTGACAAATAACATGTTTGCGCCATGAGCTGCAGAAGGGGGTGGGGGGAGTTGAGGGGAAGCTTCAGAGTAAATTCTTGGCTTTGCTGCCCTGCTGCAGCCCTGTATAATGTTCCTCTGGAGCCAGCTCCTGCCCTGCAGATAAGCAAAGATGCAGAGAGGCACAAGGGTGGGGGAGAGGCTGTGTCTAGGAAGAAAAGTGGGGCTGGCTCCAGCTGAGTGAGGGGGTCGGTCGCAGTGTGGGTCTCACACAAGTTTCAGTGCATCTGATCTTCTCCAGCCCCTCTCAAAACCAGCATCTGAGTCCAGGGAGACAGAAGCAGGCTGCCGAGTGCTGCTCAGTGCAGAGATGATGTGGGGAGGAGGATCTCCATTGTGAGGCACTAAGGGAGCGTGATGGGGCAAATCCAGGTGGCCTGTGATGCTCTCCCTTCCTGGGCCCCTCTGGGGCCCCTGTCTCCTGACCTTTCTTGCTAGTCCTGCTCTCATCCTGCAAGCACAACTCTCAACCCTCTTCTGCTCACAGGAGTTGAGCAAGTGTAGTGTGTAAAGCAGGAAGACAATGCTAAAATGCTGCTTGCTGTTTTGCATCCTGAGTTTAAGCCATGGGGTTGTTTTCTTGCCATTCAGAGGAGATTTTTAATACTCAGTCAGTGTGGGAGCAAGGGTATGGGAGATAAAGGTTCCCTCATCATCTCGAGACCATCCCCAGGTAACCAGTATGTGGAAAATTTTGACAGTGCTATTGAACTGATTAATACATTTAAAACCTTGCTAATAAAGCCATCACCAGTGACCACAATCAGCTTCCTGTCTTACAATCATTGGTAATCTGCCTTTCCCAATTTTTAGTTTATTTTTTTCTCCTACTGTCTTTACTTTCACCGTAAAGTCACCATTTTCTAACTGGGCCAGATGGTTCTGCTGTGGGATGTGTTCATGTGTGTGATGAAGCTGAGGTCTGCATGTGCAGCAGCCCTTTGTGATTTTAGTCAGCCCTACCATTACAAGGGGCTTTTCCCCAGTTGCTTCCCAGTTTCACGTGCCCTGTTAACAGAAAGTAGGTCTGTAATACTACCAGAGAATATTTGAAAGATTCACAAAGGTTGAGGATCTCCCTTTTGTTAGCACCCAAGAGCAGAGCCACGTGGTTTCATCCCAATGGTCTCTCCATAACCAGAACTGAGTTGGGGCCAGCCACTGTGTTTTGTTGTGGGTGTCAGACCTAGGCTGCTTGTGGTGGACTAATTCACACTCATCCTCTGCCCTCAGGTAGTTCTCTTGGATTATTTTAACCTCTTGTTTCATTGAATTGGGTTTCATCAGACAACTCTTTCTCTGAAAGGCTTCCAAACACAGTCAGAAGGTGAATCAAAGCATTACCAACTCTGGAAAGGAGGACTGGTGTTTCTGGCTGCTGCTGCAACAGGTCCAGCAGAACTGGAACAGACCATCCTCTGACATGACCTGAAGGGATTTATTCTGCTCACAGCTCACTTGCAGATGTCACAGATCACTGCCGCGATTGAGAGACGGAGACCCTGCTAGGTGGAAGTTAGATCTC